>VZSR01003209.1:1374685-1449891 GCA_013398615.1 Brachypodius melanocephalos
TAAAAGGTATATAAAAGAAAAGGCAAAAAATCATCTTGGCATTACTCACAGATAAAAGACAGACATGAGGTTACTTTGCTTTACTTTGCTTTCTTTTGCTTTGCTTTGCTCACATCAAAACTGCTGAAACCTGCCTTTCTCCTCCTGCCTGTGAATGACATTCAAACCCGAGTGCACAGAAGGGGAATGTTTCAGATAGAGCTGGGAAATGCCTTGGCTGACCTGCAGGTGGACATATTCCAGGAGCTCTTGCAATGATTTAGGCTTGGTCCTTTTGCTTCCTCTCTGTGGGTTCATCTTTCTGGGTGCAGCTTCTTCTTCCAAGATAATATCCACGTAAATGAACTTGAAATTCCCTACTTTGTTGTTCAGCATGCCTGTCCATATGCCCATGGGAGTCTTGCAGATGATGTCTATGATGTCTCCTTTCTACAACAATAAAAAAACACACCACTGCTTACACCTCTGGTTTGTTATATGTAGCTTTTCCTCTATGGACCAAAACAAGCACTAGTCAGGGCAAAGTAACTTTATTTAATTACCTAGATCTAGTGCCTTTGCTTTTATAAAATCCCAGGAAAATAATTACAGAAAGTGGAGCTAGTCCTTATCTCCAAACCTTTGCAAAGGACAGGTGAGCATAAGCAGCCCCTCTCACTATTTTTGTGCTCCACTTGGTCCCTCAAAAAGAGATAGGGTTTCATCAGCAATTAACTTCTGTCATGGGCAGTAAAGCATAGTTTTGGCAAAAAGCAAGGGATTACTGTAAGGTTATTTTCAAAATATGTGCCATAGCAGTTACAGAATAATCTTATTACCTGGCCTCTCAAGGGTCTTCAAAACGAGATAGCTGGTCTGTGTGAAAGGTGGACTCCTACCCATTTTACAGTAGAAAATACTGGCTACATTTCTCAAAGATAATAAAGAACATTTAGCTCCCTTAACAGTTACGAGTGCTTGAAAGGGTGACAACACAGCTTTCAAGAGGGCTTTTTGGTAAAGGTGTTTGCAGCCACACTGTGGGAACCAAGGTCTCAGCTCGGGAAAACAGTCATTCTGAGTAATTCTCATAGTAAAAAGGCTCTTAAAAAATCATACACCCTACACAACTTGCTCCCAAGGACCTGAAAAATGAGCCCTCTCTTCTTGGCACTTATCACAGAAAAATGTTGAAAGCCTTTGAAGAGTTATCCAACAAATGCTTATTTCATTTGGGATTCTGTTGCAAAGTTAGAAATCAAACTGTTTGTTAAGATGGTATCCATGGCTAGGATCCACAGCTCCAAGACTCACATAATTTCTGGTCTGGTCAAGGAACAGCAAGTCAAGTGGTCACCCTAGTTTTGGTACAAACCCAAGTACGAAACTGACTGTGAGCTAGTGACCTGGTTTAGTCAGAGCATGGGGCTCAGAGCTGTGAGCACGGTTGAAATTGAAACTAAACATTTATTTAAAGCTCTATAAGCACACATTTTTCTACAGACTCGTGCAGGCTCAGGAGCTTCAGATGTGGATGCAGGTCAGGATTAGGCAGTGGCTCTAAGCCAAGCTGCAGATGCACTTGGAATTCAGATTCAGGGTACTGAAATTTTGTGTGATAAATATAGGGGATTTCAACCCAAAGTATTTGTTTATAATTCCAAAATACACCACTCTCGTGACTAAAAAAGAAATCCACATGAACCAGCAGATATTTGTCATTTCATGACCAGTTAAATAGTTAAAACAATTAACTATATTAAAAGAAATGCCCTAGATGTGGGTGGAAGTGGGGGACAAGTGCTGAAAACTGCAAGTACCAGCAGAGTAACAGCTTTCATGTAGGCCAGAGAGGAGAAGAGAGAGTCTGTGTTAGATACAGGATTTGTCAAAAAGGAGATGCTGTGAAGAAGAAAAGAGTCTGAAGGGCTGGGGTTTTTTAATAATGTTCAACTTGGGCCCCTGTTTGTTGCTCTTCTTCCTCACTCACACAGCCCACACACACTTTGCCATGTCTGGGCTAAAGAATGTTCACAGCTCAAACACAGGCTTAAAGAAAACTGTAATGGAAAGGCAAACTGTTTTTATGAAAGGAAATGGGTGCCACTGAGCTTTGGATATATCCTAGTTGTGATTGGGAAAGCTTGAGGAGACTTCACATCCCGTGAGACTTTACTTTTTCCTACTCCTTCCCATGTATGTGGGAAGCAACGTGTATTTTGCTCTGAGGAAGTCTGGGGTATGTAGGGAGATACCATGATGGGGTTCCTACCTGGAATCTGTGCCTTCAAAAGCTTTTAGTAGCACTTGGCTCTTCAGCCTTGTCTGAACTAAATCCTTATAGAAGCATTCTGAAGCCAAATCAGCCTTGCTTTTAGAGGGTTCCACATGCTTGGTGGTTAAACATTCATCATTAAATGCATTATTTACATGTAAAAATGTTCCCCCTGGCACTGTTAGCGGGAAAGAAGGGAGGCTGGTGTCTGCCTTACCTTGATTTTGAGGGAGTCAGTGTCATAGGGGCTGGGTGTGAAGTCGGTGTGCACTTTGGCTCGTCCGCAGAAGGGGCCGTTGTAGGGCACCTCGTCCTCCAAGCGCAGGCTGTCCCTGTTGCTGGTGCCATCGGAGCAGCTGGTCACCCCACCTGCGAGAGAGGCAGCTTGAGAGACCCCTGCACCGAGTGCCCAGACATGCAACTCTGCACTGCAGCCCAAAGCAGTGCTCAAACACACAGAATCAGAGACAGAGCGTATTCTGTGCGGGTTTGACACGTCCCAGGATAACTACATTCAATAAAAATCATGCTACAAGAGACAGAAGAAAATGGGTAGGAGATCTTTCATTAATATCTCCCCTAAAGTAATCTTTTTCTGGTGATGATACTAATAGACTAAACATTTTATTTACAGACTTCTTGAAATATTACCTCTGCAGATTAATAAAATGTACCCTAAAAATGCAATTTAGGGAATTAATTCTGCTGAACTTCTCCTGTTTATTCAGCGAAATGAAAACAAGTACTGTAGAAGTTATTTTATTTCATTCCAGAGCTAGCTGAAACATCAAAGGAACCTGCATTGCAGAGGGAAATTTTAATCTTATCAACATTTCTGCCTGTCATTTTATCCAAGTTGAGCAATAAAATATCAGCAGAGTAATTCAAGCAAATTTGAGCAAGCTCTGCAATATCCCATCCAAATATGTTTTTAGATAAGAGCAGCGGTGTGTTGGAAGTAAACTCCCATATACGATTTTCACAAATCACATCACAGAAAATGATCATAAAAATGGTTTTGTTTGAGGTGATTGCTTAAGTGCAGGGTTCCATCTCAGGGCCAGATTAACTCTAAGTGCAAATGGTCCAGTCTGCACTCAGGGCTCGGGCAGTGCCTGCAGAGTGGCACAGCAGTGTCACCAGGGATAGCTGTGCCCTGCCACCCAGCATGTATCCCCAGCAGAGCAATGCAGAGCGAGATGGAGGCACATTCCTTATCAGAGACTCCTCTGCCCTCTGACCGAGTCTGCCTGATGGGGGAGAGTTTTCAGTGGGTTTCAGGTGGGCTGTGTCTCTCTGCATTATGTCCCAAAGCTGCCAGGTCAGACCCACACCCCTCACCATCCCACAGAGACTTTGTCTGCCTCACATCTCCAGGGCAAAGGATGAGCTCACAGCCAGTCTGGCAGGAGAGGATGCTTTGTGTGGCTGCACCCAGTGATTGCAAACCCAGCACTATGGCACTGATAACCCCACAAAAACTTACGGCATATGTACCAGCAATAGCCCTATAATTCATGTTATTCTTTTTCTTCAGTTAGTGTTTCCACTCTTAAAAACACTCGATTTATTTCTAGACAGATGTATATCTACCCTCACTGCTACCCATTTAACCAAATTACACTTTTGTCTGCCAGAATGAAGAGCTCTCTACCATCCCATTTTTGATCACCAGCTCTGATTCCACAGACATAAGCAATAACTATATTGATCCAGTGACTGAATAAGAAGTGTAGGTGTCTTGTACTTACTAGATGAGCTCTGGCCACTGTTCAGACTATAGAGACTTTCCAAAGAGTCACTGGTTTTTAGGGAGACCTTCTCAGTGTGTGTTCCACCACCAGGATCACTGTCATCTTTTCCCTCTTCATTCTTTAACACACAGACACACAGACACCAAAAAAAAAAAAAAAAGAAAAAAAAAAAGAAAAAAAAAAAAAGAAAAGAGTTAACCCCAAAAAATATTTTAGAGATTTTTTTTTGTTTGTTTTAAAGCATCATTGCACTTTATTAATAACTCCTTTGTGAGAGAAGGCATTTTAAGAAGTTCATGCCTGGTACTAACCATGCCCAACAAAATCAGTCCTAGTATTTTATGATACTGGAGAAATTCCCTGTCTTGTTTCTGCCCCACTCACTTCATCCCATCTCTGCTCAAACAGCTAAGCTAGGAAATTAGCAACACACACTGGCAGAGCTGAAATTTTGTAATGGGAAATTTGTAGGCAGCCTGGTAAGATTTTGTCTGCTTGTCTCAGAGAAGGAAATACAAAGCTCAGTTCTGAAAGCAGGTGGTGAGGAGCTGGCTGACACAGCTGTGTTTTACACTGAACTTCTGAAGGTGATGGTTGCTTGGTGGCAGGCTGGGGACAGCTTGCACACACGTATGGCACTGGTGTGCTCTAGCACCGTGCACGCCACGCTGCCCAGCATTCACCCTGTCCTCAAAATCCTGTGTGTTTCAGAATTAACAGGTACATGTTTCTCTCACAAAGTCTAATGGTGTATGAAATTGCCCCCTTGAGTTTATACCAATAAATCACACCTCAGGAGTCACAGCCTGTTCAAAACAATAAGATCCATATTTCGGTCACGGTTAAGTTAGAGACAATGTAACAGATAAATGAAACAGAGATGATCTTTCAAAGGGAAGGATTTTTCATGTTGTTCAGAATTCATCATGTTGCTAGTGCATGTGATATCCTGATGCAACTGAAACTTCCTTCAGCAGATTGTATTTTGGGGGATGATTAATTATTCACCAGTTAGATGATGATGCAAAGGTGGTAGTGAGTGTGTGAAGTACAGACCCATGCAGGTACACTGAAATGAAGAAGCACTGAAATGAAGAGCACTGAAATGAAGAACTATACTGGTTTTCAACAAGAACTATGCTTGTTGCACCAGCCAGCAACACAACAGATTAATCAGGAGGCTGGTATTGATTGTCATCATCTCCTGCAGGAATGAAGATCATGCTACATGTGTGTCCAACCACGTAATCGATTGAATTTCTGTCATAAGAATTGTTGCTTTAAATGTGCAGAAAGGAAATATAAAAACATAATCTAAAGATCACAGATTGCAGTTTAGAAAAAAAAAGGAAAAAAAAAAGAAAAGAAAACTAATAAAATACAGATCCTTGTCTTTGTCCTCCAAAAACTATTTAAAGGTATCCTGTGAAAAATTACTTTCTACTTGTGAGGTTTCTCATTTCTTTTCCTTACTTACTTGATATTGACATGTGAGGATAGAATGCAGACTAGCTAGATTTTTTTAGAATTGTTAAGTGTGACAATTTTTTTCCCTTACGTTTTTAAATTTTGGAACTTACTGACACAAAGTACTGAGAAAACAGGGCTTGCAGTATGTGCAAGATTATGGGTTTTTATGTTTAATAAAGATAGTTTCACTAAGATTAGATAAGGGAAAAGGAGATAAGGCATATGAGTTGGAATTCTCTGAGATTCTGGCTGACCTTTACAAAATGGACTTCAGAAATAATTATTGCATTGGGAGATGAATCCTTCTAATGAAGCCTTTTGTACAAAGTGAGCATCAGACTGATGATGGGGTTCAACCAATACTCCCTTGTGTCTGCAGTAGGAGGGGATTTTTGTGCTCATACACACACGCTCATACAAATGTTCCTTGATGAAAAAGCAAAATTAAATGATGTAAAAGTCTTATGGCTCTCTTGGGCCCTTACAGTGTGATTAGTGTGTACACTAAAATGCACATGAAAGAACAGGTACATACCAAAAGCTGGCTTAATTCAGTATGTGTTGTTACCTTGGTTTTATGGTTTGTCACAACTGAGGACAGGTAAAACATGAACAGAAAAAATGCACATAATATTTTTACTCCACATGGAAATACCAACAAACACAGGGCTCTTGGGCTGTATTTACCATCTCCTCAGAGAGTGCCTTGATGTATTTTTTACCCATCTTTTTCTTCATGGTAAGCGAAATGGCTCTCATCTTCTTACTCAGGCTTCCTCCATTACTAGCTGCTTTGATTTGTACTGCTTCCCCAATGTCACTTATAGTCTCCAGCTCAGATATCTGTTTTGAAATCAAAAAGTAAGCAATAACTCACCACAAAAATAAAATGCAGCATACTGAAGCAGGAATTACAGGGCAATTTTAGGACACTAACATTGTTAGCATGACAAAATTCAGTCCTGGCCTTTTTCCTTAGAAACTGTGTACCTAAACAGGTTTGCAGCACAATACTCTATGTATGAATGACAGAAAGAAAAAATATTTTTGGTAGGTAATGTTTTTTTTCTCATTATTTATTATATCAATAAGAATTGAGGAAATTTTTGCAGAGGTCTTGAAAACAAAAGTGAAACATCTGTGGGTTACTCGTAAAGTGCTAGTCACTCTGGGCGTGCATCAACGTGAAGTGTACTATTTTTTTAAAAAAAAAAATTCTGTTTTCACATCAAAGTGCCAAAGTTTAGGTGTGATTCTCAGGTTTGTTTTGTTAAAGCCTCAATCTCTCAGACAGATGCAGGTATACAAGCAAAGTTCTCAGCACTGTAAAATTCACACAACAGCTTCCCAATGCTTTTTGTATAACTGTCATGGGAAAGTGAGCTGCAGAAATTTAAACTTTGTGTTCTACAGACCTCAGCTGAATCCTCTGCCTTCGATGTCGAGTGATGCCTGAAACGGTCAAAGCTTCCAAAGCTGCTTGTGCGCTGTAAAAGAAAAGACAAACCTCAACTCACTGCTGGTGTTTTGCTTTGTTCTGTTATTAAGACTTAAATAAAACTGTCGAGCCACCTGTTGGTGTTAAAAATCCCTCCCATATCAGTGGACTATGAACTGCTGCATCCATCTAGAAACAAAATATGAGGTGACTGCAGGGGGAAAAAATTGTGACTGTACAGGCAGAAGTACAAAAATAAGTAAGAGAAACATTACTGCTTCAAATACTAATTAGGTAATGGATATGATTACAAGTTCTTCTACATCTGTTTCACTTTACTTATGTATGTAAATAACCATGCATTATTTGCAGGTAAGAAAGACTTGGTTATGAGTTTCAAAAAAACCCAAGTCGTAAATATGATACAAGCAATAGACTTGGTTTTGGTGGTGTAAATTGTGGCAATTGCCCTGACTTCCTTCTAGTTTTCACTCTTTCTGCACATGGATAAATGACATGGAGAGGAAGGAAGTGGCACAGCAGATTTCAAGGAGTGGGGAAGCTATTTCATACAGGAATACCTGTCAGACATGCCCAGGCAGAGCTGCCTGACTCTACCATTGTGGCATAAAACTGGCATTGATGACAAGTAGGGCATCACTTTAAGTGTGGCCCTAGGAACAGCCAGAATTTGTACATCTAGCCACTCTACAGTGTATTTAAGAGCTTGTTTTTATGTCTTCACCAATACTCACAGCTAAATCTAGAATGGCACCGGTTTTTTACAGTACTTCCCTCTTCCATACTAAATGAAAGTCTTTAATGCACAATGAGGGTTCTTGAGCAGGATTCACTATCATATACGAGGCAGTATAATCTCAGTCTATTTTTGAGTATTCAAAATCCCCTCTGGAGGGAAAAAAAACCACTGAACTAAAATAGCAAACCACAAAATAAATACATTCTGTCTGATTTAATAAGTGATTTCTGACTATCTGGGCTACAGTTTTTCCTGTACTTATTCATCCCTTTGCCTTGCCCATGTGATTTCAGCCAAACTAGTTCCTTGTTCCATTGCTTTCTTCCCCCACCCCCAGCCACGTGAGTCATATCTTCATCTCCCCCAGGTTTCTGAAGCACCCACTGTGCATTCTTCACCTGGCATCTCCAGTTCCCTCCTTTTGCTGCCAATCCAGGAATTTCACAAGCCTCGAAAGGCTTGTGAGCTCCCAGCTTTCCTATTACAGAGTTCCAATCCTCTCCACCAGGCAAGAATTGTCCTGAAGCAGCCTCAGAAGCAACAGGGGTAAAGCATCCTTTGGGCAGCAGAAGAGGAGGAGCAAAGGGCTGGTTTGGGAGCCTTTGCCTGCCCTCACACTGCAGGCATGCTTAATGCTGGCATGGACCTGCCTCCAGAGAAGTTAAGGAGAAATCCCTCCTTGATGCATTTCCCTGTTTTCCCAAACTTATTTATTAACCAGTTTTGCCACCTCCCTCCAAAAATGAATGTGGACATAGCAGTGGGAGCCTGAGCAGGGTCAGATGGAATAGAAAAGTCTACCCATGTTTTGGCTCCATATTATGAGCAGTGCAGCTTAAAAGAATAATAACACCCTCTTCCCCTTCCCCCCATCCCTTCCTCCCCTGTATTTCTGGTCACATCTAACCTGAAAAATATTTCCAGCCAAAGGTTATTTGAAGAAACTGACCCAGATTTGTGAATATTTTTGGACAGCTATAATGACGTTTACTATTCACTGAGGGAAAAAAAAAAAGAAAAGACAAAAATCACACAGCTCTCCTTTTAATTGATTGTAAAATCTTTGTTGTCTAAACACTGTGGTTTGTTTGTTTGTTTTTACATTGTGAAATTGACAATTTGAATTGTACATTTAATTTAATCTGAAATTCCCATAAAGAGGTTTGCTATTAAGTAGATGAAGAACATCCTGCAACAAGGGGTTAGCTCAATAGTATGATATAAAAACAGAGCCGTGAGGATTATGGTTCTATTAGACAGGATTAACACCTTTCACTAGCTTGTCAACCCAGCCAAATGTGCCCTGCAGCACAGAACAGGAGGGAGAAGGGAGCCTGGGATTCACAGCAACACCGGGAAGGGAAAATATAAAATATAAAATTGTCTCAGCAATCTCTAAACATACGCTGACCTTTCTGTTGCATTCCAGCACTTCAATATGTCTAGCAGGAATAAGTGTATATTAAAGTGCAGATGTGCTGGAAATAGTTTAAAAGGAACAAGAGGGAAAACGTTGTTCAGTGTTGGTCTTACCTATAAACAGCTTGAGCACAGGGAAATCAGTTATTCTTTTTTGACCCTTGAAACAACCTCATATCCTACATGAGCAGGAGCCTTGGGCTATTTGGTAGTGTACTTCAATGTTGCTTCATCCTTATTAAATATTAATAAGGGTTACAGGATGATTTCCACTGTTCTAGATAATAGTCTTGCTGCACTGGAGAGCACTGAATAGGGCTGCTTCAGCTGTTCTCCAAACTAACTTTTTCCATTAAGTAATCAATAGGCACCACCTTTTAAAAATGTATCCAACCCCATTATACTGATAACGAAAAGCAGATTTAGGAGCTCCTGGCTGCAAAGGGAATGGGACTATTACTTACAGTAGTGTCAGTCACTGCATTAGTGTCAGGGAACACCTACTTTGTGAAGATATGGACAGGCCTTATTTCCAGGTGAAGGGAAGCTTTTAAAGTAAATGCAAAGCTACTAAGAGAAAATATGCTATTGACTTTTGATACCAGGATTCAGCATCCTATAAAGTTAAGTGGTTTTTCTGGCTCAATTCATGCAAGAGCTACCCAGGGATATGTTAAGCAAATACGAATTTGCTCAGTAAAATCTAATGGAGGCATGGGCACAGGGAGAAACAACTCTGTTTTCCCACACAAGGACTGATCAAATAATTTCTATAAATCAAGGCATTAACTTTCATCTCTTCCCGTTCAGTATTCCAAGCTAACATAATAGAAAATATCAGAGATACTTTTAAATATTTGAAAACCTTCTCCCATCTGCTCCTACATCATTTATTCCCTGAAATCCAGGAACTTGAAATAATCCTTTTAAAGAGATAAGTGCTATGTAATTGTTGTTTATTTTAATTTGGACAGTCTGCAGTTGATTGTCTGGTTTGTCTGTAAATAGCCTATCATTTTCCCTGGAAAATAGTATGGTATGGTATGCAAATGGTAAGACAACAACAGGTTCTGCAATCCACATCTTTCTGTTATAAAACCTCCTTCCCTTGTAGCACATATCATAGGAGAAGTAAGTTCTTGTCTGTGACAAACTAGTCAGAGATTCCCTGTGTTTAAAAACAACCTTTGACCCAAAACTGACTGCAGTTATCCTGATAAATAATCATTATGGGACATATTCATCCCATAGTTTTCTTTGGGCAATTCACACTGCTCAGCAATCTGGTTGCCTGCTGTCAGAAATTCTGGCCCATTATATTTTGCTTCAAGTCCTATTCAAAATATCTTTTAAGTCCCACATGTCTCAAAGGCTTTGTACTGACCCTCTCACACAAGTAAATCTCTTCGAATTCCTCCATGCATTTTAATTTTTAGCTTCCATTCATCCTTAAACTACCCAAACCATGTAAGCTGTAAAGGGGCAAAGTGGACACTGGAAGTAATAAAAAGGCATCTCAGCATGTTGCTCAATTTCCTTGCCTGCCACAGACACTTGTCTTCTTCCCTCTTTGTTGAAAGCAGACACAGCAGCCCTCAAGAGAACAGCCTGTTCTTGCTGCTCTGATTGATGGAGATACGTGGAGATCAGGATTTGATTAATTTGTTCTAATTTCTGATGGTTCTAGTCCCTTCAGAAGGAGGAAACCACTCTGAGAATGAAAAAATTACCAGATAGGGATGAATATTTCCACTCTGTTAGCTTATCTTCTTGCATAGATAATCAAAAGAATTGTCTCCTACTGTCCCAGATGGCAAGATAGCAATTTATAGCTTTTTGGATGTTCTGTGGAAAAAAATCCCACAAACCAAACACCACCAAAAAAATCCTCATTTTTGTATAAAAAATGAGGATTTGCATAAAAGATTAAGAAACCCTCCAAAGGGTAAAGGGAGCAGCAAAAAAGCAAACATTGTGACCTCTCTACCACAGGGAATTTTTCCTATTTACACATTAGTTACACAATACAGAACTTCTGACCACTAACCAACATATTAATATAACTTTATAGTCCACATGAAACACAGCCTAAACCTTGCACTTCACAGTAAAAAGCAATAAAAAAAGATACAGCTTGTTCCTGCTAACTCAAATAGAGCAATCTACTGAAATGGCATTTTTAACGGGCTTAAAAATGACTCTATAAAAGACTGGTTGTTATCTTGGCCTGGTGTTCAGCAGCTGCATGGAGGTGGGGGAGAGAGGAGAGCAAAGTGGACTTTGAACAGAATTGCCACCATGAAGCCTCAGATCAAACACCCTGATTTTAACAATGGAAAAAGACCGGAAAAGCAAAGCTGAATTAAAAAAAAAAAAAAATTAGTTAATCATACCTAATACTCCTCCAGGTGAACAAACTGAGCTCTCCAAAGTAAACACTGAGCAGCTGTTTTATCAATGCCTTTAACTGGTACCAGCCTTGGTGTCTCAAGTCTAAATCCCTGATGACACGAGGCACGTAGTTCCCAGTAACCCAGTTAGAGTCACCACTGGAAACCCAGTCTCCAGGGCTTTCCAGGGGCACCTTGACCTGGGCAGGCACTGGGGCAGCTGAGAGCAAGGGTAGAGCTGCTATTCCTGGAGGTAAATGAGGGTGGGATTGCTTGCAGGGTCTGTAAATCTTCCTCTGGAAGGGGCAGCCATGTAGGATGCATGAGCAAAGAGGCAGTCTAGTCTGGCAAAAAATTGTGCTGTGTTGATTAAACAACTTTGTGAGGGGCTAAATAAGGAAGCAGTTTAGGAAAGGCCAGCCTTAACACTCAGAAAGTTTTGTGCAAGTGAGTATTGCAAAATGTGAAAGAGGGGGGAAGGGATCTGACTCCTCTTTCTTTAAATGCACATTGACCCGGAATTTTGAGCACCACTGTTCCTGCACAGTTGCTGCAGAGCACTCTCAGTCCCCGGTGAGAAAAGTCACTCCAAGTGCTCTTCTGGCAGTCTGTCCAATTCTGGGAGTGTGCACACAAGCATTTGCAATAATTATGTAATTAAGACTTTATTATTTATACGACATTTAATTAAAAGTGACTTTCAGTGGCACACAAAACCATGAAAAGAAAATGACTTTAAAAGAAGGTTAAGGATGTGTGACAAACTCAGAGGAGCTATGAAAATGACAGCTAAGGATTTGGCATGATGTGCACTTCCACCTCCCTGCTATCCTTTTTTTACCCTTCATTTGCACATGGGCAGAAACGCCGAGGGATGAGCCTTGAAATCCACCCTCCACAAAACCATCACTGCAGTAGAGGGGAGCGCTGCCTGAGTAAAGGCTTGGTTAAACATTATGTGAGCATTGAGGGCTTTGATCTTTAATCCCTTAAATACCAACATCTTTCCTCTCCTGAAACTTCCTCCTCTTCAAACCAGCTGAGTTCACAGACGAATTCTCACATTTTAAAACCAAATCACCTGGCAGCTTCAATTAAAGTCCTTTCCCTGCTTACTTATACAGCATGATTTTAATAATGCTCTGTGTTTTCTAGGTCCTGACCTTGCAGGGTTTTGCTGGATTTCCTGTGTGAGAGAAATTACTCACAAGCATGTTTGCTTTAAGTGAAGACAAAAATTCATTTGGCCAATGAGAAGCTGAGAAGAATCCAGCCCCAAAAGTTCAGTTTTACAGGGACCCCCTTTCCTGGCCAGCACACCCACAAGTGGGGCAACCAGCGTGCTCTGGCAGAGGAGGTGGGAGTGTGGCTGTTCAGTGGAAGGTATTCCTTCAAATGACCTTCCAGATGAAAACAAGATTATAAAAATAACCTCTAAGTCACGGTCAGGTCTGACCGTCCCAAAAGCTCGTTTGTTCTTTTTCTGAAGAGTAAGCAAACTTCAGAGAGCCCTTACATGAGTTTTACTGCCCTACTGCAGTCTTACCCTTGACAACAGGTAATGACCAACAATAAGCTAATTCTAAGGAACTTGGGGGAGGGGAGTAAAAAGAGAGTTAGTTTTTATTACTTTTAAATGAGTGTTTGATACATCGTCTTGGTTCCCCTGATTAATGTTCGCAGCAAACTCAGCCATTGGAGTTGTAATGTTTCTGCAAGCTTCCCTACAGCAAAGCCTAGCCATTAATTCAGTGGCATATGTCAGCTCAGCAGAGCAAGGTCACTCTTCCCTTTCAAGGGGAACCTTTTTAGAAATAATAAAACTGACAGAAAGTTCTTTTTTGCATGCTTTATGTCACCTGAGGTTGAGTGCTGCAGTTAATATCAGAGAGCTTATAAACATTCCTATCTTCAGCAGTCTCCAAACCCACTGGGCTCTTAGAACCTCAACTTTTTTTTTTAAAGTAATATAGTGACAGCTTTATGTGGGGCAGATATACAGTATGTAATCCTAAATGAGTTAAAAGTAAGTAAAAAATGAACAAATCTTTTCTTGGGCATTTTAGAGGAGAAATTTTGGAAGACACTAAGGACTGCTGATATTGCAGGATGTTAGTGCTTAGAGAAAAAGACGTGGGATTAGGGACCTTATCTGCATGGATGCTTGCATCTTGGGATAAATGGAGGAGATTTTAAAATGCACAGGACCACCTTGTTTCCATTTCACTGCTAACTGTGTAGGCATGTGATGTAAGGAGAACACAAAATTAATTGATCTATTTACGGAATGATTTTGAATTTGTAAGTAAAGGTGTCCTAGTCATCTGTTATGATAACTAATTGCAACTGGAACTTATTTATCGGGGTACAAATATTATGGAACATGATAAACAAAGTAACTAGCTGAAGAATCAGCTCCAAACAATACGCCGTTTTTCCCCCTCATTATCTCCCTTCAGACATCCTGACTACACTTGATTAATGAATCCATAGTGAGATTAGCTGAAATTGCCTTAATGGAGATGCACTACAGTAGAGAAGCAAAATTCAGTGCAGTATCTATCATCAGTCACTGTGAATTTGAGTGCTTCATCAGATCTCTATGTCCATTTATTTAAATTATTTTTATATTGGAAAACAACAAAGAAATAAAATACTATGCTCATGAGAGTGGGTTAACTTTTTGACTCCTTTGAAATGTAGACTAGGGTCACCATTTTTTCTCTTTCTTGTGTCCTCCCTTGTCAAATGGCCGTGTTCCAATGTTGGCATATTGTCATCCACAGGCCATAGTTATCCTTTTTGTCCAGCTGCAGAAAGCACACGTGGTAGGCACTTCAATGCAGCTTCTCAGGCTTCAGAAACTGGACATGCTCACACAATTTATGCCTGGCAATCCTAAATATACTCCTTGAAATTTTGAATTCATAAGTTCAGCAAGCTTTTGGTTTTGTATGGAAGCTGAAAGAAGGTTGCCAGCTCAGGGCTTCCATATGATTTGGGAGTGTGTAAGAATCCTTCTCAGTGCACAAGTTATAATGTATTACATTCCCTGTTTGCTTTGTACTGTAAGCTCTATAATTATAATTCAAGGAAAAAAAAATAGGAATCTGAAGATGTCATCCTAATTCTGTTCAGGTCACTCCAGAAAAGTAGTGAATACAATCAACAACTCACCAGGGTACCAGTAAGGGCACATCAATTCCCCTCTCTCCATTTGATTATCTCTGTGTCATGGGTTGTTGTAATCACAGCTCAGTGGAAAACTACAGCTTCACTTCGTGAAAAACAAGTGTACCAGGTGTCTGAAGTGTATTTTCATTCTGACACATAAGAAGAGCGAGCCTGAGCATTTCCCCCCTCCCCTGCTCCCGCAGCCTCCACGAGAACCACATGCAGTGGAGACACACTCACCAGTGAGCTGCTGCTACTGAGGCAGCAACAGAGGGCTTTGAGGAGTCCTTTGAACCCCAGATTTAAGGACCTACTCCAGATCCTACTGAAATCAGCCCCAGCACTGCAAAGCGAACTCTGCCAACTACACGATTTTAAGCTGTCACAAAGGGGTAGGAAGATGTTACCTCTTCCCATTCCTTCAGATACTGGCTAAAATTGCAAACACAAAGACATTTTCAAACATTTAACCACAATTACCAAGTTATATTAATCAAACAAATATAAACTCCATTACAGAGACAGGAAGAAAACAATGTAAACATGCCAACAGCCAACATCAGAAGAGCCCTGGTGCTTGTGCTAGAGCTGAATGCCTGCTCTACCCTCATCAGTCATTTCATGCACCCTCTCCACAGGTTCTGAGCTGCTTATCCATCAGTGAACCATGTCCCCTTTCCAGCTTTTTGAAGTGATTTTTGAGCTTTACGTCTGAGCTTAAAGAAGGAGGCAGAGAGACAGAAGTGTGAGAGCAAAGCAGCACAGCTGTGGTGAGTGAAACAGTTCAGGAGCAGTAGAGCTGAGCATCCCCTTTGCACAGGTGGAGGCAGCAGAGAAGCCAAGTGAGCTCACTCAGCTGTCTCAGCCACTGTGTTGTCTCTTCTTCACACATCTGCTTTTGGCTGTGCTGTCACTAAGTGAAGCTGATTTCTTTATCTCATGGCTGCAGCCTGTCAGTGACACGTCTCCATCTCTGTCTCAAACACAATAGTAGAGGGAAGACGTGAAAATGCACCGTGTTTTCTGGTTGAACAGAACACCTCTAAGTGTTTATCTTCTCCCTGAAGAAGCCATGAGGAGCACAGCAGAAAAGCCTAAAGCCAGTACTTAAGTATTCAAGGACTCATGTCCCACTTGTCCTTCAACATATTTGGAAGAACAGAAAACCCACCACACCTTCTGATGAGGTCAGCATGGACAAGTAGAGGAATTGTCACTTCTTACGGTCCTCAAGGAAGTGACCATTCAGCACCTCATGGAAATCAAGTTCAGCAGTGTTTGGTTACATGGTTGTTCTTGTGAAAATGATAAAAGAGATTAAGATATAGAAGGGTAGGAAAAGGGCTAAAACTACCAAGAAGACATGATGGTGCAAAACAGAAGATCACTGGAGCTTCTTTCCAGAGAGAACTTGTCAGCTTCAGTGCTGGGTGATGAGATACAAGATCCTTTGCTCTTGAGCTTTCCAGAAAGGGGCCAGAAAAGGTTATGACTGGCAATTAAGCAGTCTTAAGACTGTGCAGGTGAAGTCATTATCCATATTTCTGTGTATCCAAGGAATAAACCAAAGAAAGAATGGAGAGGAAAACTGACAAAAAGGTATATATTGTGCATAGTCAAAGAAGCAGCTTCCCTGAAGGAACCTCCAAACTTTTCCCCAGACTGGAATTTCACTCTCAAGTTTAAGAAGGAAAATAGTAAGAACATGCTCTTAGGCACTGTCAGTGGAATAAAATTTTTAAAAAGTGACAAGGGTAAGAGTAAGCTGGAATACAGAAGAGATTTCACTTAGGAAAAGGTAAGTGGTCATTCGTCTTCCTGTGGAATAACAACACACAGACAACACACCTCTATCTGATTCATGAAACAAAGTTTACCACTAGAGTGGTTTAAAGAATATATAATATGGCAAACAGTCAGAGCATATATAATCTGTAGCTTGGTGCCAAGCAACAAATGTGGAGCAAAACCACTGACACTGCCAATTTGTGGAGCAGAGTGTGTTTCTAACAACTGGAGTACCTCTGCTGTCTTTGTTGCAGCCTTTCAGAAGAGAAAGCTTAAGGGATATTGTGATTAAAGAGACTCAGAAGACTTTTTTCCCCTTCTCAGGAGTGGGTATTCCCAGCAGGTTCTGCCCACATAGCAAGGGGTTGATTCTTCTGACTGAAGTGTTTGTAGCCACCCAAAAAGTGCTTATACAGCTGCCAAGGGATGTCCTTATAACAGATTTTGCCTGAATTTATGCTGTGGCGTAGATTACTAGACAAATACTGAAGTACAGGAAACTGCAGGCCACATCCCCTGCCAGTCCTGCGCATACATTGTTAGTGCTTTTTTTCCAGCAATGACAGATATCCTGACCAATGTTTACGTTTTGGGGTATTTTGGCTTTCCTAGAAACACAGTAAGTAAGTCAGCTGCTCTTAAACAGCACTTAAAGAATTAGGAGGCAATTAATGCTGATTTATGTCACCTTGGTAGTTGTGTTATGTTATTTATCAGAGAGCACAGTTATAAATGCTGTGGCTGGATAAGGTGGTTCAGGCAGACTTCTTGAAATGCTCCTACTTGCTCAATAAAACAAACAAAACCTTGGATTTGTTACTGTAAGCAAAATGAATATTAACGTACAAATATTCCCTTCAGAAGATTTCTCTCACTTGTTTTAAAAATATTCTGCTCTAAAGGATTTAAGCGTAGCTAGTGAAGGAAACCAAGACAGGGACGAAACAAGAAATTAAATGAGTATTGTGCAAAGTTGACGAAAATGTAAAAGATGCTTTAATCAAGGGAACACACAAAATATATCAGTACTGGATCAGGCCACAGATATAATTTTTCCTTTGTAACAAAATCTAGCCAAGAGGTGTGAGAGTCCTCAGTGAGACTATGTTTTGATGTGAGCATCGAAATGGGGAGTCTGGTCATCCTAATCAGCCTCCTGCCAAGGGCCAGGTGAGAGGTGGCTGTTCTTTTCCGACAAACTCTGGACCTTTACTTCCTGCTGAGAAAACAAAATTCCTCAAATTTCAATAGCTTTCCAGAAGAGATATGTTAACATATGTGTTAAAACACAACTTTCTGAAGCTGCTCTTGAAAATAAAGGATAATTAAGTGATGACTGAGAAGCATGATGATGATATAAAGAAAGAAAAAGTAGCAGAAGTAAGAGGAGTAGTAATACAATTGTAAAACCACCCACTCACACAAGAAAAATAACCCAAGGTTCACTCTAACCTTGTTCCAGTATTTTATGAAGCCTGGGGGAGACAGAAAACACCTTCTGAAGTGTCACCTGCAATCCCTCCTTTCCCCATCTACACACACATGGTTTTTACAAGTATCATTATTTCTTTCTCTGAACGCCCCCCACTAAAGGCCCACAGGTATTTACACCATAAACCAGGTTCTTAAAAATGCTTCCCAGATGTTGTCATCTGTTCCTGCTTATTTACCAGAGTTCAAATGGATTTTGACAAACAGTCTTTCTTGAAGAGGCAATGCAGTAAAGCCCTTTAATGACAGAACTATGTGTCATCTTTGCCTATAAGCATAAATTTGCACAGCGGGCAGTGCGGTGAAAACAGCTTATCATCAACTCATCACCTCTCATCATTGTTAGAACGAAACGCAAATGGAAACAAACATCACTTCAGTCATGACTGTGAAAATTAGCATCTGTGACATTAGCAGTGGCTCGTTTATTATGCACTCGAAATTTCAGGGGGAAAGAAAAGAATATAGAACTTCATAACTCTACCAGTCTTTACCTTTGAAATAAAATTAAAACGTTCAGCTTTTCCCACTCAAGGATAAATCCTAGTTAATATTCATTAACACCCAGCAATCTCTTCACTGCAGATCTTGTCCTACAGAAGATCTAATTATGTCTCGAATTATTTTTGGTGTTTAGGTTTGCTGTACCTATTTTCTCTTTTCTTTTCTTTATTAAATATTCCCCATTGGAGAGGCATGAGCCACTGTCTGAGAAAAAATGTGGCACCAAAAAACTTGCTTATAGCATCTGTCTGCATTACAGGCTCCAAACACTTAGGCAAGCGATAAACTTTACTCAGATAATCCTGCTGAAATCAATGGGATCACAGCTAATTTATTCATTTAAGTCAGAATCAGGATCAGGCCTTCTGTGAAGAATATTTAAAAAGGTGAAGTTCTGGCCTCAAGCCTATGGCAGAAATGTGCATTGATTTCTGCAATGTCAGAGTTTCATTTTAAGCTTATAAAAAGTAAAATCGCTGGTATGAAATTGTAGTAGGGAATAAATTTGCATATTAAAATATTTCCTCCCATTGGATTTGCCATTCCTTTCTCATAACCCTGAAAACAAATAATGGTTTATCACTTAAGTAAGTGAATATTGATTTAATTAGAAGCCTGGACATCTTTTTGCCTGAACAAAATGTAGAGGCATTGACCCTGAATTGTCTTACACACCAGAAGTACGCTGAGTTTAAAGCACCAAGTGCATTTGGAAGCAGAACAAGGAAACAAAAATGTCTCAAACCTTTAGCATAAACATAGATCAACTGTCATGTAGAATAATGACACAAGACTTTCTTCAGTCAAGCCAGAAAAAAATGGCACAAAGTCATCTCTGCTTCATGTTGAAGTAAAGCCAAGAATCATCAGGCCGTTCTCAAGTTTGCTGTGTCTGGAGGAATAGGGAAGAGAGAGAGAAAGGAGTAGGTTCTGCCCAGCACATTACATGTGCTGGCAAGCGGGCAAGACAATGCAGGGATGTTTTACAGATTTATTTGCACCTGGGCAAATGTGTAAAACAGTGCAAAGTGGAATGCAGAATAGCTGTGAAGTGCTTTAGTGGGGTTTTAAGTGTACGGTGCTGCCTGAAGTGTGTACAGAAGAGAAGACTAGAACCTGTATGATTTGTTAGAGTGTTTTTTCTTACTATCATTCTAAATCTGCTCCATTCCACTCCCCAGATGCACTGACATCTCTAAGATCATAAGTCTCAAAGAGGCTGAAATCCAGACGATTTCAGGGCTCTTTCCTTCATCCTCCAAGTCAACTGCTCTCCTCCTCCCCAGCTCTCTGAGGGGTGGTGGGACAGACTGCACAGACCCATAGCTGAAACACATCTAGGACACTCATCCTTTCCAGAGTTGCTTTCCCACTCTGCAGTGGTCCAGGAATGCAGGAGCCACATGCTGTCCCTGCAGTGAGCCACTCCACCCACCAGCATAACCATGGACCTCCGGGCTTTGTGCAAGACCTACTTTGTCTGACCTCAGCTGCCCACAAATAATTCTACAGCTCTGAGCGGCTACACCATGTAAGCCAAGCCGTGTCTCATCTGGCAGAAATGAAAGGACGGCAGGTAAGGACTCCCTGGAGGAAGGGATGGGAGATGCACAGGTTCTGTTGTGATAGAAAGTCATTTAAGGTCCTGGATAGACAGATAGGTTGGATTAGATAGGCTTGGAATAGAAAACTTAGCCCTTCAATTGCTTGAATTTCTTCAACATTAAGCAGGGTATTTTATTTAAGCAGGGGCTTTTCCTTTATAATTTAGCTTCCTCAGCTGTTATACAAGGTATAAATGTACACCAGTATGTGCAGCTACAGTGATAAACATTTGCAAAGGATCAAAATCCTTCCAGTATATTTTTGAATGCATTTTTCTCTCATTTCTCTCCCAGTTCTCCCTAACCTGGTTTAGATGTCTTTTTGCCTAAAAATGAATGTTTATTTATATGAATACATTCAGTTGTTATATGCATATCCATGAATACACAAAAGCTGCCAGACATTCAAAGAAGTTATTAGCATGGCTGCAACACTACTGAAATATTGCTGCATGACAAAAAATCCCTGCAAAACTATTCTTTTGTGGCATAAATCAACTTTTTCATAGTGTACACTGAGAGTGTTAAAATAGATTTTTGTCTGTGCAGCATCCAACACATCTGCAGAAGTCCCTTAAGCACCACAATAATAAACAAGGTAAATGCATTGCACATAGTTAACAGTGAGATACTGACCCTGTATTACTCTTGAATTGGTCATTGAATTGCCCACCACCATGAGGGGTTTTATACAGGGATAGAAGATTGCCTTCTGTGATATTCATTCATCTTTATCAAAAGGCATTAATTCATGCCAGTATTCTTCACATTAGAAAGTAATAAAACCAAAAGGGTTAAAAAGAAAATACTGGTGAAACTCTCTAATTAAGGCATGGAAATTCATACAGTTGTGATAAAGACAAATAGTCACCACGGTTAAGATTCAGTTACCTAAAAAGATTTTTTGGTGTCCCCTTTGAGGGTCTAAGGCTGCAAACCTTTTCATTTAAGGTGAAAAACAGGCCTTATGTCTCTCCCACAGGAATGTGTGGATGTCTTGGAGACACTGGGGTGTCTAAGTGGCCTAAAGGCAAGGTGGGGCGGCCAGCACAGAGTAGGGCCAGCCAGGACATGATCTACAGAGGTCACTTATGAAACCCTGTAACTTCTCCAGGAGGTGAGGACCTGTGTCCCGTCTTACCCAACTCAGCATTAAGCAACTTGAGCGTTTACGTCGCTTCCCTTGGACAAGTTTTGAAATGTGCTACAACAAGCCAAGATTCCTGTTCTGTGCAATGTGGGGCTCTCTGCTCCCCTGCCCTGACTGTGAGCAGCACATTCAGCAAGGAATGGAAATTTACACAGCTGTGTGCAAAAGTGGGCCTTTAAAAATAAAAATAAAAATAAAAATCAGACTCTTGCTAAGGAAAGCCTTCTTCTGGAAGAAGAGAGTGGTCAAAACTGACTTTTGAAAATATTTTATAGACAGGGAAACAAAGCTCATCCTCAGAGTCTTTCATGGTCATTTCTTGTTTAATAGATAATGTAATTTGGTATTAATTATAATTCTTCCCTGCCATTAAAACATGGTATAATGAATGAGCAGAAAAAGAAAAAATGCATACCAGACCAACCAGTGCAATGCTTAAAAAATATGAAAATATGGGGGAAAATGGTATCAAAATCACTTTAAATCCATAGAAAAAGCCATTAATTTCAACTACTAATGAGTCATAGTCTAAAACTGCAAGCATAATCCACAAAAGCCTATGCTGTGTAAAACCAGAAGGCACCCTTGCTGAAACAGTGTCTGCAGTAATCTCTGAGGCCACAGAAGTCACTAAGGGAGGTCTATTCCCAAACAATGAGATGGTGGATCTGCAAAACTGGGAGACTCTAGTTGTTGAGAGCACAGAAATACTAAAAAGCTTTTGTAATCCCTGTTAAATTTTCAGCCCTGATAAACTGAGGCAGAAATGGAGACTAAAGTACTCAGGTTGAGTAGCAGCTGTTGTGCTGCAGCCTTACAATGCTCTACAATACTTGTACAAAACAATGCACAGAGGTCATTTTGCACTCAGTCCAGGGACTGAAAATAAATTTCTAGTATCAGACACATCCTTATGCATCTTGCAAAACTCTCACTTCCTTTCTTACAATTCCAGATTGTGGAAAGTGTCCAGTGTAGCATGTATTCAATTTGTTTAGAGTATTTCTTTCAGGCTGATATTTTAATGATTCCCAAAGAAATTAAGATGACAAATGCTGATTGCCAAGTACCCTCTTCTCCTGTTTGTTATGGTGATGCAAAAGCAAATTTATTAAAATAAGGAACAAATTCAATAGCTTTTCTAATTCTTCACTGATTCTCACAGTCCTTTCTAGAGATGGAATGGAGAAAGGGGATTATCATAGATGGAATGGAGAAAGGAGATTTTGTGTGCCCGTCAAGACTGATGCAAAGCATAAAACAACAGACAAAGTCCAGCACCAGCATTCTTTATCACAGATATAGCAGCTTCACAATGATGATTCCTTGAACTGGATCTTTACTATTATAAAGTGAGTATATGCAAACAAATTCCTGAAATTATAGCACTGAGGTACTTCCAAGCACATGAGAAAATCCTGAAGCTAGGATTAAAGAGGAAACTCTTGTGCTAAAAATTGTTAAGAATTCCTGTTATTATTAATGGATGACGAAGATGAGACACTCCTACCTTTGGCTTTTGACTTTTCTCCTTATCAGAGGCATTAGATGGTTTTCTCTTCAGCATGTTTAATTCACGTTAATCCACTGGATGTGCAACTGCTATGAGCTGGTAACCAAACTAAGAGCAAGGAAGGTCACTCAGGACATGTATATTGGTTATGAAGTTCCTTATTCTAGCAGGATGTGACTTCACCACAGCTGCATGGGGAGTAAACTGAATTCTTCCTTTGGGGAGGGGGTGAGGAAGGAGGTGAGGAAGTGACGGGGACAAGAAAGAGAGAGGTGCACCGAGGAGATGAGTTGAAAATTAGGACAGGGGTCAAAGTGAGGAATGCTTTAAATCTTATCTGCTGCTGTGTCACCATCAGGCCTCACTAGGACTTTCTTGAACAACCTCAAGAAAATCATTCTATTTTCCTCTCTCAATTATTCACTCTTAGCCTTATGACACTAAGTGCACCTTTATTTCCACCTGTGCTGGGACCTGTGTGTGAAGAAGGTGTGCTGATGTTCAGAGCACCAAGGGATGTTATTGATATCAGATGTGAGCTGCACTGTGGGTGTAACTGGCCCCTATCTCCTCCATCCCTCTCTTGGCTGTCCAAAAATTCAGTAAAAGCAATGAGATTAAAAGTTGCTGTTTGGTAGAGAAAAGAATTATCTAAAGCCACCTTTTTCTTTTGCATGGTGGAGTATTTTGTTTTGCCATTCATCAGAGAACTGGGACTCCCTGAAACAGCATTTTTCAGTCTTCCATTTTCCTTGATTTGATGAAAAATTCACAGGGAGAAAAGGCAAATTTTACAGAAGACTTTAAACAAAGAGGCAGAGAGAAATGGCAGAGGTCCTCTACAACCTCTTGAAAATCAGCCCAAAGGCTAAAAGAAATTGGCGCTATTAAAATAGCTTAAATTCCTGCTTCGTTTTGCTTGATTTTTTTTTTATCTTGTTTATCTTTTTTATCAAAGTTTTGGAGTGTTTTTTGGGTTCTGGTGGATGGGCAGCTGGATGGACTGAGGCTGACTGACAAAGGAATAATTGTTATACAGTAATGGTATTATGAGGTTTTCCTTTCCAGGCCTTCTAAGATGGGTTTGGTGAGAAGGGGAGGAGGAACTGCAGTTAAGATACTGAAATTCTGTCAAATATAGCCCAAAACTCTCTAGGTTTGTGGGTTGCAGTGGACTACATTTTGAACCTCAGCCCATGATGCTTCACTTCACATTTTAATCAGAACAACACTAATTTAAACCAAAGTTGAATGTGAGGGTTCTATTATTAAAAATAACGTATCCACCAAAGTTCCTAATATTTGAGATTATTAATAATAATGGTTAATAATGGAGATATTTTTTCCTATATTTGAAAACAGCACCTGAAACATCAGTTTAAGTTCCTAAGCAGAAGGAGGTTTTACCATGGATATTTAATCAGTCTCAGGAATTCAGTAGGGTCATAAGTTGTTACAAAAGCTGTATATATGTTTAATAGTAATTAAAATTGATTCTTATCTCCATAGATTTACATGGCAGTATATTGGTTTTCTTTTTAATCTGGCCCAAATGTGAGGATTAAATCAGACTCTGCTGATCATTAGACTGTGATTTCCTGTCTCAGGCCACTGTTAAAATCTTCATGATTAATAAAATGAGAACTCAGCTGAAGAGTAATATATGAGCTTCCTTTCTGTAGAATATTTATTGTTAAACAGGAAGAAAGAGGCTATTTCAAGAGATATAGTACCCACCCATATCTATTTCCTTTCCTCATCCACATATCAGAAAAATTATAGCAGCTTGAAGGCTGACCTGATTATGTTCTTGCCCTTGGAAGGTTGACCCACCAGTTTTAAAAAGTAACAAAGTGAAAAGAATCAAACATATATAACATTAAGTTCATTTAATTTAGTTAACTATTAAGTTTCAAAAGGACCTCTTTTGAATTAAAAATTAATAATGAGCTGGGTGCTTATATCCTCTCTATTTGAAGGCAATTTTTCAAAGGGGAATGAGTACCTGTGTAAAATTAAAAGAAAAATTCTTATACTTAGTTTTCTGTTGGACATGACTGCATGTAACTTATTCCATTTCCTTGCTGGGCTTTGAACTTGATCCAAATCCCAGTGAAATCAATAGAAGTTTTTCAGGTGATTTTTATGGGGCTTGGACTGACTCCTCTATCCTGAAACAACCAGGCAATGTCACTCTTTTATCTGGAAAGTCATACGAGTAAAAAGGCTATCCACTTAAAAATAATTAAGATGACCCCTTGAGAATGATTCCCACCGTCATTATATTTATAAAAGGCAACATCCCTGATAGCTTATTATTATCATTACTCACTTTTAATGAATGGACCGTGATGAATGGTCCTGGATGTTCAAGTGCTTTATGTGCCTCCCTCCCACATGGTATCAAATTCCCTCAGGGGCCCCATCCAGTTACCTTCCTTGACAGGAGAGATCACTTCCAGACTAAACTGCAGGAGTAAACTTATCCTCTCAATACTTGATTATTCTGATAAAACTAGAAAGTAGGGTGTGAAGTAGATTGAAGGGTTTTAGCACACTGGCCACCTGTCAAAAAGCAAATGAAATTACACTTTCTCTGTATTAGCAACTCATTTTTCATCGTCCATTAGAAAAAAATGGTCCAAGTTTAACCAGAGACTAAAACCTTGGTGTCTACATTGCTTTCCCTACCACTAAACAAGCCCAGAGTTTCTTAGTCTGTTTATTTTAATTAAAAGGAGACATATTTTGAACAAGAAAGAAATCCTGCCCTCAGCCTGTGATTTTCTGGCCATGCGTCTCTCTGTGCCATCTAACTCGCATAGATATTGCAGAAATCTCACAACAGCAAGTGAAGCTGAGTGAATAATTTGCAGTGAATAATTTACTCAACAAATTTAATCTTTATTTCCTTGAGGAATGTTCATGAGCAGAACACAATTTCCTCAAATGTATTAATTATGGGCCAGAATTTAGCCAGATACTTCCCTCTCCTGGTCTGATTTGAGCCAGCCACAGCTGCAGTCATTGCTAATCCTCAGCAGAACTTTCTCCATAAGCTACCATAGCAAAGACTCTCTAGAAACGAAAAAGAACAAGTGTGGAAAAGTGAAGCCAAGCCCTCTCTCCCCTGACAACAACCCCTGAAAGATGGCAGAGGTTGAAGGCTGGGCTGTAACTATTTAAACAACACACTCACTTTAATTTTAATGCCAAAGATTGAGGCTGTGGTTTTCCACTGGGATGCTGGGGAATGTAACTGGAGGCTTAAAGCCCCATCTTTAAGACTCTCACATTCTCTGAAAACTTCTCATCCAGAACTCACTATTGAAAATGGCTCCAAAATATTTAGGGACCACACAACAAGGTGTTTGATTTCCTGTTGAATAGGCTCCCGTGTGCTTTTCTTATCAGGAATAGAAAATGGAGAAGCTACAGAACTTCAGAGTCTTAGAGAGACAGGACATGATTAAAGAATATTTTAAGCTTACAGTTTTGATTTGTGGCTCTATTGACCCTATATCAAGAAGACTCCTATCCCATACAAAGTATAATGCTTATGAAACCTGGTTATGCAGCAAAATGAATGACTAACACCGATATTGTGCTTCAAAAACTCAATTTTTGCTAAATCCTTTACTTTGGGTGGATTTTTAATAACTTCCATAAAATGAAAAGGTGTAAGACACCACAAAGAGTGGGAGTCTAAGCTGTTTTAGGCAACTATTAGGGTGCAGAGCAGCAGGAATACCCTTATCATGCCAGGTCCCAGGATTTGTGATTTTGGCCTCTCACATTATTCAGCTTCCTCCTCTTCCTGAAAAAATGTTACTGTGATTCTTCCTGCCTTTATGCTAATCCTTTGCCTTTAAGGTCAATGGAGTCATGAAGAATTATGGCAGGGACAGGCCATAGAACACCACTACCAGAGTTTAAAGAGGTGTCTGGTCCAAAAGAGTGGTTGATGCTCTATGAGTAAGAAAAAGTGTCTCATTGCCAGGCCCTCAGACTGCGTCCTTGGCATGTTCCCAATGCCACCTGGCCTGAAGGGAAATTGAAGTATCAGGAACTTATCTCAAGCTTTGATCTCAACACATTCCCTTGCATTAGCAGTAGATGAACAGATCAGTCATACCTACACTATGTCAGGTTAGCAGTAACACTAATAAAAATGTATACTACTGTGGCATAAGGATTCTCAAGGAGATTGGCTTTCACCTGTTGAACAAATCCCATTCTTATTAGCTTGAAGAGTAAGAGCCAAAGTTGTGTCTATATAATCCAGGTGTTCCTAGTGAGAAAATTCAAAGTCAGCAAGGTTGATATCTTGTAAAGCAGAAGCCACAGTCTTATCCAGCATCCGTGTGATGCTCTGCTGCAGAAACATGCGTCACTTGTGGTTTTCCTGTACAATTCCTGTACTCTGCAAGCAGAGAACACGTTACAGTCTGTGATGAACAACAGAAGGCCATGGCAGGGTGCTGCTGCTGTGAGCCCAGACGTGCAGGGGAGCAGCCACGCTGCTTCTCAGAGTGAATGGTAAAATTGAGGCTGCACTGCAGTGTTCATACCTAGAACGTCTCAGTGGGCTCCCTTAGTGAACACTGTGGTTACTAATCAGCTACAAGGGCATTTTATCTCACAGAATTTGCAGGTTTGTATGACTTGTTTTATAGTCATCCAGCTGCAGCTCAGCCTCCCAGAAATGCATTTACAGATAAATAGTGACGGTTGCCTTGTACATCTATTTAAAAAGCTCAGACATGAGATTTCAATAAAGGAAACTGATATAAAAATAAATTTAGGTTCTGTGTTTCAATCTCATACACAAAACATGACATGCTTCATTTGGTATTTAGAAGACCAGCTTAACACAGCAGCACTGACAGTGCAGCAGGGGATTTTTTCAAGGTATGTACATGATGTCTGCCAGCCTATCTCTGATTAGAATCAAGATCAACAGAAGTAAATTCTGATTAACTTTAATGCCAGCCTGCTGTCAGAAGACTCTGCAGTTTGAACCATCTTTTCCCAGTAAACATCTCCTGCTGAATTTCTTCACTGGTGTCAGCGTGTCACATTGCTGTGCCATCACTGCATTAGGACTGCTGTGCAAAGGCTAACAGGAAAAGGAATAACACAGCACACTGTTCATCCCTTCACTTGCAAGGCTTGGCTCTCACACTGATTCTAGAGGAAAATGTTGTTCTCCCTCTTTCCTTTAACATGGTGAAAAGCATAATTTGGAAGTGACAGAGAGAGACAAGCTGGCTTTATTTGTAATTGGTTTTAAAAATCTATTTTTACCCATTTAAATGATGTGATACCTGACTGATAGCCAGCAGAAACACAGAATCTTCATCATCGAGGAAAGGTGGTTATTTGCAACCTTAATCTTCCTTTCCCTCCTCTCTTCCCCACTCTCTGTACCAGATCCATGGGCTTACTGTAGCAGCACTTAATTCAGGTGCTAACATTAATGGCAATACCTTCAAAATCTGTCAGGATGTGAGTCAAAATATCTCCATCAGCAGGCCTGCAAATCACACACACTGGGAATGAGACTTGAGAGGCTGATTTTCTCTTACTTCCAAATCTGAACTTCAGTGTAGGGTGGCCTGGCTCACACTCTGTACTTGTCTGGCAGGTGTAGGAGGTGACCTGGATCCATCAGCTGTTTGCTCCAGGGCAGGAGTGAGGCAGGATGGGCAAGCCATAGCCACGCTGAGCTCCCTGACAAAGAAGAGGAGACGCTTTTCCTGCTGGATTTTGGCAAGGTGATTGCTGCACCCTGTACTGGTCATGGCTAGTGGCCCCCTTGCCTCACTCAGGATTTTGTGGGATGCTCCAGGGTGTGGCTGAATGGACACAACTGACTGAGCCGCCCCAGGTCAGCTGAGCTTCACTAACAGGGGCTCAGCCCATCAACAAGATGAAGTGAAGCACAGTCATATAAATTTATTTCATTAAGGGTTTGAGATAACAGGCTTTATCCTGGGCTGTAGGCTAAAGGCACTCACAGGGACAGTCACAGTGCTCAGTATGTTTAAGGTAATTACTTATGTGTCAGTAACTTGTCTTTGGGGAGACAAGGGAATGGAAATGGAAGGCTGTCTCCAAAACTGTGCTTTGTAGAGAGTAATGCTTTACCTCTTCACAAGCATCCCCCCTTTTTCCACCAATTCCTTCTACCAATCTTTACCTTTTTTCATTCTATTATCAAACTCCTTCCCTTCTCACTTCCCACAAAGTGTATGAGCTTTTTGACTCATACCTTGCATACCTCTTCTCTAGAGGACTTTTTTTTACCATCTATTCTCATCTGTGTGATACTTTTTCCTTCTATCACATGTATAATTTTTGTGGTTTCTGTTTCTTTTGCCTTACTGCTGCCACAGAAAGCAGAAGCTGATGAAAAGGCAACAAAACCTTTCCTGGAAACAGCTCCACAATCTGCTAAAAGTTCTACTGAGCTACAGACAGCAGGAGGATCCTTACTCTAGGAGGAAACTCTGAAAGTAAACTTAGGCCTCCTAGTTTACAACAAGTTTTTTGGGTTTTTTAGTATATGTACAAACTGGTGGAGAGAAACTTTAATATTATGTTCCTCTGGTTTGTGAGGGGAAAGTTCACAAGAACCTTTCAAATATCTTTGGGTTCAAACACCCCTAGAGGTCAAAGGAATAATTCCTAAACCCCTAAAATATCAGCACCCTTATGTGCCATACACACCCAAACTCATTAGAGGAAGAAAACAAACTTTTGAAGCCAAAGAAAGGCAGAGTTATTGCTATCTGTGATACCTGATTCTCACTCCTACACATGTGTGTTTCGTGGTGAAGTTTTAATAAGACAGCTTTAACATTTACCACATTTTCTCTACTGAATGTCTGTCTAATTTAGTGCCAACTATGAACCTGAATGACAGTGTCAGAGCTTGCAAATAAGCTGTTTGAACTGCTGCCCTTCTGGGGCACAAGCTGGAATGTGTATCCTTGCTCGTGCAACAACCATCTGATGTGTACAAGAACACTCTATCCCCATTTTGCAAATGAAGTCCAAGGCAGACAAGTGAAGTGATTTGTCTGATTTCACACAAGTTGTCTGTAGTAGTGCAGGGAGTTGAATCTGCATTATCTACATCCTTAGATGATGGATCATGATTCATGGGTTTAAAGAGGCTATGCTGCTACAAGGAACTGGAGTAAGGATTTCTTTTGTCATTCTAGTTCAGGGGAGCACTAAGAAGTTGTGTTAAAAGTTATTTACTTTGCAATTGATAATTGACTGCAAGTAATTCTCAGGGTATGACCCTGTGGTTAGATGTGCAAAAAATTTGAGCAAATATAGCTGCAAGCAAAGCTTGGGGAGTTTGATTTCATGTCTTTCAGACTGGAAAATCTGAATACTATCCTGCCATAATTTTTAGGGGAATTATGGCAAAGCATAAATGTGAAGAACGAAATCTAGGTATTAAAACACTTACACAATCTAGAACTAAATATAGAAACCCTCAAGATATCTGCAAAAGTTTCTGTCTCATGATCTTAAACTATCTGAACTCTTAATTTTCCTACTTCCCACACACAAATGTTTGTCATCATTTCTTGCACTATGCTATCACAGATAAGTTGTAAGTAGAAGTGAACAAGAAGTTTCACGTCATTTAACCTAATTAACTTGGTTCTTTTGCAAAAATTATTCAGACAGATTTCTTCAAATGGATTAGAGTGTAAGCACTTCCAGCAAAAATTATGTTATTTTTCAAGTTTTCAATTTGCTTTCCTTAGTATTAGGGAAGGTCAACTTCTTCAATCAATTAAATGTCTACAGAAAAACGGTCCAGAAATTTCATTACCATAGGTGAATTCCTTTCAAAATAAAAGTCAATACTCAGATACAAACCACTGTCCATTTTTTTTTTCTGAAAAGCCCTGGTCTTTGTCTTCCAATGATCTGTCCATATATCTGAAAGTATTTAAATAGCAGAATTACAGGTATGTCCACTCGTGTTCATTGTTTCCTTTCCAGTCTTATTTTTCAGGCCCTATTCTTGTTTGTTTCACCCACAAATATTTTTTCCAAGTTGGATGAACACACAGTTTTCACGTTAAATTTTCAGTTTCTAAAAACAAGTCTGGAGTTATGCAAGACATGCCCTGCTTTTGGAGAATGTCACAACAGAAGTGCTTCTTTTAAAGGGCTTTGAAACACATTCATTATAATAATGCTGCAGCCCTGGAAACCTTAGTACCTTTCTGGCACTGAAAATCCTCTCTCTTCCATTTGTGTCATTGCTGAGCACTGATATCATGTGACTTTCCCTTCACTTCTGTGTGAGGGAGATGAAAACAGAACTAATTTCTTCTGATTTATGAACAGCTTATTTCACAAATAGACTTTTGGGAGGACTTTAGACAAAATGACTTACCAAAGACAATAACAAGCTTAATCTAAACTCACAAAAGAAGCTAGCAAACATAATCAGCCATCTCAGAACTTCCAGAAAATTGATGTCCCCAGCAGAAGACCCATTTGAATCAGCTAGAGGAGAAGACAAGAAGTGTCAGGCATTGTGGTGTGCACTGCTAGCCACCACTTGGCTATCCTTGCAACTTAAGGTCAGTAAGGATCCTCGAGTCATCTTCAGCCATGGCTTCCTTACCAAAGCCTCAAAATCCTTACCTAATTAGACTTGTGGGTAGCATCTTAATTAGCATTTCATCAGGGATTCTGAGGAATTCAAAAGCTAAGCTTGCTCATTCTCCTGCATGAAGATGAGCACACACGAGGAGTGCACTGAGCTATGGCAGGCACAGTGAAGATTCAACATTTTGGCTACAAATGGGAAGCTTGTCACCAACTCAACAGCACAAGATATAGAAAATATTTAGGTTTCAAAATGGAAGCAAAACTGCATTACTTTGTGTGAAGAGATAAATTGCACTGTAACAATTTTAAAAGTTGCCCGATGCTTTCATTGATCAAAATGTCCCTGCCAGCACCAGGAGCTATTGCATTAGCACAACACAGCATGAAAACACAGCCTGTATTAGCTGATTCATTCAGCAGCAGCACTGATCAAGGAGAGTGATGTGTATTTTTTTCTCTTTGTATGGTGTATGGGAAGAAATGACAACCTTAAATAATTTTTTTAAATAAAAAAAACAAGAAGAATGTCTTTTATACTGGGCTGACAGCAAATGCACATAAGGATGATATTGTCACAGAGTAGGTAAATAAAACAGCAGACAGGCAATGCAATCTATTTCCTTCAGTATGCAAAAGTGCATCATTTTGGCAATTCTAAAGTGGACTAGCAGGAAGTCATCTTTCCACCAGACAGTTTGTTACCAACAACTTCACTTAGCTTAATTATATTTTGACTCTTAATCATGTTTCATGAAGCAGATAGAACTCTTCTTTTTTTACTGAGAATTCATATGCCATTTACAAAGAGCAAGTCTACAAAATACACGGTTTTTCCTGAAATTTCAATGGTCATACTGCCCTTCGTACTACATTCATGACAATAATCCAAAATCTTTCATTTCTCTCTAGCTGTAGCTCTGCAGGACCTAGCAGCTATGTCAGAAGCAAACCCATGAAATCTGCTGAGGTGAATTGCAATGTTGTTCTGCAGTTACCTGTAACAATATTATAAATGTTGTGGTGTTCTAAAATATCTTTTAGTGCAGATGAATTCATTTCATTATCGTTCTGCCTCATATATACTAGGAAGTATTAGCAATCCAACTTCACAAAACAGCCCAGAAGTTTGTGAAGATTTTTTGGTAGATTCAGGTACACAAGCCTCTCAGATTAATGGAAAATATTATATCATTCCCTATATAGCTATAAAAATTCTAGTCAGGTATTAAAAATAAAAAATAGGACAAGAGTTACCATAGAGAAGAATAACAGCATCAGATTTTTCACATTTTTTAAAACCTGCTTTAAGACTGCATGGTCAAAGTCATTAGAGATGAGGACATCACGTTTTTCACATTACTATGCAAGAAATAGCAAAAGTCACTGTAAGAAGTGGAATTGTAGTGCCAGATATTTGCTGTCAGCACAGTGCAACGGTGCATCTTCAGAGAAGCTGGACACCCTCCCAGTTTCCTGTCTTCCCAGCACAAAGCTTGAGAGAAGAATCCTTGCACTTTAGGAGGTGATTTTCTCTCACTTTTTGTATTTAACTGAAGCAAGCCCTATAATGCTAACCAGGTTGTTGCTCTAACCGTTTCTTGAACACAGGTCCCTGTGACAGTAGAAAAAGTAAAACTCTACAGACTCTGAAGCATCAAGAAAATGACTGTTCTTAAGTTCACTAGCATTTGTCTTTTTTTTGAGTCTGTATTTTTCTTCATATTTTCAGGAAAAGTAAACACTGAAAATTTAGTTGTGGCTCTTGGCTTTTCATCAGTTTAGAAAGTAAAGCCATTCAAATGTCACCAGCACCTTACTACAACAGATCCGCATAAATCTCAATCCCTACCCACTCACAAACCTTAAAATTAAAAATAAATTTTCACAAGGCTCTCGAAAGGGTTTGGACAGGACAAAAATGAGTGCCTTTGTAGCACTGTTCCTTTTTGTCTATCAGTTCCTGTATATCCCATGTCTGCATCCTGGGGAGCATGGGGGTCTTTCTAGCTGTATCTTTACCATGCAAGAGAGGTGCTGAATACAGAGGGAGAAGGACTGAGCTTGTGGACCAATGGGGAGAGCAGGGTAACCACTGAAATTATCTAAAATGTTATAAACAGCAACAGAAAACCCGTTAAGGCCTTATAAATGAAGATATGACAAGATGAAAGAGAAGCAGCTGGGGACGGTTTCATATCTTAGGAAACAAATCCTGTTTTTGTGTCTCAGCCACTGCTTGTCACCTGAACATGCATATCATGGTCTTGATTGGTTTTGTTTACTGCCTTTCAGCTGCCCTTTATCTCCTCTCTGGGCAAAGACTTTGGGCCTCAGCTTGGCTACAGATGAGCAAAACTCTCTAACACCCATAGAAAATAGATTTATATGTGGTGAGGATCTGGCTTCCTACCTTGTCACTGAAATAGGAACAAGAGCTACAGCTTTTAAAAGGACCACTTATTACTGGCAGAGTGACTGGAGCAGCTGAAAATTGGTATATCAGAAAAACGATTTGGGGATTTCCAGGCATTTTTTTTTTAGTGCTGTATTTGTGCCAAATGAGGATTCAAAATGCAGCTGGGAAAGCTCTTCTACAGCATGTTCAGGTGTCTCTCAACAGAAAGATATTAGCTGAAGAAAGGAAAAACTGCAGAAAACAGTCAAATTGCTTAAGAAAATTGAGCAGTCAGAAAGTCCATTAAAGCCCACAGCATTCTGGTGTGCAGCAGAAACTGCAGGCTGAAATGGAGCAGAAATCTTCCCACAGCAATTCTCTGGGCAGTGCAAATACAACTTTCAGCTTCAGAGCACATTTTGCCAGAGAAGAACACTCTGCCCTGTTTGCTCATTACCAGCTGTCCGTACCCTTCCTCCCTGCTACTCCAGTCCAGGGAGCAGTCACTGGTATCAGATATCCAACACCTGTATAAACCTCCAGGCAATGTGCAGCACGTTTCTGAGAACCAAAATGATCAGGAGCAGCAGGGGAGGTGCAGAGTGCAGGGTGAGAGCAACCACAGCAAGGAAGCAAGGCTGTTGTGGAGCAACCAGCAACCAGAACTTGTTATGTACAGTGTGTCAGGAAAAGTCAGAGTAAGGGAATATACAAAACCAGGGTTGACAATTAGAGTGTTTCTTCAACAAAAAAAATGAGTGTCAGACTAGCCATGTCTCCTAGGGCTCAAAGGGAGGTGCTGAGAAATGGCTTGTCTGACTAGGAAGCAAGCCAGACCAGGAGGAAAGGAGAAATCCACAAGGTCACTGAAATGGCAGAGAACCATGGCCAGAAACTGCAGGGCAAACATAATTGTGATGAGACCATAACACTTTCCTGAGAGGAATATGGAGAGAATGAACACCAGAACTGGCATAAAGCCTTTTGCAGTTTCCCCAAACTTATTGTTCCTCCCATCACAGTGTAATACATTCGTATCAGATAGAAACCAATCTTTTGAAGCTTTCTAATCTCCTCTTAACCTGAAAATGAGAGAGAAAACATATCTTCCTCTGCAGTATTCCTTTAGATTTTTTTCTTTCTCCTCATCAAAATCTCAGGTCTTTTTAGTATTGGGAAATGTTTCATATCCATATTCATTCCTCATATTTCACTCTCACTGAATGCCAAACACAGTTTGCCCCACGTAAATATTCTTATGGTATTAACGACTAAAGCCTTCTTCTGCAAAACTTAACCATGCTGCTAAGGTGTGAGAAGAAGAGAAACCCACTTCCAGTAACTCTCTGCTGATTTGTCTCCAACAGAGGATGTTGTCTTCTCTCCTTTTCCTGTAGAGGAGGCCTGTGTGATTCTACAAGCACATCTTCCACATTTCACAGAAATTGGGAGAGTCAGATATCAGGATGGGTCAGCCAGTGATGTAGCATGTTAAAGTATTGAGGGAGAGGAGAAAAGGACTCATCTGCTTTTCTTCTCTTTGTCTCAGACTGTCCAGGATAGTCTGGGAACCCCTTTGTGAAGAGGACTTCAGCTGTGCCCTCGCTGTGCTCCACTGTGCCTTTCAGGTCCATTCAAGCCTAGCAAGCTCCTGTAGTTTACAACCTTCTGACTGTAGGTTTTTCCTGCCTTATGACGTTGCAAAAGTCTTATGCAATTGCACAGATTGAGAAAAAAGACAACAGAAGGCTGAAAGAGCTTGTATAAAAGTCATATGGACACGGCATTTCTAAGTGTACTACTTTGTTAGGGTAGTGAGCATCTTAGCATACAAATGACAGAAGGGCAGCTTTTAGTAAACAGAAAAAAAAAGAGAAAAAGCTAGTCTGAGACAGACAGCTTAACTCTTTTCTGCAGGACTAAGCCTGAGGAATAAAAATAAGTATAAAAACCCAATAACCTTTCCCATGGGGGTCAAGTGGTTGTTAAAGTGGTGTCTGGACAATCTTTTCTTCCATCCTCTGTCTGCTTTTCAGCTGATTCATAACAGCACAAACATCAGCCCAGATCTCCCCTATATACTTTGTGATAATAGAAAAATATGTAGCATAGTAGTTACTTTATCCAAGCATGCAAGAATATTTTTCTTTTTTTTTTTCCCTCAAGCACTCTGAATTTTTTTTTTTAAATATACTCTTCCACTTTCTAAGGAAGAACTATTTATAAATTACATCTCTCTGGAAAGAATACCAGTAACAATAATTTCACATGGCAAGCTTGACACACCAAGAAAAGCAATGCTTTATGTTGCCCTTAGCAAACTTTTGACCAATGAATAATTATATTTTAAAAAGCTGAATTTCATATATATATATATGTATATATGTATATCTATATACACACCTGTGGTTAAGTTAACTCTGCACAAAGAATCTAATGGTGGCACCATGGCAGGATGGGTGAAATGTGAGTGGTCTGAAATACCCCTGTGCCAGAGCCTGTCCACCTAATGCAGGTGGCTACTGAGGGCTCAGCTGGGGGAGGCTGAAGGAAGAGTAGCTGGAGAAGCCTGTTGGAGCTGAAGATGGATATAGTTTTTGGAGTCTGTTCCCACAGTCCTTGCCTAGATAACCTCTGTCAGCCTTTTTACTGGTTTAGGTGACTAAACCTGGCAACATGGAGCACCATAAGGAAGGTTGTGTCAAGTGCTGTGGAGGAATAAAGGAAGAGGGAAGGGAAGAAAGGTGTCAGGGGAAGAAACTGGAGGAAGGGAATTAGGATTACGCATATTTTGTCTCTCTAAACAGCAATCTGTCATGGAGAGATCCGTGTCTTTCCTTGTGATTACAGGAGAGCACTACTTAATTTACTGTCTGCCATTCAAGCTTTATTAATAAAGGCCAGACCTGATCAGCTTTGCGTGCATTGTTGAGATACGTCTGGATAATATTTGTCTGATCTAGATATTTGTCTGTACCCCAAGCCAGATAAGCAGCAGTTTGCTGATGGAGTAGTAAAGTCGTGGATCTTTGTCTTGCATCTATCAGTTTAGTCTCAATTCAGGACATTCCAAGCATTTTGATAGTTCATCTCCAGCTATCTCCTCCACAACATGCTGCACCAGAGACAACACAGGAGTTACCAGATCAAGAAAATGAAACCATACCGTCTTTCTCAGAGAATAGGGAAGAGTATTATGGAATACATTGATTTTACTCTAGTAAGTAAATCAACATGAGGAAGAACATCTGTACCACCCTCTCTGTCTGATCCCCTCATAGTAAAAACCACCAGTGTCCGCTTTTTGATCCTTAAACAGCAAAACTGAAAATCCAGCCTTTGTAATCTTCATTTGAGCCAGTTAGTAGAATGCAGATGCAAAGAATGAGATGTCTTGCCATTGGCTGTAATCTAAATCTAAAGACACTAAGCCCACAGAGATACATTAAAGTCAGAGAGCCCGTCAGGAAGGCAGATGGCAAAATAAACAAATCGGGAAAAAAAAGGCACTAAACCCTTTGCTGGCACTTAATAGTAACATGGGTAGGACAAATCTCACCAGGGTAGGGAACGTTAACAGCCTGTTTGTGACAAAATGAAATAAAATGATTTGAGCTGACACTTGTGTTCTCATAAATCTGACCGACACCTCCATTACTGTTTTGACCTGAGACTTTGGCTTCGCTTGGGATGCTGAAAGCTGCTTGCATGAAGGAGCCAGGCATACGATGGAGCCCAGCATCCTTGACACAATTCACTTTCTGCAGAGATTCCTATTTCCTGCCATGCAGGGGGACTCCCCTGACAGCCTTTGTTCACAGCTCACAGCCCATTTCTGCCACCTCTCTATCCCACAGGTTTGTCTGCAGGTGCTCTCCCTGGGAGTGTGCAGGGCTGAGCCTGGCCAGGGTTTCATTGCTGCATCTCCCTAAGCTTTTTTGTAGGGGTAGTTTCCTTTCTTTCTTCTTCTAATAATCCATCAATCAAAGCTTTCGGCTCTGTTTTCTTCATCAAATCCCAGGAGAATCTACAGCTAGACAAATCCCACATTTCAGGTCCTGCCTGATATGTCAGCTACTGTGCCATTGGAAAGGAACTGAATTACCTCTTCCATGAATTCAGAAATATATCTGCTGTATAGAGCCACATCTATTACCTTTCTAATGCTTATGGGCACCTGTCACAGATCATGCTGCTCTCAGCAGGACACTCTGATCTAAGGCTGTGGTTGCTCAGGCCCACATTTGAGCACTCAGCTGGCTCAGGTTTCAGCAGGTGTCTCACCTCCTGTGGTTTAGGTGCACTTTCCTGGGAGCTGGTCTTATTTCACAGTGAGAGACAGCTCTGTCCCTGGAGCACTGTAGAGGGAACAGGCATAAAGGAAAAAGTGGCTACTTTTTACTGCTTCCCTGATGTATTTCACTCTACCAGTCACCCTCCACGTGCTCACCACTATGTGGAGTGCCAGGAAACCTGCTGTGCCCAGTGAGGAGAGGGAGAAAAGCCTTGTTGCAGTGTCTACATTTTGTAGGTCTCACCAAAAAGATTTTTTCTTGGTTTTGTTCTTCTAGTTTTGAATATCCCTTTTTTTAAAAAACAGATATAAAAATAAAAAACCTCCTCCAGAGATCTATCAGAAAGATATTTCAGATCAAGATTAAACTCTGCTTCTTTGTTTCTGTCCCTAGAATCTTCTTTCTGCCACATGGGTAATTGCAAAAACAGGCTCCACCAGCTGAGCTGGCCAAGAAGACACAAACACAGATACCACTGCAACCTCTGACATTTGCCTAAATAACTCTAGTGTCCTGTACCAGTATTGCAGTGACCTCTAGGAGCCTGCTCCAAGTCCATTGGCTTCATTGCCCCTTACTGACTTAGTCCAGACTTTCAGAAATCTTTCTAAGCCTGGAAAGATGAGTATAGTATAGATGAAAAACCCCAAAAAACAAAAAAACCCATGAGTGTGCTGATGAGAAACAGAATAGCCTAGAGCCTTCCATCTCTAAGCTGCTGATGTCTGCATGGTTAAAAATGAACTACCTAGGGCTATACAAACCCCTGGTGCTAGCCTGAACAATGCATTCACATCCATTTACCTGAAATCTAAATTTGGTTTATTGCATTTCATAACCACATGGAAGATGACGGCATCTCTCTAATGCTGAATCAGAGCAAAAAGTTTCCAATTTTTATGCATATCAGCACAAAAGAAACCACTTCTACTTACCCAGGAGTACTGTAGATCCATATCAGTTAGGGAATATGTAAGATGTGGCTGATGAGAAGAGCAAGTACAATTTTCCCATTCTTCTATTTTTGAAATTAAAAAGTCACAAGGACAGAGCTGGTTGTCAGGAAACGGCTTCCAGTCACTCCACAAATGAAATTCTGTTTCGGAATGAATTGAAATTGTTCCTAAGTTGTTAAATCTGGAAGTGTATGAACGGCCCAGAGACGCAGAAATAAAATCTGTCCTGGTCTCAGCCTCTTCTTTTCTCCTTGTGCTGTCTTTCCATGTCTTCTTTTCCTGAGGTTTTGTCAGCTTCATGCAAGAAGTTAATGCTTCTTCATCCTCCTCAGAGAGATAAGCATCTTCTAAGGTATCTTTAAAAATGCAAATACTTGTTACAATATGTTGAAATTCATAGAGAAAGTAGCACTTTTTTTTTTTTTAGTTTAATAGCTGTCTTTCAGTCTATATAATGAAACAGCCAAGAACTCCGTTAAAAAAAATAACATTAAAAAAAAAAAAAAACCTCCCACAAAAGAAAAAAAAAAAACCCCAAAAACTAAACAAAGCCCAACAAAACAAAAACCAAATAATTATGATGATTGGGAAGATGGAAAGGATTTTGTACTGGGTCAGGCATTCCAAGCCAGAAGTGTTCTCCATTTCATATATTTGTCTTGTTCCCTCAAAGGTGTGGAAAATTTTATTAGTTCTGCCCATGAAAATTTGCTAACTGAATGTCATATTGCTGATAGTTTCAGAGAGCATGAGTAGAGCTGGAAAAGTTCAGGAAGCTTTCAGGACTACTGCTCTCCCACTGCTTGTATGTATGCTGTCGCTACAAAGTAGTTGCTAAAATCCCTATTCCCTCGTGTGTTTCAGCCCGAGCAGTGATTTGGCTGGAGCAGTAGTTCAACAGATAGTTTAAACTCGTTTTGCTGATACTGGATTGTAAATAATGTTATAATTATTACAATTATACATTACAATCTCATTGTACAACCAATGCACTGCTAAAATAATGTTGGCAAAACAAGTTCGGAGTAAAAACTGTTGCACAGTCAGATAAGAGATCTATAGGAGAGTACAGAAAATCATCTGAGGCCAGAATCAATTCAGAATTCCCGGGTCTTACAGCCCTGGGCACTCAGGTATGGCGAGAAACCAACTTGCTTATCACACCCCAGACCTTCCTGCACTTGCAGATGCTACTTGACCCACGGATTAGCACTGGAAATAATCTTCCCATTTGGGAATTCTGCCTTTCTGACCCGAAACGTGATACAAAACTAGGAAACTCAAAGTGTCCTCAGCAGGGAGGCCCTGCTGTTATACAATTCTATTTATCTAGAACCCCCACGTGCGAGATATACTGTTACAAAACTCCAGCTAGTGTGACAGGAAACAGGTTTTCACACTATGAGGAAGTCAGCGCTGGAGTGGTATCACAGTAACATCTCAGTTGGGGGTTGAAGATTGTGGGTGGTGAATGACAGACCAGGACAGGATTGTTTACGGTTATGTTCAATCCAGTGTCATTTGCCAAATGTTGGAAAGAATGCTGATGTGATGCTGTACTTACTGAGGGGAACCAGAACGTGCTTGACATCTTCCAAGCTTTGTGTACTTGTTTTCTTGGTTCGGACCAACTTCTGCAATCTTTTTAATGTTCCCCTGGACTCAGCTTTGTTGTATGGTTCTGTACCCTACCAAAAAAACCCCACCAAAACCCAAACCAAAACGAAAACAAAACAAAAGAAAAGAAAGATATTAAAATCATTCAAATCCTAAAAAAACCCCTACAGGTAACATGGTGTTTACCTCGAGAATGACAAAGTGCTGGATTCAAAGAACTGATCATTGATAAAATGCTTTAAAAGTTAGGCTTTTCCTTGCTTTAGTAAAAATAGGTAAAATAAAGGGAAATATGTAAAAAAAAAAAAGGGGAAAACACAACTCAGAAGAAACATCAAACTTAGTGCTCATATTGCTGTTCACATATTACTTTTCTTGAAGACCTGGGCATTACTGAATACAAGTATTCTAGACCCCCCACAGGACACAGTGTGGACATCAGCTCATCAACACCAACTGTTCTGCTGTGCTTTTTCTGTCTTTCACCTGTGTATAGATTTCTGTCCTCTTCCAAATTCAAGATAGCAGGAACGCATTTTTACCTTTAGCTAATGAGGTGCAATTTTTCTGTCTCTCATTGTGATATGTCTTTGCCAAATAAATCACAGTGGTTTAAAATGCTAATATTGCTCTCATATTAGATCTCTTGTAGCAATAATAATTTGTTCACTTATAAGTAACGACACAAAAGCAACATGATGACTTTGATTTATGATCCTGGATTTCCATCATGAAGACATCAAGATAAATGGAAGATAATCTATTCAGATAATTTCATTAATGGCAAACTCTAATCCTCTTTTCCTTAAAAGCACTCATTTCATAGAGTCTATTGTTAGGGAAAAGTCATAAGTGCTTAAATAATAAATGCAGTAACTTTCTTTCATGGAGAAAAAGGCTCACGCAGTATCAGCTGGTGGTGAGACAGCTTTTAAATTTACAGTATTTTATTTTGGCTTACCTAAGCATTCAAATATGGAATTTTGTCTGCCTATCCAAACATTCGTTGATGCAGAATCCAGACAATGAGATGAACTGTGCTTTGCCCCAATCTATAAGCAAAGCTATCTATAAGGGAAGAATTCCCACATGAACAAGAATTAAGAACATTATTGATTTCCCTACTTAATGGGTTTTAGTGATGAAAAATCATGTCACATCACAAATCAAAATGAATTGTTTAAAAAAATAAATCACAGGCTACCATTTAGCTGCAAATAATTTGCATGAAGTGTGCAGGAATACTTAAGCACAAAAAAATATACATTTAAAAATGCATTAAAGAAAAAAAAAAGACCTAAATTGTGTCTGATAAACTGTTTCCAGTTCATACAAAGGTATTTTAAATACCTTAGAAATCTTTGCACAGTGAGATGTTATGAGGATTAACCTGGTGACAGAAATACAGCAATTTGGAAGCTAAGTGTAAAACACTGCTGGTCAGACTCCTGCAATCTCAGTCCTGTTGAGCACTCTCTTTCCTGAGTGTAACTGCATTAATTTCAATAAAACTACTTGCACAGCATGTCACTTCTCAGCATAAAGAATTTAGTCATGGCACAGTCTAACCTCTGTGATTTTTCTCCAACTGCTTTGCCTTTCCCAAAGAAGTGCAATGATTTAATCATGGCTACCAGTGCACTTAAATTCAGAGTACAGGGTAATAGTGCAAAGGCAAAACTTAGTGTGTGTTTACTGTGTGCATGGTGCTAATTGTTATGGTACCATAAAATTGTTTGGAAAGTTTCAGTAATAACATGGCTGCACATAATTAATATTAAAACAGTATGTGATGATAGACAACTTATTGCTCTGTTTAAGAGTTCTGTAAAAAGCACCAAATTTGGATAAATTTTCTGTTGAAAAATGTCAATAAAGGCATGATCAACCAGTGCATAGAGAAGCACTGTGCAGACTTCTTTCATGTTCTCCTGCCCATATATATCAAGCCTTTAAATATTCCCATGATGTTGGTCTGGTACTCCAACCAGTTTAAAATGAGTGCAGTCAGACTAAGCAGCCCAGGATAATAGGCAGATTCTGTCCTAGGAATCACAGCAATAATACAATATTCTATAAATAATAAAGAAATATAATGATTAATAGCAGAGCAATAATAAGGTATTCTACAGAAGACAAAGGGATATCATGATTAATAACATGGATATGGATAAAGATCTTTCAGCTTTTGGAGAAGGAACACCTAGCACAGGAATAACCAGCCTGTTCTTCCCAGCTGCTGGTGAAAAAAAATAAACAATTTTCATGGCAACTCACCATTTCACTGTTACCTGGCACACCTGGATTTTGAACTCGTGGTGGGATCCATTGCTCATAGTTTATCACCTAGACAGTAAGAAAAGTAAAATAAAAATTAAAAAAATACAACTTACATAAGATGAATATGGATAATTAGCATCATGTAATTAAATATAGATGAGAGCTCAAGTGTTTTTTAGCCTAGTACTGTGTGGATGTGAAAGTGAAAGACTTATACCAGCTTCCACCCATTGAAATTATTTTGATATTGAGCTGTCTTGATTTCCTCAGATATCTGGGACTCAGTGACATCTTGGAAACATCACAGTGAAAGTGGTACCATGGCAGAGCCGTGCATTATGGTATGAGATCCTTGGATCTCGTCCTAGATCTTGGCTTTCCTTGCTCAGTATGCAGGAAAACCAGAGAAGACTTCCCTCAGCAGCAACACCCCAGCTGAGGAGCATCAATGATGCAGTTCTAAAAAGGGTCTTGTTTAGTTCACCTCACTTCTCCTGGGATGTTGAGCACCCTGGGATGCTTTCAGTTTTCTTGGGGTGTGAGTTTGATTAACAATGTGGAGAAAAATGGGATGATCCTCAGAACTAAGACAAGGCTATTCAGGCTTTCATCATCCACCCATGAGCCATTTGTTGGTCACAGTGTCCTCAGGAGAGGAACACCAGGGGAATACACCTTCCTCGGGGCACTGGGAAATCCCTAGGGGGCAAGCCTGACAGTGCCTACAGCTCAGCAGGAAAGTTATGAACACTGGCCTTTTTCCTTCATCAATATGAATGACACGTTGAAGGCTGAATGCAACCTAAGAATTTATGTGAGAAATGAAGCACGAAACATTTTTGAAAATGTATTAGCCCAAAGACTGCATCACTTGATATTTTATGTCCTTCCCAATATGCTACAAAGGCTTTGAGCCATCAAGGGAGCCTCGCTAGACGTGAGTAAATAAGAACAAAGATAGGAAAAATAAATGCAGAAAGTAAAGGCACTTTTTATGGTAAGGTACAATTATTGCAGTGCTGCTCTTGCTATATCCCTCAGCCTGTACTTCTTTTCTGTACCATTTTCCAGCACTTATAGAATGAATGGAATGGATGAATGTCAATTTAGGAAACGGAGAAGGATTAAAGCTTTTGTGAAGCACTCAGGGAAATTTATTTGCTTTCTCTTTTTTTTTTCCCCTTCCACAAGAGGAAAAAAAATCTAAGGTGTTCATCTGTTCTATTTACTCCTGCTTGTAAATTTGCCTCTTCCATAGCTCACAGAACCCCAAACTCCCATAGACCAGCTGAGGTAGGAATGAACTTTTGGGGATTGTCTAATTTAGCTCCCTGCTCAGAACTAGTCACCAGAGCAAGCTGCTGATAGGAATGTCTCCAAAGAGGAACTTCTCATATCCTCTCTAGGAAGCTTCATCAGTGTCTGACCACCTCTTGTACTAGAAGAATGATTTCTTTATGTTAACTGAAATTTCCTGTATCTCAGTTTGTGTCCATTGCTCCATCACATTTCTGGGAGTAGCTGCCAGTAATTCCTTGGACTTTATGGGACAGCTCAGTTGTGATCCACCCAGTTTTGTGATCCTGCTGGGCTGCAGTTGTGAAATTGCATGCAGACTTCTAATTCCTCCTGTCTGTTCCCCATGCTGTGTGCATCAGCAGACAGGCATTACATAAAGACACTCATTTGTGCTGATTTTGCAGAAAAAGAGCTTTCCCCATAATGCTGTTCTCTCAGCATTTCCTTGTTTGTGTGCATAATGTAGTGCAGCAAATGAATACAGATATAATCAGACTATTTTGGAAGCTTAAAAGAGAATTATATCAATGTTACGATGGTGATAATGAATACAAGAGGTAACAATCACTAAAATTAAAAATAATGCCATTGAACCTAACTTTTTTAAAAAGCAAGTGCAATAGGTCTTAAACTGATACCAAAGATTGGAGGCACCCAAGCCCCTAGAGTTTATCATTCATGCACCTGAAAGAAAGCATCTTCAAATGCTTTGAGAAGTCAAAAAAAAAAAAAAAAAAGGACTTTATTTCTAAAATGGGGCAAATGGTTAATGGGGGAAAGTTTTAAGGGATTTTATGGGAACTTATACTTAAAGCAAACATAGGCCTTATTCTCTTTTTCCCTCCATAGTCTGCCGTGTCTGAGGAATGACCTGGGATCTTTACCAGGAGCCAGTCCAAAGGATGTCATGGCAGGATAGGGGCAGACCCAGAGATACCTCACACTCAGGGAAGAACTAGTGCAGGAAATCAAAGAATAATCTTTCTCCAGAATACTTAGAAAATGAGAGTAAGAAATCAGAGAAAGAGAATGAGAGATGAAAAAGAGTTCTTTTCTCCTTTCCTTTGTCCTCAGAAACTCTTTTGTCAGCTGGGAGAGGAGATAATCATGGGAACAAACTAACAGTGCAGAGACAGAAAAAACCCTGAGGGAAAGCAGGAGGAACCTGGGTCACACTGACTTTCCAGGCACAGGTTTCCAATAAGGTTGTCTGTCCCCTGATATGCAGATCATTTGACTCTTTTTTTTTAAACCCAGATCTTGACTTTGACCTACTCTGGAGCTGAGCACTGCCTAAACATCGGGTCTTCACAGCTCTCTGTCTTATCTCAGATGCCTTGAGGGTGATGAATATACATTTTTTTTTCTTGGTGTTAACCTAAACATCTAAAAGGACTCCTGACATTGTATAGAAACGACAGAGGAAGCTTAGCTCAGAGCTTTTTCTGAAGTTGAATGCTCACTTTGAATTTAAAACTTTTCTGCTAAGGGAAATTTAATAGATTTTCAGCTTCTAAATAATTTTATTGCATTAGTTCCTCATTTGGAACACACACATATATGCAGGTGTGTGACACATTTTTAGTCCCAGACTGGGTAAACTGTTATGTCCTGTGAAATCAGCAGAACTAAGCTGGTTTGTCACAGATAGGAACAGAAGTAAAACATTATCAGAGCAAACATTGGACTGGAAATGAAATAAAACCCAAACATCAGTCATTCCAATCCCAGAGCTGCAGGTGTTTCTCCTCACCTCTGCTGTTCGCCAGCTGATGGGTTGTTACCCACTTTTATGTTGTTGCTATGATTATGCAAACCCAGGGGTCACGATTCATTGATTCTTTGTGCCAGTGGGATGAAAAATACAGATTTAGGAAGAAGAGATACGGTATATGTTTGTAGAAGTTCAGAAAGCACTGGGATACATATGCCAATATGGATCATGCAAGACAGATGTAAACACTTAGTACAGATCTTGCCAGACACAGTTCTAGCACATCAATTTAGCAGAAATGTATTCACTCAGGGAAGGAAAAGGTTTTCTAGGCAATGAAATCCATATGGCCTGCATAAGAGAAATCACGAAAAACTTTGGAAGCCACCAGAGTCTTCTTTTAAAATCAGCTTCTAAAACACAGAGGAGTATTGAGTATGAAGTTTAGGCTAGGCAAATGCTGAATGGAAACAAGAAATGAAATTTTATTTGAATGAAAATTTAAATTCTGAAAAAAAAAGAGTAGTTGTTTCACCTGACATGTTGTTTCTTCTATCTTCTTTCCTTGGAGCAAATGTATTCCATCAGCAATAATATTATCTTCTGTGAATTATGACCAAAAAAGAGAAAACATGCTTTAAAATGTCCTGGTTTATGTTTTTATGAGGAATATAATTTGAATTGCACTTGATGTTTTGAGCTGACATTTTGACTCTCTGAAGTTAATCTTATACCATTTAAGCACGCATTTTATCTTAAACTGCTTTGAAGTGAGACTGCAGAACAAATTGGCAAACTGACTCACCGAAAGAAAACTCATTTGTGCTTATTTCTTCTTTTGTACTCAGTCCTCAGTTTACTAACCCAGAACCCCACTGTGACTTTCCTCTTGCCCTGCTAATTTACAGCAGCAAAGTCTAGAATGCTCGTATGAAAAACGAAGGGCAAAAATTATCTTTTCAACTGAGATCTGTTTATCTTGGATTAGATTAGAAACTGCTTTCAAGGGATGCACATCCTCCCATCTCTTGCAATAAATGAATGTTTGGATGGGAAGAGTATTAACCTTCACTACAGCAATGAGCAACAATGGGTCAAACAAGTCTGAAAAAATAATTTTAAGCAAGCTTACTTTGAAAGATCAACTTTAACTCCCAATCTTTGGCAAAGCACCCACCCACTGTACAACCGTAGGACAGCCCTAGTGATTAGATTCCATCAGAACAGATATCACAATCACTCAGATATTTTGCAGGAAGGAAAAAAAAACATGAAGAAAAATATCCGCTAATCACATCACATTTTCTAAAGTCACTAGAAAACAGCAGGAATGTGTTGGGGTTTTTTCTCATTAATCCTAATTTGGCATCTTTATTGCTTCTGTGGAATGCCTTGCAGCATCAGTAATTCTCCTGTTTGCAAAAGGACAGCTTACTTAAAGTATAGATCCACAAAAAGTAACGGTAGGCAGCTGAGACTGATTGCATTGTATTCCCAACAATTAACAGGAAAAGAAAGAGTAATTCAGGGAATAATTCTGAGTGACTTAGATTCTTTAGCTATCACATGGAAAAAGTGTCTGAATGTGATCATTAAAATTTATGTTCAAACAGGCACATAAGATCCTGGTCCAGATTTTGTCTTAAGCACCTACAAATCTCCCTGAAGTCACTGAGGGCCTGGTGTCTGACAATCTGGTTGTTTATTTCATTATACAGCTAGCTGGACTTCCAGGAGCACCATAACTCATGTTAAGCTGTGCTCATGCAACAGATTAGCATAACTGGGCTCTTTCTGCTCCTCAGGATAACTGGTTTTCATCTCCTGCAGGCATCTCTGTACATGACATCCCTATGCTCTGTGAGCTTTACTCTGGAAATTAAATCTTGCAGTGTTCATCTCTTTGCCCCAAAGTCCTCCTACAGTCTAATCCAAAATATTGAGTAACTGTTGGCAGCTGAATCACAAATAATTGTGGGGCAACATGTAATGCCCTTAACCTAAAAGACTACATACAGTGACACTGCTTTTGAGATAATATTGTTCAAAAACCAAATTAAAACAGTGAGTTATTAAAGCAAACCTTAGTGGTCCCCCCCAACCGGAATGTCTTATGTTAGCCACAACAGCCTGCAACCACTGTGCTCTTACATCCTGCTTAGATCAGCTCTCCAGCCCACTGAATAATGGAATAAAGTATTTGTGTAAAAAACCAACCATACAACAAACAAACAAAAAAACCCCAACCCAAAACCTAAAACAAAAAAACAAGCAAAAACCCCGTGCAAAATATATAAATGAACTTCAAATAGAGGTGCAGTGTTCTTGTTTTCCTAGTCTGGCAACAGGTACCAGTCACCCTCCTGTGGAATGAATTAGGAGCATTGCATCCACTGGGGTGTCAGTTCTTCCCAGTTTGGCTCCATAACTTTTCATGGAAGCCCAATGGCTGTGACTTCCACAGTCAACTTTTCAACAGTGATGCTTTTAGATGCTGGCAGATCTTGTGCCGATGATTTGGGTTTGGCCTTGTGAGCAAAGGCAGGTGCTTCCACTGTTGTGTCTGTGGGATATACGTGTGTTCACTGTGTTTTCACCCTGGAAAACTTGGGTTTGTAGATGTAATAATACACATGCTGTCATCAAGGGTTTCATCCAAAGGCTACCAGTGTCTGTGGATGTCTCTACAATTATTTCAGTGAGATTTGAGACAGGTCTGTGGATACAGCTCAGAAGTAAGCAGAGAAGTCTGTGGTGACCACCATACATGGCTTTTTAAATCTAACAGAAATTCAGTTTATGCAAAAGGCTTGCAGACCTTGAAGGATTATCTCTGCTAAGAGAAAAGTTTGATCGATAGTGATGAATTATCTTGATCGATAGTGATACACTGCAAATCTCCTTGCAAAGGTTTTCACCACTGTGTGAAGGGGACTTCCCTTGAAATAATTTTACTGCAGTAGGGGAAAGGGAGATTTTTATTTAGCTGCCTGCTTTGCTTCCTGTTCCCTCTGGGCCCCTGCCCTTCAATTACAACACTTGTCAGCTTTTAAAATGTGCACTGCTTCTTTTGCATGCTTTGGATATTTAAAAGGGTAAAAAATGCCTGGAGTAGAAAAGACTTTGGAGGAAGGTCAAAAAGTTCTGCTCTCTCATTCAGCCTATCCCCACCTCCAATTCGGCAACCTCTGGAGTATCATGGAAGAATCATTCCAAAATGGTTTTGGTTACAAGTCAGACTTGTCAGGAGAGAAATGCCTAATATTTCTTTCACCCATCATTAGAACCAGTTCCTTGCAAGCCAATGACACTTACTGAAGGTCCCTTTTCCCCTCACTAGCTCAGTACAAGAATTCCTCTAAATCTTCCTGTCATCTCCTATTTCTGGTTCTGGTTCAAGAAACCAAATTGGCCCATAGATAGGCAAATGCAATATGTATTGCAATTTCAGATCTATTTCCAAACATTTAAGAGTTTAACTTCAAGTGATGAACTGAAGGAAATTCAGAAGGAAAGTTGGTGCCCTGTCCTTTTCTTTCTTTGACACATCCAGGTAATAGTGAAATCTTCTATTAGTGGATGATCTCTAGACCACTCATGCAGGAGATATTACCACTTTTTTGGTTTAAATTGAGAACAAGACATACTTCCACTTTAATCTCACATATCTTGGTTTCTGCTTTTGCTGAGCTTTGTCTGGTTTGTTCTGATGAAGCAACAGTAAGAGATCTACCTTAACTTTGAAAAGTACAAGTATAAATACCATTCCTGGAAGCAACATCAAGCAGATTATCAAAGCATTTTGATTTTTAAAGTCCAGATCGTGTTTAAAGAGGTAAGGTGACTGCTCACTTGTTAATACTCAATGTTATGTTAATTTATATTGATATACTCTCAAGCAGTGTCATTAGTGACTTCCCATGCATTGGCTGTAAGGTTGTTTTAATAAAGTTAGTCAGAACAGGTTTAGAAAGAGAATCAGACAAAGTACTTGCATTTAAAATTTTGTCAACTCTCTTTTGCACCTGCTACAAAATGTTTCTTCTGAGAAAAGTTGCACTCTTTCCCCTGTTGGATATCTGTAGCTGTGTAAAATATCCAGGAAACACAGATAACTACAGCTGGCAAGCCTTATACAACACAACTACAGGAATTTACTGTAGGGAAAGTCTCCTTTGGCCCATGGACTATAGAGTGAATTGGTCAGGGAGGGTTCTTAGCTTTCCAGTTTTAAGATGAGCTTTATTTTAACTACTTTTATCCTTCCTGAGGACAAAATAAATCTCTAAAAGGCCTGACAAATTTTTTAGCTGGATTATTGGTGAAAAATGAGTAATTTTCCTAGGTGCCCTTTTAAATACTTTGTTGAAAATGCAAAATCAGCTGAAATATGTTTAGCAATTACCTTCGAGCTGGCAGTGCCTTCTGATGTACGAATCATTCTCCGGCTTCCTGGAACCCTGCCAAAGTGTGCCATTCACATTTTTCCTGTCTAAAGTAAAAGCACAGAGAGCAGTCACCTGAATTCATAGCAAATCTGTGAAATAACAGGAAATTCTATAAAAATCAGAATGCAAATCAAACAAGCTTGCAGAACACTGGAGTATCTGCAATGAACTGATGATTTTGCAATATAGGAATTTGGATGGATGGATGGATGGATGGATGGATGGATAATATTTATTATGGTCAGACTTCAAGTTTTATCATCTTTTGGTGTGGTCTAATCCCTCATTTAACACTGTTAACACACGATCAGAATTATTGTTATCTTGACCCTGGATTTAAGGCCTAGGATCCCATAGAACATCTGTGCCGTTGTTTTGCTTCCAGGAATTGATTATTATTATTATTATTATTATTATTACTACTACTACTACTACTACTACTACTGTTTTGTTGGTTTTTTGGGTTTTTTTTAAGGCTACCCTTACTGAACTAGTGTTTGCAAGGAATAGCATCAAAGATGCCCACAGTGGTGCCCCACGGACTCCAAGGCTTGGACTGTCTCACCCTGGATGGCTGAACTAGGTGAGAAGGAGATGGCCATTCTCCTGCTCCCTCAGTGTTTCAGGGTTTGTGCTTTCTGGGTTTGTTTGGTTTCGTTTTGTCGAGTTTTATTTAATGCCGGGGTTTTGCTCAGAAAATTTTCTTTGTGAAAGCTCTTGTTGATCCTGTCAGGCACTGGAAATTCATTACAGCCTGATTGCTGTAGACCAAATGACACTGTCCTGTATGAAAGTGTTCCCGGTGCAGGGCTGCAAAGTGAAGCCTTAACACAGAGGAGCTTTCATCTATCTGAGACAGGTTGTGAAATAGAACCACATCATTACAGCCACACACAATCCCCTTTGTACTCAGCAAGGACTAGATACAACAACTAAAGCAAAACTCCAGAGAATAAATGAAAACATGATGAATGAAAGCATGATGACAGGAGGCATTCACTGAAAAAAAGAAAAAAAATCCAGGAAATTTTACTTTTAGTAAGCTGATAATTATTTCCTATCGAGTATTTACAAGATAGAACCCATTGAAACCCATGTGCGGATAACAATACACAGTGTCAGGATGGGTGTAACAAAACCCCCGAATTTCCTTCTTGCTGAACTTGTTTGTGAAAATTCACACAAGGCAGTTTAAAATGGGAAAGGGCAGGGACATGAATTTTCTTGGATCAGAGATATTTCAAGGTTTTATTGAAATGATTAAAAGAAACACTGGACATGCTGAGTATTTCTAATGTTGTCCCATAACAGGTTTTTCACCTCAGTGTGGTTTCTATATTTAACTAGCTTGTTGTCAATATCTACCTACAAATGTGTGTGTGGAAAGCAGGGAAGAGGGGAGATTATATTGAAAGCTTAATTCTATTTTTTCCTTTCCTTTGCATTTGCTCCCACAGCTGTAAAACAAATCAGACCCTTAATTAAAGTTAGCTCTCTGAGATTAGCAAGTAAACAGTAAATAATTTAAGCAGCTACTAACCAAATGCTTCATTTTCAGACATGGACTTCTGGATGGATCTAAAAGAATTAAAAGAATTTACCATTAGCTGAAAGTCAGAATGAAAAAAATCAAAGTGTGTTTAATCAAATATGAGTATTTTCAAACTAATTCTTCAAAGCAGGGCACAGGGATTTAGCTGTGTTATTCCCACTGGCTTTAATTGCAGTTACTTGTCTCATTCACCCAATCATCTGCTCCCACACGCCACACAAAGCTCTGAAAGCATCTGGGGTTCCATTCTGCAAGAATATGTGACTCAAGTTTCTTTTTGAAATGAAGAACTTGTGTTGGAATCTGGGGAACCCACCAGGAAGAAAAGAAGAGATACTTTCCTTTAGACATGATCTGAAGTGTCCTACAACTTTTAGAAATATTTGTTTGGTGACACAATAACAGATTGAACCAAAGAGCTACATACGAACATACCATCCTCAGGACCCTGAGTGACATTTTATTGCCCCACTAAACCTTGAGCTTTTTGCACATTTACATCAAGGATTAGTCTCAATTCATGCTTACATCTGTGGTCAGTAGTTCATAGAGAACAGCTTGAAGAATAGACCAACTTAACAGAGGGGAAAAAAATCTTTGAATAAAGGTTAATTTGTTTCACGTTATCCTGTATCACGTTAACCAGTAGGGAGTAGTTTACAAGCAGTGGTTTTAGCAGGTGAGAGCAGGAGTTTTCTAATCTGTGACAATGATCAGCAGAAGGGAAAGAGCACAAAATCTGGGACCCCTTTCCCATTCTCAGTCATGTAGGTGCTGAAGGATTCCCTGAGCCAGAGGATGCAGCTAAACAGTTCTGAGTTTTTTAAGAAACTGGTCTGTACCCACTAGTTCCTTTTAAAATGGTTGGATTTTGGGATTCCAGAATTCCACAGTTTAATTCTTTTTATCTAAACAAGGAACACTTATATTTTTCTGCTACTCCATATAATTTGGTGCCTCCTTGTTGCCCCATTGTAGGGAACAGAGAATGATTAATTCCTCATTCACTTTGTCCATATCTTACATGAGAGGTCAATGGGAAAATTTCCAAATTATCACTGGGAGTACCATGCCAAGATAGTGATGGCTGGACACAATGAAATAATTTTCATTACAAAATCTCTTCATGTTGATTCAAACTATTTTCTTCCAGCTCACTCTTTTTTTTTTTTTTTTTTTTTTTTAAATTCATCAATCAATTTATCTCAGCAATGCTTCTAAATTCTGATTATTTTTTTAGAACAGGATTAGGTTTCAAAGATAATAGTTTTATTTGCATTGTAAAATTTGACATTTTTTAGATAGACTGATTTTTTTTCCCCTGGGGCAGACTTAGTTCTGATCTAAGCACTAGGCATCCAGGTAATTCCATCATATCTGGTAGAACTTGGTAAGGCCACACAGTAGTTTGACTTCCTTTAAAGTGTAAAAGAATCCTGAGAAATCCATGAGTGATAGAGTTATATCCATATTTTAATTAATGAAATTTTGGGAAGAGTTTCCCAGAGCCCTGACTGGTGACATACAGTTGAGATCTCACAAGTGAGTGGTCATGTCTCTATGTTTGAAGCTGATAAGTTACTAGTGTTTTTATCAGATGACAAGAAATAGATTAAAACTCTTATTTAAGACAAAAGATCTCTTCATTTTCTCAGAAATCTTTACCCATTCTGAGATTTTTTTAGCAACACACACAGATAACACTGATGTTCTTAATTCAGTGGAGCCCCACCTACAAATGAAAAAAAACCCCAAATCAACAAAAACTCCAGGGATTTTCATGTCTGTCACAGCAGACAGAAAAGATCTGTCTGTCTCATTCCATCAGGCAGGATTTCAGATTTCATTTGAAGGGGTCCACTTCAGTAATGCAATAGTCTTCAACATGAAGCAAAAAAAGAATTTTCAAAATAAATTCCTTTGCCTGGTAGTAAATATTGATCATTAGCCCAAACCATAGCATTGTGTCTATGAATGGATTCAATACATGCTGCTATCACAAAAGTTATTCATAAAATTATGGCTGACCTGCTTTATTCAAATAATTTTGCAAACAATTTTTTTGCTTGGATTAAAAACACAAACAAACAACAACAAAAAACCTTTTTCAGGAGATTATCGGGTCAATGGTGCAAGCATGCTATAAAATAGGTTACCACTTCAATCTCTCAGAAAAGCAGACATATGATTAAACCAAGTTCAGATTAACTGCATTCGATTTTAGCTGTCCTGGTTCTGATATTTTGGAAGAAAGCTGTGTGCATATGAAAAAGTCATGGCAAAAGAGCCTTACTAATGCATTACAAGCTTGTTATGTGCTCTTCAACTGCAACATTAATACATGTACTTGATGAGAATAAAAGCAACACTGGCAAACATTAATAAAACAACAAGGATGAAAGGTACAGACAAATATAGTGACACTGTGTAGACCTTGAACTGGTCTCAACTTACTTTCTTTTTTTGGTCAGTGTGTTCTCAAGGTCAGGAAACTCCTTTTAAAAAGATAGAGAAAAAAGGGTCTATGAAAATCAAAAATGTTTAATCCAAATATATTCTTTCTGTCCCTGAAAAGACAATGAATTATACACTCTTGATATGTGTATTTTAATACCCACTAACATTTCCAGTCTTTCTTTTTTCTAACAGCTGAAGCTGAGGAGGACAGAGTGCAGCAGAGAATATATGTAATTATGTGTCCTGATTTCAGGAGGTTTCAGTTATCCATGGCTCCCAGGAAACTGGCAACCACAATACCCCTGAAAAACCAGAGAACCATGCCCATACCCCAGGAATGAATATCATGTTTCTTCCATAGTATGATTCTTTGAAACGTTGTGAGGATTAAAATACCCTCATGCTGCAACAGGATGTGTTTTCCTGATGGACACAGGACACAGACTCTGTAAACCCAAACATGCAGGGGAATGTGGAAGAGACCAGGAAACTGCAAATAAAATTGAAAGCTCTGAAAGGGACCAAATCAGAATCCAACACTGGCCTGGAGGCAAGATCACACAGCCCTCAGGGCCCAGACAACAAATATTGATACCCTGACAAGGTGTGAGGAGGAGGAGAAGTGATATAGCTCTGAAGGAGAGAACAAAAAGGTGCCTTGCTGGGCAAATGATACCAAAACATCTCAATGGATATTTGCTGTGCAGTTAACCATGGACTTGAGGCTGATTTTAACTGGAGGAAAACCTAAGGGTGCTGTGCTAGAACAGAAGAGATCTCTGTCTCAATATTATTGGGATATCTCCTGAGACAGCATATTGAAGCACTGTATCACATTATTATTTATTTCTCCCAGCCTGAAAAGCAGGAACTGGATTAAAAATGTTGGTGATGATACCACTTCAATCTGTTGTGCAACAAGAGGCATTTAAAAAATAATATAACCATATATTATTTTGTAAATCTGAAAACTTAGTCTAACTGGACCTATTTCTCATAATATTATGTTTAATTTATTTCCTTTTCGTAATGCTAACTACATCTGCATGACTCTGACCACTGTAATTTAAAACCCAAAACCTGTACTACATAAAAACATGGATGTGCATAATTGAGCATTTTATACTTCTCCTGTCAGTAAAACTCATCATAGATTTTTTAAAGCTTTCTCAGGGAGTGCATTAAGAAAAGGCTGTTTTCCTGTGCTAAGTTATTTTAGCTGAGTGTAGGAGGTCCTTTTAACATGGATATTTGTGAATGTTAATAATTGTATGCAGTTTCCACATCATTTTTTTGACTTTGTCAATTTGCTCACAGATGCTGCATGTAGATCAAAAGAGTATAAAGAATTTATCCCTCACTTTGAAATAATGTAAGTAATATAAGATAAGTTTCTTGCTGAAAAAATGTCAGCATTTTAGTCTTGGCACAAGTATTTTCAATAACTCAAGAGAAATTATTAACTAAACTGTAGAAATACAGAGAAGTTAAATATAGTTTTAAAAGTGACTTTAAGGCTTCTTTAAAAGAGTAGTGTCAAAATTTCATTGAAAAATGTAAAATACTTGATTTCAAACAGATTTGTTAAAGGAAGCATTGTGCTTGGAGGTCAGAGACCAAAGGATATTGTAATTTAAAATCTATATATGATCCAGAGAAAAAATTGGAGACAGGCCCCATTGTGGCAATACACCTAGAAAGATTTGATTAATATCTTCACACACCAAATATCTGGTACAGACCATGAAACAGGGTTTAATCTTTTGCAGCACAACTTGAAACCAATTTCTAAAGTCCAGCAAAGTTGCATTGATGACAGTACATCATATATTGAGGTGATGACTGATGTGAGTTCACAGGATATCATGGGGTGCAGTGCCAAAATGAAATATGTAGTGGACTTAAGCAGCCACTTAAAAGTGGGACCTTTCACTCAACACACTCATCCTGCTATTTCTGAATCAGGTGGCTAAACTGAGGTACAACAAAAAATTACTCTGTTTTGTACATTTTTAAAATATCTTGTCACTGTTGACTACATTTAAAATTATATGTAACTTTAAAATGAAACTAGTTTTTTAAAACCTATTTTATCTTAGAATGTACATAAATTTTCACCTAGGCTCTGCTCTCCACATTCTCTAAAGACCATAATTATCTTGTTTATGGGAACAATTCTTTCCTTCCTTATCCCAAATGTCAACAATCTGTTTCCTAGGAAAAAAAAACTTCATATGTGGAAACCCTGCATGATAAATTATTGACAAAATCCTTTTCTTCCTGATTTTATCAAGTAACTCTGAAGTAAGGAACTGAATTAAAGCCTCTGGTGTTTTCAAGCTGGCTAAGGAAAGCTAGAGCTCCTGTGTGTGTTAAGGCTTGCAAACAGGGAAATGACCATTTCAGATAACCAGCTCTCTTCTTGCCCTCACTGGGGTCAAAGGCCAATTACAACACTGCAGATTAAGGCAGGCGTCACAACTGATTCTGATATTCCTGCCAACAGCTTAGAAGGACTGATAAACATTTTGGCCCTCTTCTGGTATACAGGGCAGTCAATCATATCACCGTCAGCAGTTCAAAAATACGTGGATCTTATGATATTTTGTGATTGCAGTCTCACAGGATATATTTGAAAATGGTTTTAATACTGAAGACTCTTTCCCTGAGAAGCTGGAGAAGGCTCATGAGGTAGAAGACTGTAAGAACACAGGTGACAAGAGGTAGAAATTCAGTTTCCCAGCTAATAGCATAGTTACAGGCAAAGAGTACCCATGTGATTCATTATGTGCTCATGGCTACCAGCTGTTTCTGAGAAGGTCCCATTCAGATTTGCTATCCATGAAGTACAAAAACAACTCCATAAATCTATTTTTTTCTTTCTTTTTGAGAATATTACTGAAGCTGAGCAACAGGCAAAGTAATCACAAAGTCAACAGGCCAGTTCTCCAAGAGGATTAAAATTAAAAGGCAAGTGTGCACAACAGGGTCAGGATAGCACCAGAGGAACCCAGAGTGGAAACATCCTTATTGAATAATTCTGGATACTAAACAGATCTCTGGAGGTACATGAAGAAGAAGAACAGTGTACATGAAAGACACATTTTTCTTCATACAGGAGGTGTCATTTGGGCAGATGTTTGGCCAGGAGCAAAAAGAGCCATGGTTCTAAAAGGCATGCCCAAAGACTATGTTCAGTGAATGATGTCCTGCACAGCTTCAGTGACCACACCACTCTGTATTTCCCACATCTCCAGAAGAACTTCATGGCCCAGCTATGATTAGGACAAACCACAACAAGTGAGTGCACTGCAAGAAAATCACTACTTCATTGCAGTGCAAGGAAGAGTTTTCTCTAGCCCTGGTCATCCTTTTTAAACGTGAGGGAAGCTGATCCTGGCTGCCTGCCCTGTTGATTTTGAGTTTATACAGGAAAAAAGGAAGGGTCAAAGCCTCCTGAGGAGGAAGTGTGCCATGCCAGGCTGCTCCACCCTTTGGAGATTTAACAGCTCTGTGGATCCTGCCGTGCTTCAGCCAACCACTCAAACATTCACTCGAGTCCATACCTACTTAGCAGTGCACTTATATAGGTGCATTACTGGATAATGATGGATGGCTAAATGGAGCCAATAATGTCCTGAATTCATCATCCTGTGGGGGCTGCCCCGCAGCCTGGAACTGAGTGATGGAATTAAAAATGGGAGAGAAGTACAAATGGGCTCGGTTAATAAGCTTAACGGCTCCATCCAAGGTGTAGCTGTAATAACTCACAGGCCAGAAATAGCAGATAAGATTACACACAGGCCCCTGGCCTTAGCCACATTTTTCCATAGGTCTTACTGCTGACACGTCATCACTAATCTTGTTTTCCATTTCTAGAGAGTATTTTATAAATAATCATGTTGATTCTACAGCCAGCACAGTGACACAGCATTCAGACGATATTTTTTAGTTAAGTGCTGAGCTTAACTCTTTTATTTATTCTTAAGCCAGAAAATAAAACCCAGAGCCAGCCTTGGGAAGATTCTTCCTAATACCTAGTGAGCTACGTGTGCCCCTACCCCATTTAGTGTTGTTTTTATTGAGGATGAACTTCATATTCAATGATGAACCAATGTGCCATCACCTTAGTATCTCCTTTAAGAAAACAAAAACATATGATAAGAGGTAGCAGAAAGCAAAGTGCTGGATTCTTCTAATTCAGAGTTATATGTGTATCTTCCTGAACTATGCAGTGCTACCCCACAAAACAATGAGCAGTGTGAAAGATGCTTTGCTAAAATTTGATCAGATTAATGTATGGGATTTTCTAATCCTACACTAGTAGCAAATCTGCTTCTGCAGGTTGGCTCCAGGAAAACAAAATTCTTTACTGGATAGGTTGATTGTTTTTCTTTAGCCAAATAATTTATGAAGCCTAACTCTAAACCAATACAATGAACAGTCTGAAGATGCTGCCAAATAAAAAGCAGAATAAATCAAGTGAAAGCAATAAACAGCCTGAAGTAGACAACCACTGCAGTTTTGCCTTAGTTTTACACATTGTGAAAACCATAGCAGAACACAGTGCTATGGGTGTGTCTTTACCATACCTTGAGGAAAAAAAGGGCAATTTCTATTAGTTTTCTATTGCAAAGTCCATTAGGATATCATATGTCCTATTCTGGGTACAAACTGAAAAAACAAATCTGCCTCTTTAATTTCCATTTTACTGTCTAAATAGTGCTTCTAACAGATGAACATCTGTTGGCCAAGGAAATATTAGTGTAGCAGTAATCGAATATTAGGTTGGTTTGGAGTCACAGCAGAGGGGAAAAAGACTGAATGGATGTAGGAGCTGTACTGTAGTGTTCATCTTTGGGCATGTGGAATGCCATGCAGAATACAAATACAAATAACTAGATCTTCCCACAATGAACATACTCCTGTCAAGCTAGGATGAGGCTACAGCCATATTTCACAACCACAATTATACATTCTTAACTGGAACACTGTAGAGGCAGCTCGTTCTTATAGTGACAAGGCCACAGCCTGGAAATGGGGAAAAAATCTGTCACTCAGGAGAGCATCTTTCAGCTATTGCAGGATAATATAGGGACATTAGTCCAGGTTCACAGATCTTGCTGATGCTGTGAGGAATCATCCTGAGATCTCTGCACTGCTACTCTCTCAAAAGCAGGACCATTATTTACAGTCACAAAGTGATTATGTGGAAGAGAGGGACATGCACAGAGTGAGAGGGTTACAGTAAATGAGTCTGAGAACAAGTTGTTTTCAGTCCTTTAGCAATTTAACAAGTGCATGCCACAATTCCTCAGGCATTCTCCCATCCCACCAGCTCCAGCACTTTCTCCAAGCAAATCCTGTGTGCAAATCTGCTGTGTGATACTGCAACACCAAAGGCCCAGCAGTCTCATAGGTACATGGTACCTAACCCAAATTGCATGTGGGTAAAACTTGGCACCATGTCTGAAGAGAGGAGTCTCCTCTGAATGATGAACATCCCATTTTCCCCTTTATTCAATCACCAGACTGCATCATACATTGAAACAGAAACAGTAATAAAAGCAAAAGCACATTGCAAAGCAGAGAACAGAGATTGTGAAATGAATAAGATTATGAAATTTAATATACCACGTTAAAGTATTTGTCAAAGCATCATCTACTATACCAATAACATGAGAATAAGAAAGGATTAAGCAGAGTAACATCATTTAGGAAGTGGAAAAAAAAAAAAAAAACCAGAAAAAACAGAAGACAACCTTCTTCACATGTTTGCCTACTGAGGTCTTGTAAAATGTCAAGTTTATTCCAGAGGCCATTAGTTACAAAGTTCATGCAACCTATGCTTTAGAAATGTACCTTTTGTATTAATAAAAAGGACACCCAAAGACACTGATAGTATATTCTTGAGAGACAAACCACACCACTATCTGTACCCAGAGTTCTCATATACTGTTACAAGTGAAATTCCCATGTCCAGTGCATCTGCACTAATCTCCCTTTGCTGCTTGCTGTAGAGAAACCCATGACCTGCTTTTCCAGCATGCTTTTTAGGGCTGGACAGAAATCAGGTCATTGGCTACAGAGATGAGATCTGAGCAGTGGCTCTAAAGAGCATAAAGAGTTCAAACTGGCAGAACATACACGTGCCCACGTACAGAACAATGTTTTTTTTTCGCAAAGTGCATTGCATGCTCTGCAATGAAATGTTACTTACCAAAGACATAGACCTGTCAGGTGGCCCACAGCTCACATGTGTGCTCACTGGAGTGGTAGCCTGGCTTTCAGGAGGAGTTGTTGTATCCTTGCCTCCCTGATGTTCTGGGACAGGCTCATATAAGCTGTCCATTGAGCCCTCCTAAAATACATTTAAACAGAGATGAACACTTGCAAACGTATTCAATTAATCATAATTTTTAAAGGAAGATGTTTTTGTGATTTGCATAATGGAATGTGTTTTACTTCCCCAGTCTTTTGAAATCCTTTACTTAGTTTTCTTTTTCTCTAAAAAGGCATATAGATGTTGATTTTAGTAAGTACCCAGATGCTGGAGTTCACAGTATCATGACTTAGACACCAGAGTTTGTCATGCTAAAGCTGAGGGTACAATAAAAATGGATATTATCTGCTCAGAAGGAGTAAAACCAGGTGTATATCTCCAACTGAGCACAACATGAAAATTCCTGTGAAAACTATGAAAACCATACACCATGAAAACTTTTATATGAGCCATAGAAATGTTTTATAGTTACTTCTTCTGTATACGAAAAAAAAAGTTAACTTGATGCAGAAAGGTAACCCCATTACTTAGAATTAGAGAGAAACAATGCTGCCAGCTCCCAGAATCTGACAATTATGGTTTAGGCCCCCAAAATAATGATAATGGCTAGAATTAAAAATTTAATTTACATTCAAATTTTTGAATTCTCTGTTTAAATGCACAAGTAAGGTTCTTTTTACCCAACCACCAAGAATATAAACATTTTAATAGAAACTAAGATTTTCACATTTATTCCACAACTCCAAGAGATAGGATTACAAATACACACTGTCATTTCATAATTCAAGAGTTAAGTGAAAGCAGATGGCAAAACTAAAGACACTCTAACTGATGATCCTAAATTTTAGATGTTGCCATTTTGATCTGCACTGAATATTTTCCCAATGAATTTTGATTACTAATTTTAACTGCATTAATTAAGGAATCAATCAAATTTATAGCAGTGTGACTTACACCAGAGCAACACCATTGAAATTAACATAGTATATTATTATTTAAAGGCATTTGTTCCTTTAGTACAGAAGATAAACACAGATGTATATTTGAAGTTGTATTATTAATATATAAAGCTTTATAGGCAATATTTTTGACTGGTGGAGCAGCAGTTCAAAGACATGACTAATTTTTGCAAGCACAATGTTTGTCAATGGATATTTATTTGCCTCAGTCTGCTAGATTCTTGATAAACCAAAATAAATATTTTGGGAGAAATATTTCATGGTAAACTTCTTGAAAATACTCAAATTACATACTTGAGCCTATTCTAGGAACTAATGAGTTAATGCTTCCTGGGAAATTGGTGCCTAGTTTATGAAACACATGGAAGTGCTGAACATCCAGCTGAGCCTGAGTTTTGACAGCAACTGCATTTTTTTTATTACTGCATTTATTTTTTTATTATTGTAAGTATTTTTCCATATAGCAATGCTGGTTCAGCCTCCCCATCTGAAGCTGTGGATGGAGCATTTCTGGAAAAAATGATGATTTTAAAAAACTTGTTACACACTTCCAGGGTTCTGCAGTGTGATATGCGACCATCTACTTCTCCCTCAATTGGGAATAAAAAATGACTTTGGTGAAGAGAGTATTTAATGAAGAGATGGAAGCATAAACAGAACTCATGTGAAAGAGAGAGTATGAGAGAGCTAAAAAGAGAAAGAAAAGATAGGACAAGGAACAGTGAAAGGAGAGAGTGGTGGGGGAGAGGAAAAGGGTAAGAAAATACACCAAAATACAGAAAGAGAAGGGAAGAAGTGGGAAAAGAGCAAGGATAAGAGAGGGAGGAGAGGGGGAAAGATAAGAGGTGAAAACTGGAGAAAGAGAGAAAGCGTAACAGGAAGAATGTGAGAAATAGTGCCTGAAAGAGGAAAAATGTGAGAAAGAGCTCAAGCAATAAAGGGGGAAGTCTTGTGTGAGAAAGGGTGAGCAAGCAAGAAAAAGCAAGTGTGCAGAAAAAAAATCAGATCCATGTGAAAGAGTGAGGGCACAAGGAGTAGGACATGCATGAGGAATTACAGGGGCATGAGGAGGAGGATGCATGCACATGGGAAAACTCAACTGCTGTGAGAAAGAGCACAGGAAAAAGCGAGTGCACAAGGAAGAGCCAGCACACAATACAGGGAGCAGGTGGAGAAGAGAAAGAAAGAGGTGAGGTAGCAAAGGAGAGAGAGGGAATGTGTGAAAGCAAGAGGAGATGTAAATGGGTGGGAGAGGACAAGAAAGAGGGCATGAGGAAGAGATATTTAATGAGAAGCAGAGTTTTCCTGAGGAAGAGAGAACATAAGGGAATGGAAATGTGAGTGCAGGAGGAAGCACAGGAGTGTGTGAAGTGGAGAGTAAGCACATGGGAAACAGCAAGGGCAGGTGAAGACCCAGGGAATGAGAAAGAGTAAGCACATGAGAGAGAGACGGCACCCAAAAGATCAAGTGCAGGGAAATGAGCAAAGGTGTGCCAAAGGGAGGATATGAACAAGAAAGCAAGCAAAAAAGCAAAATGGTGGGAAATGGTGGCCACAAGAAAGGAAAGCAAAAGGGTGGGATAAAGCCCACAGTGTGTGGGAGCATGGTTGGACGATAAACTGCCAGCATGTGCAAGGAAGCTGCTGGAAAGAGGGAGGTCATAAGAGGAGCAAGGCCACAAGAAAGGGGGAGCACTTCAGAAAGGGAATGCACAAGAAATAAAGAGGGAGAAAGCACGAGGACAAGGGCAGAAAAATGGAGTGAGAAAGCAAGCATCAAGGTGTGAAAAGGGTTAAGCACCAGGTCCTGAGAAAGAGCGTGAGGGCACTAGAAAGAGAATGTAAGGGAAATCAAGGTGTATCTCTGCATGCAAGAAAGAGTGAGATGTGAGAGAGTGCTCACAAGATAGATCAACAAAGCAGATATGACTGTAAGGCAGAGCAAGCTCACATCAGAGGGAATGCTCACATAAAAGAGAACACTCCTGAGAAAGCAGGAGGGCACAGGAAAGAGTGGGTGCAAGAAAAGGCAGGGTTGAAGGCAAGAGAGCAGGAGAGCACACGAAGGAAATCACAAAGGGTAGAGCAAGGGTGCAAGAAAAGCACCATCATGAGAAAGGGCAAGTGCTTGAGAAAGGAAATGTGCAAAGAAGCACAAGCACACACAAGCAAGGCTGCAAGAAAGTGCACATGTGAGAGAAGGACAAGAAAGAGAGTTTGAGAAAAAGGAAGAAAGTGTGAGAAATTGTGTTCTGGGAAAATATGGCATGTAAAAAAACCCAGCAAACACAAGGAAGCAAGAGTGGGGGCATGAGAAGAAGGGAGTGTGAATAGCACAGAGAAGATGAGTGAGGAAGAGATGGTGTGCAGAAGACAGATTGTTCAAGAAAGAGAAGCCGTGTGCAAGAAGTGAGTGTGCAGGCAGGAGCGACAGTGAGAATGAGGTTGTGAGGGAAGGGGTGAGGTCATGAGAAGGGAGAGACAGTGCAAGGCCACGAGAAAGAGGGGCTGTGAGGAAGGGGATAAGAAAGAGCAGGAGAACTTGTGAGAACGAGTGAATATGTGAGAAACGGTGGACAAGGAATCCTTGTGACAGAGCTCTCAGGAAAGAGGGGAAAAGGGTGTAAGACAGTGAACACCAGGGCATGAGATTGAGTGGCCATGAAGTATTATGCAAGGGAGAAAAGGCATGAGGGTGCAGAAAAGAGTGAGGTCACACAAAGACAGAAAGTGGGTGAGAGAGCAGAATCACATGTTCTAGACAAAAAGGATGAGTTTAAAACCTTGTCACATATTTCTAGGATTCTGCAATGTAAAATATAGCCATATACTTCTCCCTCAATAGGGAGTAATCCATGACATTGTTGAAGTAAGGGAGAAGCATAAAGAGAGCTCATGTGAAAGAGAAGCATGAGAAAGATTAAAAGAGAGAAAAGAGAAGGCAAGGAACAGTGAAAGGAGAGAGTGGGGGAAGAATAAAAAGATAAGAAAGGGACACAAAAGAAGATGAACAGAGAGAAAAGGGGAATGGGGGCTTTTGTGGGCTCAGGTGAGCACAGACACAAGAAAGAGTGAGAATACATGACAGAGAGATGTGAGAGAAGACAACAAGGAAAGCAAGTGCAAGGAAAAAAACACACAAAAAAGCACAAGAGTGAGAAGGAGAGCACCAGAAAAAGAGAAAATACATATCCAGTTTTCAAAATTGTTTTCTTTGCTTGCCAGTTTTGTACTTTATAAGAGTATATTTTCCTTGTAGTAATTGCCTTTCTTTGAGGGCAACTCAAAGCATTTAACTGAAATTGAAATTTTCTTGCTCCCTTCTATTTTATTTTATTTTACAGTCTACTTTTATACCAAAACCTGCCAAGTCAGTAAAGTCTTTTCATTTCGTATGTTAATTCTTTCAGTAGTCCTGAGCACAGTAAACATCACAGAGGAAAATGAGAGATAGCAGAATAAAATATGAACTCAATTCTGGAGTACTTAGCACATTTTCTTTATCCTACATAGAGAATATGCTTCCTTTTCATAAAGAAAGCTTTCTGAGCCTCTTTGCTTCAGGAGTTTTATGAGACAAAATGTCTAAAATATCCTAGTTTAGATCTAGAAGTAAATAATTGACTGTAGCTCTTTCCTTTACATGATATTATTATCATCATGGCATGCAGAGACTAGGCTGATCATAAGGTGGAGAAGGAGCATTTAGTAATGCAGTCAGGTCATCTTCCATCTCTGGTTTAGGGGTGGATTCCTGTGTGTGGTGGGATGATAGCAATGCAGCTAAAAGGAACACGGACTATATAGAAATGATTACGTGGGAAGCACTACAAAATTCAACCACTTAGATCTCTTCTAATCCCACTCCACTTTAGAGGAAGGTCTTTCCACATTCAGCTGATCCTTCTTTGGTAAAACATTTTTAAGTCCCATCCATTTTAAATACCGTCATGTCCCACTAGTTATAGCAGCATTAGCACCTTTCTATTTACTCTATGGTTTCTTTAACATAGAGGCTCCAGCTAATTCATAATTTACTCACTACATCACTTTTATTAATACTTATTCTCTCTGCATTTTGCACTATGGAAACATTAGCTTTTAGTGCCAAGGGCTTTTTCAGTTTATAACGTTAGGTGTAATACATTTTACATTGTTCTGTCAGCACATCTTTAAACCAACAAAAACATAACTGGTCCAATGCTACTAAGAGGATTAGACTTTCACTCAGTACTTTCCATTTTACTAGCAGAAGTGGTGGTTGGAAAGGTACCATATGGGAAAGAAATAGACAAATGAAAGGAATCTTGTTTGGCTTAAATCCTAAGAGCAGTGCTCAACTCGAATAACTGATCTGAACAACAGTGTGATTAGGAGTGTCACAGCCTTTCTCACTGGCCTTCTTATATGGGTTTCTGCTGTGTTTTCTTATGAAAACTCTACTGAAGGGCAGGGATTGTGAGCATAAGGCAGAATAGGTTTAACAGGCACTGTTCCGGGTGAATTGGTGCTAACCCTAGTGTGTAAATCCTTGATATTGAAGAGCCAATTTAGGAAAAAAAATGTAGGAAAAATATTCTACCTTAACTAAAGGATTTGACAGTTCAATAATAAATTTCATTTTTCAGATCGGTAGGATTCTGACATTTATTACACACTGTATCAAAACAGGTGGTTTGGCAGCATAATTTCTTCCAATTCATGCAAAAGCAGTGCTTGATTTGAGACACTCTCTTTATATTGCCCATAATAAAAAGAGTACTGTTCTGATTCAATTGTCTGACATGCTAAGCACCATGAGATGGAAAAGACACTGCAAATCTAGGGTCTAAGGTTGACCTTTTAACATAATATATCTACCAAAAAAAGAGGGATATTTGTCCTGTTGATCATTTTGTAAATGGAAAAAGGACACAAGGTTTTGAAGGGAAATCTAATTTTCCTGCAAATCTCTTGAGAATAAGGCAATGAATCTGATGAGAAAAGTAATCTCAGCTGAGAAACCAAATCATCTTGAAGTCAACTCAGGACACAAAGTACTGCTGGGGAAACACCCCGTGCTGGAGCACTCATACTGGAAGATCAGAGGACTCCCTGGTGGTGACAGATTGAAGTAATTGCTGTTTGCCTCACTGGGAAAAGGAGAGTACAGTTCAGGCTCCAAAGCCCCATCATAACCATCTTGTGACTAACATGTGTCTCCAGCCTCCACATCACCACTTGATGCACTGGCCCATAACAGTTGTCATGCTGGAACCGTCTCAGTTTTATGGACAGGTGTGAAAGCAAACCCAAATTAAAATTCAACAGTATGAACAGATGTTCCTCTAACTACTCAGATGTTCAACCATTTTGGATCAGCCAGAAGTCTGGTTAAACAGAATATTATTGTCATTCTCTCAGGTCCTAGATTGCTCCAAACACTATACTCCACTATAGGGTAGAAAGCTTTTTCTGAGCTATAAACCAGTGTATTTTAACAGTATATGCATATGCACACAAATGTACACACACGCACAAACTCTTTGCAGTCTGAAATCTTGTCAGTCAGCCTACATGAGATAACTACTTCCGTTAGAATATTATTTATTTTGTATAGCTCTTTTTGATTTGTCTGTCAATAGTCTGAATTTCTCTTCCATGGTTTCAGGTTTAGCGGTTACTCCAGATGTTCACTCAATGTAAATCAACCATGATTTCTATTCCTTGGCATTCTATTTCAATCTACTAAGGAGCTGTCTCCCCTACCACCTTTAAAAGTTGTCTTTGAATCTTAATAATGTTGTTACTGTTCATTATTTCTGGCTTGACTCCCTTGAAGGGAAAAATATCCTTATATTGATACTACAACTACTTTGTAGCCAGCCTCTCCATGGTCACAGGGTGACAGAATAAGAGCTGCAGGTGGGCATACTTGGATCACCAGCTCCTTTCCAAGTTGGACAACCTGATTACTGAAAGCAACAGGCACAGGGAGGACTGCACAGGGCTCTTCCTTTTATGAAACCCATTAATGACCTATAAATTATCTTTGGATGTTGATAACTCATGAGGTGTTTTGCTGGGTGAGCAGAAGATTACCAAAGCGGACAGAATGGCTCCCATGTAAAGCTTGTAAAGAACGGAGGTTATCTTCTTAGCAGCAATCTTTAAACAGAACTAATTATTTCATTACAGAAACTATCATGGCACCAGCTTTCACTTGTCTGAACCATCCATTATCACAGCAGTCATTGCCTCTCCCACAGAAACCCTGGGTGCTGCACACCCAGTTTAACAGGGAAACTGGAACTTGACCTACTCTTACCCACACAATCTACCTGACATTTCATCTAAATGTTGGTTCCTCAACCAATACAAGGCTTCTTTAAAAGTGAACTACTTAGAAAAGAAGAAGCTGCTCCAATGGAACAGTAAAATACTGATAGAACAGTTCTTTCCCAAAGAACTTCTGCAATGAGTATTTTCAAGCTGTTACAGATTCTACCACAAAGACATTGTTAACTTTGTACAAATACATAGGCATTCACACTAAACTATGATCAGAATTGTCACTGAGTTCCCAGGCAATTATTTTTCTGAGTGACTCTTGTCACAGAATCCTGAAATACCACTGCATTTTACTTTAAGTACAAACAAGCTTTTAATCCTTATGATCTGGAAAACACCAGGACTCTGCACTGATAGTATTAGCAATCAGGAGCAACGATTTACACAAAGCAGTTGCCCTGTTTGAGTTTGCATTAGTGTAGCTTGAATATTGACTTCTATTCTTCTTTCTAAATATTCTTTCTAAACATCAGGACAAAAGATGAAAAATGGGCAAACAGATCTACTGTGCTGCGTAAATACAGCAAATATACTCAGCTAATTACCATTTCTAATACTGGGCATTGGTATTGGCAGATGGTTAAGCTCTTAAAACAGAAACAGTTTCCATGGATTTCCTATCCTCATTTACCTGTTCATTCTGAGCAGTTGCCTTGGGGCAAGGAAAGAGAAGTGGGAGAAAAAAAGGGAAAATAAACAAAAATAAAAACCAACCAACCAAAACAACAACCAACCAAACAAAAAGAGAATGTGCAAAAAAGCAACACCAACTAAAGAGGGTCTTAAATCAAGTCCTCTGTCTATGTGCAAAATATTGTCATAAGTAAATTATCCCTCATGACTGTTTTCATGTTTGGCTAATAGAAAACTATTGCTTGAAAAGTTCTAGCAGTTTCCCCAAACTACTGAAGAAGGAAAACAGATACTATTATCTAAAAAAAAAAAAAAAAAAGCCAACAAACCAACCAACAACCTACTTGTCGGTAGTGTAAAACAAGTTATTTAACACATATATATGAGTAATTTTGTCCTACTTATGAGGTGTATTGCTGTATTTGGATTAAATGCCTCGTGGCTAAATCTGCATGGTTTTGTAATAGTCACAGATAGTGCATGGCACATTTATTATACATTCTCTGCCTTGTATTTTTACTGAATCATATTTTGCTACATACAACTTCTTATACAAAAATTCATCTAGGCTAGAGAGACTCACTGTTGTTATACAACCCTTGCACCGTTTGTGATATAGAACCTTCCTTATTTTTCCATAAAAGCTCACCCACCAGTTCAGTTTATAAACTCAGTAACCCACTAAAAAAAAAAAAAAGTGTGTGCACACTTACCAGAGAAAAACAGAAAAGATTCATGTTGGTGTTGAGATCCACTCCAGCACCCTAAAATTATGCTCCACAAACTCCTGCCGCACAATGTGGATCCTTCTTGCTCTCCCAGCTGTTTGTACATTTCTCCCTGGAGATTACTGCAAGATAAAATCCCTGCAATAATCCACTGGATTCAGAGCCCATTATCAAATGAGACAGGCTTCCCCAGGCCAGTACAAACTCTTTTCTGAATTAAAGAGGATGTTTACTAGCAAAACAAAAGCACGGTCTGAATGACTTTCATGAACTCAGAAAATGCTCTCTTGCAGGCTGTTGTTTTCATTAATCATCTAAGAGAAATAAAACTCTTTGTGTCTGAGGCTACTGGCACATACACCTAACCCCGAGGCAAATCTTCTCAGCTTACTGAGATTATCAAAAGATAGAAATTCTCATGAAATGCTGGCTTCCTATACACAGGAATTAATATACAAAAATCAGTAGTTATTATTGACTACACTTTGAATGGAAGCTTCTTATTTACAGACCTTGGGAAAAAGCTTGTGAGCCACAAACAAATCATTAAAAATATCCACAATCAATCAATTAAAAACCAAGCAAAACTATCAGATTCTACACCTGTACTCTAAAGAGTAGTTACCAAACTGCTGCCTACCATGTTTGTTGCTTGATGATGAAGATCAAGATTAAACCATTTTTGCCATTTGAAAACTTGGCAAATCTGGAAAATAAAATAATTGGGAGTGGTTAAGGCTGATCCATGGGTTATAGTGAGAAGTATTATAATTTATACAGACAAGCAAACAAAGGAGCAGCTATTGTAGATAAAAACAGTATTTTATGTCACTAGATGGTATAAATCAGGAAAATTCCATTACCTACAGTGAAGTACAACTGTCTAACAAAGAATTAACACTGTAAAAGTACTGTCAGTCTCAATTTTTCCAGATTATGAAATACCTGAAATTGGACTATGTTTGGAATAATATTGCCCCCCAACCCACAATTAATTTCCCATAAATTAATTTCCTACAGCTTTTATGTGAATGCTATGACATTTGATTACATGAACAAACAGCAATTGGTACAGAAGAGAGAAGCTGAAATTTACCACAAATGGAGAGTCAGTGTCATTTCGTGACCATGATCTTGATTTTCTTTCTTTGGGCCCACAGCTTCATATTTGTAAAGGACAGGCATCTCTTTCATCACTCCTACTTCTGAGTGTTTCAGTTTATTCTAGTAATTTTGTAGTCTGGATCTGCATCCCAGAAAATTTGAAATGTCTGCACCTTGGCAGGATAAATGCATTTTAACATAAATTGGTTTCTGCCCTGAGGAAAGCCCAAACAAGGCTCACACAAACAAACACAGAGAAGATTCAGGATTTTAAAAGGAAAAAGGCTTAGCTTACACTTTTACAGTTTGCTGTGAAATATGTAAAAGTCTTTTTGAAAGCTTTTCCCAACTCTCCTTTTAGTTACAATTTCAGGTTGGTTTTACATATTAGTTAAGTAAGGTTGGTTGTGAAGAGCTTTATGACAAATGTTATCATTTAGAAGCAAATTAATGAGAGACTTCTTGTTTAGTCCTTCTCTAAACTTGTGGAACAGTAACAGATTTTGTCAATTACCACCTAGTGACACAAAAATAGACATTTGAGAGACCAAGCTTGCCACAGATGGGCTTGCATTTACTTTGTGGCTCACTTGCTAGTTTTCTTGTGAGGGAGCAAGTTCTCATCCTTCCTGTGCCTCGGGTTCTCCAGCTGGAAAAACTAAACTAAGATCACAAACCTCATGCACAGAGCACTATGAAAGTAATGACCAAAAGCACCCTTCCCCAGCCACAGAGAATTACTTTTTTTTTCTCTTTTAATGCCTATTTACAGTAATAGCTATCTGGAAAACTCCAGCAAGACTGAAAAGCTAGTAAAATGAAAGCAAGTAACTCAGTGGAATGTCTCTTTCATTTAGACTGATTTAACTCCTTGGGTTTGGGTTGTAGCTTTAGAGGCAATTTGGCTATTTACTCTAAAACATTTATTAGGAATTTTCTTAATTTTATACCATAGATCCCTGAGGGAAGAGTAACTAAAAGGGCAGACCTTAAACTAAGCTATTACATTTTTATTTTGCCTATATTCGTAGACATGCAGAAAAGATATTAATTTAAGGATAAACATTAAAATAGAAAAAGCAGCCTGTACCTACAGTTACAGATACACATACATGGCAAAAAACTGTGTAGGAAGGCAAAAATGCATGCTATTACATGGGTTTGGGTACTGTCAGTGTTAAAACTCTTCTTATGAAAAAGTAACACTTTAGATGTTTATTATTCACTGATACAGCCTTTGGTAAAAGGTCAAGTTTGTTGATAGGCCTAAACTAGAGATGACATTAGACTACTAGATAAATCACAAACTGTAAGGAAACACCTACTAGAATAATTAAAATAAGAATCAACAGCTTATTATCAGGATGAATAATGTAAATAAAATACTCAGCAAGAGTTCATGATGCCATTTGATATCACAGCTGTCTGTGGAAAGAATTTGAACTTTAAAAATAATTTAAAAACAGTAATTAAATAGATCAAATTTGAGGGTAACATCAGTGTTGTGACCTCTATGTATATTTTATCTGGTATAAATAGAGCACTTTGGTGCAGCAGTAGCATAACAGAACAGTAAACCCACACTATGATAAGAGGACAGGAAAAAGTTTCTTATCAAATATTTGAACCTTCACTTTCTGGCTTTAATCTTGCATTACTGTGAGCCTTTAATTCTCTTTCCTCACTGCTGTATGATTTCGACATGCTTGGGTGCTACATCCTCAAAAAAAAAAAAAAAAATTGAGACTTGCACAAATGCAGAAATTGAGACTTTCGTATATTGAGTTTTCTATTCCTGCACAATGAATAGACTTCATAGCTAAGATCTTGAGGCATCCTTGGCCTTTTCAGGAGACTGGATTTAGGCTGTGCATTCACAGTAAGTGGCAATCCATAATCTAACATGGCATACAAGCAGTAAAGGTGGAGCCATTGTGCAGGTACTCTCCATGGAGCCCTGGCTCCAGGCTCCCCTTCCAATGACAGCCACTCTACTGGTGCAGCTTCATCTGCCCCTGGGAGAACTCACCAGCAGGGCTGTGTAGTTTTCATTGTGTGATAGACACAGATTCCATTGCGTGATAGACGAAGATAAAATAATGTATTGGTGTCTGTTAACTTGGACACATTTCAGTAAATCTGGAAGTAATATTTGCTCCTATTCTCTTCCTCCTCCTTTTTTTCCTCTTATAGCATATCAATCCTTAATTAAAATGCACATCTCTCCTGACCATCATTTATTTGTCATCTGAAAGTTTTCATGCAGTTTTAAAACCTTAAAAGCAACAATGCTACTGCCTGGTGTAGTCTGAGTGTTAAACATGTAACTACTTACAGGCTGAGTGGTCACATTTCTTTATTCACTCCGGGTAAAAGGCTGAATTATTATTTTATCATCATTTCAAGGTAAAAATTGTGCATTTCTACTATCCTGATGGGAAGTGGGAAATTCAGAAGTTAAATCAGAGGCTACCTCTTGCTGTCCCATTTCTCTGGAAAGAGGAACTTTCATCACTTACTCTCAGCCAGTGCCTACTCCATACCCCACACATTCCCTGATGTGTGAGGGCAGTCCTGTAGGTGCACACTGGATAGAACTCCTGTTTCCTTTCAGGTGCTGCTGTTCACTCCCAATAGGCAGGTGACAAAGCAGTTCTGTGCAGAACTGTGATCCAAAATCCATGGCCAAGTGCTCAATGAGAAGCCCCTGTTTGAACGTGAGAGATTTCTACAATAATTTAAATATTTTCTGCCATGCACATCCCCTGAAGACATTCTAAATGGTAGAAAGCTCCATTTCAGACCACAGGATAGTGGTCTAACACAACAGTGTCTCTAAGACAGAGCTACTAACATCTGATATTCCTGAATCAGATGTTCCAATCAGTGACTCTAAATTACATCTACTTAATAGTCTGGAAAGGACCCATGAAGTACCAACTAAAAATCTGATTCCTTAAACGGTATTGATTTTTTTTTCCTTTTATAATCTCCTTCAATTTAGAGGCAGCTTCTTCATTTCCTCCTTTTACCTTTAGCAGCTAATTACAAATTGGTAAGGAAAAAGCCTCACAATTCTCCTCACCTCTGCCAGGTTGCAATAGTCTGCTCCTCCTCTAAAAAGACAGTCTTACAGATGCAGGGATAATTTCAATACAGCAGTTTTTACACCTTTGCAACAAGGATTTTCAACAGAGTTTAGCTCAGTTAGAGATTATTTTAAGCTTACTCAACATAAAATGCTATAACATTTACTACAGCCGAGAAAATCAAGCAAATAAAGACAAGAAGAGCCAATATTCCCTAACTCAAAATCAAATAGGCAAATAAAATGCTTTCACAGTTTCCAGGATCCAAGGGAAGCTCTGTACCTATTAAAGTCACTGGCAAAATTCCCATCAAATTCTCTGCAATCAGAATTTCACTCACCTTCTCTTGCTAACTGATCACATGTAATCACAACATCACAAAAGCCCGTGGTGTTTTCCATATGATTCATTGTAACATTCAGCTATTCCTTGAGACTAACCTTCTTTTTAGGATAAATAACCATATTGTTCTTTCCCTTGTTCCAGAAGATTTAATATTGTTTCTCAGAACATTTATATTTTAGTGAAAGGGAAAACTGCATCTCTGCTTTACAGAGGAAATGTATATTTCCTAAACAGGAGGTCCAAATCCTCTGCTCTGTAATTTAGAGAAACTCAATGAATCAGGCCCACACATTCGTTATTGCTATCTAGCACTATACTGCAATTTAGAGTGAAAACTGCTAACTTCTATCAGCAGGTCAATTTATGTATTATCAGACAAAACTGGTGTCTACAGTGAATTATGAGTATAGGAGTCATTATCTTCCTGGAGCACCTTGAAAACGAGATGTCTAATCTCAGTAATGTAAGTTTCCTGGTTAAATAAATCCCTTGTGCTTAGTAATTCTATGCATTTATAGAAAAGATGTCACCCCCCTGCTTCGCCCCTACACCTCCTTAGACTTTAAAAAACCATTTTAAATCCTCAAGGGGATTTGAATCCTCACTAAACAGAATTGATTTCTGTACTTACTAGTTAGTGTTCTTAATCACACAATTCATGCATTTTTGTTATGCAATGGATTGGGAAATTCAAAGAACCAGCCTGTTTTGCAAACATTTTGCTTTCCACCCCCCCACTTCCCTTTTACTTTGATGGCTTTTTCTTTTTTTTAAATATCAAGATGACAGCACCCTGCTGGAAAGAGCGCCAAACAATCACTGCTGCCTTCTAAGTTTGCAGCCACCCAAGCCTGGTGGGAGCAGTTAGAACAGAATTTGGAAAGGCTAACAGAGTTTTTCCAATGCACTCTGCAAGAAAGATTACCCCTCTACTCTTGCCTATGAGAATTTGGGTTAAGGTTTGTAGCCATCTATTTCTTCCTTGAGAGCATGATCCAAACCTAAATGAAGCCAAAAAGAATCCATCTATGGATCTGAGCATTTCTGGCAATTTAATTCAGAGTTCCTCTACCAATTTATATGTTATGTAGGATATAGCCTGAGGACACACCTTTGTTGGTGACAGGACAGTGGAACTGAGTTCTCCCTCAGCAGATTTGCTGAGAAGACCAACCTGAGTGGAGCTGTGAACATGCTGGAGGGAAGGGATACCATCCAGATCAGCCTTGACAAGCTCAAGAGGTGGAACTGTGTGAACCTCATGAAGTTCAACAAAGCCGAGTGCAAGGTCCTACACCTGGATCAAGGTAATCCCAAGCACAAAGACAGGCTGGGAGGAGAATGGACCCAGATGGAGAGAA
>VZSR01003209.1:1457900-1605590 GCA_013398615.1 Brachypodius melanocephalos
CACAGCCCTGATCCCCAGGCTCTGCATTCGGCCCCTCCGTGCCCTGGTGGAACTGGGGAACAGCAGGTGCAACAAAAAAAGAGGAGGACCTGGCTAATCTTCTGCAGTTTAACCTGAACATCGGTTCCACAAAATTAAACAACAGATGCTTCCCAAGGGCATGACACGCAGAGGCCTCCTTGAAGTAGGGGAACAGCTTAAGCCTTCCAGCTAAGGCTGACAGATTTTCTGATAACAGAAAATGAAGCAATCTAAAAATATGCTCTTCCAGCTACCCCTACAATCAGCTACAGGTAGATCATAGCATATTTCATAAATGTCAAAGCAAGCTGTCCTGACATCATTGGTTCTTTATTTTAGACACTGATAGAAAGAGACAAGCTAATTATTTATGACTATTCAAAGGACAACCAAAACACAGAAGTAGATTGATAAAAACACCCTTAATAACCTGATCCAAAGATAATTCATGATTTCCAGTTATTTGAGTTTTTAAAAACTTTTTATGGCTATGATACTTCTTGACTATATGTTGTTCATTGTACTGCTGTAGGCAGTAATGATTTAGAGGTATACAAACAGAAAGCAAACAGGCTAAAAATTAGCTGGTTGTTATATTTTGCTGATAGAAAAATAGAAATACATACTTTGTATAGTAGATGTTAAGTTTAGGTCTTAGGTGAAAATACAGAGCAAGACATATGGCTTTCTTAATGGAACAGTGACATGAATTCATCTTTCTTTCAGTGAATTTGTGTGTGAGCTTGAAAATCATTTTAAACAACGTAACTGAGATATTTTGTAACTGAGCATTCATATAAACTGCTAATAAAGTAATGCTGGAACTTCTGAAACGTGTGAAGTTACTGCTTGAATAACACTGTGACTCTGCAAATGTACAATGTAGGAGAGATATAAGTTACATACTCAGCGTTTCCAAAATAAGAAGTACTCACAGTAAGTTGTGGAGCAAATGGATGGAACACAAGTAAGCTGCATAATTTAGGCATAAAAGCAGCAGACATTTCAGTTACAGGAGGATACGTATCTTTGTCATGTCTTGGGAAGACATTGAAATCCTGCCTAGATTGCACAGGTCTTATTAATTATAAAGAACACTAGTAATAAACAGTGTTTAACTTATGTGTCACTGTGTCAACCATCCAAGGGTACTGTATTGCCTAATTTTATAGTAACATTCATGGAGCTGTTTAGGAAGCAGAGCTGTATCCAGCACCCATCGCATTCACCTGCTCTGCCATTATCTGACAATCAACACCTCTTCACTGGGGCTTGAGATACAGACAACCAGAACCTCATCATGAAACCAGGATCTCAGTCATGAAAAGCTGAGAGAATGTTCAACAGTTGAGTAAAAAGACAAGTAAGAAGGTTGTAATAAACTTGTGAAGAGAATTTGTGCTTTTTAAAAGGAATATATGTGCTTCCTCTCAAAATGCTTTCAAGGAAACACTTATTTCCTAATCAGCTTAGTCATAAGTTATTATTAAGAGCACTAGTCTTTTTTCCCCCTTTCTGAAAAGAAAAAAAACCCCAACCAATTATGTGAAATGGATGCCATTTGTTCTCATGAGTGTGTCTAACTGTACCAAAATAGTATTACCCATAAAAGACTGCAAGCAGCATTTGAAAATATTAATGTAACCAGCCAGAGACAGATTACATTCATTCTCACAAGGAAGAAGAGCCACAAGAAGGAAGGGGTGGGGGGGAGTGGGCTGTTGGAGGAAGAAGGAGCAAAGGAGAACACAGGAGAGCTCCATTCTCTCCCTGCCCTGAGTTTCCTTGCAGATACAAGGCCCGGTCTGGTTTTGCAGCTTTGTAGAAATGTCAGGAGTGTTGAGAGCAGCATCCATCATTTCACCAGGGAGGCCAGGGCTCTGACCCTATTCCCTGGTGCACAGAGCTGGCTGTGCATGGGCACTGTCTGTGTCTGTGCACTCCATTAGGGACACTCTGCCAGGGGGTACCCGGGGCCTTTCAGGAGAGCTGTGGAAAGTTGTCTGATTCCCTCTGCTCCTTGGAGGTCGGGTAGCTAGCGTAGACAGTCCCAAGAACCCCTGAACACCTTCCTATCATTACTGCTGTGCTCTCCACACAGTGTGAGTAGCCAGCCTGTACACCAGGTTAAATAATTGCTGTTAATCAGTGGCAGCCTTAATTAAACTTTTGCCAAGCAAATTTAGTTAATCATTCAAAACACATTTGTGAGATTCTGCAAAATGAACAGCTTACCCTCCACCTTTGTGAAATTATGGTTAATCATTCACTAATGTCTGCATCATCCTATTTAAACCTTCCCCCTGTGGTTTTAGACTTCTTTCTGCTTGCTAATCCACCACAGGGGAGTGGTATGTAAACATGCAAATACATTATTCCAGGCTTTTCCTATTTGTGGTGCTGGGTTCTATCAAGCCATATTTATAGCCTCACCAAGAAGGATCTATAATTCATTCGTCTCACATTCAATTGAATTAATTTAAAGGTATAATTTAATTTAACAAACATGCAGCTTGGTGTACTGAGCAGTGAGACACTGCAGCTGTTTTGGGCACTCTGCACTTCACCCCATCTTTCTGTTCTCAGCCAGCCTCCTGGCTCCTGGTATTCTTATATATCAAACCAAGTACCACACCAGAGCCACAATGGACCATAACTAGTCAACAACAGCTTTTGAGCCTCCAAGCTGTGTAACTATTACCTGGCTATCCCAAATTTCTTCAAATTCTCCTTCTCCATGAAGATTATGTCCTTTACTGTGCAGCTATTTTTAAAATCCTCTTGATATGAACTGCTGCACTCTTGCTCCTAACTCTACTAAGTCCATTACAGACAACCCTTTCCTGTGATTTACACCTCATTATAAAAATCAAATTTCTTGGTTGTCAAAAGTAAATTGACTGCAGCAAGCTGAAGGCACCACATCTCTGTCACACAAAGCCATCACACCATTCTAAGGGTGCAACTTCAAGTGTGATGGAAAGATATCCTAAATACAGAGCTCCCATGGAGAGGAAAATGAAAAACCCATTATCAGGTTGAGTGAAGAAAGTGCAAACTGTCTCTCTCCTAACCTTAACCCCAACCACCAGGATGGGCTGAGACTTGGCCCATACTCAAAAGCCATCAACCAGATGAAAAAACTGTCAGCAGAGAAAATGTTGTGCAGGATATTGCTCCTTGTGCCAACCCTTTTGCAGCCCCACTACTGCTGGAGATTTAGGCATTGTACCTCTCCTAATATGAAAACTTATCTTTACTGTACTTTTAACCATAAGCCTAAATGAGTTGTGCTCTCAGTCATAGCCTGGGTCCCCAATATATGTTTGAGATTAAAAAGTTATTATAAAAGAAATAATTACATGATACCATCTAAAATGTCTCTAAAACGGGCAACGATTGTAATTTCTGAGATGGCATTTTAGTTTTACATGTAAATCATTGATTTTTATACTTGTTATTTGCTGAATTAAAATCAGAAGCACAGTTCATGTTCAACAGACCCTTCATTATATCTTTCTTCATTGATATAATCAACCATTCCTCATCAGTGCTAAAATGCTACTTATATTCCAAACTTCCTTCCAACTATTGGCAATTCTAGCAAAAGAACAATTTTTAAATTGACTAAGATGTGTCATACACTTAAAAGAAGTGATCCAGGTTTATGTTTTTCCTTTAAAAAACAGTGATTTTACCATAAATTTATTTTCTTGGCAATATTTTTCCATTAATGTTACCGGTATTATTTAATTGAATAAAGATGTGTAGTCTTTCTCACACACACATAAATATTACAGATTCAATCCCCCCTAGTACACTCAGAATTTCTGAGTTTTCCTCAGCTATTTTGCAAATTTTTCCTGTCTATTGTCAGCCTTAAACTGCTGTTTCATTCTTTTTACTTTGAGGTTATGCAAGCTGGCTGAGTGCACCAGCACTCTCAGAGGTCCACAGGCTACCCCACATATCCTGAGAAGTTCCATAGCTCCTGCAGCTAATACCAGTGGAGGTGTCACAGTCAGGTGCATTTTGGACTGTTTGACTTCCACACACACATGGCCAAGAAGGTTTTGTCAGCAAGGTCACCAACAGACAGCTGTGGGGCTGGATCTGGACAGAGGGATGAACCCACACCCTGCAGCTCTTGCAGTGTAACTTAGCTAAGTAATTAATTAATTCTGATTAACATTTTTAAAAGTATTTTCTTATGCTGCATATATTAAATGATGACATGTAGAAATTTAGAAATTGATTCTTTTGCTACTTTTTTTCCTATATGTAGACAATCTTACCATATTTACATTGTCTACACCATTCTCCTTTTCCCCATAAATCCTCTTCTCTCTGTTCATGCCTGTGTACATGAAAACCCCTACTAGTTTTACCTTCTTTCTTTTCTGCTAAGCTTGGTTGTTACCAATCTACCTCAGAACCTGGGAAAAGGCACATATTCCAGTTACTGCTCTGTGCATCCCATACCAACAGAGCAGCCTACATTAACAAACAAAACAAGCAACACCCCAAACAAGCAAATACCCCAAAAAAACAAGCAACACCCCAAAATCCTGAATATGCCAAATGCTTTGCATGAACAAACTGAAGAAGAAGAAAGCATTTCCCCCAAATTTTTCTGGTTTGATATTTCTAGACTTGTCTCCAAGAGAGGGGACCATATTTATATCCTGATATGGGATTCTTGTGCTGACATGCCCCTTCAAACTTGGCCCTCTTAGCACGGATTCTGATTTCAACAGAACCTGAAATTAGCAACTATATCAGGCTTTGGACAAAAATGGTTTATGAGTGGTCAAATCCCCACCCCCATCATATCCGAGGAATGTCATGGCCTTACAATGGCACACTTTTTGAACTCTTTCCAATTTCAGATATTTCCTTTCTCTTTTAATACCTCATTGCTTTTGCATCAATTACAGCCTGACCTAAAGCCACACTGGCAGTGAATGTGATATATAGTGGAATCCATTTAAATGAATTTCTGATGAAAGAATAAAACTGTTAAAAGAATAAATTTACTCCACAGATTTATACAAATCCTGTATATGCACTGAAATCCTCTTAAAGGAAAAACTGATGGAAGATTAAAATGTTAAATGAATTAAACCCCAGCATCCTAGTGAAATATAATGATTATTTGACCTATTAAATGAATAGCTCCACTGACCATATAATGGTAAGTATTCAAATATATGTCAGTTTTAAATACAAAGTGAAAAAATGTAAAGCAAACAGTGATCAATGAGAATATCTATTAAGACAATAAACCTACAGAACAGCAAGAAAATGTTCTTGAAAGGTCTTTTTTCACCCAGCCTTAAAGCTAGAAAGTCCTTAATTTCTGTTAAGAAAGAGAGAATTTTGATAATTATTAAAAGTTATTAACTGTACAGCATAAATTTAATTTTTGCTTTGCTTGATTTCAGCATATTAAAATGTCTGAGAAAGCCATTTTCTTTTCTTCTGCGTGTGGTAAATTTTTAGGGATTTTTTAAAAAAAAGATGTTGAACAACATCCGCCAACAGAGTAGTCTGAATTCCATTTTTTGGAAAGTATCTTTTAAAACTGTGTTACATCTATCATCACTAGCAAAAACATACAAAAAACCACATGCTGGAAACACTGTAATATTTATTTTAGCTTTTGTACTTTTAGTGTATTTCTGAGAAATATTACATCCATATATTTCAACGCTAAAATAAAACCAGGGATTTTCCCACCAAAAGCACTATTCTGGTAACACTAACATTCTGTGAAGTGATCCTACTTTGGAAAAAAAAGTCTGCTTTATCTCTCTATCTTGGTTTTGGCCAACTCTTCTACTAACTGGTTTCAGGTTTAAATCCCAGATCAAACCCCTAAAAATGTGCACTCTAAATCCCCCGGCAATGAATTGAAAACAATTTTATACATCAGCTTCCTACCTGAGAAGGGTTGAGCTCACATTCAGTTTAGGTCATAGGTGAAATGAGTTTGTCAGTCACAATCAAATCTGTAATAAATTTATATCTTGATCACAAAATTACTGTACTACTCAATTAAATATTGTCTGAAGGAGCTGATCATCAGAGATGGAGACCCAACGATGGATATTAGGGACTGAAGTCCATTTTCAGTGTATGAAGAAGTGTGAAATTCCAAGAGAGTCCATTCTCAGTGGCAAGATGCTGTGCATAGGAATGGCATCCTTCCTCCTGTCAAGTCTTCCCATTTGCACCAGGTTGTGATTATATGACCTTGCACATTTCCACAAAATTTACAGAAAAATTCTGGATTTACAGAAAATTCCACACCAAGAAATATTATAACCCTTGAGTTCCTATAACCCTTCTCTGCAGAAAAGGAAGGCTTTGTAGAAATTCAAGGGGACTTTTAATGACTCCTTAGCGATTGTGATTACCTTTTCGCCCTTTAGCCCAAATCCTGTATTTTTGAAGGATGCATAGATAAAGCCAAGTCTTTGCCAGAGGGGTCTGGCTGGCATTGAAGCATCCTGAAAGTTACAACTTCCCTATACTGAGAGAACAGAGTGTGTGCAAACTGCAGGTCAGCAGAGGAATGCACCTGGAAGGGTACAAATGTGTCAGTCCTTTCCCACCAAATAAGATGTCTTCTGCCTGCTCCCCTCCTAAAAGCAAAACCAGATGGATGTGAAAGGTTTGGAAAGGTACTTCAGCCCTCTAGGTTAGGATAACTTCAAGTCCTTTGAATTTCACCCTGATTCTCCCATAAACTTAAAAACAAACAAACAAAAAATAACCAAAAAAAACCAACCCAAAACAAACCCCCCCCAAAACCACCCACCACACCCCCCAAAAAAAAAGAAAAAAAAAAAAAAGAAAAAAAAATTCAAACCAAAAAAAAAAAAAAAACCAAAACAAACCGAAAACAAAACAAAAGTTGAGGAAGGCAAAATTTGTTTACTTGACTGGCAAAATACAAGGAAAGTAAGTCTTGGGAGATTGGACAGTGGAAACCTTTCAAGGTAGAATTTCTCTTTGATTTTCCATTGTTGCATAGACAACATCCCCCTAAACATACAGTAGCATTGATATCAGAGACTACAAAGAAATTTTTAATTTCCCAAAACTCCATCGACCATTATATTTTTATAATCAGTACACTGGGTATTATATATAATATAGCCATGAAGAAGAAAGCTGGAAATAACCATGCAAACACTTCACTCACCCCTTAAATTGTGTTGTACTGTACCTTGGAAAGCTAAAATATTCACTGAAAATACAAATAGATGGGTAATAGGGATTGATCCCTTCTCCCAAGTAACAAGAACTGGACAAGAAGAAATGGCCTCAAGTTGTTCTAGTGGGGATTTAGATCAGGGATCAGAAAAAAAATTCTTCATGGAAACATTGCCAAGCACTGGAACAGGCTGCCCAGGGAAGTGGGGGAGTCACCAACACCAGAAATATTTAGAAGACATGAAGATGTGGCACTTAAAAACACAGTTTAGTGGTGGACTTGACAGTGTTAACACCTGTTAACACCAGTGCTAACACTCAGTGATCTTAAAGGTCTTTGAAAACATGTATATTGGGTCAGGGTTTTGCAAATTAGAAGTTTGATTAAGAAGTGATTATTTTAAGTTTGACACTTGTGTTAATATAGTCTGTAAGACTGCCTAGTTGAGAAGTGCAAAGTAGTTGAGAGCTGGGAAATGAAGGGGTTTTGTTGACAAGACAACCACTAAAAAGATCTGGAGATCACTGCATAAGAAATAGAGAGTATCCAAGGCCAATTTGTAGTCAGCAAGGCTAAGATGAGAAGCTGAATGTGAAATATAATCAGGGAACACTGTTTTGGTAAAGGTTTTACTGGGCCTGACAGAAAGAGCCCTTTTTCTTAATGATGTGATGATGGCCTAGTTGAAGAGTGAAGCCCTTCAAAGCAAGGCAGGAAAGGATGCTGCAAATACATAAAAGGCTCAAATACCTTTTGAGAGATGTACAAATGTTATTGCCTTTATGGGACAGCAGGAAAATGTAAAAGTAAGGAAGGTCTTGACTGTTCCTTTGCCATACATAAATAACAGCTTGTAATAATCCAATATTCACACTAAAATCTTTGGCCACACACCAGAGAAAATCACATTTCCATCCTTGTCTCTTGGGAATCCTCTTCTGAAAGATTTCTCCTTTTTTAACATTTCAGCCCACATCTCTATTAGTCAGCTCACCACATCTGATTATCCTTCTCAGTGAACACTCAGAACAGGTGGCTGCAACCTGTCCTATAACCCTTTCTTTGCCAAATTTTTCACTTGCATCCCTGGTTTTGTGGTGGTTTTTTTTTTGTTTTGTTTTTTTTTTTTTGGTGTTTTTTTTTTTTTTTTTTTTTTTTTTTTTTTTTTTTTGTCCAAAGGAAAAAAAAAAAAAAGACTGAATCAATAGAAGAACTTAAATATCTTTTAGCTTTTGGAAAAGAAAAAACTGAATCAGGATCTGAAGCTATGTTTAGTGGGTTAATCTGTTTTAATCCATGAAAATCAGTCTCAAGCCACGCTCATTAAGAGGAATTTAATTTTGTTTTCTGTTATTTAAGCAACCTAGGAATCATCTGACCTTCCTGCCAATAATTTCTCTGTACTATTTATAAGCATTTTTGAAGGTGCTGATTACAGTGCTGAATGTCAATAGGATTCTGTCTACTATTAATGCTATTACTATTGCTGCAGAACTTAGAGCAGCAATTATGGAGCAAGACCTGACTGAGCTACAGCATGCACAGTTCCAGAGTAAAAGACAGGTACTCTCACAAGAGCAATATGAGTAACATTGAGAGTTAACATGGAAAACATTGAGAGTTAACATGTGGAAAACTGAAACAGTGATGGCTAGAATGGCAGACAGGAGTTGGATGCCTTCATTGACAAGAATTTTAAAGAATATTTGAAGCATGATAAGATAATAAACATGACAATCTGCAGGCATTTATTGGGTTCACTGCCCAAGAACGAGGACCATCTTCAGAAAGGTTTGATAGCTGATATGAATGTTATTGATGGGTCAAGAAGAATAAGCCCTGAAGAATAAGCCAGTCCTGGCCATCGCTGAGAGAAAATGTTTTAGTGACCTCAGTGGGATGTATCTGATGAAGTAAAAGGGAAGAAAAGTAAGGATATAAACGAAAGGCAGACCTTCAAAGTTCTAAACTGCATCTTCAGTTACACATAAATGAAAAGGAGAAAGACAAAGGAGAAAACATAAAGGCACGTTGAAGGTAAGGGTCCATATGAAATTTGTATTAGGAATGACTGAAGCATGGCTGTACTGTGAAGGGAAAAGCTGGAGCATCACAGGAGAAAGGAAGGAAAGAAGGGAAAACATAGATACAAACTGAAGACAAAACAGGATGGCACTGAGGCAGGGAGAGATGATCAGAGGAGGAGCTTGACTCAGGGACTTCCACTTGATTCAGGGGAGAAGATAACACAGAATCCTTACAAAGACTGCAAAGCAATCTGGGAGGGGATGGGAAGCTCAAATGGTCTTTTCAGGGAGGAAAATATGTACAGTTTTCACTGGAATAAATACACAAAAAATTGTATAGAGAAGTCAAGAATAAAAGTGTGGAAGGTTTTGAAACAGGATGCAAGCTGGGAAAAATGTGACTGGGATTGTAAGCATGAAATTTCAGCTGGAAGAAGAAAACTGTTTGGTCAGGAAGAATGGAAATAGGAGAGAAAGTATTTTGCAGCAGGAGGAGACAAGCATGGAGATGCAGAATTCATTGTGACTCTGCAGTGTACAGACACAAGTGCTGCAAGGTGAGCACCAAAATCGGTTCTAAGCTGCAGCTTAGCTGGGCAGGCCATGCAGTTAGAAAACACATTGAAGAAAATAATGGCAAAAGTTAAAAAGAACAGGCAGCAAACCAGATCCACACACAGAAGAAAAAAATCTATCCCAAACCAGAAGAAAAGCCCAAGAGTGGATGAAAAATTGTCTGCAATTGCCTGTAAGAAACGATGGGGAAAAAGATCAAGCAAGAAGGCCTGGGAGTGGCTGATCTCAGTATCTTGAGAATAAAAACTTTCTTACCATGTGTCCTCCTGGCTGGATAAATTCCTCACAGCAGATGAATTCTACTGATGCAGAACAGGCATGTACAATGATTAAATGATTTGTGTGAGGTGACACAGAAATCAGAGCCAAACATTGACCCCAAGACCCCAGGTCAGACAGTTTGTGAGCTAAGAATTGTCTCAGGTAGAGACTGAAGTCTGATATCCCCCTGCTCTCTGCAGAGCCTGTCTTTATAGACTCTCTACTGATAGATGAGCATCTTGTGAGGTGCAGATTATGTCTCCAAATATTTTAACTTTATCAGTGTTCTGTAAGCAGCATGAACTCCGAAACTGTAGGAACAAAGGCATACTCAGAAATGGCTCTACTTTTTCATCTGCTGACAGTTGGGCAGAGGGGGAAAGCAAACTGCACCCCCATCACATCCTAGAGCTTAATGGTCCCCATAGCACAGAGAAACAAAAAGTAAAAATTCACTACTCATGAAGCATCTACCTGTGCTGACAGCTAATTTAGACCCAATATACATGCTATGCAGAGAAAATAAATTCTTATGACATGTCAAGTCTGGAATCCAAGGAAGCCTGGCAATGATATTGAAGCAGCATACTGTTTGCATACTGATTTCTGTGGTACTACTCTTTGTTTTAAAAAAACATATTTATGCAGTTTCACTGGGAACAGATGTACCATATTCAAATAAATGAGAAAATCCAACCAGTTTGTTTACAGTTCATCCTATCACTATACAGAAATTCCTTCTACGGTTTTGGGGTTTGGATTCCAGCTTGCAAAATGAAAATTACAGATAGCCTCTTTGTCTCCTTTCAGATTTTTGAGATATAAAATAACTCCTCATCTAACTTTAGAGATTCTGTGTATCCTGTAGACTCTTTTCACATATAATTTTGGTCTACCAATAGCTCACTGGAAATTTAGAAACAACATAATTCACTAGCTTCTAATTTTTTATTTGAATGATTTTTGAAACTTTAAATCTGCTTCTTAGCTAAGTGCTTCTTTAGCCCCATGTGTTCAGTATTTTGAGAGCTGCTTTTAATAGACCTGCTCTTGCATGCACTTCATCTACACAACTCCTCCTCAAGAAACCTACAGCACAATAAATAAATAAAAGAACTTCACCTCAGTTTATCTCCTCAGTGGTTTTGCGTGACTTTTACTTCACCTCTCGAACCTCCTCCACACACTGTCAGACTGACTGTGCTCTCTGCTTATCTGAGATTACTTTCTCTCCACCAAAATGCAGTTCATTACTTTCTTCAATGGAATTCCAAATCTGCTCTCTAATAGATTTCTAATCCCCAGCAAACCCACGCATTACGAAGCAAGCACTGTGCTCGCCATATTGTTAACCTGATTTTCAGTGACCCTGCCACATAATTTTCATTAAGAACACGTGATTAGGAAAATACCACACCAACAAGAATGTGATTCCCATTTCTGGCTTCCCTTCATTGTTCTAAGGGGGATTCTGATTCTCACACACCATTCAGTCTCTACAGAGAACTGCAGTTTCTTCCCCTCAGAAATCTGTTATTGCTTTTAGGTATAATCAAGAGCATCATAGGCTGCTTCTCAAGCTCAGAGTGATGGATGCACAGCTCCCTGGACATTGGACTTCACTTGCTTGTAGAAAAATCAATAGATCAATATATTTGTGATCTGTTACTGCAAGGATGGGACTATAACATGAAGTGTGTTTCCATACCAGCATGCTGTTAAAATAAAAAGGGGCGTGTTATTTTTATCCCATTTCTGACCATGCAAAACACTCTGACCACTTGCGATCATTAATAATCTTGTGGAGCTTTTCACAGCAATAGAGGACTTCATCAAAATGTCCTTGGAGAATTCCTGCTTATGTAACTCTATATCACCCAACTATATCCTTATTTCACCAACTGAGGGTTTCTAGCTCACGTCCTGTTACAAGCTGTTCTGAGATCATACTGAATATTTTTCAGTAGCAGCAACCATTAACCTTCAAAGTACAGGAATTTTGGTGTTGGAAGGAGAATAAAAATACCTACACATCAGAGGATGTGTAAAAATCAGTGATTTTTAAATAGCTGTTGCAATACGTAGAAAAAATCCTTTAGTATTTATAGCAACTTAAAACACAAAGGATGTTTAGACTGAGCAAGTTTGAGACTGTGGGGTGGAAGATGTTATATAAATGCTGAAGTTTTCATGCTTTGAATTATGGGGATTTTGATTATTTATTATGATAATGGAGATTTTTTTTTCCTATATGAATTACTTAATATTAATTTTAGAGATACTTCCCAATGCTAGGCTGCATCAGGCACCTGCTGCAGACAGACATTTAGAAAGTACCAACCACTCAGGTGGGTGAATATGCTGTTCTTTTCACACTTAAATATACACAACTTTGTGTTCTCAATTAATATCCTCTCACCATGGCAGAACAACTGTGCTTGATGTTCTACACACACTGGAGCTGGGGCTGTAACAGTGGTAACCAGAGTGACACAGTCCCAAAAAATGATGCAAACACACAATGTTGCTGTGCTTGAATAAACTCCTCTCTCAGCACTTTTCGAATCATCAGCTATTTATTTCAATATTCTGCATGTCATCAGTGCTTTGGCAGCCCAATTTTTTTTTTTTTCATTTTTATACTGCTTGTGTGTAAACAGCACATATAAAAGTTCCGTTTTGGAACAGTTCATTAATCTTAACCTCTTCAAGTCTGGTCTGGTAAATGCATCATTTGTATCATGACATCACCCCAACTTGTGACAGTGAACGCCATAAGAATTCATATCAAGGTGTTGCAAGTCTTGCATTTATACGTTTGACTAATAATTTCACGGTGGAAAAATATCTGGGTCATCACTTTCCAGAGGCACCAGTGTCTGTGTTTCTATTCCTGGTCAACATCAGAGCGTGTTCCAGTGCCTGCTCGAGTGGTGTTTTCCCTGCTGACACAACCAGACAGACAGAACCGTAAATGTTATTGTGAGACACAGCAGTTTCCATGTGGGAGAAGGGCTGATAAGTTTTAAACTATCCTCTTTTGGCTTAAGGAAGCCTTCATTGCTTTTATTACCAACCTCTTGATTTAGCTGTTTCTTTTGAAAGGCAGGCTCTGACCTCCTACGAGTGCTGTAAACAAGCTGCATGCAAGTTTTTAAAGATGCTCCTGGTTTGGGAGCATGTACGAAATTCATGTCAGCTGCTTGATTTACCTGTAACTTCAGTGGGGGAAAACCAGCCCCAGACTGTCTGAAGTGGCTCAGTTTCAAATATTGAAGTGAGATTGAAAACTAGCAGTGACACTTTTATTTTTCTGCGCCTTTGAATTGGCTGTTGATCTTGCTGACTGCAGTGAAGGAAGTTCCAGCACTGAAAGCTGGTTATGGAGAAACACCTTCTTAGAGAGACAAGAATATTTCTCTGTCCCTCCTTGCTTCATTAACATTTCACTGAACTCAGCTGGGACAAGAGCCTCCAGAACCCACTTCTCTTGGAAAAAATGTTGCCTTTCAGAAACTGACATTTCCCAGCTGGAACTGGATCTGTTTCTACGAAATCAAAAAAGCAAATGTAGCTCATGGCTATTAAAGCATAATTTTTTTGATGTGCATCCATCATTCATGCTGGTGACCTAATCCCTGTAAAGTCAATGGGAGAGAAGAAAGGAAGGCAATTCACAGACGCTAAAACACTCACGCATCTGCTCAGAATTCTTCCACAGTGCTTTTTGCACATGAGCTAAATGTGAAGTATTTGCAGGAAGAACTTGACAAATAATTTAAAGTACGTAAGAGTTCAGAAAACTGTGACCTCTTCCACAGAAAATTCATGAAAGAATTAACAGAAAAAAGAAACATCCACCATTTACCTAATTCATAAATAATGACTTTTTCAGTTCTCTTTTCTGTCCATATAGTGCCAAAGAGGTACATGCCATAACCACAACTATGAGTTTTCTCTCTTGTTTAATGTTTTTCTCTCTTGTGTTCTTCAGAACTGTTGTCAGTTTTGCAACCAGTGCAACTAGGTGCAATGTGCACTGAGTTCAGATATGTGATTTACACCAACAAGGACCTCCAGCTCTACTTCTCTGTTCTTTTAATTTATCAACTTGCATAAAGCATTAGTGGACTCACATGCACAATTTCCCTGAATTATTCACCAGGGTAAGTAAAAGTTACCTGTTTAGGCTCTCTGAGCCAGATTCTTGATCTGGCTTTAATTACAGACTTTCTTTTCATTTCCAAAGTGTCATCCAGGCCCACATCACTGGTTGCCAGCTGGCCACAGAGAAGCACACAGTAGCCTGGGTTCAAACCTGTACAATGCTGACAGCTGCTTTCAGCTGAGCTCCAGACATAATTCACCTGCAACCTTTGGTTCCCTTCCTCCTCACTGAGGTGTGTGAAAACTTCCAATAAGCATCACTATGAGAAATAGGTCTTTTATCTAACTCTCTTATGGGAATTATACACTTCTGGGAGGTTCTGAAAACAGCTTGTCCTATGAACCTGCAGTAACTAGGAAGCCACAGACAGCAGAGGAATTCGTGTTCATAAATTGTCAGGCCAGAAGGAGAAACTACACTAAGGAGGCAAAGCCCTGCTTAGGTCAGATAACCATCCCTGTCACTAAGCTATCCATGTAATGAGCCCTCTCATCAGCACATTTGCCAAAAAAGCACTAAATCACCCCCATCTGTCCCCATCCATCCAGCACTACCCTTGGTGGTATTGCTCAGGGAAGAGGATCACTGGATTAACAGGTTATAAAACCACGAGCTGCTTGGAGAAACTGAAATAAAAAGCTGAGCTGCAGACCCTGAGTTGCAGGTGAAGACTCTTCATTGAGCTAAGGCTGTTTTAAGATCCCTTGAAGCTAAACTGTCTTTTTTTTTTAATGTCAGTGTATCTCAGAGCTATTTTAAATTGGAGTCTACTGAAACCTTCAAGGGGGCATTATGACAGAGAGCACCAATGAATAAAGATTTCTGGAATGTCCCCTTAATAATACTTGCTGCAGGGTTGTGGGATGAAAATTAAGGACAGTATCTCCTTAAAGCTCTCCCACATTTTCTGAGTTTTCAGATAATATTTCTCTTCTCCAAATCCCTTTATCATTTTATCTCATTTCCCCTGGCTCCTTCCACTGGCCTCACCCCTGGTTTGTTCTACAATTTGCTTCCTTCCCCTCTCATGCTGCCCTCAGCAGCTCCATTTCTCTCTGAAAGCCCTCTCCAGTACTAGATTTCAGCTTTGCCTGGTGTGCTTTAGGGCACTGTCAGCTTTCCTCACACTCAAGACTCATCTTTCTTCCTGCTCCCCTTGTCTTTCCCCCTCCCCCAGCAAGTGCCATGAGCTGCTATGAGTTTTCACATGGATTTGCTTCCCTCATGAGCTTCTTCAACATATGACCTGCAGTTCCTTTCACTTTATCCCTAATTAGTTTCAACAACCCATATTTTCTCTTCCTAGACTGTGTGCACCATTAGATGCTCACTTTACCCATCAGAACTCTTTTTTTATCCTCCAAACTCTTTTTTGTTTCATTTTTTTTCTGTGATGATCTTCAAAATTATGAGTCTTATTGAAACACTCCTTAAAGTCCTGCTCTCTCCTTTAATTTCAGTTTTCTTTAATGAATGGGTTGCTGTTGCTATAAACCTTTAATTTACCTGTACTATTTATATTTCAATGGCCTCAGTTTTATTCAACAACATTATTTCCAGTGAGAAGTGATATTCTGAAGCATGCACTGTATTTACATTTTTCTTTAAATGTAGTGTCTCAGCTGTAAAACTAAGCATGTTTTCCTCTTCCCTTCCATGGAAGAGAAACTTTCACTTTCATTCCCTGTGCTATGATCTGAAAGTACTCTCTCTCTCTCTTTTTCTCACTTTTCTCATCACTGTTATTCTGGATATAGATGTCCTAGTAGAAAGTTGCCCCAACAGACACCAAATGAGACAGAAGTCACACCAGCAAAAACCAGAAAATAAAGTAGACAAACCACTGCTTAGTTATAAATGTTTAAAAAAAAAACCAACCCCACCCCCCAAAAAAAAACAAAACTAAAAAACCAACAACAACCCAAACAAACAAATAAACCACAAAATGACAAAAAAAGCCCAAGAAACTCTACTTGCCCCATGTATCTTAGCTCTTCCTGAGGCCCCCTCCCAATTGCACCAGCAAAATACCTTGGAGTAGTTTCCCAAAGGTCAACAGAGTGCTGCAGTAATATTTCCTCTCCTTCCTCCAGTGCATTTATTTTGTCAATGATTGTTCTCTGCCTCAGCAAAACAGCTTCATCTCTTTTCTCTATTTAGCTCTTGTGGGGCTGAATCCTGCAGTAGCAGTCCCAGTGAAGTCGGTGGGAGTGCTGACTCTGTAAGAACCAGATGTGTCCCATTGAATAATTATCCAGGGCTGAATGAGCTCCCAGAAGTTGTGTGTGAAGACAAGCATCCACATTGAGAGGTTGTTAACCAAAGCAGGAGTTCCACTAAAACAATCTTCCCCATTGCCTTCCAACAGTGCCTTTACTGACCTCTTCAAATAAATATTTCCACTAAAAAAACCCAAACAAATAGAGATAAGATTTCTACAAAGAGAAATGGTATTATTAAAAAAAGAGATTGGAGCACTAAACCTTTCCCAGCTGTAAGTCAACTTGATCTTTAAACAGAGGTCACCTGGGTTTTTTCTGCTGTAGAAACACATGCAGAACTTCCTAGTAGAAATGCACTTTCTGAAGTTTTAATAAAAGTATGCCAGAGCCATAGGAAGGTAGAGGTCTCATTAATATTGAGGAGTATTCAGAAACCACAGGATTTAGCAATTTAACTACCAGAGCAGTATCTTATTGACACCTAGTTGCTGACGATCTTCTAGCTCTTATAGCTTCCACATTTTTCTCTCCAGCCCCTGCAATATATTCTATGTGGAAAATAGGGGAAGAAATTGTTCTCCCGGTAAAATCAGTGAAGACTTAGTTTTTCATTTAAATAAGTATTTAAAATTTACAATCAAGTGTTAAAGGCAGTCTTCAAATTTTAAAATATTCTTTCTAGTAAAAAATAGCGTGAACTGTGCAAAACTTGAAACAGTCAGAAAATGTTTCAAAGATACTCTGCCTTACACTGTAGTGATGATGATGAACTCACAGGTAGATAAGAGTACCATTCACCTCTTTTTTTCCCCTATTTCTTTTAGGAGATGAAATCCAACCACCCAGGAAGAACCCTCTGCCACTGGTGGGATAGAGTAGACTATGGAGAGAGATCTAAAATTCTGGAGGTTCATTCAAGGAACAAAATCCCTTTTATAGCCTTTCTGGCCAGGACCCACTGTTCCCCACAGGTTGAACATTGGTGCACTACACTTTTGCTCAGGGAAGAGGAACTTTATCACAGCTTTTTCCAAATGAGGATGATAAACAGGACAAAAAGTATAGTGTTCATTAAGAGACTACCTCTGGAGTTGTTTCCTGAAGGAGTCTGCTTGCAAATTATTGTCTTTGGGTCTTTGACTTGCCACCCTGAACCCAACTGGATTTTGTACTGCAAACCAACTTGGAGATTCTTCCAACTTCCACTTTTTGTCTTTCCACTCAACTATTTTTTTTTTGATTACTATTTTCCCTGCAAAGCCCATAAAGTGTATGGGTCTGAGCCTGCCATGGGTTTTGACTCAGCTTCAGCCAAGTATAATGGATTCATTAAACACAAATATTTAAGCCCACAGAAAATATCTCCAGAAAGCCAATGAGACATTTTGCACAATAAATTACCCTGCTGTTGTCAGCTGACTGCCAATCTGTAATTGCACTTGGATTAAAATTTACAGGACCTCTTCCATCTTGGTTTGGGTTTTGGGGTTTTGGGGTTTTGGGTTTTTCTGGTTTTGTTTTTTTTTTTTTTTTTTTTTTTTTTTTTTTTTGGTGGGGTTTTTTTGGGGGCTGTTTTCTTTGGTTTGGTTTGGTTTGGTTTGGTTTTGTTATTGGTTTTGGTTTTGTTTGCTTGTTTTCTAAAAATCTCCAAAAAGAAGCTAAAAAGGGAAAAACCAATCAGAACAAATTGTGCAGGAAGAGTCAATTAGTTCTGCTGACAAAGCCAGGAATGCATTACTCCCAACACTGCCAGGTAGTGCAGTGGAAGGGAGCAGGAGATGGTCTTCCCCCATCACTAACAAAGTGCCCCAGTGAAACTCGTAGTGGAACAGGTCAGTTAAAACTGGAGTTTGGGTTTCAGATGAGCCATTATTGATCCTTCTCTGGTTTACCTTGAAAACAGAGCTGGGAGTCACATCACCACGGACATTCAGCTCAGTATGGAAGAACAAGGCTTTCATGTTATCCTGATCAAAGTGGCATCCCAGCCACGGGAAGCAGGGGGAAAGGTTGGACTCGATGACCTTGGAGGTCTTTTCCATTCTAAATGATTTTGTGTGGTTCTATGCAGGGGGAAGGCTGGGTGGCCCTCGGGAGTGGCTGTGACTCAGGTTCATTCTCTGACCTCTTTCTGGGGCAGCCTGGTATAATCCAGCCCTTTATATGCAGGTGACTGGGGGAGAGCACTATAAATATGGAACATCAAAATGTCATTTGCACAGCCACTTTAAACAGATATGTCCTAGCACTCCCTTCCTTCTGCGCAGGAAAGATAATAATCTGTTAAACTTTCTCCCAGAACCGTATTTTAGCATTTTAATTACAGACCCAACACATTCACCGAACACACCCTCACTAAAGGGCACGCCTTGATAAAGTCAGCGCATTGTGCTGCTGTGACCCAGCAAGGTCAGTGCCTGCCAGGAATGGACAAGAGCCCGCTGGCTCCGGGCCAGGACAGCAGGACAGGACGGGGACCGGGACCGGGACGGGCTCGGGAGGGCACGGCACGGCAGGGCAGCCAGGGAGCCGTGACACCGAGCCGCACCAGCAGGACAGCAGAGCCACGAAACGCAGGGATTGTTTCTCCTGGAAGGCTGCTCCCGGGCTGCTGTCGGTGGTGTTCTGGCCGTGGGTGTCCCGGGAGAGCCCGAGCCTGTCCCCTCCTTTGAGCGCTATCTCCCTCTGCTGTCCTGCCGCAGCTCTGCGCTGGGGACACGCAAGGTCACCTCTGAGGAGCGACCCAAGCGCAAGGCTGGGACACACGCCTCGGTAAAACAAAACAAAACAAAAAAAACAACAACAAAAAAAACAAAACCAAAAAAAATTGCTTGACGCTGTTAAGTTTCACGAGGAACATTTTAATGTGTAGAAGTGTCAGTCTCAAGCGCTGGAGGCTTCACGGTGGAAAAGACATAAATAAAGAACAGCTGGGAAATGCCTTTTCTCCTTACGGATCTGCCCGGTCATGTTTTCAATACTACTAAGAAGTAAGAGCCAGCAACAGCTTCTTCTCTGAGAGAGAAGTAACGTGAATTTCTAAGCAACAGAGATTCTCTGAAGAGAGAGAATATGAAAAATGTTCACAGCTTTTACTTTTTGATGGGAAGAAAACATGGAGCCAACATCTTACAGAGGCAGGGGAAGTCCTTGCATGTCCCTGTATCCACATGCAAATACCAGGATTCAGAAGACCAGGATTCTGAAGATGGCCCATGAGGTGTGTGGGAGTGGATAGCACCTCTGAGAAACCTGAAAGTTTGAATAAAAGCACCCATTTTCATTGGCACAGATGATTTGAGCTTGGGGATTTTTATTCCTTTCAGACAGCATATGATCAGCCTCTCCAACAGCCTCTGGGTTCTTCTTTCTTTGCAGATCAGCAGAACTTCTAAGCCAGTCTCACTTCTGAGAGGAAAAGTGCCAATGCACTTAGGATTTATGTTTAATTGGTATTTTTCCAATGTTTTCCTAAGTAAATCCAAAAGTTCTGTAAACCCATAATGGGTACAGTATTCTGGAAGCAGTAAGGCAAGCTCACAGTATGTTTGCAGTGTCAATAGCTATTTTTATGTTCTCCATGAATGAGCCATGACAATACTGTCCTGTGTGATAAAACACATTAAATTGTAGGATTGCAAGCGCGATCCTATGGTCTCAATGGTTTGCTTTTCCAAACACAAGATAACAATTTGCTGAGTGAGCTTCTTTGAATTCTTGCAGGCACTGTATTAAGTTCTATTGTGATTTAACAGGGGCCAAAATTTGCTCTTATTTGTTGTGAGTCTTTCAGCAGTCAGTATATGCACATGAGGGCACATTCTGCCTCTTTCTATTTAATGTGCACATGACAGTTCAAATCCTTCTCTTAAATGTGCTTAGTGTGAGACACACTGAATATTTTATTTACACTAGTAGTGGGAGAGGTGTTGAAATTTTCATTATTCCAGTTATTAATAGTGTTGAAAAAGGAATGTCATGTTTCTCAGTCAGCACCACTTGTTTTTTTCTCCGTGACCTCTAAGTAGAAGTAATTTGCTCCATACAAATTAGGACAGAGACTAGAAGAGAGGTTCAGCATCATTCTGTAGCTTTATGCAGTACCTTGTGCATCCAGTTAACTAATGAAATCTGAATGAAGGTGGTGGGGGGGAATAAAGATCTTTTTTTTTCTTCACAACATTCCCAGTTTGCAACAGCTAAGAGCGTGGCACTGCCCTGTTGGAGTTGCAGTGTAAAGTAATAAACCAGGGTGCAGTGTCAGACTAGAGAGAAACCTGACCCACACACATTAATCTGGCTGTATGGGTCCAGGAGAACAAGGAGTTTTCAAAATCCTTTGCCTTGTTATGGATCCCCATGGCTCCTTGGCAGAAGTCCAGAGCCATGCATTAGCCATCTCAGAACAGCTTCCTCAGGTTTCTAGTGCCCAAATAACCTGATAATATTGTGCTCTTTCTGGCACTAAAAAGCCTTCCCTAAAATTATATGTCTTTTAATTCGGGTGTTGGTTGACTGGTTGAGCAATTCTACTTTTACCTCAGCCTGCACGTAATTCCAGAAAACTATAAACCAAGAACAGAAGGGCAACAATTACACTGTGTCCCTGATATACACAGACCCAACATCCACACGCTCCCAAATTAGTATACTAATGATGTTACTGCTTTAATTAACCATGCTACTGTGCCTGTACTGGACTCTTTCCCAAGAACTGTTCAGGTTACTGCATAAGGCAAGGACACTGACTTTCCTTTAATGCCTTTTTTTTTTTTTTCCCTTTATTGACAGGACTGCCAAGTTCACAGAAGAATCAATAGCCAAGGATATTCACATAGGATAAGATTTACAAAGCATGTTTCCCAGACAGTAACAACTGGGACCTCGGAGCACTTACTGCAACCAACAAAATGACAACTGATATGTCCTCCAGTGAATCTGTGTTAAGACATTCTGTCTGCAGTAATTAAAACCTAGGTAATGTCACCTGTGTGAAAAGCCCACCATAAAATCAGCTCCACTTAGGAGTGTAACTTGACATGTTGACTTTTTCCATCAGCAGCTCTGTCCTCTAAGCCAGCCCCTGGCCCTGCTATGCTGAATAGCACCTTCCGTAACTCATATCAACCAAAGTCACACACTCTTGTGATCCCTCCTGATGGCTTTTCCTACCATCTCTTTCCTTCAGTTTTATGTGTGGGATGGTCTGGTTATTAATGAGTTCATTAATTACACCTGAGCAAATCACCCCTCAGTGAACGCACAAAATATTTTTATCACTCATAGATTTTGGAGTAATTACATCTCTCAATTTTTTGAGCTTATTTAAGCAAAGTGATCTCATGCCAATAAAACAGCCAAGTTTTCTGTTGTTTACTTTTAGCTTTGCAAGACCTAGATATCCCTAAGCACAAGAATTCCCTGGATATTCATAGTGTACAGTATAAATTAAATTGATTTTACTTCTTCCTATACTCCAGGAACACCTAAACTTCTACCAAAATCAGAACACACACACACAGAGACACACAGCCTGCAACTCTTCTTTTTTATGCTTTTTCATACATGTATTTGCACTGACTTCATGCAACAACTTTTATACAGAGAAATACTGAAGGAAAAACAAGGAACTAACCTTATCATAGGTTATTGCATGTAGGAAGTATTATAAATATTATTAATTGCTTGGCTCTCTTCCTTCCCTGTCATATTTCCCTCAGGTCTCTGTTCCATGCTCAAGGCCATTATTTGATGGGGGAGGTATAAAGTCATAACAGGCTGATGTAAATTTCCTTTGAGGTGCCTTATATATCACAGATTCCACAAGAGAGATGAAACAGCAATTTTGTTCTTGCTCATAAGCAAGGGGTGGAAGAAATGCTTCTTGTGAAGAGAACTAAACTCATGCCTATTCTCTATTTGAGGCCAGTATAGTATATTATTCTTCAGGTAAATCTTTGATAACACTTATTGCCTATTGCAGGTTGATCTTTGATAACACTTATTGCCTTTTCCAAGACCCCTTCTGCAAGGAGGGCTTGTAATTCTGAGGAGGAAATGAACAACTCCAAAACTGAGGGAGGTAAAGATGTCTGTGTCAAGAGTCTTAGACATGGCCTGTCACAGCTGAATTTTATGTTTCTGCTAAATTAAAATCAGAAACCCATTACAGAAAATGAAACAAGAAGGTAGTTCAGGCAGTCACTTCTTAAGATCACCATCAGCCTCTGCACAGTTGAGAAGCCTTTTGTCTATCCACTGTAGATACCTGGGCTGCTGGCTTGAAAAGATGGAGATCCACTACTCTGACAGGACTGGTGTCAGAGCTTCCCTGACCATGCCAAGAAAGCCACTTATTGACCTTAAAAAACTTAATTAAGCTGGGCAAATGATGATAAAAACCTAGGGAGAATACTCATTTCACAAATATTTTAATGGGTCTGCCTGGGGAAATAAGATAATGCTTAGGTGTGCAGGTTCCATGTCCAGTATATGTTTCATTTCCACATACTGCCTTTAGAAGTCACTTACTATTTAAATGCCAGATGACCTTTTAATAAAACACCAATGAAATGACATCTTAAAATATTTCCAATTTAACCACAGTCCCTAGCTCTTGCCCAGCAGCACATTTGTGCAGTTCAACCGGTAACCTGATTTTTATCCTCCCAAGGAGTTTCACCATCCACATGAGCAACAAAACAGAACTTGTGCAGATGCCAATTTTTGCGAGTCTGTTGTAGACAAGGAAGGTACAGTGTTTCTTTACACCACTCCAGGTTCTATTCCAGAAAGGATCTGGGCTTTGATTCCCTTGCAATTGTGACAATCATGTTCTCAGATGAGCCAGTTCAGTTAAATAAACTGGAATGTGTAAATGACACTGGTTTTCCTACAGCTGTCTTCAAAACTTGGTGATGAATGGCACTTTTGTTACATCAATAAATGGCATAAAATCATAAAGCACAGCTCAAGAGGAAGAGAATTTGCTGAAATCCAGCTCTTTTTCACATGTGGACATGAAGCTGCTTTTACACACAGGTTTTGATCACAGCAGCTTCATCAGTAAGGCAACAATATCTTTGCTCAACTGGAGCTATCTTACTTCTGATGGGAAGGATTGTTACCTGTTCAACACATATAGAAATAATCACGGTATTTTGCCATCAAAATCAGTGGCAACATTTTATAAAGCAGAGTTAAACTGAGGATGAGAATGGGTGTCAAAATCTAAGTGGGTAGTATCAGCTGAAAAGTAGGAGGGAGAGGAACTACACACTCACTTAAAATAGAGTGAGCATTGAGCATCAGGGATTGATGAGGAATGAGTTGAAGAGCCAGGAAAGTGTCTCTAGCAGAAGTTGGCAAAGCTTATAATTGAAGTCAAGAAGATAAAATATAGATGTATGTTTCCTGGAGAATGGGTTTCCCAGAATTTTGTGTGCTATTGATTTTTTGTTCAATTAAGTGACATATTTGGGTTTCAAAACTGCTTTCACTGAGACTCTGTAGTGGTAAAACCAGAGAAGGCTTACAAAAAAAAAAAAAGAAAAAAAGGAAAGTCAGAAACTGGTAATGTTGCAGATATTCTTAAAATTTCAAGGGTCAGGGTTATGGCAACACATTTAATCCTATTAATTTCAGTGGAAGACTTCACTGATAAAGATACTAATCAGTAAAACTGGAGAACACCAATCAGACTTAAAGGGAATGGCATCTCTGTAAGAGTTCTACCCTATCCTTCTGGATCTATTGCAGGGTCATTGTAACAGTTCTAACACATTTATCTTCCTCCGAATATAACATTTTTTAAATTACTTTACCTTCCATTATCGAGGTCTTAACCCTATATATTTGGAATCTCAAATTTTATCTTTCATGCTAAACATGTTTTGCTGTCTCCTGCTGAACTGTAGAGGACTATTGTATCTCTGTCTTCGAGACATACTTTCAAAATGCTGATAATACTGTATGATAAGACTGTCATATTTAATTACCAGGCTAGCAGTTATGAGGACATTGGTATCTGATTCCCTTAGGTCTACAAATATATGACCATAACGTTGCAAACAGCTGTCCATCAACAGCTCTGCTTATCAACATCGATGTGGAAGGGTTTAAATGTCTTCTCCCAGTGCTTCTGAGCTAATATTCTCTGCTGCATTTTCTGCAGCACATGAGGCTGGTCTATCTGCCAATCCATGCTCTAATCTTGGTGAGACCAGAGGGGAAAAAAGCCAACAAAACTTACTGCACTGTCTTTAGAAAGATAGTGAAGGTCAGACTAATCAATCTCAAATAAAAATGACACTTTGTGAAAATTCCCATTTTACCTGAGTCCATATTAATTCCTCCCTACCAGAACACTGATGTCCTGCTTCACAAAGCAAGTTTCATCACTGCTTGTAGGACAGTACTTGCAGCTCTTCTATAATCAGCTGCTGAAATTTCCCCCTGGTTTATTCAGTGCCTGTACTCATTCATCCCGTTCCATACAAAATGCTGCTTCCCTTGCAGTGTCACGCAGCATCATCTATTTCAGTCGCATTGCTAACAACATTTTCTCCTGTTTTGGAAGCCATGTAAGTACAAAGTCATGCAGGAATATGATCCTGATGGTTCATAGCAGCCAGGCAGCCCACAGCTCCTCATACTTTTAGTAAAATAGTTACTCAGAACAGTAACAAGATCAATCCATTTAAACATGCATTTAAAAAACTGTTACATTTTTACAGCTAACTCTCAGCTGGTGTGAATTAGCAAGGATTGATTGACTTTGTGTTAATTCAACCCTCACTGGCCTTAATAGAATGATGCTAACTGGGGACTGACCCTGAGCAGCTGATGCTCTGGAAGTTACAGAACCACACTAGAAAAAGGACAGCACTGGGAAAGACTTAAAGTTTAAAAAAACCAGAGGCACAGCAGCAGGTTGGAGAGAGGACTGTTCAGTGGGATGGGATAACAGAATTTACCTGTTAGGCTGCATCAGAGTTCCCTTCAGAAACACTACAAGGTGCACCCCAGAGCAGGGCTTTCATTAAAGATCTGCTTAGGTTTGAGTAAATCCAACCTTCAGGAATCAACCCCTTGAGAATCAGGTTCTGTGAGTTTGACCACCTGCAGATTTGCCACCTATGTTGCCTTTCCATTATTTGTTTTGATCAATAAAATTTAGCTCGTGTTAGTTACCATGAGAAACAGCCTTCTGTTTGGGGTCTTCCTCTGGGTTCTTTGAAACATTTTCGCCTGTGAGTTGAACAGAACTTCCACCCCTGTTGGAGTTGCTTACAAAACTCTTTCCCATTTTCAGCAGTTTTAGTACATTTTGAAATCTATTTATGTAATAACACCGAAGTCCTGGCTTGGCAATTTATGAAGAGCTTCCTTGAAATTCAGATAAATTATGAGCTGTCAGTGTCAATCTTGAGTGTAATCTTATCAAAAAACTTGAGGTTAATTAGGAAGGATCTCATCCTTCCAAATCCATATAAGCTTAACATAATAATTGAGAGTTGAGATCAATTACTCATAGTATGTCAAGGGTATGAACTTATATGGTAATGATTGAGTGCTTGGCCTGAATGCTCAAAAGTCAAGGTCAGAAAGCACACCAAAAGCACATTTAAAATTTCTTGAAGTCACAAGAGGTGGGGAAAGGAAAGGATTGAAAATCTTATGTGTGCATAGCTAGGGTGCATGCTGATGTGAAACCCTGAGGCCAAATTCAAAAAACATTGAAATAGTAAATACAGGGAGAGGCTGGGAATGACTGCATCTGAAAATGGGATTGGCAATCATTTGGGGGCATTTTCATGGAGCAATTCAGAAGCTCCATTTCACGAACACACATCTAGTTTTCCCAGTGGGCTAACAACTTTAACTAAAGTAAAAGTAAGGCACTCTGTCCCATGCAGTGCACAAGACATTTATTGTGTCACAGACTCACCTTAATGTGACATTGACAGTCCCTTGCAAGCAAAATCTTCATAACATTCCTCAGCCCTCTGGAAACACCCTGCCATTCCACTTTAAACCTTTCAAGAAAAGGAGAAAACAAGAGTCCTGGAGCTGTCCTGCTCACCCTGGGAGGCAACAATCAAAAATCCTGAAAGAAGATTGGCCTGGTTTCATTTTTTCTTTCTTTAAGAAAATGCCACAGCTGGAAAAATATTGTTGCCAGTATTCTTGAAGGAGCTGCCTTCCAAGTGAACCAATGAAACAGAGAGTAGACTGGATGTGCATGAGTTTCTCTCTCTCATTGCACTAGGAGCCCAGAATAAAATCTTCAAGAAGAGGGTGCAAAATCGCAGCAAATTACTTTCAGCCTTGGATATGGCACAAGATTGCAGCTGCCTAAAGGAGGCTCTGTAGTCTTACTCTGTATGTCAGAGAAGGCATGGACTTGCAGAGAGCTTGTCCCAAACCTTTCAGACACTGTGGCATTCATACTTTGTGAACAAATCCCCCTGTGCTGAAAATGGGAGGGTCTTACAGTGAAACTGAGACTAAACACACTGAGAGCATCTCCCCATTGATACAAGACAGTGTGCTATGAAAGATAAGAATCAGGCCTGAGCAAGCCAGCTGGGTTACCAGGAGCAATAAAAATGTGTTAATGCAGGGTTCCATGGGGCCGGTCTGCACGGTCGGCAAATCCCTGTTCTGCAGAGCGCTGCCAAGCAGGGCTGAGCATCCCTGGGACCAGGCTGGACCAGTGAGGTGCCCCCTCCTTCCAAGGGGGCTGTGTAATGCTGGAATAGGCTTTAAAGAGTGTGGAGCTCCAGTTCTGCAGCATGTGGGTACCGTACGGCCACGTGAGAACACGTGAACATTTCAAACATTTCTGCAACCACACCCAACCCTTCTGCACAAGGAACATTCCCTGGGAGGTGGGGCTTCTCCCCTAATATGCTTACAAAACCTGTGCCACCTGAGGCCACCACCACAGAGAGTGCTCTAGCTGCAGCCAGTTCAGCAACCCTTGTTATGTGTAGGCTGCTTTATCTTGGCCGAGGTCAGCGTGAAAGACACGGGAAACGTAGAGTCGAGTTCGGTCTTGGTTGTTTATTATATCTTATCTACTTACAGTCTCACGAGACGTGAGGTCCAGCTTGCAAGTTAGAGAAACGAGACAAAATGGAGTGCTTCTGACTCTTAGTAAGGCTATTTAAGAGATATTTACCCAATACCAAGGTGACACCTATATTATTTATACTTTTGACCCAATAATGACCACTTGAGGCCCAGAATGTGGACCTTTTTCACCCAATTAGAGAAAACCACCCAAATCCATGAAGAAGGAAGAAAAAGGCAAAGAAGAAGAATACAGACAACATCCAAAATCCTCCATCCTGGTCCACACACATTACTATATACCAAAACCCCAAATCCAAGTTTTTCACCCTATGAGATCACACACCACCACTCAAACTACAAACCCACACAATCTCGGAAGCCTGTTCCAAGGCATCAAGTCAAATGTGGTGCCTGCCTGAGGGTCAGCACCCCTCAGCTCAGAAAGCCTGAAATTTTCAGCCTTCAGGGTTCCAAGAGTAGGCTACTACAGGTACAGCTTTTTGTTGGCTAAGTCAGCTTCCACACTGCACTCCGTGAGCTGAGGCTGCTGCACAGGACTCCAGGACTCCAGGCTCCTGACTTCATCCAAGCTGTGCTGATGCAGCTCCTGGTGCTGTGTCCCCATGTGAGGCAGAGGTTTACCTCTATATTTTCCATCAGCCAGGAATGCAGTGGTGGCACAGTTGGTGCCATGGAATTTGCCAAGCACAGTAACTCCGTCATGTGTTTGCACTGTGGGGAACACGGACAACAAAGGAAAAACTGCAGTGGAAGGAAAGTGATACAAGCTTGAGAACAGGAATCAGAAGTGAATGAAGAAAGGTAAGAAATTAAGAACACCATGTGAGAAAAGTGATGGAGGTAAGAGACGAAAACTTCCTGGCAAGTGCATATGAGCCCACACTGAAGCAATATTCCAGGAGTGCTCCACCACTAGAGGTATGTTTTCTGTTTCTTCTTGCCCTACAAATTTAATCATAGCATTCAACTCCTGTCTTCCTTTCCAAATCCATTACTTCAAACCACACGAACACTTAAATTCTTACAGCAATGCACACTCAGATGAGGCAAAGCTCTAAAATCCTTTTTGGAAATTCAGATAATAAATTTATCAGGCTGCTGTGTGAAGGCCCTTTTGAGAGTCTATATCCTGCTGGTATCATTACAAATCCTTAGTCTCTAGCTTGGCTGGCTGAAGATCTCAAGCAGGTATTTATTGATACACTACCCAGAGACCCAGATTACTCTGCAGAGTAACTGAATTTCCTGAGCAGTCAGCTCCTGCATATAACATTGTTATGCATATCCTTTGCAATTAGTCTGAATCTTTAGTGATCACCTGTGGCTCAGTGTCCTTTTTGTCAGTTCCTCAAAGTCAGAAGGTGTATTTTCATCATATACTCGCTCCACAGTTGCCAGCCTGCAGCTTGGTAGGTTATTTAAAGCCTGCAATATGGTTTTTGAATGCTGTCCCATGCTAATGTTTGATAACTGCAGTTGTCATGACTACTCAGCCCCAATGTGGGGGCTGTGTCGGGCAGCAATTGCAATGATTCCCTGGCATTTTCCCTAAACACTAGTGTCCCTTTCTCAAAGGCACAACACAAAGTCCCTGGCCCCACTAAAAGTCAAAATGCCGTCACCAGCTGCTCCAGCCAGTCCCACCCTCCAGGTGTAGCACACGGAGCAGTGGAACCAGAGGGGGGTCATGGCACTTCTCTGCAAACTTGCCATTCATAGTAGAGGAATGTGTCAGTGTGTGTAAGGGAGTCAAGTTAGAAGCCTCCAGTGTGAGACAGAGCCCCTCTTATCTCCTTAAATAAGGTCAGTTACAAAACAGTCTCAACTTTTCCCCGTGTTCATACCCCAGCTTTCACTCCCATCATTTCAGAAACTAAGCCACGTAAGTCACCCCACAAATACTCTCTGGCTTCCAGAGACAAAGCACTGTAAAAATAACCTAGAGCTTTAAGTTCAAGATGAATATTTTGATGCTAGAAGTAACAGCAGAACTGTGCTCCGTTTTCTTGCCTCCAGAGAGGGTTTTGACACTAACTTAATAGTGGTTGACTCACAAATCAAAGACTGTCTTTGAGAAAACTTTCTGCGAGCTTGATAGACAGCTAGCATACTCTAAGGCATTTTCTTCTGCATTACTTGGCAGGAAGCCTGAGACAATTTGAACAACACTGTGCAGAACGTGCCCAGCTCAGCCAAAACTCATTAAGGGCCTTGTCTTCTCCTGTGCACTTTGTGAAGCACATTACTGCACCCCTGATGGGCAGCAGTTATGCTAAGATTAAAGATCACCAAATACCTTTAATGTACCAGTCAAATTGCATTTCTCAGCTGTGTATACACTGGTAAATGTTCTGCTGCTTTACCGGATGAAGGATGAAGATGTAATGGCTGCTCTCCAGCTCCTGAGCTTGGTGAAGGAATTGCACGGAAAGAGGTTCCATGGGATGATAATCTCAGCAAAATGTGAGACATTTGCTGAGAGATGCTCAAGTTCATGACTGCATTAACTCTGGTTGCTATTGAAAGACTCCTCCCAGGTGAACAATGTAAGACACATGCATCTTTGATCACTTTGAAATATATTTTTAAAGAGTTGCTCTGGATTTTGCCCCGGGAGTCTCGCTGATTTGTGAGGCAATCACTTTATTTAAAACTCCATTGACAGTGAGTGTGAGAGCACGGCTGACTCACAGCATTACAGACTGAAGAGAGAACGAACTGCTGGGTGCATTCTGCTAAACTGGCTAATACAAATACCCTCTTTCCTCTTTCATGTACTTTTCTTCCTCTCTTTTTCAGTTGGTGGGAGTGTTCAGCCAGGGTGATATTTGCTATCTGGTTTCCTTGATTTAACATTGCCAAACAACTGCCACCACCACCCTACTTTCAGATGTTTACAGAAGTAAACTTCCCTATGGCAGCCAGCTCATGACAGAGGCCTTTAGCAGAAACAGCCTTCTTGATAAAGGGTAGATGCCAGATCTTGGCATGATAACTTTATCTCTTTCTAACTGCAAGACATAAAGGAAAAAAAAAACCCACTTCCTGAACTGAAAGTTTGTGATATCTTTCTCCTCTTGACTTATAAAATAAATATAAAAGGGTTTTTAATATAAAACCTAGTTAAAGGTGGTGAACACTCAGCTCAGCAGATTTTAGTAGGGATAATATGTCACAATAAGAATTAGATGAATTTCAGAAACATAGCTGGCTGGATCTGCCTCTTATAAACTCTGTGTCTGCTAATACACAGAACAAAAGAGCAGATGAACTGGAGGAGTGCGGTGGAGGGAATATTTTCTGCCAAAGGGATTTGCTTTACCATCCTTTTACTATTTTCACTACTGCAAATTCCCTTTTTCCCTCCCATTTACAGCTCAGCTGGGGTAGGAAGCAACTACAGGAACTGTCACATTGATAACTCCAAATTCCCACTTTTTGTTAGGAGAATACCATGGTCCTGGTCCTTCACTCAGTGAATCTATACTGATTAACATTGATCATAACATTCCATAAGCACCATTCACACACAATGATGCTACTAGGAGAATAAGGAAAAATAAGGAGAGTAATTCAATGAGTACTCAAATACTATGAAAATGACAGCTGAAAGCAGCCTCTGCTTGAGGTAGCAGAGGAAATATTTTTGCCTTGACTGGCTAAATCATGAAAGAGAGATATGAAAAACAGCTACAAGACATCTAAAGCAAAACTTGCCAAGAGGTGGACAAGATTCAAAATAAGTCAAGGGTATGTACAGCGTGAAAAGGATTTAGGCCAAATATGGGTAGCTCAAGAAGAGCCAGAAATTATGACAAAGATTTTTAAGAATAGATTTGACAAGGACCTTCAATGCACACCACCTTCATCAGCAGCTGATGAGACTCCTGCCAAAGCCAAGTAGTGACAGGCTTTCCTCACCATGCAACCCAAAGGCACCTCTCTCTCAGCAGAAGTAGGCTGAGACAAAGTACCCATAGAGCTTATCAGGTCAATCAACCCAAAATGGGTCATATTTGAAGGAAAATCAGCTAGAGAAGGTTCTCTTCTAAAATTGTTCTAAATTAATCAGACTAGGAAAGGAAGGGAGGAAAGGAAACCATCACTGTTTAAATTATACAAGCATTTAGCAGGGCTTTAGACTTAAGAGACTTTCCCTGCATTACAACAATCAATTAACAACAGAAGGTAAAAAGAATTAGTTGGGATTAGCAGCTGCACTTACCAGTCTTTTGGAGCTGTGCATGAAAGCAACAACAGAGATGCAGTTTAAAAATTGCACACAAGATGGCATGAGGATGCTCCACCAGATTTAACTGAGCATTTGGTCCACCAACCCCAATGCCCTCACATGACTCTTCTCTTGGAAACACACGAGGACAGGAGCTTAAAGAATAAGCTGTTTACTCAGAGCTGTACCCTGGTTAACAAACATACATACAGCAACATCCTGAAACTACCTTGACCTTTAACCAAGATGCTCCGTTGTGTTTGAGAGATCCAAGCTCATCTTTTGCAAGCACAGCTAACCCCAGCTTGTGCTTTGTCCACAGATTATAAGAATGTCTTGCTGAACCCAGAACCATGGGATACATTAGGCAAAGTCTTGGATGGGAAAACCCTTAATTTTCATATTGCACAATTTTTAATGGTCTCGTGAAATCATTTTGCAAATTAAGTAGAGCAAAGAGGACATAGAAATAATTGACTCCTACAATAGGATTAAACTTGGAAAATAAAACAATGAGCATCTGGAAATACAAGTAAGTTTGCTGGAACAAGGAAAAATGCATTAATAGAGTCAGCTTTGAGTACAGATAGAGCTTCTTCCCCATGAAACCAGGTCATTAGGAAGATGTTAAATGGTATTGGACCCAGGACTGACCCCTGGAATACACCCCTAAGGACTGGCCTCCAGCTGGACTTTGTACCACCGATTACATGAAAGAAGAATGCATCAGTAAACAAGGATAGGTGTCATAGTCAGCACTGGAAAGCTGCTGATACTTAGGAAGCAATTCTGAAAGACTCTTGGTTTTTCCAGTCATCATTTCTGCAAACGTCCTGAATATAATGTCCTCAAATATCACTTAAATCAGACATGTTAAAGGTAAACAGCGATGTCAGAATTTGTTGAAAGAAAAAAAAAAAGAAAATACACAAATGGATTGTGTGAAAAATACTGAGTACAAGCATGTGGGCATGTTTCTTTTATCTCAAAATATGCTAAGCTTTCAACAGGAACAAGTATGTCCTCTATAGTTTTAGGCAGTAATAAATTTCTTGGTTATTCACCAGGTAGCTGTTTTACCCAAAAACCATTATCACTATAGTCAGATTAAACAGCAAGACTTGGAGACCTCAGGAAACATATGGATTTTATAATCAGAGCAAAAACATCAAGTGACTTATTCACATTTAATTCCCGGTAAGGGTTATAAATTTAATAGAAAAAAATAAGGTTATTAACTACAGCAACATAATTTTCCATGTGCATCAGTGAACTGTGTAAAACATCTGAAGGGAAACTTGCTACAGAGGAGATTGCAGGATAGATACATGGAGAAATTTTGTGCTGTCCTTGCCTACCTATCCTTTAATCAGCTCTGCCTCACATCACTAAAACATAAAATAGAAGTGTGGTGATTTAATTAGTTTGGAAATATTTGTAATTGGAGATGAAGTAAAGGAAAATTTGTGGAAAGGTATGTGCACCAGAAGAGTCAAGAAAGGAAGTATGAAAATGAAACCATGAAGTAAAAGCACCTTAATCTACACCAATTTTTTTCACGGCCCATAGCAACATAGAAACACCCTGCACTTAGAAGAGTGGTTTTGTGAAGTTTGGACATCCATGATACTTGGACATGAGTGACAAGAAGAGTTTCTAGACCTGCCACTCCCTCCACCCTTTCCACCAGCTCTGTTCTCATCTCCAGTCCTTATCCATTCCTTGGTTACCTAAATGTGCTGATATATGGGCATGTTTTGATCATCCTTCTGACCCAGGACAGAACAGGGCATTTCACTTGGTCCTGAGGAAATTCAGCATCACCCCCAGCTGTGCTGAGGGATCAGTAACAAGGCAGAGACAGGGAAAGGGAGGAACTTCTTGAGCTCAGATTACATCTGTGAAGCAACACCACAACCTCAACAGGCCGAAGCTGGTCACAAAACTCTGGACAACAAAGGTGTCAGCTCAGATTTAAGAGGCAACTAAAATAAGATTCAACCTAAAACTTGAACCTTCCAGGTGTTGATAGTAGGCTCTTGGGCACATTGAAGCAGGAAATATTCCTGAAAACATTCGGGGACATAGGCACCCTGCCCTCCTTCTCTTCAGGAATGTTCCGCACTCCTACTTGTTCTGCCAGGAAGAGTAGGAATTAGTCCTTATTTCTGTTTGCCATGGTTCATTTGACTGAATACATCCCGCAGTGTGGGAAAGCCCTGTTCAAATCTTGTCTTTGACTGGAGCAGGGACTGTAACCTCGACGATCTCGATGACAATGACACCACCACCGACCTTCACTTATTTTTAGACAGATTGTTGTCAGTCTCACTTGTCCATTTTGTACAGAATACCCAGAGATTTCCTGAGCCAAGGACAGGGTTAGGTTAACACAGCACTGGGTGGCTCTGGATACTGCTCTCTGCCCAGTGTTTGACTCAGACAGGAAAGTCCCTCTGTAAGTCAATCCTGACATGACACAGGCTATTAATTAACTGCTTCTGTAGCTTGAAACATGTTTTGGTATCAACCACAAACTCCTACTCTGTGAAGATTTCCTGGACTGAGATTATTGTTGATGAATCTGTTAATCTGTACTTTGATTTTGTACTTAGCTGAAGATTCGACATTATGACCCAATTAGGTTGAGAAAGGTAGCAATCCAAAACTTAGAGAAATTTCTGTATTATACCCTTGCCAATCAAAACAGAATGCCAAGTCAGAACTGGAACAAATTTTCTTCAGAGTCACATATAAGATTTGAATAAAGCTGTACTTTAGTACTCACCAAAAAGTGATGTAGATAAGTGGGACCTACTCCATTTTTTGTTGGTAAAAAAGTTATCAGCTGTAGTTTGTAGGAGTTCAAGAACATTTGTCTTGAGTCAGAATTATCTATCTAGATGCAGAATTGCTCTTGAACTTGCTGTATCTCCAGAGAATATCAGAAAGAAGGAATGGGCAGGGCTCTGATTTCCGTTCATACTGTCTGAGCCCTGAAAAGGTACAATGCAGCTGGCTAAAGATACAGGTAATCAGCACCTCAGAAACAGGAAGGGAAAAAAGTAACATGGAAAGAGTCATACCTTAGTGCCAGCTCCCAGAACCACCACACTTGAAGGCTGCTCCTGAGGGAAGATGATTTCTGGAACTCAAGCTTTAGGACAAAGGTATTATTGTAGGCTGTTGCCCCTTCTGTAACATAGTTTCAGTTTTCTTCTAGCTGTTCAGATGAACTCGAATCAATTAGTCCTCCATCCCTAGCACAGAGATCCCATCTCTTCTCACACACTTGGCAGTCACTTAAGTACAGACTCGAGAGTCTTCCATTCCTCCCTAACAAGAACACTGTGTATGCCTCACTTTCAATCTCTGTTCCAGCTCTTCCTCTCCAGCTGTCAATATCTTCTGCTAATACTCAGATCCTCTGCTAATACTCAGCAGTCAGTGGAAGTTCAGAGGAAATTCCTACCTATTCCTCTTTATTCCCACATGCTCCTCTTTATGACTTCTCTTCCTGAAGAACTTGGTAAAATAGGAGCAGTTTTGTGATTGTCTTCCCAGCGGTCTTTCCTAAACATCTGGCTTCTCTCCTGCTGTCTCCACCAAAGCTGTTTCTTAAGTCCTCCTTTATTTTGCTGTACTCCTCTGAAGAGCCTTTGAAGGTCTCTCTTGTTCATCTTTGCTTCTGGCTCCCTTTCTCTTTGGAAAGGGATAGTACAATTCCCCTGTCTGGAACTATGTTTCACCCATGGCAGACTTCCCCTTGGAGTCATGCCAGTGTCAGATCTTCCACCTGCTGAGGACTGGAGCCACACAACTCAACTCCCAGTGACTGCTCATCATCTTTTCGGTGCTTCCTTTTATAGAGGCCACGACGTGGACTTTCTGCCCTAGATCCTAGAGGATCTAAAGAAAATCCCATTAAGGGACATGGCTGGCAATTTAGGCAGAGCCTACTCATTTGAATTAGTCACCTAGACTCAGTTAAATTTAATGGAGCAGAAAAAAAGTGGTTCAGCAGCAGTTCATTTCATCCAGGAATAGATATCTAAATATGATTAGGTGATTTGAACTGTAAAAGCTCTTATTTACTACTCAAAAAGGCATTGTACAGTGGCTGGCTTAGATGAATACCTCAGTACTGCAGAGGAATGAAGGGAATGGCAAAATAACCCAAAGAGAAGCTCTGCCACTGTCATCAGTGGTTTTGCTTCCAGGTGGGTGAGCTTATTTCACACTCTTTCTTCATTCAGCTTCTCATGTCCTAGCAGAGATGGCAGAAGTATTTAAATTCTCTTAGTTGCTCAAGGAGAATTGGGACACTTTTTTTTTGTAATTGTTTTTGGCCTTGTTTTCAAGTAAGTCTGTGCATTACCACACATGCAGCACTGGTTGAGTACCTGTGAACACATTCCCAGCTTTATTTTCTATCTTTATAACAATCTTTATTCACCAGCAGATGTTACGTCACATGTGTATTCCAGATATCCAGCTGTCCCACGTGCATTTCCAAAGCACACAAGTCAAAGGCTGAGTGCTGCCATCACTATGGATACACAAGGTCATGGCTAAGAGGTACCACTGTTACTTTTAAGCAAACACATTTAGACATGAACATGGATTACAAGGCATTTATGTAAATATGGCTGTTTCAAGTCTAGATGCTTTGCAATATAAGGTTTTTACAGTGCAGATGTAATTCAGTTCCCAAAGCCAGTGGAACTTCACAAAGTTATTATACTTCACTCATTATTCTTGAATAATGAGAATTCTGGCAAACATGACCCTTGGAAGAGTCCAGAGAGAACCAAGTTTGTTTAGCCTAGAGATTTGAGGACTAAGAGGTGACATGATAACAGCTTCCTGTCAAAAGTTGCTATGAAAAAACAGGGAAATAAACTGTTCTTATCCATTTTGGAGAGGACAAAAATAATGGGCTTAAATTGCACCAAGTAAATTTCAGCTCCCAGGGAAAGCTTTTTTTTCCCAAGTGTAAAGAGACATTGCCTGGGTGGGCCACTAAGTCCTCATGTTGGCAGTTTTTCAGAACAAACCTGACAAAGCATCTCTCAGAGTGCTTTAAGTAGGACTTAAGCAGGCTCAGGATAGACAGAATGACCCTTCAAGATCCTTTTGAGCTCTGTTTTTTTAATCAATTTATAAATCATTGAGAACCAGCATTAAGTAAAACCTTCTTGGGAAATCTTACTGTACTATTTATTCATAGACCAACACTGTTGTGTTTCATCAGTTAGCATATTTCATCAGACAAGTATGAACCTGACTGCAATACAAAACCAAACAATTGCTACAAAGGAATCACCTGTTTGGTGAACATGCAGCAATCCATGTCCACGGAGTTCAGCAACTCTCAGCCCATTTTTCTCCCTGCTAGGGATGCTCAGAGAGAACAACAAGAAGGTATATAATTCTCAAATATTGTTATGAGACCCACTCCTATAATTCTCAAATATTGTTATGACACCCACTCCTATAAAATCCTCATGATGCTCCTCCTGCTTCTTTATGATCTTCAAATATCTATTTTAATTTCCATAGCAAATTTCCCTCAAATGGAAGGCAAAATCATCAAACACAAACCAGACTATTTATACTCATATGGATATTAGTTTCTCGTGTTCTTTGTTTCTCAGGCATCTTTGGGCTTGCAATGAGGAATTTGAAGGATAAAATAAAAACTCTTAATGCCAGGCACAGCAAAGTGCTCTGAATTTAGAATTAAATTATTCTACTGTGTCTTTTCTTAAGAAATGGATCACATGCAATTCAATGACAGAAATACTGTCTCAACCTAATTTTATAATGCAATCAGACTGACCTGTCCTACACACAGTAATTGGGAAAAAAAAAGGAAGAGACTCCAACAGACTAAACAGAAGCTACCCTAGTTTTTAATCAATAGGCCTATTCCCACTGGCTATGTATTTCAGTCCAGAACACTGTAATTAAATATACTGATGAGCTGCATTTCTTTATGAGTGAAATAATTTGCTCTCATTTATTTTTATATATGTAGATACATAGAAAATAAAGTATTTACAGATAAAATCCAATAGCACTGAGTCTAAACAAAATAAAAAATGTAGGAAGTGTTAATTTTGAAAGAGAAAATCTCTTTAATTGACCCATGTCATGGGGTCATCAGAATACTGGAAGGATATTAGTAGTTTTGTTCAGACATAACATTACGTATGATAAAAATAATAATATAAAATGCCACTTAAAATTAGATTCAGGACCCTGAGGATAATTGATGTCATCATATTCCACCAAGTGCTCCCACTGACTCCCCGTCATCTACTTACAAGATTAAGGTGAATGGGGTCCAGTCCTACACAGATATTTTGAACTTATTTTACTTTGAAATATAAAGGTTTAAAAGAATTTCAAAGCCTAGGCAGTAACACTGAAAAGTTCACATACAATCTACCTTTTTGCCCATAGGCAGTTTATGATACTGTAATTGGAACTACCATTGCTTAGCAATCACACACAGAGAAGTACTAAAACACTTAGGAAACAACTGTATTTCTAATAAGTTTCACTATTTCATGTTTATCGATTAAACTATGATTTCTCCCTAGAAATAGGAGAAGGAAATCCTTGTAATTTTACTATTTTAAAAAAAATAAAGCTGAAAAGCCATATGAAGGTTCTCTGAAGGCAGGAATATCTTCATCCTAATCCTCAGTGATTAGTAGCACACCTACAGTGATTCTGCTTTGCATAAGAATATCCTTTTGCCCTTGACTTTATGGCAGGCTAAAGTTAATGGGCCAAATGCATCCATTGACTAAAATGGTCTTACTCCAAGAATAAGTTTGGCTTACCACACAGAAACAGGGCTGAGAGCAGCCTAGAGAATGTCATCATAAGAAATAAACCTACATCCTGCCACCTCCTCTTAGGGATGTTGACTCAGAGGCATATTCAAGGTCAAAAGTGCAGTTTTCAAACTACTACTTCTTTTTTTTTGTCAAGTGATTTACTTGGTTTTTCAGGTCTAAGCCACTTGGAGCCACATATTTCACACCAAGAGATCAATTCTGTGAGGATGACCTGCACAGAAGCATCCTGTGCACCTGCACAGACCAATTGCATTAAAGAAATTAAAGGAACCGCTTTTCCCCAAATGAGATCTATTGTGTGCTGTTTTCTGACACACCTAATATCAGTTTAATAATACTGCAAATTAACTAGCACCTTCTACCAGATGTGCATCCCATTTTTTCAGACAATTTATCCAGCCAAATCTGCCTCAATCTGTGCTGCAGGTACCTCCACTGAAAAGCTTCAGCAGTCTGTCACATTGGAAAGCTCAAAATACTCAAAGTGGTGCCAGCAACAGCTACTTTATAAAAGAGAAGGGAAATGTAAAGAATATATTTTTCTCTGGCCTAACAAAGGAACCAATGGATATTGGACTAGTTGTTAAAGGATAAAGCAGCACTTGAATGGATACCTGTGTTGGGACACTGAAGCCTCTCTGTGTTACTTGTGAGTCAGCTTAAGATTTTGTGTGAAAGATGAGATGTTCAGAGGGAGTTGTTTTCCTATTTAAAAGGAAGAGAAGAAGCTTCTGGAAAGAGTTTGCAGAAGAACACATTCCAGGGTAAAAGCACCATCATGCAAAACTTTTAGTGCCATAGCTGAGGGCATTGCTTTTCTCGAAACACAAAGCCTTGCTGGTTCAGCTGTAAAACAAAATGTGCTTCACATCTCAGAGGGCAAGCTGACACAGAGGATCACCTCACGGAAGAATCCACTTAGATGAGTGAACAACCAGCAGACACTTCTAGGACTGTCTGAGATCTGGCAAATCAAACCACCAGAGTCTGTGCTGAGCCATAACAATAATGAAAATTACATCTATAACTCTTTGGAAAAAAACAGGTTTACATCAGGCAACAGCAACATATCAAAGCTCTTGGAAAAACATACCACATGGTCATTGCTTTGGAGAAATATATATTTATAGTAATTTACTATATAAAACAGGTTTCTTAAACCACTATAACTTTTTATAGCAATTATTTAATTTCTTGAGTAAGAGGATCAAGAAATAAAAGTTACATATGGCTCCTAGAATTGCTACAACAGGGTTGCATCTCTGTTAAATATTTTCTATCACAGTGAACAGCAGTTCAGCCTGATCTCCTTGGAAAAAAAAATCCCCCACTTATAACATCTTTGGATGCACCCAAGGTCAGTCAGCAGGAGTGGGGCTAATGAATATACTCTGTGATCAGATGGAGGAGATGTATTCCAGGATGCTATATACAGATCTCATATTTGTGTTTTAAAGCCAGAACACACACACACAAACGAAAAAAAAAATATATATATATGAAGTAAGGAGAAGATGCACTAAGACACAATTTCATCTCTCTTTTGGACCAGATAAGGAGCAGATCTGAATGCACTTTAAACAACTTTACTGGGGAGAAGGTACTTGTAGCATAGGGGCTCACCAATTTAGCAAAGAAAGTAATAAGAAAATACTTTAAAAATTAAAAAAAAAATCCTGAGATCTTTATACTATCTAATTTCAGTCAGGAATAAAGAACATAGTGTTGGAAGTGAAAGTAGGCAGTGCTCTCTGTGCAGACCTATGGTAGATTCTCCTCCTTCTGATGCCTTTCAGAACATGTTCAGTGCCCACATGAAAGTTATTCTCCATTTAATACAAACTTCTGGGCTTGTATCAAGAATTACTGTGTGGCCCAAGCTGGACAGCAGCATTGAGGTGAATGTCCAGACCTATTCAGTATCCTAAAACCTAAAAATGCTCAGCTCCTCCAGGTGTTATTAAAATAGAACCATTATGTTTTAGATAGAAAATAATCTCAGCCATTAAGAAGGGTTTACCAAGTGCTTCCTCTTCTACCTGTGCCATCCTTAAAGGCAGGTCCTGCTTTCAGTCTTGATTTCAGGTACTCAGTGATTTTTTGAGCACTGCAAATTCCTGCTGTTGCATGGAATAATGTTTTTATTCCTCTGAAGAGAGCTTTGTGGATACTTCCTCTCCAGCCTCTCCCTGTGACTGTGCACCCTTGGGCAGGTTCAGCTGCCCATACCACCAATAACAAACACACTCTTTCTCCCAGGATTTCAGTCCAGACAACAAGGAACATAACTCACCTATGAACAAAGTAAAATACGTACAGATATGCTTGCACTCACGCACAGACACACATATATGACATAAGACTACTTGTAGAACCCACACACTACTTTGTATGTGTGAGTGTGTGCACATGCCAGCACACACACCTTTGATCACTAACAGATAAACCACCTCAAACATGTTATTCAAACCCTCAAAACCTTGTGGAAATCGTTGCAGCTTGAGTGAGGAAAGAAATATTTTTCTAATAAAAAGCTTAAAATGAAAAAAAAAAAAAAGACACTTGTGCAAGCCTCTTTTCCTTAAAGCAAGGACTACAGTTGTGATAACATATTGTTACATGGGACTGGCATAGCAGAGCTACCAGTATTTGAGTATAGAAATCCAAACAGCTCCCAGTGCTCAAGACACGAACAGGCTTCACCGTGCCTTCTTACCATGGATTTTAAATGCCAGAATAAACACAGAGAGTCTCTAGATCATAAGTACCAGCTTCCAGAGGCAGATCATCTGAACACTGCTGCTTGTGGAGGGAATTAGGACCTCTCCACGAGCCAACAGCAGTGGTGTGCAGACATTCCCCAGTGGAACAACCACCAAAGGAAGGTGCTGTTCACACTTAGCAGGGCTTTTATCATGATAGTACATCTGAACATGTACACATCTGTCTGCTATGGAACCCTGAACTATTTTTGTTCCTTTGTCTGATCAGAGCATGCTGCCTCTTCTGCTTTACTTCCCCATTGGAGGATGGCATTTCCACTGAACCATGAACTCGCTTTGGCATAACAAATTTTCCTGGATGTTTCTCAAAATGTGTCACAAAGTGAACGTCCTTTGTCTACTCCAATTATATCAGCATTGTCCCCTTCTTCCAGCTGTCATTTGAATATCTTGTGTTTGCAACCTTTCTTCTAAGCATTCTGGCCTTTCTTCCTGAATCCCCACATTTGTGTCTGATCACAGGAAAGAGTCACCAGCTGTGTGATGAAACAAGGGGAGGTTTCATCCCCCTTTGTTATATCCTTTCCATGAAGAAGCATCTGATCCTGCATTACTAATGGATCAAAGGTCTCCCAGTGGCTTCGGTCAGAGTTCCTAAGTCTAAGAATGAATCCAGATGGAGACCATAAATCTGCCTGCTCATTTTGAGTCAGCCAAGGGGAGTTAGATATTCGAGATACTTGTCAGAAGAACATTTTCCCCTAGGAGAAGAACTTGTACAAACAAGAGTGAACTTGAAATAATGCAGTATTTCTATGCAACAATGGAGTCATATTTACACATCCATTTCAATCTCATTTACACTGAATTAGTTCACTTAGTTCTGTTACAAGAAAAAAATGTTTAAATCAAAGTGCAGGCCTTGTTGTCACAGTTCTGCTTGGGAAAGACTTTGCAACTGCAATGCCATGACTACTTCATAGTTTTGTGGACCCACCAAAATCACTGACCAAGGGCCAGGGAGCAGAGAGAGGAGGTGATCTCAACATCACAGCTATCATTTCCCTGTGGAGGGGATATGGAGGCTAATAGCAATTTTCCTTTTCTCCCCCTCTACAAACATGCATTTGTACAACAGCTCTGAGAAAACTCAAGACTACTACTACGTTTTCCATGGTAGCATTTTGCTAGCACACACCACTTCAGTGAACTGACCCCAGACCCTGGAATTCCCTGCTGTGGGGATAACCACAATCCCCCTGGCAGAAGGGCCACTGCAGCTTGCAGGCTCACAAAGCTCTGCAGAGCCATATGACAACGAAGGACAGGAGAGAGCAGGAATAACTCTTCCATAAGAGTTATTCTGCATTGCCATAATCCACATCCCTAAGACAAGGCAGGCTGAAGGGCACACAGAGTTTTGGGATCAGCTGAGCCCAGCAGCCCAGAACCTGCTGTTCCACACATTCCACCATCCCCTGCACCCTCACACGCTGCAGTGAAGGAGCTTTTCCTGCACCAGACCCCAGCATGTGGCCATCCAAGCTCCAGAGCATCTGCACAAATCTTCCAGAGTCCCTCAGTACACACAGAACAAGCTCCCCACCCCTCCTCTGCCCCTCTGAACCCCCCCAGCTGCAGGCTCAGGCCCTTGGTTTAATCCCAGTTCACCTTGACACGAGACAGACCTGCAGCAAAACAATAGGAAGGCTTATTTAACGTGGTTTGAAGCCAAGGTTCAGAGGTATTCATGAAAGGGTTGGGAAAAAAAAGGGCTACAAGAAGACCATAATAAAACTTTGCTGCAATACTTCCTACTCACTAAGGATATTCACCCAAAACATGTTCTCTAGACTGCTTTTCCCTGATTTCTGTGTTTCCCACATTCTCATCTCATTGTCTGGATTATTTCCTCCAGTGCCTTTTTTGAGGGTTTTTACTGGAGACTTACACTTGAGAGACCCCTTCACATTCTTTCCCTTTTTTCTCTTTTTCAGATTAAGCGCCCTCCCAGAGGCTCTCATGACTAACACACATCCATAAGAACCTTTGATCTCAAAAGCATCACATACTATGAACTGTATGTGTTGTCCCTGTATTTTGTCAAACAATTCCAGACATAAAAATGAGAGTCTTGACGAGACATTCCTCGAGCAGACGGCTCCCTATGGCTCTAATTTCCTGTTAGATTTTGGAGATTTCTAGAGGAACCAGTTAGGCAGCAGATGTTGCAAAAAACCAGTTATTTCTTTTTGAAATAAAACTATCTGATTTATGCCCGTATTTAATAGCATTTCAAGCTTTAAATGCTTCAATTGTTAATTTATCTCATTTGCAATTCTTATATTGAGACGGCTTCCCTTCATAGCTATGAGTTTATTTCCTTGTTTTCTAGAACACCTGAAGCATATGTTATAATTAATTAAAATAGAGTGAATATGTTAACAGCTCCTCTGTGTGACATATTTCTCCAACATCCTGCTTTAAAATTAAAGAGGAATGGTACATACATAATGAAATATCCTTCATTACTCAGTTTTGCACTGTAAACTCTCTCAAACATTTTTGCAAGAAAACGGGAGAAAGCGAATTCTCCAGAACATCAAAGGTTTCAGGCTTTCTAGAAAATGAGTTATTTCCTGAAGCTGCAGGCTTGTAAAAAGGTCCTTTTCACCCAAAGGTCTGGACGTCAGCACAGGCAGCCCTGCGTCACACTTCCTTGTGCTGCAAAGGTTGTGATACGGCAGCTAGAATCAACACAGAGCCAAACTGCAAATTAGATTACAGGGCTGAAAATAATTAAGCAATAACGAGAGAGGAACAGGGTATTTCCTGGGGCTAAATGACCTGCTGGGAGGAGCTGAGGTCTTTAATGTTACTTCCAGCTAAACATCAGGAAGAAAAGTGCTATAGGCACATTTTTTACTGGTCCTTGCGTGTACAAAGGGCAATGCCACGCTGTTGCTACTCCCGGAGAATTAATGTTCACAGCAATAGTCAATCAGATTTATTTATTTGCCACCAGACACAGTCTGGGGCACTGCAGGTCCTTTTCTATGGCAAGGTAATTGGAGAGAAGACAATGGGAAGACAGCTGTCTTGGCCGGTTTCTCTCGTGCAGAGGCAGAGGGATTAAATCAGTTGTCCACTGAAAGTGTTCCTGCAGCCCTGGATGGGTGGCTCCAGTCATCTCCTCTAATCTCTGCACAAAAGAAGTTCCACTGTCTCATTCTCAGGCTCCTCAGACCTTTCTCTCAACCCCATAATCTCTAGAAAGTCTCTAATTCATCAAAGAAAAATAAAGAAAAAGAAAAAGAGAAAAAGAAGCAAGAATAAGACTCCACCCAAATACTAACTTTTTATCCCTAATCAAAATAGAGTTATTCTGCAGAATTATGAACTACAGCCATCTCTTGTGCAACCCTGCTGGAGTCAAAGGAGTCACCCTGGGAATAGATTTGGCCCATTCTGTGGAAAACAGAACTCAAAGGGCAGGGTGACCTGTTTTGCAGCAAGAATGTAAATACAAGTGATAGAGTATTTTTTTATTATTTTAATGACTAAGCTGCAGAATAGGAATTTAATTTCTAGACCTGGAGTTTTGTTCAATGAGGCTCAGCAACATGAGCCTGAGATTTTCTTCATATTGTGTGAGAAATCAGTAGTAAATTCCACATCAAAAATACATCATAATCTTTTTTCAATCAAACTATTATTACTATTATTGTAAGACAAATATTATTAAGTACCATTTTACACACCTGGATCTACAAAGCACTTCACAAACTGGCTGCACAAACTGTACAGCAGACATCTCACTGCCTATTCCTAAAATACAGCCACTTCTGTAACAAAAACCAGCAGCTGTTAATACTACACAGCTGTACCAGACAAAACCTTGGGGCATAAAATGAACATGATGGCTCTACTTATCCAAAATTTCAAGTGAAGTGTAAGTAGGTAGAAAGCATGGTAATAATCCAAATAGAGAGAGTGATACACTGCCACTCTCCTGCCAGAAGCAGGAGATTGTACTCACAAGGACATCAGTCTTATCCAAAACCCCTGCAGATCTTCGCCCACTGCTGTCAAAGGCAGTCTCCAGCTGTAAAGAGAAGCTCACAGTATCCAACTGCATCTTCTTTTCAGAGCATCTCGAGCTTTCCCAAAGAGGGCTGCCTAAAACTGGTCCCTTTAAACCAGGAGTTCTCAGAGGTGCTGCAGCAGGTCACAAAAATCCAGCTTTCTAATGAACAAAACGTGTTTCCCATCTCCCTCTCACAACAAGCCTCTTCCTTTGTTTGTTAATTTGGGTTTTTAAAGCAGATGGGACTGATGAAGACTCATTTTTATATTTTCCAAGCTCTTTCCCTCTGGAGGAAAAATGATTTGCTCAGAAAGAGTGGCAGCATAAGGGATAGAATCTGCCATCTTTTTTCTTCATTAAACCACTTAGCTTATAGTAATATAGGAAGAGACTGTTAAACATTTCCATGCATGTTAGCATGGATGTACTCAAAATGCCCCATAAATACAGAGAGCTTCATCTTCCAGCCAGGACTGCAGGCCCTGCTTCTGATATCTCTTGTGTCACAACAGAAAAGAAGATTCTCCAGTCATTTCAATGCCTCTAGACTTTTTTTTTTTTTTTTAAACTGAAAAAGTGTTTTTCAGCCTCATTTGTAATAGCAGACTGTTCTCTGATCAACCAAAGTTCACATTAGCATGTGCCATCTCCAGATGCAAATTACATAACAGGATGATATTTTTTTCTGGCTCTCTTCAGATCGTGGTTGTCATGAATATCTGTCAACTGGCTCACAAGAGCAGAAAAATACAAAAGCCCAGGAATGTTTTCATCATCAGAGATACAAGCTTCCTAGATGTTCCTGTAACACACCATATCCCCTCAAATTGCCTCTTCTTCCTTTCCCAGTGGCCTTGCAGCCTCTGGAGAGACCCTGTCCTCTCTCTGTCTCACTGATGGATATCCCCACGGGGGGGGATATAACCATTAAGCAGACTATTAAAAAAAATCTGCCTGCCATGATAACAACAAAAAGAAAGGGAAGATTTTCCTAAGATCCAAGCAACGGATGAAAATGTCTTTGGATTGTGAGGTTGCGGTGATGAAAATGCCTTACAGCCACAAAGAGAAAAGGGAGAAGCAAGGATGCCATGCCAGCAGGTGAGAGCAAAGGCTTTTTCCTTCATCTCTCCCAGGAACACGAGGGAAGGATACACATTTCCCAGTGGGTTTTGTTCCCTTCTCCCTTGTTTATGCACCTCCAGCTGACCTGATTGTGTCAATGCCTCCTGAAACTCGTTATAACAAGTTCTCCCTGTCGCAGTGACACTTCCCATGAAAGAAGCACTGAGCTGACCCAGGGAGTGGCAGCTGATTCCTGGAACTGGCTGTGGCTCCTGTGCCACCCTGAGCTTTACAGATCAAGGGTTGCTACCCTAAAAGGAGAAACTGGCAGCACTGGGAGAAAAGGCAGGCTTGGGGTGATCCTAACAAAGTTTTCACACAGTGCTTTCTGCATTCTTCCTTTTCCCCTTTCTTTTTGGGGGAAGGCTGTTTACATTAGGTGTTATCAGTGCTTAGAAAACAAAATGTGAAGTCCTCTATAACACTAAAATTACTATCCTTCAGGGGACAGGGTGCTTGTCTACAAAAACATCTTATGGCCCAACATGAATGCACTTTGTCGAATGTTAAATGTGGTATGTATCTGCCAGCAAAGCAAGCATGTCAGATTTACAACTGGGACTAGCAGAGATGAGAGGGTTTTTTTTGCTTAGGTGGTAATGTGCTTTAAAAGGAGAGTGAATCTGCATTTCTTGGGAGGGAAAGCTGGGATACAGCCAGAATTCCAGCCAAATGATGACTCCTGATATTCTTTCACTGGCTCAGACTCTCAGCTCCTCTTTTGGATTTTGTTGAACTTTCCCTTTTACTACCATTTACCTCAATTTCCTTAAATAGTGAGAAGTTGGGTAACACTGTTTCCTTTGCTTCTTCTCTGACAATGAGCGATGTTGGATAAACATTAATTCATTATAATTATGTATTTACAGAACATAATAAGGATCCTTTACAAGAGGAAGTAAAGCATGTATTTCTGAGCTTTTAGCAACAACTTTTCAGTAGCATAGAATTGATGTAATCTTTTCTGTGCTGCTTGTGGCCATTGATTTTGTGGTATTCTCACCATGGTCACAGACAATTGTTTTGTGCTTTGATTTGACTTTTGTGGCAGGTCAAAAAGTGAAGCCTTGGGAATAGTAATAAACATCAGAAATCCCACACATACAAACAAGTATTGCTTTAGTACGACATCCAGCAGTCCTGATGATCCTATGGCCAGTAAGGTAGGATTTTAGGCTCAGATTTTAACATTTTATCATCTGAATTAAGCTATGCACTTATGCCTTAAGATGCTTTTTAAATAAATTGATAAGACCGTGAAATAAATAATTTTTAAAAAAGAACAAAAATCTGACCAGTTGTGATTTATTTTCTATTCAATACATCTTCCTTTGAAGCCTGAGCACTTCTTTTGCTATTTGTTTTCCTGTTCACTAGCACCTCTGATTCAAACACTCTATTCTTCTAAAATAAAATCCCCTGTCTTTTGGCCCCACCCAAGGAACTCCACCAAAGAGCACAAGAAATAATACATTTCATTATCTGGCTTTGGTTAGGCACAAGGCATGATGCAAAAGCATGCTTTGATCTTTATTCTGTGTAAGAAGTCCCACTGCTGTGAGAAAAGAATAAGTAAATTATAAAAAATATGGACATGAAGACAAAAAAGACCAATAATGGGTCCCTCCTCTGCATGGTTCTATAGTTTATCCAGTAGAGTGCAATATGCTCTCTCTTCCTGGAAGGAAAATACCATCCAAGGGAGGAGGATTCCTCTGCCAGAAGGCAGCTTAGCCAACAAGGCCTGAAATGTAATTGGTAACCTGATTGGAATGCTCTCCTGTTAAACTGTTGGGGATACAACCACGGCACAGAGGAGAAGGAGAAACAGGAGAGAACTTTTCTACCGTGGTGTTGGCTTAGGAGGAGTTCAGCTTTGCAGGATGACCTTCAATCTAAAATTTAAAGTTTCCTTTGATCTGTACACCAGTATCTGCTTGGCTACTTCACAGACTTTAGGCACATCATTTTTAACACCTGTAGCAATGGATCAACCCCACAGATCTACTTACATGGAAAAAAGCCCCTACCAAACCAAAGCCTTTTTCCAACCCACCATAAAGAAAGAAGGCTTTATTAATAAGCATGCAGTCTGTTTTTCTAATAAAACTCCTGCTCAGCCTACATCTATTCACCATTGTGTCCTGTCATCCTTCATGATCAATTCCCAAATTTGATTGCAAGCAGTTTTTATCAGGGATCATGTCTTCTTCATCCCTGTGGACATTCAGATGTCTTCTCTGCAGAGTCATAAACTAATAAAAGCAGACACACACATCCATCAGCTAACCTGGCATAAGTGGTAGTCACTACACACAAATCTTTGCATGTTGTTGGACTTACACATAATCTAAGAGAGGAACAGCTGAGAATGAAAATGAGCCAAGGTGAGATTTTCCAAGCTCACCTTTGAGAAACACAGTGAGAGAGGAAACCCACACCTTTGGAAGAGCCTGATTTCTGGGTGGTGCCAAGGAATCACTTTCTCAATCTCCTGTATGGCTGATTTTTATTGCCAAAGCTTTCTCCTTGCACTCCTCCTTGAAATCACTCCTCCTGTTGAGCACTGTAAATCAGGGGTTTTCCAAGGCAGCTTGATCATTTGGTGTGAGGGGTAAAACAGGTACCACGGGCCATCAGTGACAGAATCTTGCAGGAGGAAGTTTTAACAGGACCAAATTCTACCCCAGACTTGATGTTTGGCCCTCAGCTCATCAGTCAGCTGCTCTGAGCTGTGCTTGAAGCAGCCAAGGGGAGCTGCAGGCTGGGCAGAACTGTGACAGGAGAGGACAGAAGTGGCCACTGCCAGTTGTCACTGCTGTTATTTTATGCCTAGAACTAGGGGTGGCCTTCCCATTTGGCTCTGGTAAGTAGGGTCCTCTCCCTCTCAAATGCCTAACCAGGGATTATAATTCAGTTTTTGCTTTCTGTTCCTCACCTTGACCAGAATTAGGCTGTAAGAATCCCTGTGCAAGCTGGAGCAGGTTTTTAAATTCCTCTTCCTTCTTCCTTCCATGTAATACATTTGAGCCTTGGACATGTGGCTTTGAAAGACTCAAGGGCAGAGTGTGTGGGATGTGACATTTACCAGGATTCCTCTTTCATTCTTGTTCCAATGTGCAGGGCCAGGTGAGAATTTTGCTTTCCAATTTTTATAAACTCTGTCCATCACACACCCATGCAGAAAGCAGTGAAAAGAAAAGCCACATTCAGCAGGGAATAAAGGTACTGACCTGTGGGTTGAGTGCAGGGCTGACAACAACACTTTGACTTTGAAAACTTTACCCTGACATGGTTTCAATACTGAAACCATTTAACTCGTGCTCTTCACTCAAATAAAGATGATAAAAATTATTTGGCTTATATTTTATCTCTTTCCATAATATCTGTATTCTCCATTCAAGAAAACAAAACTAAACTGTGTAATTTTGTGCCAATGACATCCTCCTGTATCATATAACTCCCTCCTGAAGGGCTCTCCTCTATACAGTACACACAAACCCATGTGCACATGGACACTTTCCATCCATCCCCACGCTCACATGCAAACACACTCCTGCTGATTTTACATGTTCTGTCTCCGTGTGGGAGCTGTGAGATTGCAGGAGGGGCTGCTAGCAAGGTTTCCCAAGGCTTGTTATGATAAACATCCTGCTCTCAGTTGCCTGTAACATTGCCAAACTTCTCCTGTCTAGCTCCAGCTGAAATTTTCTGTGCCAACCACATCCCGCAAGCTGAATGCTTTTTGTAAAAACGCTGCACTAAAGCAGTTCAGGGATCTGGATCAGGGAAAAACACACTGTTGTGTCTGTGCTGGAAAACAAATAAAATCTGGGTAACCTGCTGGGATACATGCTCTTACTAACCTCATACTTTTTAGCATGGATTTAAGCTTGTCTGGAGGACTTGAGCCTTTGTTCTAAGAGTGATTTTTGCAATCCATGTGAAAGAGTGACCACTTCAGCCCAGTGACCAGACTTTGCAGCCTCCCGCCTTGCAGCTGAAAATCTGGAAAATCCCCAGAGCTAAAAGGGAGCAGGGAAATCCTGCACAGCCTGTGGATTGCTCCTGGTGCAGCAGGGGATGGATCAGCTCAGCCAAGCATGAGACTTTGCCATGGGCACAGGGAGAGGATTCACTCTACTCTGCAAGTGGAACAGAAGAAAGCTGGCTTTTACAAGAAATTCAGTTCCTTGAAGAGGTGGCCATGTCCCCATCCAGGACATGAGAAAATTCGTGTTGAAATCTATGTCTGAGAAAAAGAAATGTCATTAATTTTCTTATATGCAGTAACTCAGGTATTTTTCCCTTCACTGTGGTTTTTGACTAATACAGCACAAACATCGGGTTCGATCCCACTCACAGTTTCACTTCACAGACCTATTTGAACCATGTCACACTACCTGGTAATGTGGACAACATTTTTAAACACTAGGAAAGCAATGCAGAACAATAGAAAACCAGGTTAATTAGTGCCTTTCCAAGTAGAGGTGCATTTTTGCCAAATTTTTCCAGATATCTTTTTCACTGAGACATATGGGATGATCCTCTAAAAAACAATTTGATTTGTGTAAATTTTTTTTCAGTGTTTGGCTGACTTTAATCAAGAGGTTTAAAAAATCTTCCAAGTTCAACACTTTCAAGGTGCATGCATCCATACTTGCCACAATATCTAGCCAGCCTCAAGATTTTTCTGCTAATCTAATAATCTTAATAAAGCAATTTCATGCTCTGGCACATCTGCTTCCAAAAGACATTTTGTATTATTTTTCTGATTGTGTTTCTGCAGCTAAAGAAAACTGAAATGAATGCTACAATTTACACTGAACACTGTTGAGTTCCTAGTGGAGATGACAAAAAGTGGTTATGATTGGACACACCATAATATGCAATAAACGCTTAGGGAACCATAAGACATAAACTCACTTGTGTTCTTCCTTTCTTATGGTTAAAAAAAATTGAGAGGATATTGACATTTTGTCTCAGAAGCTTACAGCTTTCTCTTCCAGGAAATATTTTCATCCAATATTCTTTGTAGCTTTTTTTCAGCTAAGTTCTTTTTCCTCTGACTGCAAGGATTCAGAATAATTCTGTTTTACACCCCAATAACACCAATGCTAGGAAGTTTAAGTGAAAATTTTACAGCTTCTCATGTTGTTCCCCAGTTCTTAGTAAATATTATCTCTGACAAAAAAAAAATTGATCACAGATAATCTCCATCTTGTGAAGACAAAAAGCAAAGATTTTTTTTCTTTTATTTATATTGTAGCAATGAGGAAGTAAAATTTATCTTCCTGAATACAAAATTCACAATGCTACTTGTTTGATTATTTCCTAGTCAATAAATCCATAATCTCCTGGGCTGCTGAGTATCACTATTTTTAATGCTTGAGGAAGCAAAGCCCAGTTGGAGAAAGAGATGAAACACCTTACAGAATGTAAGGGGAATTTTGCTGAGGGGCAACACTAAAACACTGGTGTATGTCCTAAAGGTAAAACCCAGCACAGGTTGAATTACAAACCCTGCTGACAAATCCATGGCTGCTTCTCCCTCTGCTTGTCCACCCTACTTGCCAGTTCCTGGAAAAGAGTTGTCTCTGTCACTTTTTGTATCCAAACAATATCCCCCTGGAGTTTCAGCTGCTACACAAATAGAAATATGACATAAAGGACAAAGGATAATTTTGGCCTGCTGACAGTTTTCGTGTCCGTGGGTTAAAGAAAGTTAATAAGAGAGTTTGCTGTGTGCACCACTTGAACACTAAAAATGTTCCTCAAGAGGTTAAAAGTTCAAAGTTGAGTCAAAGTCTGCACTGCCTCCACTCTTCCCTTTTAATTATCTGAGGTCAGGAAGTTAATAATACCAGAAATCCCCAGTAGAGACCTCTTGCTCAGTGTATGAACTTTAAACTTGTTCAGCTTTTTTCAAAGGGTAAAAAGTTCAGTGAAAACACAGTGGATTTTCCCTCTGGTCTCCACCAATTCAACCTCAAGGGTTAAAAGTTTAACTGTAAAAGAGGAACCTTTGTTCTCTGAGCTACATTTACAGAGTTCACTTATTAAAAGGTAAAGATTTCAAACAGCAGCTAAAGTCCAAAGTGATTCTTTTCTATAATGATGAAAATATTGCAATAAAAGCAAGGCCTTTGATCTGTTATCACTTCCCTCAGAAGTGACTGTCAAAACTTATTTTTCTCTTTATTTTGAACTTTGGACAAGAAATGGAGCCACATGGGTCCCCAAGGCCACGTATATCTGTTAAACAGCAACATGCTGCATTTGTGAATTTGTTCTACATTTTTTCAGCCAGGCAGCATCTTTTCCCTGCTGGAACATTTGTGGCAGATGTTTCTCCACCAGGACTTTTTGCACATTTTATTTCACACGAGCTCAGGTTCACAGTTCTGACAATGGTGAATGTGTCGAGAAGAGGTGTTCTCGCTATCTTCACTCTCTAAAGACAAAGATCTCCCTGCTGATCCTTTGGAAACTATGCTGCTAGAAAATCTAAAAACCAGCTGATCTAAAAAAATATCTGGTTTTATATAACACAGTTGAGATTTCAGCTATGGGAGTTCCCTGGGGGTGGTATTCAATAGGTGCAAAACATGTGATATTAATTGGTGTGGGTCTAAGGTTTCCAAAAAGAGGAAAAGCCAACAAAAAGGTTGCTTTTGTTTTTAGTATTTGTCCCATGTCTAATGGCCAGGGTAAGTATTTATGCATCTGAATTGGAAAATGCCTTTGGCTTGGAGGGTAATAGATTGCTATGCACGAATTTGAAAATCTTGGAAAACAACAATTTCTGATTTGAGCCTTCCTTAGGGAATTTCTTCTAACATGAGTTTTGGATTGCAATGGTGTGAGTGGCCTTTTTATTAAAGATCAGCTTATTGAAGTTCAAATATTCCCATAGCAGCTCATTTCCCGGTTCTGCTTCATTTATGAAGAGGTTGAAGCTCAACATTTCAGGCTTGCTGTACCCACAAGCAAAAAGCCCTCACTGTGTACCTGAAGGTGTTGCCCTGACCAATACCTGTGAGTCTGTTCTTTGATACAAACCTCAGCAAAATCAATACAAGCTCTCACTTTGGAAAGCTTTAGGTCTGCCCATCTCACTCTCAGAACAGAACTCAAGATCATTCTACTCCACCTGACCCATGTTTGAGAGGACTACTCAGTTTTGAAAATTAAATTTAGGTCCACTCTAAAATTTCTTTGACTGAGATGAAACTCACACTTTGCATTTCCGGACCTTTCTCAGAGAACAATATTCACAGTTGTGTCTATAAAATGCACTTTGCAATGAACCTGCAGGTTTCTAAATTACTCTTTCAGTCCTACAGACTTTGCATGACCTGATACTCCATTTAACCTATCATTCATCAAGCATTAATACAAGCATCTCTTCTTTATCATTTTGCTCCCTTGTTTACACTGTCAGATGAAGACCAGAGCAAAGATAAGCTTTTCTTGATTACTCTGAGAAACATTTTCCCTCTCCTTTGCATGACCACCTCTTGAGCTCTTTCAAGTTCAGTTCAGCAGGAAATATTTGCTATTCTGGCAGAACTGCTTTACTGGGTGCAAGGGTTCCAAAGTTCAGCTCAAGATGCTGACCTCAGGCGAGGGTCTGGTCGGGCCAGCCCTGCTGTGTTTCCACCAGGCTCTCTGAAGAGGGTGCTTGGCATTAACTCTGCATGACCCTCTCAGCAAGCTCCATTCAGGCCACAAACTCACAAATTAACAACAGATTCTGTAGGTTACAGGCCATCGAGATGGAGGAAAGGATGACTGAATCTGATTATGGAGCCACTTAGGAGACTTGCAATAGGTAGCATTGCATAATTTTTTATTGGAAGAGGTCCCTTTTGGACCTAATTGCCATTTTACTCAACTAATTATAATTATGCTTAATACAAAAAAAAAAGCAAAAAAAAAAGCAGAGACTGTTCAATACAGCTGACACTGACAATATTTGTGCAAAGCATGACTGTTTCACAAATATAATCTGAGTTCAAGTGATTCCAGGACCAAATTGAATACCTGGCAATCAGACCTCCATAAATTATCATTTTAAATGGAGCGTACAATTTCAGACTCAGTGAGATATGAAATATTCTAGTTCCCTTTTGATTCTCTATCGGTCTCCATGTATGTCTTTTTGTTTAACTGTAGCTAATCCATGTTTCTATGGAATAACTTAAACAGGCTTTTGCTGTATCTTAACCTTCAGGCTAAAACATTGTTTTTCTTTGCAGCAAAAGAAACTTCCCATGCAAAACTGCTAACACATACTGTATTCTTCTGAAACTGGGTTGTTGGGGTTTTTTTTGATAGTGCATTTGTAGCCGCAGAGTCCAAACCCAGTACTTCAGAGTATTTCTTTACTCATTCCTGCCATCATGTCACCCCCTGCACAGGAATGCATCTATACAAAAGCATTTCTGAATTCAAAATTCACCCTCTGACAACCAGGATAGGAGAAGTGCTTTCTAGAACAAGAGCTCTGACCCAAGAGCACCATCAAGGTGCACTGGGAAGATCAGAGGATCTTATTGCCCTCCTGGCTGGCAACACAGCCAGGTATTTCCACCCTCCTGCTGTCTCATTCTCCTGCTGTGTGTATTAATGTGCTATGGCAGAAGTTTAAATTAAAACCAATCAGCCACAATCTGTGGTAGCTTACATGCAATCACACATTCAGATCTGTTGCCTTGGCACCTAAGGTGGTGACCTCCCACTGGGGAACAGGGAAAGGTGCAAACTTCTGAAATTTCTCCAAAATGAGTCACTGGCACTGGTGAGAAGAGCCCTGAATGACACACTGTACTGGCAGGGTGGGGCAAGGGGCAGGTACTGGATGTTTTCATCATCTCTACACTTTGTCATGACTACTGTGGTTTGTTTCCTTTGCTTTTCCTTCTTTTCATTCTCTGCTAAGTCATTCTGCACCACTTGTGCCCCTTTACTGTAAGCCCAGCTGACAAAGCTCTGTCCCTTGCCCTGCAGGAACACACTGCCATGATAGATACCAGGAAAAATCAAAGTAATTTGAACGTCTTTCCTACAGAGAAAGCTCTTCTGGATTTGCTGCTCCTCATGACATATTCAGTATGAGGAGAGAAGGAGAGAACATAGATTCAATCACCATATGCTACAAGAAAGCCACCCACAGACAGCACATAACCTGATGCTGTAGCCCCTAAGTTTAGACCTAATAGGTCCTTCTGAACAAATGGATCTTGCCTCATAACATAGCTCCTGCTCATCTAAAATGGAAAGATCCAAGAAAAATAGCTGGATGAGAGCTGCCCACAGTACATTTCACACGAACTTGTGAAAAAAACTCAGCCATAGTGAAGAGCAAATTATCTATGGACAGCTCTAACAAGCACTTTGGGCTCTTACTATTCTTTTATTGTAGCATTTTCATGTCTATTATTTTACTGGGATGGACCCACTTAATAAAAGGATAATGTGTCTTGTGAGGAGATGATCAGATTATCTCTCGTATCTGCAGACAAAGGTGATGTGAAAAGGGAAGGAGCCTCCCCTTCTACACCCAAATCCTCCTGCAGTTGATTCATTTGCAATCTCTGCAGTCACAAACAACAAATCTTATGTGAATGGCAGAATTAATTTTAATTTGATGATTTACTAATTCAGAGGAGAGAAAATCCCTTCTCTCCTTATGAGTACAGAACCTCCTGAGCTCAGAATCTGGTGACCACCATTAGGCCCACAGTTACATGGCAAAATTATGTCCTACGACACCAAGAGAAATGAGAGGTCATAAAACTCACAGTTTTCAAATAATCCCTCAAGACCCAGACCCCTAAAGCACTAAGCCTTTTGTCCTTTGAAGAACAGCAGCAAATGGAAATTCTTCAGTGGGTGAAAAAATTCCAGAGCAGGCTTTGCAAATGGAAACACATGGCACCGCTCTCATCCCCCACGCAGGGAGCACACATGGAGGGAACAACTTGGCCCAGCTTGGAATGTACTGGCCATTGAAACACAGTTTCTTCCAAAGGCACATCTGACTTAGAAGAATGAGCACAGAACAAGGGAAGGATGAGGACACAACAATGTAAAAGTGGCTACATACTCCCATCAAAACCATGAGAGTGATGAGTGGTCCTAAAACAAAGGGGTATTTCAAAGCCCCCCCCAAATTAACTTAAACACACTTCTTTTGAAACCATGTTGTGTGTTAGCCCTCTCTCTCCTTTTACAAAGAACACTGAAGGTCATTATAGCAAAGAGCTCCAGGCAAATTTCTCAAAGTTCACAACACCTCATGAAGACAATTCACTTTGATAAATTATTGGGTGATAACTAATAGGAATTCTGAAAAGATTTGGGCAGCACCCAGTGGAAAAAAATAATCTGCTTTGAACTATCCAAAAATATGAGTAAGCCATGTAGAAATAATTAATCATATACAACCTGTTATAATTAAAAGTGTATTCTTAAATAGCTTCTTGATTGAGAACAAATGCCTCATTAATCTGGGGCATACTGACTTAGGAACATCAGAAATGCCAAGCAGAGAATGATGACCAAAATGACACGGGACTGCACACGCTGCCTGTGCCCCATCTCAGAGGCTCACAGGGAACACTCAGTGCAGAGGTCACTGAATGTGGTCACTTGGGAAAAAAAGCTCCACTGACATCTGATTTTTTTTAAAAGCCAAATTATTTCAGTGTAGACCGCTAAACATCGTAGGAATTCAAAGTGGCTGTGTTATCATCCCATCTGTCACTGATCACAGCAATACCTTGCACTCCAGTATTTCTCTGGGAACAGTTCTTCTGCTACTACTTTGGCTTTAAAAAAAGTATATTGCTGCAGCTGCGTCCCACTCTACATCCACATACCACTTTTTAGACAGAGGTGAGTTTGCTCTGTCCACGATAGAGGTGAATTAGGAGGGGAACAAACCACAGTGGGATAACCCCAAGCCTGATCCAATACATCTCACCTCAAAGCAGGGTGGTATTGTCCTGGGTTTGTTATCCTGTTATTCAGCTATCCCAACACAAAGCAAGCTCTTTGAAAGCTCCTTTCTGGACTGAAACTTGCTTTTGAAAGGTTTCACCCTTCAGTTTTATACAATTTCATCGCTGATTTTCAAAGAAGACAGTCTAAAAAGAAATCTATCATTGTTACAACACTTAACTGTAACTTAGAGAAGAAATTTCATTACATGAATATTTGGCAGTAGAATCTCTGGTGCAAATGACATAAATTATTCTTTTTCCTTAGAGATTTAGTTTTGTTGGTAGATTTCACCCAGGGGGGGTCAGAACTGGCTCAAGTGGCAAAGCCAAGCTTTTTAGGTCTTTACACCCTCAGCAGGCAGCAGAGCTGCACCAGACCACTTTCAGCTGCAAATTTGCTGAGACAATTAGGCTTAAATGAAGAAGGATTTTGTAAAGCAGCTTTGGAACTTTGAAAACTCAGTTAACACCTCTTGTTTTCCTGTAGTCTGTGTAAGGAAGGCCCTGTCACCATGACCATGAAGCCAATTTCCTTCCATGGAAAGACATCACCTTTGACAAAAATGCAGATGCAAGCCATGTTTCCATTTTCTCAAAAGAAAGGAAACTTCTCACAAAAAACCCCAAAATCATACATAGAGTAAATCTGGATTTTGCTGAAAAGTTGTTTGCTGGTTCAGAAATAGCTCCAGTGCCCTAACATTGTCCATCTGGCTGAGCTGCAGCAATGGGTCACAGGAGTTATCTCCTGAGCTGTTTGTGGGAGCTCCTGATGATCTGTCTCATATCTTGCTTCTCCTCTGTGCCTCAGAGTGTATTTCCTATTAGACAGAGTGAGGTTCAGGAGATGTGTTGGACAGGAGTTAAACCTGCTACTCTTTCAAAATGTTTTAATTTTTTTTCCAATTCAATTTCTGTGCAGTGTAAACTATACAGATACGTATGAAGTAGTGTTTAAATAGCCTGAAAAGCAGTTTTTACAGACAAAAAAAAAAAAAAAATTACAACCATGGAGGAGTATCTTGCCTTCACCAGCTGTCTGATCAGAGGATCATTAAATATAGCATAATTTACCTTGCACATTTAACCAGTAGGACTTCAGCAAAAAGTATTGAAGAATCTCATTGAAAGTCTAATTTAAATGAGAAATATTGAAGTTATGCTTTGTCAAATAATTCTGAACAATGAATGCTTTAAAGGACATCACAGATTTCACTGAGCTATTCCATGGACAGAAAAGATTTACATCCATTAGATAAAGTACTCATTGCATGTTAAGTTCTACTGTCTCTGTACAGTCACCTTCATTTTTCAGTAACATGGTTAAAAATGTTTAAGTACATATTCCTGGAATAGCACTATAATTGGATCATGGTGTTTATTTTACTGCAGTTCATCCAGTTATCCCTCATGCTTTCCCAGCCTGGCAGCTCCCTTTGGGAAGAGGCTTAGCTCCCAACACTCATCACAGTAGAGGCCACTAAGTTTTCATGGGTGATCAGAAAAATGGGAAAAATCTGTCAGGGATACTGTATTCTGAGAATGCTGGGTGTGGGTGAAGAGATTCCCAGAAAAGGCTGTGCAGTTCCACACTGTCCCATAAAATGTGGGACCACAGCAGGGTGGCTGTGAGTTTAGTGATCACAGATCCACACTCTGATCGCTGTGAGGAGCCCAAACAACCACAGAGAGGATGGCAGGGAAGGAGGGGAAGGTTGGGTCAGAGTCCAGCCAGGTCACAACAGGGCTCAACTCACAGAATGTTTCCTTTTAGCAGCAGGTCACACACACCATACGAGCCCACGTGGTCCCAGAGCAAATAAACCAGCGTGGCAATAAATAGAGGAGGGGTCAGCGTGACCTGAGGCTCGGCAGTGGCAGGATGTTCACTCTGGGAACTGGGATGAGATAGCACAGGCTGAGCCAAGCCCTTGACTCTGGGCCAGCTTCCCCAGCCTCTCCCCACCCTGTGCCACTGCCCAGGACATGTTCTCAGATGCAGGGCAGGAAAAGTGACTGAAATTCTGTGACCTGTTCCACATCTCTTCACCTGTAACGATCCCCTCCGTGTACTGGATCAAACTCTCTTGTATCCTTGCACTTCTCTACCTGAAAATAGCAAACATCCAAACACTGTCTTGCCTCTCACAGCACCATAAAATACCCAGTGGATTTGTCTGGTTTGTGGTACCTCCACCATTGTCATCATTGATCAGCTGATCAATTATCTGCCACGTGACTCCACCAAGTTCTACTAACATTTGCCAGTAATTTAAATATATGAGCACATTTTCAAAACTTCATCTTCACACAAACAAACTTCCCTAGGTTATAGTTTAAAACAAATCCTCAGATAATCTCTTATTCCAATTAAATTTAATCCTTTAAATAAACTGCAGCAAATTAGAGGCAAAGGTGAGAAGGCTACTGAGGTAAAAGAAGGTCTGTGGGGGGCTGATCCACAAAGAAACTGGTAAGAAATGCTTTCTCATGTACTACCCACATGTGCCATCTGCACAGTTATTGATTCAAGGTCTGGGCTGGGGTTTTTGGTTGTTTGTTCTTTTTTTTCTGTTATTTAAGTTATAAGGAAACCATATTTGGCAGAATGTAGAAATGCATTCCTTGTGCATAACGATGCTGCCAGTGGTCCCTGGGTGGATCCAAATTTGGTCCTGCTGAAAGGAGTGCACAGCTCCCACCTCTGTCCATGCAGACTGCCCCTTGAACAGCACAAACATGAATATCCCCCTCAACAGAAAGGGTCAGGCTGCAGCATCTTTAAGGGAACACTCTGGGCTTTTCAGTTTTAGCCATATCCTTCTATTCTTCCTAATATGAATTTTAAAGGGTGACGCAGATTTTTTTTCATATTGAAAATCATCTTTTGGTACTGAACTGTCATCCTTTTGCTGGCACTGTCTCTGAGTTGGTCTAAACTTTATTAATAACTTTGGTGTTCATCATGGTAACATCATTAATGAAGGAGTTATTTGGTATTAATCTGCATGCCATACACATGTTTGTAGAAATTCCATTGCAATCCAGCAGTAGTTTGCTGTTCCTGCCAATCCTGATCAAATGTTTCAGCACTACAGCACAAAAATAATTCTGAGAATTTTAGAAGTCTCTGGTACACTCTGCATACTTGGTGAGAAGTTTAATGACTATTGTTATTGCTTTTATTAATTTGCTTAAAATATATTTTAGCTTCTCATAAACATTAAACTGTCTCCCATGACTTGCATCACAGTAACATAAGCACAATTATCTAATGCCTTAGCTGCTTTTAACAGCAGTTTAAGCCAATCCAGCCAGCTTTATACCCAGGCAATCTAGGAGAGAAGTAGCCCTGCTCTCTGACTCAGCTTGGGTGCAGTGGGCAGCAGCATCTTAAACATGCATGGAGGTGTTTGCAGCCCCTGGCTAAGCACAGCCCTAGGCTCATTTTAAATCTAAAATCTTAAAAATCTAGTTTAAAAACTGGGACTTCAAGTACCATTACAGATGTCTTTCAGCAAATCACGGTCTTAAGAACTGACTGGCCTAAATTGATATTGATAATGCCTTTTCTCTTTTTCATCTCAAATCTACTTAAGAGCATTTCTCAGTAATTCTGGGCATAAAATGCATTTTAAAAAACTTATGGTATGGCTGTTACAGCATCTCTCTACCTTTCACATGAATTTCTGACAGGGTTAAAGGGGAGGATTTCCATTTTCTAATTAGATTTCTTTTGTAACAGCATTGTCTCAATAACAAAGCCTACATGGCACATCATGACAGCCTGACAGTGGAGTAAGGGATGACATGGCCATGGAGTGGAAGTCAGAAAAATAGATCTCAGTTAGAGACTTCTTATGGTTATGATTCACTCAACCATGCAGCCCTTTCCTGTGCCACATATTTTGCCATCTAAAATGAAGAAGAAATTATGTTGGATTTGTGGAGTTTCCATACAGCTGTCAGAGTGGATGATCAAGCTTCTGCACATAACAGCCCATAAAACTCAAGTGCAAGCTCATGTGGCACCCTGAAAGAAGCATGGTTGGTGTTCTACTAATGCTTCAAAGGAGTCAGCCAGGCTTAAAAAAGCCATGGTATTTCACATAAAGTCCCACTCAGGGTAATAGAACCCAGCACTGCACAGAGATCACAGTCCAGCTTCTGTCTCATGACATTACAACTTAACCCTGGCCCTGAATTGTACCATGCTCCAGTCTAGAGACACCAACCAACAGAACAGAACTCACTTCTGACCCACCTGGTGCCCTTAAAATTAACTCACCACAGCTCAAATTCAGAGCAAAATCCAGCTAAAAGCTTTGTCATCTCAGAAAATCCATCCAAACAAAACTACCTACTATTCTCTCCTGGTCTGTGCATAAATGCCACTGAATTTTCAGTTGTTTGTAACTATGAAATGGGGAAGGAATAATTGTCACTTGGCTAGCCATGCTCTTGGTACCAACAAAATGAAATCACAAGAAGAAAGAATTCTATGTTCTAGCATTACATTACTACTTGGGATGAATCATTTCTACTACATCTAAAACCATTTATGCTTTTTAAATACAGAAACTTGTACACCCAGGTTGAAAAAAAAATCACAACCCTGCAACAGAAAGAAAACTCATTCTTTTCATATGTGAAAAACACACATTATGTTGGATCACTGACAGTGTTTCTATAACAGACTCAAAAACATAACCAGACTGTGAGGAAGACTGACAGCTGACTTCAATACTGACTAGAAAATATTTAGTTGCACAATTAACTTTGATTGGACAAAAAATTCAGATAGCCAAATAAAAAGAAAATTAATTGTGCCCTAAGATTTTCCTCTGTAATTCCAGATTGTATCCACCTGAGCCTGCCAAGAAAAGCATGCTCAGAAAAAAAAAAAAATCTAGTTTCTCTCCTTCAATTCAGCAGCGGTGGAAAGTCCCCACCAGAAATGGAGTTATGTCAGTAAAATCATACTTTCTTGCAAAAAAAAGTTAACTTCCCTGCCCCACCCATATTTTAACAGGGTTAATGATGAATGATTCAGTGAAATAACAATAAGATTTTTAGGAAGTCTTGCATGAAAACATACATTAAAAAGAACAGTGTTAATATCATCATAATAATAATGTATAATTATCCCTTCACATTTATCTTGCCTCAAATAGACTCACTAAAGAAGGCAAGAACTAATACTCTCATTATACAGCTAGCATATCAGAGAGCAAAATATCCCTCTCAAAGCTGTGTAGGAGAGACACAGTGGATTCAGGTGTCCTGCATAACTTTGGTTTTAATATACAACCCTGTATCCGTAAAAAAACCCAACTAACCAATCAAAAAAAACAAAATAAAAAACAACAACAAAAAACACTAAAAAAACCAAACTAAAAAAACCAACAGAAGAAAAACTCATATGAGATTCTTTGCAGAAGATGAAAATAGTGTTTTATAGATCTCTGACTGCATGATGAATCAGAGCCTTACTACACAATTCTGCAACCTAAAGTATTTGTTTGCCAGGCTTCAGAGTCCAAGGAAAAGTAACAGTTTTAAAAATGGTAAGAGATGAAAACAAGCATTTTATCCAAATTCTGAAGTTGCTTCAGGACTAAAAGAATTTGTAAAACAGCACCTATCTACCCCAGTACTTGCACGTGAACTTAGAGTTGATGTGACACAGCTATTTCAGAGATTCTCAGTCTATACTGAGATATTCACACACATCAACCTGCTTGCTGTACTTCCAGAAACATCGTGCAAAGGTTTATACTTCCCAGATTTACTGAAGATGTGAATTTCCCTCCTGGATAAACGTGAACACACAGATGCACACGCACAACTTTTCCCAGGTAAACCAGGTGGTGAGTAACCAGCTCCATTTTAGGGCTGGAGGACTGCAAAATGCAACTTGTTTTGCTGATTGTTTGGCAATTTTGGGGGGCTCTAAGTGCTGCACCAAGGCACAGCCTTATTTTGAAGGCTGGATCTTAGCTGAGGGATGTGGTAAGGTGCCTTCCATGGCACATCAGGAGGCATGAGCCTCCCGGCAACCTGGAGATTTGCAGGATGTCTAGTATGGAGACAGAGCATCCTAAAAATCAGGCCAAGGGGTTATAGGCCTGAGAAGGGGGTTTGGGAGGTGTCACAACTCACAAGGCAGGGCTTGAATTACAACGAGCAAGAAAACGCTAAGACTGAGCTATATTTTAAGCGTGTAATCTCCCATCATGTGGTATTATTCAGAAAGCTGCTTGAGACTGGGGGTGGCAGGGCTTATTCTCTTAGTGAGAGCTGGTGCGTTAGCAGGAGATTATTGCAGGGCACAGAGCAGGAAAGGAAAGGGATTGCAGTGACGTGGGAGGGAAAGGAGGTTACCCAGCATGAGCCAGGGAAGGGAAAAGATCCACAGGAGCAATGGGAGGGGGCATGGGACTGCTAATGAAAGGGCTGGCAGCCTCTCTGGCTATGAAAATCAGTTGTTTAAAGCTGAAACCTGAATCCCAAAGCAAGAAGTCACTGAACATCCATTTCGAAGGAGGGGAAAAAAAAAAAACCAAAACAAAACCCAGAAGTGTTAACCGTGAAATATATATTAGATTAGCAGCTATGGGATTAAGCTAAGCATTGCTGTACAGTTTGCTGTACAGGAATTATTTATCCAGATATGCAAAACCTGCTTGCTTGATAGATGGCTGAAGTCCTCAAAAGCAAGCTGGATAAGCTGACTCTGTTGCTTTCACTGGGGCTGAACTTGTGCCAGCCTTTTGCAGAATCAATACCTAGAGATGCTTCCAAGGCATCACAATGAAGTGTTGGCATTGTTACAAATGAGAAAGCACCCTCTCCAGATCTGCATGTGCCTCCTGCCTTTTGGACAGGTTTGAGCTTCTAAATCTTTCATCCCTCTTGCAGCAACACAAAAGAGCCACCGTGCACTTAGGGCAACCAGTGGGAATAGGGAAGGTATTTAATAAGGTTCACTGCAGTTTCAACACCCAATTTAAACTTTTCCAAAAGAGATAAAAAGTAATAAGGCTGCAAATCCCTCTAGTTAAGACTATCACATCTCTGTATGCATATAAGAGTAAGCAGCTGCTAATTCAAGTCACTGATTTACATTTACCAGACATGTGAAAGGCTAGATAATTTTTTTTCCTAAAAAAAATCAATACATGAATTAGTAAGGGTTTTGGGCACATAGGCTCTTGTCATGGTCGTTCCAAGCCCTCTTTTGTCATCTTGTCAGGTGTAAATCAAGTAAAAAATGGTTATTATTCTTTTTTATTGGAAAAGGCAGCAAGAGAAGCAGTACGCCTGTTCCTTCTCTGGGGACTTTTCCCACATATTTTCTATCTTTGATTTTCAGTATTTCACTTTTGCACTGATCTTCCCTTGTAATTCTTCTACATTCTCTGCTTTATGTTCTTCTGGGCTCAGTGAGTGTTATGACACCCAGTCCCACTTTTTTAAGGACCTGCAGAGCTTTTAGTACTACAGGTGAGTCCCAAAACTTTCATCAGTGCTTCCTGACCACACTAGGCTTAAAAACCCAGATCACTTAAGCCATATGTAAATCTATTACCAAAAGGTGTTTGATAAAACAGTTTAAAGAAACCTTTGCAAAACCTGAGGCTGCTCTTGATAGTTCCTCCAAACACCTTAGCTGTTATTGTTCTAGATATTAAAATGACCATAATGGTCATATTTAATGACCCTTATTGGGCTTTCTTGGGTGCCATGTCTACCCAGTCAACTCAGGTGTTGTTTTGGAGGGTGGAAAGGTAAAGGCAGAAGGGCAGGAGAGCAGGACAGCACAAGCATAAATAGGAGAAAGCATGGAAGAGATCCCTAACAGAGGGAACTTCAGCCACTATAATTACCAGAGCCCCAACTGAACTGTGCTACACCGATTTTTGCAAAACGAGCTTCTTATCTATTAAAGATGAATCTGAGAGCTTCAGTTTGATGGCCTAGTTCCTTTCTAAGGCTATCTCCAGAGATGCAGCTTTCCTGGTGACTTTAATAGCACCATTCCATCAGTTTCTTTAAATCTTGGGTATTTCACTTCATATTACCTCCATTTTCAAGTTGCTTTGTTCAGCAGCTTTGAAATATTATATAACACCAATCTCCCCTGTCCCCTTGAATACAGAATATTACCATTAATCCTTTTGTAACTGTGAATCTAGGTTATATAATGTCTTCTATAGACTTTTTCTAAAGTTGACGGAAAATGCAGAAAAGGGCTTTTCCTGATTTAAATTTTAGAACTCGTTCCAAATGAAAACCTACTCTACTGGCCTTTATGCAGAGTATCAACTGAGGCATATTTAAGTAAAACATAGGATGTGCTGAATCAGCTAAGGCGCTGATAAAATCTTCTAGGCATTTTCAAATGTAGACTGAAATCATCACAAACTTAGACATGATCACAAATATATGGCTGAACTTCTTCAGAATGAGGAGCTTGGCAGTTTTATGTCATGGTATTTTACAGATCCTAACTTCAGTATTTATCGCTTCCTACAAATTACTCAGAAGTTAGTCAGGTAAAAAAAATAAACATTCAGTCTAGGTGTCTCTCACTCATGGAATACATGCTAAATTTTTGTTAAATACTGTGAGAAAGTTAACAACTAGGCCCTCTGCATTCACATTCAGAAGCATCATAAACAAAATCATTTAACCAGTGATGATAACATAAATTGTATTTTTTTAAGGCTACGCACCTAAAAGCTGCCAAATGAAAAGTGACTTTTACTCAGTGGGCAAAGCTGTCAGATGAATTTCAAGTCCTGCAGATTAAAAAAAAAAAAAAAAAAAGAAAAAAGAAAAAAAATGTTATCTTTCTCTGTGCATTGAATTTAATTCAGATTCCCTTTCAGGTCTGAATAAACTCAGTAGGAATTCTCCATTTATCTCCAGCGAGCTACAGATCAAGCTCAGGAATCTTGTTCAAGCCTGAGAGGAGACAGTATTGTACAGCCATTGTCTCTGCTGATGTAACAGACCTGCAGCTGAATGAGCTTCATTTCTGAAATTTCATAGACTGAGAGATAGATCCACTATAATAGTTTCAATTCAATAACTAAGAAAAATTTAAATCTGAAAAGTCCATTCTAGAAATGCAAAAAGAAGAAAAAGCTCTATTTATCTCATTTTATTTTATTTTATTTTATTTTATGGGACATATTGTGGGAAAACAACCCCAAACTTCCAAAATTTAACAATAAAAGGGCTGTAAACAGTACATCTATCTAGAGTAGACTGCCCAGAATAATTTTTAATATCTCCAAAAATGGGAATTCCACAATTTCAATGGGCAGCTTGTGCCATTGCTATGTCACCCTCACAATAAAAAAGCTTCTACTCTGTTGAAGGGGAACCTCCTGTGCCTCAGTTTGTGCTCAGTTCCTCTTGGCCTGCCACGGGGCATCCCTGAAAAGATCCTGATGCTGTTGTCTTTGTACCTTGTTCCAGATATTCAAATACATTGACAAGATCCCCCTGAACCTTCTCTTCAACTGGGCTGCACAGTCCCAGCCCTCTCAGCATCTGGAGCCTCTCTTCTGTGAGGAAAGACTGAGACAGTCCAGGTTGTTCATCTTGATAAAGAAAAGACAAAGCTTTGGGGAAACCTTAAAGCACCTTCCAGGGCCTGAAGGGAGCCCACAGGACAGATGGAGATGGGCTTTTTACAAAACTGGTGGTGACAGAACAGGGGGAAACGGCTTCAAACTGAAGGAGGATGGATTTAGATCTGATGTTAGGAAGAAATTCTTCCCTCTGAGGGTGGTGAGGCCCTAGCAGGTTTCCCAGAGAAGCTGTGGCCGCCCCATCCCTGGAAGTGTCCAAGGCCAGGTTGGATGGGGCTCTGACCAACCTGGTCTAGGAAAGGTGTCCCTGCCCATGGCAGGGGCTTGGAACCAGGTGATCTTTAAAGTCCTTTCCAACAGAACAAGAAACAATCAAAGAGTTCACTCATGACTGTGCAAATTAGCCACTATGGCTCCACTGCCTCTTCAAATCAATCTGCTGCTTGACACAGGTAACCCTGGGACAAAGGAGCGCCCTTCTAGGGAAAGCTTCATCATTTACTTTCTGTCATGCTGAAAAGCCTTGAAAGCCCACAAAAACCATGAGAAAATATCAGCCACAGCTAAACTACGTATTCTGATGAGACAGAAAAGCCTGGAGCTGTGGGTTTAGGAGCAGGTTCCAGTGTGCTCACACTGCTCAGCAAACAGGGAAGAGGTGTTTGCCCCTCTCTCCTATACAGCATGGCTCACCATCCCACTGCCTGGGGAGCATGGAGACACCTCTGGCCTTTTACTGCTGACTTTATTAAAATCCTCCATTTTCTAAGCTTTCACCTGTAATCTTGATAAATGAGATCTTACAGGGTATGTTCAACGAGTTCACTAAGATATATGGCTAATCGGGGCAAAAGCAACTTGTAAACGCTAAAAATATCATTTTTTAAGGAAAAAAAAATAAAAGAGAGAATGCTTGTTCCCTTAGTATACACCTGTTATTTTATGTTGCTGCTATGGTTTTGCTTCTGAAAGAATTTTTTAAAAAAAGTGCAATTTTTTTTTCACCACAAAACCCTCCCTTTTTTTTTTTTCCCTTCCCCCTTTTTTTTGTTTGTTTGTTTGTTTTGGGTTTTTGGGGTTTTTTGTTTTTTATTTGGGGTTTGTTTTGTTTGTTTGTTTGGTTTGGGTGGGGTTTTTTTTGATTTTTTTTTTTTGTCTAAAGAAATGGGAAGAACGACAGAAAATGCCAATGCTTGTGGAGATGTATAAAAAAGTATATTCGTGATTAAATTATTAACCAGGATTTTTTATACTGGGAAGGTGTGACTGAAAGTATCTAGGCTGAGAGACATTCCTCTGCTTAAAATTCAGCGTGAAACATATGGAAAGTGATACACCAGGATGAGTTTTGAAATCCTTATACAGAATAATGTGGGAGCCAACCAGCTTCTGTTTGATTTAGATTGTGCAGTGAATAACCTGGCTACAACAGGGAAATAAAAGGTTAAAAAAGTCACTACAGCCAGGTATTACAAGAAGGAAACTTTCCTGCATTCCTTTGTCAATGTAAATATTGGTTATTTCAGCCCCTTTGCTTTATTGGAGATTTCACTACTAGATACATCAAAATATGTAGGTTTGAACCAGTTCTAGAGATTAAATACCAACATAATAAAGAGCAACCTGGTTCAATAACAGTTACAAGTTACAGGAACTTGCCCACAATGACAATGCATTTCAGGAGACTGCCTGAATGCATAAAAGTAATTGAAACTTAGGTATTTTTTCAGTTATGTGAAGAATTAACAGATTTTAGAGAAACGTGTGAGCACTTGTTAGAATTCCTCACTCTTAATTGAATCACTTGGCTGCAATTAAAAGCCTGGACACTGAAAAACAGGTATAAAACATAGCATGCAATGTTTTTTACATCTATTTTTGGAAAAAGTAATGTTTTTCAGAATGCCCACAGAAAGCAATTTTCTGGCATGCACAACCATCAGACATCATATCTCTTTGCTTATGGGGGCATTTTCATACCAAGCTTTCACATTTGCTGCGGTTGATTGCATTCAATCCAGAAATTCCCATTGAATTCTAAGGGCTTTGGAGAACACCATCAGTGACCTAATGTTTTCTACCTCTTCTGTTTTAAGTTTCTACTTTTAAGTTTCTTTGAAGCTAAAAATAGATTTTTTCAGTAGAACATCTTTCCTCCTTATACTTCAATTATAATATTCTAAGCCAATAATACTTTACATTGAAAATATGTACAGCTGTGGTACTTCCAGAAGCTGTGGCATTCTGTTAACATACACCTTCAATTTTATTAAAGATGTTATTAAAACTTATCCTGATTTCTCAGTGTTAGGTGCCAAGCTGTGTTCTCAGTTTTATCCTAGAAAACAAGGCTGAGTTCTCAGTTTTATCCTAGAAAATGTGTTTCTGTAAATAGAATATGGCTGGTTATTTTCCAGTTGTTCTGTAACTTAAAACACAGCACTACTAATTTCTGCTAAAAATCAAACCCAACAAATTGGAGTACTTTTTGTTTCTGCCACTAAAGAGCCTACGTGGTCCACAGCAGGATACCCGAGAAAAAGGTTTGGTGATCTCTGCTTTAGATATGCATTGGATGACAACAAAGATCGTGGTCTTATACTTGCAAACTACTGCTAATCTGAACTAAAGCAGACCAGCATTGGATAGCATTTGACCAGTGAATTCCTATGACACATGCCATGATGCTCCCTCCATAAACTGAACTGATATGCTCTCAGGATACAATTACACTTCTGATCCTAAAATACATAACCCTGGAGAGAGTTCCTAGGAAGGAAAACAAGAAAAATGAGTAATCAACATTTCCACTGGGAAAACTATCTCTTTAGTCTGCAGTCTCCACCAAATATTCCCACAACCAACTTTAGCCTGCTTTGGATGGTCACAAACAAGTCTAAAAAGTACTTTTTAAAAACCCAAACAAATAAATAAATCATAACCAAACCAAAACCAAACAAAACAGATCACATATTTATTTTATCACCTAATGACAAGCACTAGCACTGTGTTACTTGGCGAAACTAGAATGTATTTATGAATCTGTGAAGCACAAGTTTCTTTCTGAGATTTCAGGACTTGGATTTTACTTTTAACCGCTTACGACTCAGTCTCAAGTTTGTATTCAGACCTATGGAACTGGAGAATTCTTTTTTGTCTGGTCTTTAGCATGTAAAGTTGTACTTTGAACCAGCCACAAGAAAAGAGACCGTAGGAGTGGCTAAGACCAGTGGTATTATATTATACCAAAATTACTGGTCCACACAGAACTGTCATACAGGCAACAATTAATGGAAGATACCACTGATGTCCAGTTTGTGCTCCAGTAAGTATCAGAGTTCAGAAAGTTTCCATCTTAGTTTCCAGCGCATTTATCTCTTAATGTTTGCACAGCAGTATTTCCTTTTCCATCCACAACCTGTCTCAGAATTTTTCTGCTTGTTCACACTTTTTCTATTGAGAAGTACATCTAAAATACTTAATCCAGACTTGACCCTTCTCAAATTTAAATCTCAGCTTCCAACTGGTGACAAATTTTAAAACGCTGATTTTTTTTTTCTCATACTAAGACCAAATAAATGACTCCTTTAGTGTGGCTGTTCAGTCCCAAAGTGCTTCTCAAAAACCTGAGGCAGTCTTTAGAAGGATTAAAAAACTATAATAGGATAACCCCTCAGAAATCAATAAACAAACATCTAATAATGTAATGCACACCACTCAACTTTTCTATATCAGGTGAAACATTTCTCAGTAATTGAATTTACCTCAGATCCTTTAGGAATGTTGATGATCCTCACAGCTGCCTGAAATTAAAAATTGCAATATGATTCTAAGTAATTTTATTTAATACACAATAGAAATTTATCACTGAAAGACTCGTGTCAAGGGTCCTACAGCATCTTATCTAAAAGGATTGTGATGAATTTTCACTTGATTCAGCAGTTGCCTATGTTTTTATTACTAAAGCCTCTGAAACACCTGGTGAAAGCACCAGTGACAAGATGAAATATCAGAGAGTGTGAGTGGTGCTGCACGCTGAAGGAAACTCAGCCTGGGGGATGTTCCCAGTGCAGAACTCTGGGGCTGATTCTCTGCTGACCTACCACTGCTTTCTCTGCACTTTAACACGGCACTGAAGACTCTGCCCTCTAATTCCTGGCCTCACACCTGAATTGGAGGTGAAAAGAAAGTAAAATGTTGTATTTTGGTTTTCTGTACTTCAAAGAACATTAATTTCTTTTCCTATGGGCTATTACTTGGAGATAGGAAAGCAAGGAATGACCTGGTAGGATTGTACTATTAACTATTGTCCATTGAAACAAGACTATTTCAATAAGTCTATTTCTGCCTTTTTTCCCCCAGAAACTGCAGTTTTACAAAAGCTGTTGTTTTCCACAGCATCAGCTTTTCCTTGCTGCTGTACACATTGTATGTTCAGAAACTCTATTTTAGCAAAAAGTGTATGTTACTGTAATCACCCTGCAAAGAGAGACACCAGAGGCATCAATCAGCTGATGTGAACCAAAGCAAAGATCCTGATGCCAGCCTGTTAGCCAAGACTTTTATCCCAGTGCCTGTGTTCCATGACTTTGTGTACCTTTGGCACACAGAATGAGCTGTGTGAGAGAGCTGCTCTGTGAAATTCCTGATGATTTTTGCTCAAGGCAAGAGGGATAACAAAGAGCCACCCTTTCAGCAGCCAGAAAAAGGCAGGGGCGGACACTGCCCGGCCAGGAGCAGCAGCAAACCTGTGCAGTGGATTCCTGCAAAGAAACAGCCTCAGGTTCAGCTGCTTCCCCAGGATGGATGTGACCACTGCTCTGCAACACAGGAGCTGAGCAAAACTAACAAGGAACAAAACCAAATCTGATGCTTTTAGAAATGAAGTCATGGCCTACTTTTACTTCCTGACCCCAGGCAAATGATTGACATTGGAGCAGACTGTGACCTGTTTAGACTGGTTTAGTGTGTCAACTGCCACCTGGTTTTATGTCATTGAACATGTAATGAGGCTCACTAAATAAGGCAGACCTAACCTAGAAAACTGCATCAGTCTTCACTTATATTTTTAGGGTGATTTCTTCTCAAATACATTTAAATACTAACCTGAGTCATTCACTGTGAAAGTCTGTACAAGCTTTCCTGTGCTATCAAGAGAGATTAAGGATTCTAGCCAGTTACTTGGTGTCACTTTATTCTGGTTTGGGCAATTTTTTTTTTAAATTCATTTTTTAAATTAACTCTCATATTATGTGTTGAAAACCTGCAGAGAAATGGCATGCCAGAACCAGAAGCTTCTGTGTTTTCAGGAGAGAGGAAATACCAACAGGAAAAAGTGAGAAGCCATGTGCCAGCTCCCATAACTTGCCAATACTGCTGCTCTTCCCCAGTAACAAATTAACATTAAATATTTTTTATCACTAGCATTGCACCTGGGTGAGGAAGCAGGAATTCTGCCGCACATTTTCCTCAAGGTGACCAGCGCAGTTGTTTCTGATGGGATTGTCCCAGCCTGCTGCATTTCTGGGTGCCCAGCTGAGAGCCATTATCACCCTGGAGCCAAGCTACACTGCCCAGGGAAAGATGAACCCTTGCTGCCTTTTCTTCTCCACACTCCAGCAGTGAACCAGCCTTGTCAAAGGGCAGGCCTGTGGTAGCCCTGGCTGTGGGCAGGCTCTGCCCTTGCAGGAGGCAGCTGGTGCTGGTGAGAAGGGCTGAGCTGGGAGAGGTGTTGTGGCCCCACAGAAGCCCCAGGATGGGCCATAAGAGTACAACTCCAAGACCAAAACCAAGCTCCATGCTTGGCTTGCCCTCACAGAGATGTATTCCTGCTGCTGTTCCTAGTAAGCTCACATGAGAAGTAGGACACGTGTCAGCTGAAGCTTAACCCTTTTGAATTTTTTCCCCTGACTGAACACTTCTTAAAAAAGGATGATGATTTAGTCTCATTTTCAATGTTATTGCAGCATTGGAAGGTCTTGGATTAGGCTTTTGGATGTTCAGTCGACTTCTGGATCTGCTGCAAAGCAATGGCTTTAGGCAGTGCCTGTGTTTTGAAAAATATGCAGATACTTTCTGTGAGTTGTTCAAACTGCAGTGCTGGGTCTAAACTCACTGACCTACTTAAACTTGTTTTTTGAGCTGCCGAGTTTCAGACTTATCTTCATTTTATCTGGGTGTCAAATATTGCTCAGTTTTCAGAATTATTGTGTGTTGCTCTGTCTGTAGTTGATCTCTTCTCTGGGTAGGTGGTTTCCTGCCCTAAATTTTCATCGCTTTTTGTAGTCATTCCTAATGCACACAAAAAACATTCTTCCAGGCTACAACATCAGTAGTGCGTGCTCTCATCCCCGAGAGGCCTGCAGACATCTGGGGAATTATGCAGTTAAGTACTTTCACATCTGAACATATTGAAATGAGCACATGTAAAAAAAATAATACTTGCAATGTGCTTGTTGCCTTAAAACTGAACAGCTGGCAGGCTCTCAGAGCACCAAGTCCATTTGCAGGGATGGAAACCAAGTGTTTGAGGGAAGCTCAGCCACCAGGAGTCACACATGATTGGGCTGTCAAACTGCAGGAGAGAGATGAACATCTTTGAAGGCTCCCCATTCATAGAGGAGGCTGCCCAAACCGTGTCAGTTCGTGTCATTTGTTGGAAAACACGGCCCCAGATGTGGGTTCCTGGTGGGCAGATGTTGCTATTCCCGTGTGGTGCTCCCATTCCCTTCCCGGGAGCTGTCTGTCGGCATCTCTGCTCTGCCAACTGTTATCACGAGTTTTCCTTGCGAGGAATGCTCATGCCTCTCTGCAGACCAGGTTGTGCAGACTGAAGTTTCACCAATGTGAGAAAAGAGCAGCACTTTCAGACGTTCAGAACCCTCTGCTCCCTGCGCTGGGTGCGTTTCAGTCTCTGCCACCTGCTCGGTTTGTGGAGTGGCTGAGATTTCCCCCCCAGAGGGTGGCACTGATGGCTGGCTGTGCTGCCACTTCTCCACGCATGGCACACCTTGCTGAAAGGGCTGTGGAACCCTCAGCTGGAAGCCAGCATCACCTTTTGCACTGTCTCCTGTATTGTGCCGGTGTCTCACCCCAAATTTCTCCATGACAGCTCCAGCAGTTTCACGTTTCCTTAGACTACCTCGGCTCTGAGTAGCTGGTAGGTGTGGCAGGCACAGCGTAGATACCACAACAGTCATGGTATTTTTACTTTGTCCTAGCAACACCTCCAGACACTGTGTTGGTGGTGATCCAGCTGGCTGCCAGGTTTTATCGAGTCACTGGTGGAGGAGAGCTGCCATCAGCAGAAGAGCTCTCCTCACGCCCCACCCCCTCCTTCCTCAGCAATGCCCAAGTGCCCCTGAGAGTCCTGGCTCCCGGAGCCCTGTCCTGTGACATGGCACTGCTCCTCCGCTCTCCCAGGGCAGGAGGAAGTGCCCACACCCAGCACCTGTTTGATTTTAGTGTGTGCATCACACCTGACCGCGTCAGGGCGCGGCCTGACCCAGCCAGAGCAGCACATCGGGACACTGGGAGCCAGGATAAGAGGGTGCAAACGGCTTTGACACCATCCAGGCAGGCCCAAAATAATCTCAGCTCTTGGCAGAGCTGACACAATTTGTGTCAGGAGACTTCAGGCTAGTCAGAACCCGTCAGGAGACACGGTAGATCTGCTTTTTAAAAATGCACTTTGAAAAGTTCCTCTTCTTCAGCTTGGGGTTGTTCCCCCCACCCCCCTCCATTTTGGATTTACAAAGGTATGTCTGTGGAATATGCATACCTCGCATGCAAATTCCGCGTATTTTCCAGATGTTTGGAATTTATATGGCTCTCAGTCGCCACCAACAACTGCCCTGCCTGGGTCCCTACCCTGTGCTCCTCCTGAACGAGGAGAATTGCCCCAATTGAGTGCACAATTACCTCTCCTCCTCCCATCGTGGGGCCACTCCAGCAGGGCACGGCAGGGCCTCATGGCCAGTCCTGTCCCACAGTCTCTGTCATGAGGGAGGCAAGGGACAGTGACAGCCTCTCGTGGTGCCAGGACCCTGCCACACACACCAACAGCCCTGGTTAGATGTATTTTAAAACAAACAACTTCACAGAAGAAAATACTGGAAATTTAGCACCAGCAGGGACTCATCCTGGCCCCTAACCTGATGGTTAACACAAACATGGAACAGAAACAGGGTCTGCTCCTGTGCTTCGAGCTAGACCTGTGTGCTGGCAGTAGGAATTAATGAGTTTATATAAAATCCCCCCCCCAGTAAAATCCTTGCTCCCTATAATGTAGCTGCTGCACCATGCCAGATGCAAACCCTTGCTGCACAGAAGCCTTTGATTTTTAGTGGGGTTTTTTGTTTGGTTGGTTTTGGGTTTTTTTTTTTTTTTTTGTTTGTTTGTTTTTTTAATTTTTTTTTTAATAGGAGCATAAACAGAAGCTTCTTCAGCAAACCATGAAGTTTTTTAAAAATCCATGCTATGAATTCTTGCTCACTGCTCCTGCAGACACCTGGTTTCCCAAAAGGGCTACATGGGGCATGGGAATGGACAGCCACAGGCTCTGGAGACAGACCCTGGTGCTGTGCCTTACAATGGATCATTTTCTTCTGTCCTGGAACCAATTGCTTGTCTACAAAAACAGATGATGGTCTGATTAAAACCAAACATAAAAAGATATATTACCTCTCCTTTGCAAAGCTTGCATGCTCTCTACATTCCCCAGTGCAGGTGCTCCTAACTTGGCTTTAAAAAAGGTCTTCTCTCAAGTGGTAAATGATGCAGCTTTATTGGGAACACACTGGACTTAGATACGCAGATTCAAAAGCCCAGAGTTGTTTTTGCAAGAGACTTCAGGTTTCCCTGGCACAGAGACACAGGCTCAGGCCCTGCCCTGGCAAAGCCACAGGCAAGAACCAGGAGCTAATCACAAGAATACCTGAGATCAAAATTTCACATGCAAGGACCAGGAGCTAATCACAAGAATACCTGAGATCAAAATTTCACATACAAGAACCAGGAGATGATCACAAGAATGCCTGAGATCAAAATTTCATGGACTCCATACCAGCAGCATGGACTTCTTCTAAGTCGATAAGGATCAATCACAACAGAGTTTATCAAATCATTTCTTGTTTACAGAGCCATAATTTATTTTGATATAAAAACGTAAGCCCCAGAAGTGCTCGCAAATTTAATGTTGTGTTCTTTTCTTTGTTTAAGCTGGGACAATAACAACTTGCATTAAAACCTTAGGAACAGTTCAGAGTGACACTGCACCATTAAAAAAAAACCCCAAACAAACCACCAAGAAAGCCAGCATGGGAATTACAAAAGATGGGGCTGGCACTGGAGATGAAATTCACAGGCACGGCTGAGTTTGGAGTTGTCATGGTACCACTGCTACTACGTGTGAATCACAGCACCATCAGACCACCCTCTGAAAAGCAGCAGTTTCTCCTGCATACAAAGCAAGCAAAACCTCAGAACAAACTGTTCTGTACCTCCCAGGAACTCAGTGTTCACTCTCATCTAGTTGTCTGGATCCAAAGTTTAAAAAAGAGGTGAGATGTTGGAAAAATTAGTAATTTTCCGCAAGCTAGGCTGGACTCCACCTCGCCATGACATTATGGAGTTGCAATTCTACCACCTGTGGATTAAGTCAGAAGCACCAGAAACAAATACCTTGTCGATGGCAATAATAAAAATGAGCAGAACTCCTGTCAGTAATCAATGCTTTCATTGCTATTAGCTCTTTTGTGCTCTGCTACACACTGTAGCGTGGATAATTCATCACTATCTTGTTAAACCTATTTTGCAAATTTTTACTTGAATATGTGGGCTAAGGTTTGTTCCCTTTATTGCTATGCTCCTAATAATAGTGTGCAGCCAAGTGTAAAAGATCTTCTGTCTTCTCAATTAACAGACTATTAAGCTTTCCCCTAAGAGTAATAAACTCCTGAAAACTGGCAGGGGCAGCACTCCACAGATACATCTTTTTCCCCAAACTGCAGGTTTCTCTTTCCAGATCTGTGTGGAATGTTATAAACCAGATTTTGCTGAGGAGACACACAGAAGGTATATTCACACTAACTAACATGCTAAACAGGTGAAAAGTCATCTGCTATACAAGCAAATATTTCAAAATATTTCCTTCATCAAGTATTTGCTCATGGAACAGGAATAATCTTTGGAGACTCTTTCTCAACAACAGATATTTTCTGAATAGACCCACAGGGTCTCTGAGCATCCCTAGGAGAGACAGCTGGAAAAAGCAAATATGCTGTCAGGATGGTCGAATTCACTGACTTAGAACCGTCTGCACTGTTATGAAATAAATGTAGGAGGCCATAAATTCCAGAAGCCTTGCTCTGAATTGAGGAGCTGGGGGATGCAGAAACTGAAGATCATGGCAAACTCCCCCTCCCTGCTCCCAGATGCACAGTCAGGTATCTGGGAAGCAGCATGCAGTTTACCTGTAACTAAATGCACTGGTCTTCAGTGCAAGCCTCAGTGTTCCCCACACAAAAGGTAAGCGAGGTCAGGCTGCAGGGGTGAGGTGTTACCACACTCATTAAGTTACGCCACAGGAGAGCCAAAGATCACACCCAAAAGCAACAGGGCTGCTCTGTTTGCACAGTGCAAAAGCTGAGGCTGGGCATTCACAGTTTAACAGGTCCAGGGTCAGAAGATGTTCTTGCATAATTTTTGAAAAGGATGAAGAATTCCTCCCTGAAATTTATGTTCTTGGAAGAAAGATGGTCTTCCCCTTCTTTCCCTGGTTCACTTAGAGAGCAGCCAGGATCCTCTGCTACCTGTACCTTGGCTCCTGTGGGAGTGTGCAGCCCCAGCCAGTGCACAGTAATAAAATGGAAAAAGAGAACGTGCAAGGAGAGGTTCTTTTGCAACTTGTAGAGTGTGTAAGGTCTTCTACTTCATCAGGTTCTGTTTAAAACTGTGGCTGGTTTAAAACTTGCCCAAGAGCCATGCTGTACTAGCCACAATTTGTTATTTTCTTGTCCCTTGCAACCAGAAACCAGGAAGATGCCCTAAAATTCACTACTAGGAAGTCCCACTGCATTCTTTTCCAGCTTGGTGTGATAAGATGGTATTGTCAGCACTAACCTTTAACTGAGCAAAGCCTAGCCTTGGGTTCTGTGTGGGGACCACCCCCACACCAGGGTATACTTCTCTGATTGTTAAAAACAACTGAGTATAAACAAAGGGAGGCACCTGGGCACTCGGACTCAGCTCCCTCCACACAGCTTTTCCTCCTTTTACCTCACTACTGATCATTTTTCAGATCCAGATGACACTTTTTTTTTTTTTCCTCTTTCCTTCTCTGGGCAATTTAATAAGCTTTTCACCTCACCTTTGATCTTCCCTTTTCTTCTTTCATACTTATTTGGTTCACGGATTTATTTTTCAAGGTATCACAGGACAACCCCACAGCAATAGGTCCCCTTCTGTTTTCTCATCACTTCCATGACACGGCCCATAGATAATCATTCATGTTTTACATTAAGAAACAACACACTCCTGAAATAAGGATAACCAATGCTCAGGTAAGGGATTAATTAAATAAAGCATTCCCCTCATCTACTCTTTTTTTATTTACAATTTTTCTACATTTCCTATGGTATTGAAAGCTCTGGATTGACTCAGCTCTCAAAAACCATCTCAGTACCATCTGGAACCAGTGTTCCTTCCTTGACCAGCTCTAAATCAAGCTCAGTTGTCATTTTGTTGTTCCATACATCCAAATTATTTTCCTTCTTGTGTTCCCCTCACCTAGATCTTCAAAAGCTCCTTCAATTCCCAGTGTAGAACGTTTCCTTCCAGCCCAACCTGCCTCACTTTTCTCCTCCTTCTCCAAGTGCCTCTCCAAGTGGGAAGTCATCTTTCTCCAGTGTCAAGGATAAAATTCACCCCATGCACAGGAGTTGGTGTCAGGTCCACTTAAGTCTTCCAAAGAATTTCACCTCAGATGACTTTCCCCTCTCCTCCTCCTCCAGAGTCATTCCTTTCACAATGCTTTTCAACAATGACCTCAGCCAGATTCCTTCACTACTGCTAACTTGTACCAGCACTTAATGTACTTTATGTGCCTGCAGTGGTTTCTTTTGAGTTTGTAATAGCCTGCAAATTCCTTGAAGCATGTCTCATTATATTTTTGTATAGCTCGACTCACTCTGCCTCTACTTAATAAATAATGGCTACTCTACAAGAATGCTCCCTACACACCCCTCCTGCTTTAAATACCAGCCCTTGCATTGTCAGCTTTCTTAATTTTTCTTTTATCTGCATGAGTCATTGTACCCATCTTCTGTGTGTGTTTATGTACACACTCATGCTCATTGACATTTCTCTCCACAGAAAGAAATGCTAAAGTAACCCTCTGCACCAAAATTCCTTACTTTGCACATAAATCTAAACAGTTTGATTTAGCTGTAGAGTGTCAGCTTCAAAAGATTTTCCACTTTTTTATTTCATTTTATTCTACACTTGCTTTTTATAAAAGTTCCTCTTCCCTCCCCCCAAAAAACCTAACCAGAGAGCATGAAAGCACTGTTTGTGTTCTCCAAGAAAAGCTATTTTAGACACGAGACCCCATGTTTAACTTGCCCTGCTGTTGCTATAAGAAATATATGGTTGATGATCAACAAACAACATGCTAAAAATACACAGAAATCTTGAGTACTGGAACTAAGCCTAAGTGAAGGAGCTTTATGTTGAGAACACAGTGAGGTGGAGCCTGGCTGAGAAAAACACTGGCTCCCACAATCACAGTCACAATAAGGCACTTTCACTGCTGCAAGGTCTGATTTACTTGTCCAAGCCTATTAGGGGTTAGACCTGCTCTACAATTGCAAGCCTGGGGTCAGCTTTCACAGGCTCAGGTACAAATTACAGCCAGTGTCCTGTTTCTGCTTTGGTTACTCACTGGCTTCAGAAACCTTTCTTTCATTTCCTTCACTCACACTGCCTTTTAAATTTGCTCATTTAATGCACTGCAAGGGAGTTACATCTCCAAAATGTTTCTCTTGCAAGTACATTTTAACCCAGTTTTACTCAAAGGTCTCAGGTGAGATAACCCAAGCAGGGGCAGGGTTAGAGAGTGTGATTTAAACAACTGCTGCAGGCAGGAAGCTGCATCAGAGCTGTGGAGTTCACTGTGATCTGTCACTTGCCAAGATGCTTCTGACCACACCACAGCAGTCCCATCACTGCCAGGGATGTTGCCACCTGATAGGAATCCTCACATTCAGGTGCTCTAAATTCAAAGGCCAACCCACATTCTATGCATTTTAATACACAAAACTTGAGATACTGAAAATCATACTCTTTTGTCCATGTCACATATATGTGCAGCTGATACTCCTCTGACATTGAAGTCTCTAAAACAAAAATTCTTTTTTCACCTATTTACAAGAGAAATCCTGACATACAATATGACCATAAACCCCACCTGAAATTTCATCAAACTCCAGAGTCAACTGCAATGCAAATCTGGGGTTTATCAGTAATAATTTGTGGACCATGCCTATTCTCCTCTCTGTGAGGATCATGGCAGGAAATACAACCAGTCACAACAGGTTACAGACAACCCCTGAAAGAAATACAGGCCTGATTTACATAGATGGAAAGAGTCACCCTTGTTCATGGCAGGAAAACTGCAGCAATTGCTGCAGAGCCCAAGTAAGCAGAGATGAGATACCAGATGTAACTTCTGCAGTTGAAAAAGAAAATACAGCAAACAGAATTCCTACATTCACAGGAGTCTTACCATTTTGGCTTTACAACCTGACTTTGTTTTCTCAGACGCTGACCAAGGCATCCTGGTACCACAACACTCCTCCTGAGATCCTTTTCTACATCTCCCTCTCATGCTGGAGTCTCAGCAAGCCCAACCCAGCCATCCTTCCCTCTAGACTCAGGATGGACCCTCTGCCCTGCTGGCCACAGGGGCTGCTCAGTGGGGTTGGGAGATGCACAGTGGCCAGCAGGGCTCCCTTCCATTGCCCCTTTTATAGTACCTCTTGTAATCCCTGTCAGGTGTGAGGAATTTAAATATCAGATAAAAGAGAGTATCTCTCTAAGCACTCCTTTGACCAACACACTGCTGCAGCTGTGTCCTGGCCTTAATGCATTTCTGAACAGAGGTTTCTGTTCATCATCCTCTGATTTGGTCCTCACTCTAGGGACTCAATTTTGCCCCACAAATGCTGTTCTCATCCCTCTGACCCTTCCCCTCCCTGTTCCCACTCCAGAACAATACTTGGATTGAGCAGAGGAGGAGAGTGAACTCTGAGCATCCAGAACAAAACTGCAAAAACCAAGCTGTGCCCTGCTCTACAGATGTTTCCACAGTTATCAAGAACTTGATCTCCTGTGCTGAACCCTCTAGTTCCCTGCAAGGCACAGCATTCCGTGCCACAGGCAGCCACGTTCCACATCAAAAGGGACAGCACCGTCTCGGCTCCTGTGGAATTGTGTTTGCTTCGGGCCAGCTGGGCACAGGCTCAAAGGGTGACGCTGGCACAGCTGCACCATTAATGCAGGCTAACAGCAACACAGAGGATGACTGGAAACCAGCTGCTACTTCTGCAGCCCATAGCCTACTGCCAAAAATCTCCCTATCCCCTTGATCCGAACTGGGAGATAGAAAAACTGAACTAGGCAGAAATTTATACAGTTCTCAGAAAGGACCAACATTACCATTTACAGGAGCCCTAGGAGAAGGCACAGCAGTTAGCCTGGGTCAGAGGGGACTTCTGTTCCATGCAGGAGGTTCCTGGGACTGTCAGGAGGCATTTTACAGCAGCATTGTACACTGTTACAGGCATAATTTGAAATAAAACAAGTGACAGCAAGCCATACTGTTCCAGTGGAAGCACAACAAAAATGTTTATGTTAAAAAAAAAAGATAAAGACGGCAGGAAAACTGGAATGGTACCTTTCTGACTAAAGAGAACTAAGTTTTCAAGTGCTAGGCAGATGTTGGAAGACAACGAAAAAATCTGTTGAAAACACTGAATACATAAAAAGTTGGGCATTTTTTATGTAACTAGCTTTATCCCCAGACCTTTTAAGTTTTAAAGAGTGAGATGTATTCAATACAATAGCTGCTGTCAGTTTCTAGACAATTATTCCTTCCACTTCTAAATTAATAACTGTAAATCTATGCCATTTAGAAATACAGGACGATTCTTTGGGCTGTGAACGTTTTCAGCAGGGCATTTCAGGGCCTTTTCTTCCTCTATCAGGAGCTTCCATGGTTTTGTCTGTGTTGGTAGCAGCTCCCACCAGCTCTCTGAGTCAAATCTCATGGAAATGGCAAAATTTGCCCCCCTGGGAAACAACCACTGCTGCACTACCACAGTGCCTTCCCTCTGGGAAACAGGTGGTGGGACAGAACGGGAGCAGGCAACAGGCTGCCAGCTAGACCATGCTGAGGACACTTAAAAAAAAAAAAAAACAACAAAAGAATTCCCCTCTCATTTTCCTTTTCTGACCTTGAACCTGCTGTTTTCATTCTGTGCCATTTTCAAAAGCAAAATTTTGTGGGGGGAAAAAAAAGGCTTTGTGTGATACACTTTGCTTCTTTCTGCCACAGTAAGCAGCATTCTGAAATAAAGGGGGTAGCTGCTGTTAGATGTCATCACCTCTCCTCTCAGTGTGCAGGCACTATGCAATGCCTTGGGTGAATACTTTCAGAGGAGACACCAAGACAGAGCATTCGACACAGCCAATGCAGAACGCAGGACCTTAGGCAAACACTTATTTCAAAGGAGCTGTCTAAAAATATCTGCTTCTTTTGTCTCCTCTGCCCTTCATGGGTGATGACTGGGCTCCTGTGTAGTTTAAAGACGAGATGGAAGGACTCAAAATAATAGGTAAGAGGAAGGGGGGAAATGGCACGAGAGTTAACAGTGCCTTACACAAGAGACAGACATCACTCCACGCAAGGATTAGCTCAACTGTTCTTTTCAGATTGTTAAACATATTTAAATGCTAACCAACCAGCTCCTGGTACTCGTTCATAAGGAAATGTAAAGCTTCTTTAGATTTTGGACTAGGAAGTAAGCAAACCTGCATCAGCAATACTCCATGATTTAAGTGGTGGCACTGATCTCTGTACACTCAGCCAAACGTGTCCTGGGCTGCACCCAGAGCCCCGTGGGCAGCAGGGCAGGGAGGGGATTCTGCCCCTCTGCCCCCTCTGCTGAGACCCCACCTGCAGGGCTGCATCCAGCTCTGGGCTCCCAGCACAGCAAGGACAGGGACTGCTGGAGCCAGGCCAGAGGAGGCACCAAGGTGATCAGAGGGATGGAGCAGCTCTGCTGGGGGGAAGCTGGGGTTGTTCGGTCCAGAGAAGGCTACAGGAAGACCTTAGGGGACCTTCCAGATCCTAAAGGGGCTACAAGAGAGCTGGAGAGGGACTTTTTACAAGGTCATTCAGTGATAGGACAGAAGGAATGGCTTTAAGCTGAAGGAAGGTAGATTTAGATTTTAAATTTGGGAGAATTTTTTTTCTGTGAGGGTACTGAGGCCCTGGAACAGGTTGCCCAGAGCAGCTGCAGCTGTCCCATCCTTGCAAGTGTTCAAGATCAGGTTGGATGGTGCTCTGAGCAACCTGGTTGAGTGGAAGGTGTCTGTGACCATGGCAAGGGGGTTGGAATGAAATTATCTTTAAGGTCCTTCCCAAGCCAAACCATCCTGTGAGTCTACTACCTATGACATGAATAGCTACACAAGATTTTTGTTTCCTGGATTCATCCAATTCTTGCTGCAAATGCTAGTGAGGATTTTTTCACTATGACCATGTTAAATAGCAGAAAATGAAGTAGAAGGCACTTGAGAATAACATCTTGCAGCTTGCTATCTTAAGATGCCCCTTCACTCTCTTTCTTCCTTCTCCACTCAAAGTAATTGTGGCCCAAAAACTAAGACCTCCAAGTCACTGGTCCACTACTGCACACACAGACGACAGGCACACAGATACACTCAGGTGGGGACAGCATGCATCACCCGAAGGGACACAGGCTCCCAAAGGTGAATCACTGAGCCATTTGTGAGGCATGTGAGAGTCAAGGAGGCTTCCTGGGAAAAAGCCAACTCCAAACCAAAGGATTCTTTCAGAGTAAAATATGAATTCAGGGGAAAAAAAAAAAGCAATGAGCAATTATATCAGCTACTGGAGGAACTTCTATCTTCCACAGAAATTCTAGCAAAGCATTTCCCAAGTCACAGCATACAAGAGACTGAGCAGCAGAGCATCCAACTCCAAATCATCCTTGAATTTCATCACTTATTCTCTCTCAGTACCTGTGATGAGATTTGGGCATGGAATCTAAGGCAGGCAGAACTTGAAATACTGTAACATTCTGTTTGAGGTACAGAGGTGCAGATGGGAAAATGTAGAGGTAACAACATACTCAATGTATGTGTCTCAGTGGCTACCCACAACTCATCTGCAGAACTAACCTGTGAGCCCTGTACTGAAAATTTCAAAGGAATTTGAGCATGCAAAAGGGTGTGACTGGAAGTCAGCAGCACCTGCAGTAGATTGGAGCCAGAGAGCCCCCACTAACTTTGAGAGTAGCCCACTCCTGTTGAGAAATTTTCACCATCTTCTCAAACTAGACTGGATGAAGAGAATCCAGATCATCTGTACTGTGGATGAGGACAGTTATTTCTCCATCTCTCCCCAACACACCATGATGCACTGAAGGCACAGGCTGACTTATTTAACTGTGGGAGCAGGCATCAGGTTTATCTAACTGGCATAGTCACAAGTCAATTATGTTTGTTTTGCATTCAACTAAGTTCTGAGTAATTTAACCAGAAAAGTAATCTGGAAATAGTGACAAATCTCTTTATTCATTAAGAGCAAGCATTCCTTAGAAAGCCAAATCACAGTGGGCTGCTGTGAGCTTGGATCAGCATATGCTCCTTCATTAGCAGCATTGATAGCTACCAGCAGAGAGGATTTTTATGCCTCAAGTTTGTGCCATGCTGTCTTTGAGTCACTCTGACAATCAAAAGGAAATAAAAAAATATTATCAGCAATTATTGCCTGCATATCCTAGCCTCTGCTCCAGGCTCATATCAAGTCCCTACAGACATCCCCACGGGTGTACTGCAGAGCCCTAATGTGCCAAGCTGTGCCATACAGCAAAACGTTGTCATTGTATTCTTTAGTTGCAAACCCACATTTTTTTGGCAAGTTTACAGTCAGTGAAGAATAATTTACTTTACTTTTCTTATTTAAAGACATGGTTGTACTACTGCAGTAAGTTTCTTTACTCTTATAAAGGCTTCCACAATGCACAGCCCTGCAAATGATCAGTCCACACCTGTCCCTGACACCCACAATGCTACAGCTCATTTCACTCAGGAGCAGAGAAGACTGGGGTGCCAAGTCCCATGAACACAATTGCTATCCCCTCCTCATTTGGAAATCTCTGAAGCAGAAATGAAAATCCCTTCACCCAGCAGCTGTTTCCTGAAAAAAACCCCCATCAACACCACATGCAATTTTCATTCTGTGAGGAACAAGCTGGGGACCAAGAAGATTCCATGTGACCACAGGTCTGTCTGTGAAGAGTTCAGTGTCAGTGTGAAGCACTTTTGAGTGAGTTCATTCTGAATCTCCAAGGAAATGCTGTAAACATTCACTCAGAGGGGAATGTTTCTTGGGATATCACACCCGCTCTGCATCCTGGTCACCCCCCAGGATGCTCAGCACACCGCACGCTCAGCTTCGCAGCCCTGCTTGTCCTGGTAGGAACTGTGCAAGTTTTACTTTGTGTTACAGCACAACTCAATAAATCCAGTGAATTTACAAGAGCCTGAGACCCCCACCAAGCAATGACAGATAAGTCAGAGATATTCAAGTGCTCCATGGAACTGTCCTAGGGCATCAGCACTGAAGAAACAGTGTTGGCTTTGCCTGGTGGGCAGACTCAAAACCAAAAGAAACACAGCACTGATGAGACCACATATTTCAAGAAATTATTTCCAAGCTACACTGCCATTAAAAGATTAAATTGGCTCCTTAGGGATATTGCTTTTTCAGGTGGCTGCATTCTGGCTCAGCCATTGATCCCTCACATCAAGCCTACTTTCAGAGAGAAGAGTCTGTGCAGAAGCTGGGTCAGGGTCCTTTCCCTCTGAAGCACAGCTGAGCATCACTGGTGGCATTACTGCAAGGCGATGTATCCCAGGTGAGACAGCATGCCCATCCTGTTCCATTTTGGATACCCAACAATTAAAATCCTGTTATACAGCTCAGGAAGCTCTAGCTGAGATCTGTGGACTTGGAATTACTGTTTTAAAATTACATAAATTTTAATTTATGTATTATATTTTTAGCTTTCCAGAATGCTTCCAAAGAACCTCTGGTATACAATTAATTGCCGAGACCAAATGTAGGATGATTCATGAAAATAGCTGTTAGTGTTACCCAAGACAGTCATGACCCATCCTCTGTCCTTGCTTGCAACTCTACAGCTCCAGACACTGTCTTGACACCCTGGAACAAAAAAAAAAATCCAAAGAAACAGCACTTGCACTAATGCTGCAATCCATCATTTTCACTATGTCATAAACAGACTTAAAAAATCCAAAATATGATGGAAGTGCACTGTTAAACCTTTGTGTGGGCTTCATGGGCAAACTGTGTTCACTTATTCTATAAGTTTGCTTAAAAATATAAATAGAATAAACTGAGAAGTCTTTTTGTGATATGAACCAAAGTAGACTTGAGTGGGAAAACAGATCTTTCTGTCCCGCACAAGGGACCTGAACAACGTTTTAACATTCAAAATTATTTTCACATGAGAATTCCCATTTAGAGGTTTCCAGTTTATGGTCACTGATTTCAAGTTAATAAGCAGAAGGGTATTTAAATAAAACATAATACAGAACATTGTGAAGTAAAGCTGCTAATCTGATTTAGATTGCTTTATTTCCAGCTCCACAACTCTCAGCTTCCAGTCAGTAGCCTTGCTGAAGGCTGTGTGTGCCTAAGTTCCTTGAGGTACCTTTTGCTGTCACAAATTTGTATCAACAGCACTGATGCAAGGAGCCCACTAACACTCCAATAATGCAAAGTACACATGAAATAAAGCAGATTTTAAAACCATCAAGACAATGCATTTTTCTCATTTATTCAAATCTTCTGCAGGAAGTAAACACTGAAAGATTTAAAAAAACTTCACACTGCAGTATGTACAGTTTTGTGACATCACATGAGGAAATTAATTTCTAATAAAAAAAATGAGACCAGTTAAATTACTGAAGACACATCACAATAAAACTGGTTGCAGTAAAATCCCGAATTCTTATGTATGGCAATGAAAATCAGTACTCCTTTGTTTTACAGGGATGGAATAGTCCTGGTACAATATTTCAATTATGCAAAATGGAGTCCTGAACTTACATGACTTATTATAATTGCATGAGCACTTCATGTTTTAAAAGTAGGTTTGCTTTTTTTTTTTTCCCCAGACCCTTTTGAATTGAAGCACATTCTTTCACAAAGCTAAAATACCACAGCAGAAGTCATGTCCAGAAGTGGAATACTGTTGTGTTTTGAACTGACCTGACTTGTTAAGACATTTTTATTTTTATTTTTTTGCCAACGCACAGATGCACAGGGTCCCCCATGCACTTTTCATGCAGCAGGTAATCACAACTTTAAATAAAAGATTTTTTCTATACATTCTTCCAGACTTGCAACTGTATACATACATGCAAAAGTTTTTAAACCTATGTGATCATATTTACACTTATACATGGAATATACATAACAAAAAAAGATTAAAAGGTTTTTCTCCTTTGCATTAGAACAATACAAAATATGTATTTTTCATTAAGGAAACCACTATTTACATCACCTTTTAAAAACCAATTTCAACATATTATAGGTGTAACAAGTCAACATATTTACATTATATATAAATATATATATATAATATATACTTACCAGTTTACTCCTCTGTAAGATGTGGCAGAGAACAAACTGGTAATATCATGTCACTGACGTCAATGAGAGCTGTAATACTTTCACCAACATTTAACAGGGAAAATTTAAACCACTCATTTCTTTCCTTTAAAAACACTTGTAAATTAAAAATTTAAAAACATCACTAAGAGTAAATGGCTACGAAAAGTAAAATTATGGCTGAATTCCCTTTTTCTCAAACTGAGCTGCCCAGCTATGTGGTACCAGCAGAGAAGCCCTCCAGCTCTCCACCTTTGATTCTGCAGTCATGCATTACCCACCATCATTTTCTCAAGCTCTGGCAGAGGAGACACTAGAAACCTGGATATCTGAGCCCCAGACACTTCCCTCTGGAAACAAAAGGCCTATCTGCATGGCAATTCCAAGCCAATCCCCAAATCCAGCGGGTTTGGGCGCTCCACCAGGCACTCCACAACCCAAAGTGCTGCAGCCCCAGCCCTTCCTGGCTCAGTGGGGCCAAAGTTAATTCAGGTTAAAGTTCCAAGGGGCTGTAACTGCAACTCTAAACATGGTATAGAGACAATTCCCTAACTCAGCTTCTCACTGCTCTGAGAGCTGGAGGCAGCTTTCCCCCAGCAGTCTCAGCTGGGATGAGCTCTCCCCTCCCTCCCTGCTCCTTTGGGGGTGAGATCACACACCAGCACCCACTGATCTTGCGCCACTCTGCCTGCACAGCTGCTGCTGCCAGGATCTGCCAAGGCCCCATTTTGCTTCCAGTCTAAGATGTAAAGGCCTAGAGGAGACAGGAGTTGCTGAGAGTACAGAGGAGGCTCTGCCTTGGTTTGCAATTCATCTACAGGGACTGGTGGAAATCAGGGATCTTAGAGCTGCTTGGGAAAACGTGGCCAGCCCTACCAAACTCTCCTGGGGCAACAAATCCAGTTCCCACAGCCCTCTTTTCTGATGGAAAAGTCCCCAAGGAAAAAAATACCAACTTCTTTTTGCTCACTCATGCTACAAGACAAAAAATAATTAAAGAGCCTTTGGTCCTAAGGTGTCAATACTGTAAATGTGGATGGGGTAGATTCAAAGAAGACCACTCTTCCCTGCGGAGGGGGTAACACCAGTGATATTGGAGAATTCCATATAGGATGGCCTCTTAGCAGCTGACTGAGCATTCCTTGGGATGTCCTGTCCTCTCTCAAGGGCCTCAGCCTTGTTACCTGCTGTTTGAGATTGCAACGTCTAAGAGAGATAGGATTCTTCCATGAACATCATGTCCCAAACTCAAATTCTTGTATATTAGAGTTTACTGACGTCTGTGAGAATGGCAATACCCTTTCATTGACATGAACTAAAAAGAAAGCTAAGTCCTTAACTGGTCAAACTGTTAACATTTTAACTGTTTTACAAAACTTTCAAAACTAAATGTTCCAAAGTATGTATTATAACAAAAGACTACCCAAGAATAAATACAAAGATCAGCATATTGCTTGATTTCAATATTATTTTTTGTTAGGGTCAGAATCTTCCTCACTCTTCATCTCAACTGAATTTTGGAGAAGTTTTTTCAACCAGGTAATTCCACATCCTCTCAAGCTGCATTTTTCTGTGGAGCTCTTCAAGCAAATTGTAGCCCTGTATTTAGTCTGGGGACCATCTATTATTCTATATTGTATATATTTCCTACCTATATACACATTGTTTCAAGAAAAATAATCAATTAAGACTTTAAAAGACATTTAATGGATGGAACAAATACCATCTTTTTAATATTTCTGCTGGGTTGACTCATATAAAAAGAATTCAGTTCCACTGTCAATCTAAAATATACTTTATCTCATTAATGATTATTCTGTGAGACATCTGAATTGTCATTGGGCCACTTATAAATGCAATATTAAAGACAAACAAAATTTTATTTTTATATTATACTTCAGACAATGACATTTAAAATGATACTAGATTTGTGTGAAGGTTTTAAAATATAAATCTTCTTTGTACAGCCCATTAATATATTATGTTTCACCGAAATAACATAAAAATATATCTTTAAATTGCTCTGTTGTTTCTCATAAAAACCAGGGGGAATGTTTTATACCAGATACCATCAAATATTTGTGTTCCCTAAAAGAAGGTATCCCGCAGAGGGAGGCAAAACAGAATAGTGGTGCATTTTCCAGCTGTCAGACAGGAGAATTCCCTTTCAGTAGGAACTGCACTGGAAAGAGAACTGATCTTGGGCGGGGGACAGGGACAAGAGGGGGACAACAACTTCCCAGGAGTCTGAGAAAAGCATCTCTGAAACCAAACCAGACAGAAAAGGGCAAAATGTGCCGTCACTCATGTCTGCTATGCAGACATGAGATGGACAGAAACAGCAGTTTCGTCATGTCATCGGCTTGCAATGGTGAAAACAGCCAAAATTAAACCAGAGCATTGCTTTCATTAACTGTGCAAGCCAACTGCTTAGCTGCTTGCTAATGGCAAAGAGGATTATCAGCGAAATCAAGAAGCCACAGAGAATTTTTTTTTTAGGGGAGTAAAAAGTTCAGCAAAACTTCTGCTCGCCGATAATTCATTAATTTAGATGAACTGGATTTTGCCCTCTTCCTCCGCCCAGAGAAATAAGGGCCGCAAATGGATTTAACACTGACAGTGCTAACGGGAAAGCAGAGCCATGAGACTCTTCCCCAGCCAGCAATTCTTTTAAGGTGTCTCAGCTTTGACTGCAATTTTCAGTTCCTCCCATCTCAGGCTGATATTGCCAGATGTTACAAATCACAGCACAGGTGGGGATTGAGGAAAAGGGCAGGGAAGGATTTCTCAGATATATCCCACTATCCATTACAGAACATGACAAAATCACAGTTTTATCCTCAGTGCTACCTGGAAAATTATTCTAAAGCCAGATTTTCTGCAGTGAAAGGGTAGTGCATTAAACCATGGATCAGCTGTTCAGAGAGTAATAAATATTGGCAGATCATAGATTCTTTTCCCTGGTTGTAGGAAGAGGCCAACACATTTTTCATTAAAACCGTATTCCATCTCTGAGTGAAAGTCTGATGTGGTGCTTTAGAGCAGTTGGTATTCTTCCACAGGGAAGCAGGAGGGTGCTGAACAGACAATTCCACTCATCCCCTGCACAAGCTTTCCAGCATTTTCCTCACTGAATACATGTACTAAGCCTTCTCAATCACACTGCTCCAAGAGGCATTTTGGCTTTCCCCTTTCAGGCAGGGAAGTGACAGGAATGTGCTGACAAAAGGACTCATGCAGTACTTGCATGGCCTATGAAAATCTGCCTTTTTATAAAAACCTAGAAAAACTCCTTAATTCTAACTAGTAACTCATAGCTATGGCTAAGAATTCTGAGGAAGGCATTTGTTGAGAGCGGGGCAAGGAAGAAAAATAGATTTTACACCACTATTCTGGCAGGACCACAAACAAGATTTAAAAATAACAATACAAATTTTGGAAGCACTAAAAAATACATTTCAGTGCACTTCAATTATTAACACTGACGCAGGTTTTCCAATATGACAAGCTAATACCTTGGACGGACTGCTCCATTTCTTAAAAGTTATTCTTAAAATTTCACAAAACATATTAAAACATTCAAAAAAAAAAGAAGTACACCATCTCTATGCTCAGGCTTCAAAAAAGTAAGGATTATTTTACAGGGAGGGAGGAAACGCAGCATTACCACCACCTAGGCTGTACGCTTACATTTTATGTTATACCAAAAGCTTGCAGATCCAAATAAGACTCTGATCAAAGAGTACTCATAACTTAATCTGATACATACAGAAACGTCTTGTACAAATTACAACCCTTCTAGTTTCCTTGTGACAATCTACTGTAAAGCAAATTTTATCTACATGTATTTTAAATAACATCACCAGAAAAATAAAAAGTTTGTCAAATGAAAACAATGTTTCAATTAGACCATGCTTTTTTTTTTTTTTTAAATCATGCTCAATTTATACAGTAGTCAAGTTCATACTCATTTTTCTTTTCTTTTCTTTTTTTTTTTTTAAACAAAGATTCAAAACCACTGATTGTAAACTCACTGAGGAGGCTGCAGTTTATTCTGGCTCTTTTTTGATTGTTCGCACTTTTTCCAGAAGTCCGTGCACTTCTCCATTCACACCACCATGCTGATGGGAGGTGTTACTCCCCATATGGCTGTCATAAGGGCTTCTTAAGTTACTAAAAGGAGTTTTAAGCTCTGTGTCAGATGGCAACTCCTCTTTGATAGTAACACGGGTTGAACTCTCGGAAAATGAAGGTTCATTCCAAATTTCTTTGTCATGCGCTTCTTGGCTGCTGACAGAGCTGCCGCCTTTCTGTAACATGTAGTACAATATTGGATTGGTTTTGGTCAGTCTTGGAGAGTCTTTCTCATAATCATTCTTGTCCATGCCCGTGATCACCCATCTGATGGGCCCCTTCTCACCGGGCATGGAACACATGCTAAACTGGTCAGACTCTAGTCTGGACACTGTACTCCCCAGATGTTCAGGGAAGGGGGAACTGGCTGGACTTTTTACTGCTACAGGATACTGAAATGTTCTGTGATCTACACAATTGTTCTGTTGCACAGGGCTTCCCACCAATGATCTTACTGAAGAAATGGTGAATTCAGGTTTATTGACTGTTGTACTGGTTTTGTTTCCTTTTTTCTTGCCCTCTGTTAGTATGTTATTCCTATGTTGTGACAGATCTCTCTCACAGTTTTCTGAGAGAAGCAGCTGTTTCAGCACATTAAAGCCTTTACTATCTCTAGACCAACTCCTATTTTCAGTTTCACTATTTGAACCATGACTTACAGCATATTTAAATTCAGCATCACTTCTACTGAATTTCAGTTCTTGCTGGTTAAGCAAAGGCCCGTACAGCGCCTCGGTAGGAGAAGCGTGATTGTTTCCAGCATCAGACACATTACTTTTCATCTTTTTTAATGGGCTTTCCAAAGGCTCAGCATGAAGCTTCCTCTTCTTAGGGACTGTGCAAAGACTCTTAGATTCAAGGTGTGTCAGCTCGTTGTTTCGGTGACTCCTGTCCAGCTCATCTGCAGAGTAATTGTCTTGATTCTGTCTCAGCAACCTACTTAGCAGGCCATTTTTGGAAAAAGAGAAATCTTGAGGTGAAAGAGGCTCAGATTTCACCTCCTCGGATGCTGGAGAAGCAGCTGCGTTTCTCTGCAGTGAATGAACAAACCCTTGGAATTTGTTACCCTTGCATTCTCTTACTTGTTGTGCATTTGAATTATAAGGAACATTTGATTCGTCAGATGGTTCAGTTTTTATTTTCACTGTCAATATTTGCTCATTCAAAGCCTTGTCTGTCTGTTCTTGAGAACTTTCATCTCTTAAAAGCATCCTCTCTTTCTTTTCACTTTTACCTTTATTGGGAGTTCCCAGAAGCAGCTGAAGGACAGTGCGCCTTTCAAGGAGATTTTCTATTTCCGAGCCTGGAAGTCCTTGTTCGGCGGGTGTGGGCTGACAACTGAATATTTTGTTATTTTCTTCATGCATACTCAATTTATTCGTAAGCAGAGGGCTGTTCAATCTATCAATCAAGCCCACAGGTTTATCCATGTTCCCTGCCAGCAGCTGTTTGTTAGCTCTTTGTTCCTCACTCGACATGGAACTCTGCATGCCGCACTGAGCCAGGTTTTGCAGCAGCTTGCTGGCACTGAATGCTGAGGAATTCTGGGGGCTATCGGTCCTGCTCAGCTTAGCTCCTTGAACTTCTTTGCTTTTGGACAGGTCTATCAAGTGTTTAGATGCAGAATTCATCAGTCTGTCCGGCTGGATGCTGCAGGCGTAGGGTGGCGAGCTCCGCTTGACAGCCAGCGACTGGTGCGAGAGATTTATGGGAGAGTCTGCTTTTGTGGAAGCCAGCAAGGGTGGAGTGCTTAAGGGAGTCATTCTGTTGGCACTGGGACTGTCAGTAACAGGAGTCCTTTTCCCAGTCTGTACAGTGAATTTTGCCACATCAGCTGTACTGTGTGGTCCCTGAGGATCATTACTCTTCTCTACCTGTTCTTCACTCTTATGCCCAAGTAACAGCTGAAGTAGTGTTACTTTCTGGTGGGGATTCAGCTTAGAAGCTTTTGGAGTGTCTTTCTCTTCCTTCATCTCTGGACAGGAAACTTTTGGATCCCAGTTACGAAGCAAGGACTGAGTCAGGTTGTCCAGTGATGCAGGTGGACCTGCATCTGGTTTATCTGTTCTCTGTTTAAAGGATAGGTCTATAGGAAGACAGTTAGAATGGGAGCTTTCATCATCACTGCTGTCTTCTGTAAAACTGGGATTGTTGTCTGAATACTCATCAACAGTTGTTGGTGTGCTGCTGTCTTCAAAAATGCTGGCTCTCTCACTTTGCTCACGCCCTTTCACGTGCTTGGTGGTATTCTGGCTTTTCAGCAGATGTAAGAGCAAACTGTTGCTGGGAGAGGTTTTCAGGTTACTCCTTTCCACAGTACTTTTGTATCCCGCAGTTTTGGGAGGTGAGTGCATGATTCCCACTGAACTCTGAAATGGTGCCATATTGCCTTTGCTAGCGACTGTTTTGGGGGATGATCCTGCTTGACCATTGAGATGGCTTGTCATTCCTTTGGCCAAACCAAACTGGCCTATGTCCTTCTGGGCACTTTCTTGTAACCTGGCCATTGCTGCAAGTCTCTCACTTGCAATCTGATTGGCATTTTGTGCTTTTAAAGCATGTTCCCTGGAGTACTGCTGCAAGTGGGCTTCACTGGAAAGGAGCAGAGCCAGCTGGCTGCACGCTACGCTGGGCTTGGGTGAGGCAGCGGGGCTGGATCGTTTCTCTACCATGCTTGCAACAGCTTGTAATCTTGCAGCACACGACAGGGGCTCGTTCATCACCTGAGGGCTGCTCTGCACCGCATGAGGGGATTCTATAAACCTCTCCTTGGGCAGGTTCTTGGTGATGTCAGGCAGGCTGTTGTCCAGCTTCTGATCTTTTGCTTTGCTCTTCTTCAGCAGGGTCTTCAGGTGGCTGGATGCAACGCCATAGCACCTTAAATCTTTCTCCACTTGTAAAGAATCGTGGCTAAGAGAATAGCCCTGCTCCTTAAGACTCTGTCTAATCTGCTGTGACAGAGCAACACTCTGCAGCCTAGAGCTGAATGACTGAAGCAAAGAGGCAAGTAATGTGCTATCCTGTTTGCCTTTAGGCACATTTTCAACCATGCCAGCCAACAAAGCTTCCTTTTTTCCATCTAAATCCACAATGGAATCAGACAATCGCCTTCTCTTTGCTGCATTCCAGTCTTCTGAAGACTGCAACAGTCTTGCTTTTTTGAGGTGCAGCATGCCAGATCCCCGATATGTACTTGTGTTAAGAACTGGACCATTACTCTGACAGCTGGGAAATATATTTCCTGAAATCTTAAAGTTTTGATCCTCCCCACTATGCCCAGTGGACTTTTTGTCAACTGCAGTACCTGAGCCTCCTGCTGCTTGATGCATTAGTAATCCCTCTAGGTAAGTTAGAACAACAGAATCCTGGTGCATCTCAGAGCCAAGCTCTTCTCCATGAGTCATGTTCAATAAAAGTTTCCAAAAAGGCTCTGTTTCTGTTCACTTCAAAGACTAGTTTTGCTCAATCAAGATGCAGAGTTAATAACAGGTAGATGTCTACAGTGTTTTCTTAGAGACTTTCAGAAACAATAGAAAATGTATTATCCTAGGCAGGCTTCTCCCAGTGTACACTGTTTGATGAGCCAGGTTCCCAATCATAGCAATCAGCTGATATCGAGGATATTTACTGATGATGTCTAGGAGGATTACTCAAAATATGGTTTCACAGAAAAAAAGTTCCATGAAGTATTTGCTGCCTTCTTTCTTCAGGAGGCCAACTTGCTTTTCTTCCTTTTCCATTTCCACCAAGCACATAAAATTCCTAAGTCAGAAACACAAAACAAAAACCAGAAAGAAAATAATTAGGATTTATATATAATTGCATAAAACATTTTTTCCTTTTTAAAAAAATATCCAAACCAAATCCCCCATGCATTGTCTTAAGCAGAGATGCAGGATACATAACACACACATTCCAAAAAAAACCTAAAAATCAAATAAAAGGACAAAATACATGGTATCCAGTTTCAAGAACTTCATAAAAACAATTCTGAGACAAAGTTTTATACAAAATTTAAGCTTACTTATCATAAGCACAGCTACTACAATCCTTCACTGAATTTCACTATTCTGCAGCTAAAAATAAGGAATAGCAAACCTGAAAGGAAAATCTTGAATCACTCTAAACACAGTTTAAAAAAAATCCATTGAATTTTACTTTACTGTTGCATGTACTTATCTTTTGTAAACGTAAATACACAGGACATGCAGCCTATCACTCTTAAATTGAACTAATAGGAAAAGGCAGGCCTAAAGTCAATGTTTAGTTTCACATTGCCTATGTTTTCAAATAACAGAAGAGATAGCATCACATATATGAGTACATTTTTGCTTGGCAGATGGATGATATTGCTGAAAGTAGAAACAAAGCAGTGCTGCCCAGGACTATGCACCAATGCAAAATCCAGTATGGTAACACAACAGGAGTGAAATCTGCTGTTCTTACAACACCCAAACATCACAAGTTATTAGAACACTCATGTGATAAGAGTGGGGAAAAGGTTGCTTGTGCTCCTGATGCAACATAAATCCTGGCATCAAAGTCCTCCCTTCCCTGGAGGATTTTCACCTTTACATTCTTTCTGTACATGAAACAAATGATGGCAAAACCAAACCAAACCAGTTCTTCCCTGAAGTCTTGGTATTTTTCAAGAGGGTGTAATATCTCTACTAAATACTTCCTTGGATGGGGCAGTGTGGAATAACAAGCTGTTTTAAAATGCACAGCAATGGTGCTCGTGCTGGATGGATCTCTTCAGTTTCACTTATGGGGCTGGCCAATGGCAGCACCAACATTTCAGTCACCACAGCTCATTAATGAGATCCTTACAGCCCACATGCATTCTCCTTCACCCATTCAGTACTGAAGTGGCATAAATATTCAACATGAGCAAAGGTAAATGTCCTTCTGCATATTGAACTCTGCAATTTGCTTTCACGGGCTAGAACTCCATTGAAAACTTGTATTTACAAGTTTAAAAGGGATGTACACAGACAAAATCCTTGCCTCCTTAAAGTGAATGAATATTTTATGATTGATTTCCCAGAGGCAAGTATTTAATTCAAAACCTACAGGCAACTAGAAGTCAGAAAATAATCAGATATTAAAAATGTAAAGAATAAGAACTACTAAAATAGCTGTAATGTTAACCATCCTTAATCTCCCAGGGCAAATAGTCCCTTATTTGGTTTTAAGTCATGTAGAAAATCTCTAAAAATGGAGCTATCTTTTAAAAAAAAAAACCCACCCAAAGCAAACCCATACAAAAAATCTAACCAGCAATGCATTGTAGTGTAAATGTGTATATCCAAGCATTTAAATATCAAATGCAAAGCTGGTAGCTATTACTGAGGTCTCAGTACTTCTCTGAGAAATACATGTCCACATTAACCAGCATTTACATAATTACCTGTAGAAGACACAGTGTTCCTTCAAACAACTTAAGTGGAACAACTTAAATGTGGATTCAGCTAACTGAAAATTACTGATCATCTTACTGTTCCTTCAAAAACCTCTGTATCTCTGGGTGGGCTTTTGCAGAGTTTCAACCCAAAAACAGAATAAAAATCACAGACAACAAATCCCTTAAAAAAAAAAAAAAAACAAACAACAAACCAAAACAAGATTTCCATTGCAAACATCAAATATTCAGCAACAGTAACAGCAATACGATTAGACTAATTTCCTCAAACATTTGGGAACACACTTTATCTAGAGAATATATTTCTCCAGCTTCCACAAGTAAACTGTTCATCTGCAACCAAATTTTCCTGTTTCAAACAGCAAAGAAGCTGACTGCGTGCTGTTATTAAAATGGTACAAGTAGCACTGATAAGCTCTGTATTGTATTTAAGACAATAAAATTGAAATTTCTGGCTATCTGGTAAAGTAAGGCTTGCAGATCACCTTTAAGGTAGAGTCTCAAACAAATGCACCATTAAGCCAATATTCAGTACAACTTTACTCACTACACCTTTAGGTAATTCAAAAAAGGACAATGCATTTATGGAAATCCCTCAGGTACTCCAAAAGCCTCCTGCAGGAGGTGACACCTGTAGCCAGTTCAGTTTATACACAACAACTATTCTAAGAAGTGTTTTGCCACCTTTTTCATTTTTTATTTTACTTTAATTACCCAGAGCTAGGGAAATGCTGATAAATTCGATGAAATCAGATTGCAGCGAAGAAGCTTCTTTAAAGAGAATGAAATCTGGAAAGCACTTAAGACACTAGAACAGGGTATCAGCAATCCTTTTAAAAAGCCTCTTTTGATTTAGTGCTGTAACAGTGTTAAAATCTCAAATGACAATGTCCATCTGAGGTGTAGTCATGCCAAATCCAAACCAGCTTTGGAAATAAATGTTCAGCAGGACACTAAGGCAACCATTCAGCTACCTTCTGAATACATACAGACTGTACAAAAGAACTTCCCCAGACTCAGTGAAATGTTAACTTTTTTCTTGAAATTAAATATTCAGGAAATTATCAGAGCAGTGGTAAGGGAAAAAAAAGTTAAAAGGAAAGGTAGAAGAAAGAGAAAGGAGAAGTCATACAGCAACAGATTTCTTATTTCCCAGTAAGGGCTGAAGCAACTGCTAAGATCTACGAATCTCTACACCTAAATATCATATTTAATCACTATGACAAAATAAATGGATAAGTTAATGTGCTTTCCTGACCACAGCTACTCTAAATGCACTCTTTTTTTGGTCACTTCTGCTATCTTCTCCCAGACTTCTGTACCATGAGAAATAAACAACTTAACTGTTATGCAGAACCTCCAGGAGCACCCACTGATTACAGCTCTTTGAACCATGTTTACCTAGACAAAACTAAAGCAGCAGCAGAATCCACAGCACAAACGCTGTAACCTGGTGAGACACTCCCCAAATAAAGCATACCATGAGAAATCAGTTCTACAGCTTTTTAAATGAGAAACTGTAGCCAGTATAGGGAAAATATGGGAATATTAAAATGTTCACTGAACTGCATACGTCCAAAATATTAATTTCACTTTTGCAATTGTTAAAGTTTTTCTTTGTTTGCAAACTACAAATATATTTATCCACCACAAAGATTTTAAAGGAATAACAACAACAAACTTTAAGATCATTTGCTTAACATAAAATATTACTGCTGCAAAAGATAATGAAATCTGAGAACACAGCTCCTAATATGTTAAAGCACAACAGAACCAATTGTTTTCGGCTCCTGAATATTTGTTTTTGATTTTTAAGGAATTCTTCGAATGAATGAAAACCTCAACTGCAAAACCTAAGTGGAGGCCCTAAACAAAGAGCAGACTTTTAGTTCACCCAGTAGATGTGCAGTTCCTGCTATTTATGAACTTACAGACAGTTCACAATTTAGCTAGCAAAATCACATTTGTAAGATATTTTTCCAACAGCCCAAACTAACATTTCCAGTTAAATCCTTTTGCTAAATGGAACAGAGAGCCACAGTAAATTAACAATCCTAAACTAGCATGACTTGAGTACGAGGGTTACATAATCTATTGGAGAATTCAAAAAACTTGGTATTATCAAGGTGTCTTCTTCTGCAGTCTCAATTCAAGATCATAGGAAAAAAATCTTACAGAAATCATTAAGGTATTAATTTAGGAAACTGGCAATGGCCAGCAGATTGCCCACATGAACATTTATTAGAAGATACATTACCCAAACTCATGCACATTGTTAGAATGATTAATAGAGGTTGAGACTGGTATATGTTCACACAGATAAAACATTTTTATTAACTACATTTCAGAGTTCTCTCATGACGATTAAACTCCTGTAGAATTTTGTGTTTCATTTTTAAGTTAAGATGAATCAAAACATACATTTGTAAAGCTAAAATAAAACTCATCTGTGCAATAAAAACCTTCAGTTATTTAATAAATTTGGTGTTCTAATGCTTAGCTACTACTGGAAGAGCCAGAAAAAGTCTCTTACTAGCTTCACTGACTTCCCATTCTCATATTCCCAAGTGTAAAGGCTCCAGCCCACCACATCAGCCAATGGCTCAGACTGTCATTTTAATTATTACAGATTTGAGGAATGCAGTACAGTGATTACAGTGGCAGCTTGGGATCCAGGGGTCCAATTACTCGCTGTGCTGCAGACAGGCTGTCTGACTTCTGGTTTTACTTCTCTGTACCCTGTTTTCCCAGATGGAGTAATAATAGATGGAAACTTCAGAAAGATAATTGTGGATAAATATATTAAAGGCTGTGTGTTACTCAGCAGCTCCAGTACCAGCACCGAGTACCTAAACCACAGGATTTTAAGTGATTCCCCATCCTTACGGCTGCCTGCAGTGAAATGTTGACGAGCACAATGAAATTAGGATCTCAAAAAAAAAAAAAATTCCTAGATGCACTGGGAATTGCAGCAGAATCTTGCAGTGAACTAAGAATGAGTGGGGGAAATGAGACTTGCTGTCCCAGAATTGTTATGAAGCTCAACTTGCACACCTTTGATTTCAGCAGGAAGGATGTCTTCAGAGGGCTGGTAAAAGCACTTCAGTCTTTAGTTGGCTCTTTTTGCAAAGGTTCTGAGCAGGGAAACAGCCCTGATCAACAACCCAGCACCAAATGCACAGAGCTGCACAAATGAGCAGGTACTTCAAGGGTACTTCAGCACGTGCTCTAAGAGAATCAAGTATTTAAGTGCTTTGCTTTTCCGAAATCCACGCTTTATTTGTGTCAGAAATCTGTTCAGATGAATGGAGCAGCTGAGACCTCTTCACAGTTTTGATTCAGGCATCCAAGACATTTTGAAGGTTCCCTTTGCAAACGTAATTTAGAAAAAGAAGAAAAAACGGAAGAAATGATCAGATGGGGGAGCAAAATTCAGCAATAAGTGGGTGAATTCTCCCACAGCTGCACTTGAAAGAATTTGGGAATCCAGAAGTCTTTCTTTACAACTAATTCATTTAAATAAAATAAATCAGGCACCTCTCCTACAACTGTAGGCTATCAGCTTGAGAAAGCAAAAATAAGCTTCTTCCCAGGAGCTTGGCACATTTATTCGCTCCTCCTAAGCCTGCTGACTGACTCCAAAAGACATTTTGAACGTGGCAAGGATAGCCTATCCCTCTCAGACAGCTCAGTCGGGAGAGGGCACATGAGGAATCGTGTTGCAGCCTCTTCAGAATTCCTGCTCCTGCCAGGAATTCTGAAGAGGCTCCCAAGACTCCGAGCCCACCAGAGCTGGCATTCCCCATCCCGAGCCGGGGCTGTTCCCTCCTGGCTGGCACGGAGCACATGGCAGCACCGCTCCCTCTGTCAAACATCCCCTGGTTAATGCAGGATTAGCGACAGCCATGGCTCCACCGCCAAATTCTGCACAAGCATAGGAGTGGAAAAGCCTTTTCCCATGTGTTTCGTTAAGATGTGTGCTGACAAACTCAGCCCTGACCTGACTTTAAGATTTAGACAACACAAAGAGGTGTTTTCTTCACTATGGTGATAGGGCAGCAGTGGGAGGGGGTGTGTAGAAGGGATCAGACCCCCAACCAGCCTGATCAAAACATGATTATTTTATCAGTTTTAGTTACAGGATTTTGAAAAATACTAGAACAAAGCAATTCCGTAACAGATGATGGAACAGGTCAGAATGATGCAAAATCTACGGTTTTACGAAAGTGTGCAAACCCTGAGTAAATGAGAAGTCTTTAAGTCACACAAAATCGACAGAAACACATAACCAAGGGCACAGCAGGCACAAGACACAGTTTTTCCTCTGAGAATAAGACCTGACAGACCACTGGACTGAAATGTTAGTGAACCAACAACTGAGTGGGGAAGAAAAAAAACCAACTGTTGTCGTGGTAGGGACTATTTAGATTCACTTCAGCTTTTAACAGAGCACTAAAATGTAAATGCTGATTACTGTTGTTGTTAACAGTGGCGCCAGAGGAACATAAGGAAGGGGAGGCTATTCCTACACATTCCATTTGGGGTGTGGAAAGGGGGATTCAGTCACCTCATCTCAAGTGTCCCTCCACTCCTCAGATTTCACATGGGATTCTCCAGTCCGGGAATCTGTGACTCACACAGACCATGGAATACCACCCTATGACCACAACGAGGAGCTTTGGGATGGTATGTAATGTATATCAAGGGGGAACACAACATTTCCAGCCTGTGCTAAAATGAGGTGTAGAAATGTCAGGGAGATTTCCATACCCACGCAGAGAGAGGGCTGCAAGCAGGAACACCTCAAACTCTGTGGAAAGGCATTGCCACGTGGAAAACCCAAATTCTGAGCACTGTTGGCTACAGTGAGACTCATCCGATGCCGGCGCTCAACCCATCCCAGCCACATCTTGCAGATCGTGGTGCACAGCTTGCAGAAGGCCACAGGCAGACATTTCTCCTTATGTGACTTGTATTTTTGTATCTTACTTCATAAAGATACCTCTAAGGAGTAGGAAAGAAATTGAAAATAAGGGGAAAAAAAAAAAACAAACCCTTAACAAAAAGCCAAACCAACCAACCAAAACCCTACCTGAGAAATAAACCCCCTCCCTCATCCAATATCACCCCAAACCCAGTGAAACCTCCAAAAGAGATGAAGTGCATGGGAAGGAGCAAATGTGGAGCAGACAATTGCCATGAAAGCCTTAATAGGAGCTCTCCAAGGTTTACAAGTACACTTAAGCACCATACACAGCTTAATCCCAACCTGGCCTCCACGTCAAAACCTCCTGCTGGAAAGTTCTGCAAAGTTCAGAGAGTAAACACTTGTGGCCATTTTTCATGCTGTGACACTCTTCAAACAATGGCTCAGCCTACTTAAGAATATTTCTTATTCTAACAAGTACAAGAACAGAGCATCACAGAAATAATCACTCCTAGATGCAGAGTACCCCGTGCTGTTTGTGTAACTTATGATTCACCTGATGTTTCACAGACATTTCAGTAAATTCCTTACCCAGGCTCACACACATATATTTGTTCTTACAAATACTGCTAGAGGAATATTTATATTTTGTTCTCTAGTGGTAAAGGACATATTTGAGTTCACTTGGTGATTATGGTCTACTAACACTCTAGGCATGAACTTAGAAACACACTCTCTTGCCAAGTCTTTGCTAATAGTAAGGGATGAGGAAGAGCAGACTTTCAACTTATGAACATCACCTGTGAAGAAAGCAAGTATTTGACACCTAAACCTGTCCCATCAGTCACTCTCAATGGTCTGCTGCTGAAGACAAAAAGGGCAGAAACAAAAAGATAATTCAGAGAAATTACACCCCCACTGCACATCCATTAAGGACAAGGATCCAGAAATAGAATATATCACTGAATCTCAACTAATGTGGGAAAGGGTGATCCAAACTCAGAAATAGAGTGAGCAGAAAGGCTTTCTGTTAATTGAGTCTTCTTATTCAAGAGACCAAGAGCAAAAAACATACAAAAATCTATACAAAGACTTGTTTTCAGAACAGAGGAGGACAATATACAACAGAACGGACAGATGACACACCTTTACAATGTTTGGTAAACCACTTGCCTATAAATAAGCAATTAAAAGGAAACTCAACCAGCTTTCCATTCCCTCTGACACCTACAAAACCAAATCACTGATTGTGCATTAAACTCTACATCAACTCCCCAAGAATGAAATGTGATTAATATACAGTGAAGAAATCAATGTCCTCTCCTGGGCAATCATGCTTTTGAGTCATGATCAATGCATGCAGATAATGTATTTCCACACAACTCTGACCTTCTGCTTGTTGGAGGGATCTCAAGATACAGGCATTTATTGATAGCAGTGCACTAAAACAGTGTATTTCTTGGAATAACTGTGTTAGACGATTTGGCATATGTTAAGTCACTTTATGTTATTTTAACCAAAAATTGGTTTCAGATGTCAAAGTGCAACAAAAGGCTAAAAAGTAATGCACAGTATTTTATTGACAGTAATAGCTGTGTTTCACTTGGGACCAAGCATCTCATGGTTATGAATGAAAGGCACTTTGTAGACTTCTCAACAGCATAGGTTTCAGCTAACTGAACACAAATACACAGGAATTCCAGGCAAGGTGGAATACAGGATCACAGTCACATATCGTTCAACTATATGTAAAACCCCCATAAATTCATGTTAGAGACCCAGATGATTTGTAGTTGGGGTTTGGTTTTTTTTAAAGTGAGTGGAGGGGACACTACAGCTTCTGTTGTAATGGGAGATTTCAGCTCATTGTCTGATGTTTACAAAGGTTGTTGTGGACATGGAAAAGACTCATATACCTACATTTAAGCGCAAAAGGAAAAATCTGCAAGAATAAGATGGTCTTTACTAGCTCAATTCAAATAAAAAAACTATTATTTTTTTTCTCTCCAAAACAGCAATAAAACCAAGTGAAATTCAAGATAAAAAGTAAGAAGCAGCTTTAGTGAAACTTTGGGAGAAGAGGCTCATAACATCCTGTAAAGACAAAAGGACAAAGAGCCCTTATCACAATGCCAGAGTTAATCTAAAAACATTCACAACACAAATCCCCAAGTAAAATATTGAAAGGACTTGAAGTCATATAGATGTATCCAGAGATGATCATCTGACCTTCACACATAAAGAACAGGACTGCACCTCACCCCTAGCCATGAGTCAAATCAGAGCAATTAAAATACCAACTTGACTCAAAATCAGTGAAAATATTATTTACTGCCACAAAGGCATAGCAAAAACAACGGATAGCTGGTAAAGGAAAGTGTTTAAGTATCCCTCACTGTAAGGACATATACTTTGAAACAATTTCTCAAAAAATGCTGATAAAGGTGCCATGCATTTTAAGAAGATAATATGCCATCACGAATTTGTGGAAACATTCTATATTCGTTTTTAATGAGTTCTTCATGGAGAAAACAACTGCAATAGCAAAAAAATAGAGCTAGTTATTATTGCTTGTTTCATTACTGTCAAGAGAGTTAAAACAAGTCCTTATGCCAAATTAAAAAGTATGAAACAAAACAATACAGATGTGTGACTGATTTTTGAAGAAAGCATGTGATTTTCTACATAAAACAACATTACTCCAGAAATAAAAGACCTGTTAAAATTGAATCTATTACTCCATACTTGCACATAAGCATTAGCCAATTTGGGACCTTATTTCACAACGCCTGTGAAAACAACCACCTCACTAAGGCTTTCTGAACGCATATGTCCAAAGTGCCAGTGTTACACCAACCAACTCTGCTGCCTTGTTTGCACTTGTTTAAAATAAGGGCTGTGCTCAAGACCCTGCTGAGTGCACCTGGCACAAGGCTCCTGCAAGGCAAGCCAGACTAAGGACCTCGTCACAGTCCAAAGAAACCCCAAAGATCCTGCCCAGCATCTGTTTTGCAGTTCAACCTGTAGGAACATGGGATTACGAGTGACATGAGGAAGGACAAAGAGCAGGGACTACTCTCACTGCTGAACCTCACTCAATGCCAAAGAAAAGCACAGCCACTGGTGAGAATCCCACCTCTAAGCAGAAGGTCCATGCTGAACTTAGAAGAGTTTATTGGTGAACTAAAGATGCCTTTGTGAAAACCATCTCCTAAACAGAACTAGAAGAACAACAACAACAAAGTAAATGTCTTCAAACCCACTAAAATCTTAAAAGATGACTGAAAATGTAACTGACCCAAATATTTTAAGTTTTATACTTGACTGAGGTATCCTGTGAAGCTGGAGTATAAATCCTATTAAACTGAACTTATTTTGTCCATCCTTAAAATAGATTTGACATACAAACACAAACACAAGGTCAAGGTCACAGATCAGCAAGAAAGATTACAAAGAGGACTGATGTAAGAGCTGGCATTTGATCAAAGCTCCTGGATGTATCTTTTTTTTAGTACACTTACCAGAAATACCACTACACTTCATTTTCTTCACATTGGTACATTACATGCTTTAAGTATTCCCTACATTTAAGACCAGGTGCTTTGTCCTTATTTATTTTGATAAGAACTATAAGGCAGCATAGCAAATAAACTAAGGAAAAGCTCTTATGCTAAATGAGAAGGAAGTGAAAGACACTTTTTGCCATCCTTTTCACTCTATTCAGCCACTGCTAATATACATTAAATTACAAATTTTAAAGGAAAACCCACTCAAACACAGAGCAAGACCAGTGCTAAAGAGTCAGGACCACAGGTTTTAACTTGGATCAGTCCAAGACACTTATCTTAATACAACAATTGTATATTTGGATGTGCACTTCCAAGCACAACACTTGCTTATTTATCCTAATTACCTGTGTGCACAGCATATATTTCTCAATTAACAAAAAAACCCCCCCTCAAGGTCTGCGCAGAACACAATCAAACTAACCTCTTCTGTAATCAGGACAACATTTACCTCCTAGAAAGCTTCTCTAATGCTGAGCACTGAGTAGGTGAGCAGATTAAACACAGTAGCAACAGTTGAAAGACTCATTAAAACCCAGCTGCTGAAAATAGTCAGCAATGAAAGTCATTTACAGATCCATCCATCCATACACAGATACATTCTCAAAGCTTTAAACACATGCAGGAGAGCATTTAGCTCACAGGTCACATCTACCACATGTACCCCTCTGGTGCCTGAAGGTGAGGAAGAGGTGTCTTGGGTGACACAAGGGCATTCAAAGCCGCACAGAGTTTAGATGCTCGTTGTAACAGGTAGTAATCTAAAGAGTAGTGTGGCTTGTACTCTTAACCCCCACTTTCAACAACCAGCACCGCTCTGATGTTAGTTTAGATGTGACTGGGAGCAATCTATATTTAAAGAGAGAGATACGTCTATAAATAGGACTACTTGTGTTAGTACTAAAGCTTTTACTGGAACCCATTTGGGGTGACCTGCACAGCTCACTAGTTTGTAGGCATCTTGGACATTGCCAGTAAAGCCTTCACACCATCACATATGCTCCTGGCACCTTGTTTCAGCTATTTAACATTTGTTTACTGATTTTACTCCATTTTGTAGAGGTAGTATATTTGCAGCTTTCTGCCTGTAGGACTGGGTTGTCTCACCTACTAATGAAAAGGCCTTAAATGAAAAAAAAAAAAAATGGGGAAAAAAAAAAAAGGTTTAAAAACTTGTCTCCTTTTGGAAAATATCCTTCACAAGAATTAGGTTGTCACTCTCTTAAGCTATAGTATTGTCTGAGCTACCAGGGCCAGATACAAATCACTCCTGAAGCCTGGGATGCCAGCTTCAGGTGGTATAGATGCTTTTAACTCCAATAATGATTCATCAGATCTTAAAACAGTCACTGGTTTAAGATCAAATTGATTTAAGTTGTAGACCTCAGGGCAATATAGTTCTGCTCTTCCTTAGTCCCCCTTTTGTAAGCCCTTTCACGAAAATGAGAGAAAAGGGGAGGTTGGTTAATTTTATTTTTTCAAGTGGAATTTCTATCCTTCCTACTTTGTGAAAAGCTGATAAAGCTCCTCGCTGCATTGAAGAGTTAGAAAGGAAAAAAATTTTAAAAAAAACCTAAATCAGGCAATGATTACAACAAACCATCAGAAGATCCTTCCACATCCACAACATCAGCTTACTCTGAGAACCAAGCACACGTGAAAATGGGTATATAGGACATTTCACAAGTAAAAACATTCTAGGAAACACATCAGCTTATTAGCAGTACAGCTGCCCAACACGTGAAACCCTAAAGCAAGTGCATTTGGAGTCATATAGCTTTTTAAAGTTTACAAACGCATGAAAACCCAAATGCGTGAAAAAGCTTTTGCTTTAACTGAGCTGTATTACAGTAAGCAACTGTTCATTCAGTGTCATGGCAAGTCTTCTCTCAAGCTTATACTATAAAAACCCTCTTTAATCTTCACAACCAAACCTTTGATAAAACAAGTCAGCAGCAGTTGTGGGTTTGGGTTTTTTTCTGTTAAATACAAGCTCACTCTCTTTACACACGTAGCCTGCAGAACCAAGAGGTTTCTTCTTGTTTTGAACTTTGGATCAAATCCCTCCCTTTCTGAGCAGCAGGGATGTGCAGGCTGCTATCAGCAGCCAGTGGGGGTTTTGGCTGGGACACCATGTAGAAAGTATCCGAAATCCAGTTCTTATCCATTCCTCCTTGAAGAGCTGGAACAGGCATCTTTCCATCCAGTGATCCAAATGTAAAGCACTTCAAGGGTGCTGTCTCTCAAAAGGAGGTAATGACAAACAGGAGCAAGCAGCCAGCCAATACAGCAATGACAATAAATATGACAGCTAGCACAAAGTACTTCTGGTCAATTTGGTAGGCAACAACAGCCCACAACAATGGATTATGTTGAAAGACCAGATGGCTATCAATGCCCAATTCTGTAAAGGTACAATTTTTACTTTTTTTTTAATGAAAAAATATTGTCCATAGTTATACTTACATGTGTGAAATGTCAAAATGAGTTTCTTAAAGTCTTAAAATACCGTATTGATGAACAGTACTAAGTTCTTGAACTTTGTACTTCCTTTCTACTTACTTATTTTCCCTGACGTAAGTACACCTATGAATTTTAATGGGACGATAAAATAATGGCAAGGTTATGCACACATGCAGATCTGTAGATGAGAGAGGAATCTAAATGATGCAACACATATTAAAGTCACAGACATATGATTAGGACAGAGGAGTATCTACCATGCTAAAACCCAGTAACACATCACCAGTTTAAGCATCATGACTACTAAAAGCAAACTAGTTTATATTTAAATTTTAGTATTCTTCTATAATTCAGTATGCAGCGTAGCATTTCCAAGACTTGAAATATCATTTATTCCAGTGTTCCCATCCCTCAAGTTGTTCAACACACAGCAATGATTGCAGGTGGTTTGGTTTCCCACATGCTGGAAGTCTGATACCGATTCATCTTCAAATAAAATTGGTAACAATGAAAGGCAATGGGAGATAGGTAGTGACTTTCTCTCTGCAAATCTTGTCTAAGCTTTGGGGGAAATATCTCAGAATTACAGTTTTAATCTATTCACTTAATGATTACTGAAAGAATGTGGTGAGAGTGGGGGAAATTGTCATAACAAAAGACCTAAAAGTAAAGAATCTAGCAAATAAACAGGTGAAACTGCACCCAAAGCAGCTCAAGTCATGTATGATGCAGTATAAAGTCATTATCTTATAGTTATTATCTATAACCACAACTCTATCGATTCAGCTGATCAGGGTAGGTATTATTTCCAGTGTACCCTGCCATAACAGATTTGGACATGGCTGACAGGTCACAGGTTCTTTGTGTTATATAAAGCCATCTTTCCTTGATGTAACTGGAAGAGTCATTTTCCAGCTCAATGTAACATCAATAAGTAACTCCAGTGTTTTCTAAATCAATATATAGTAAGGCTTTGTCAATAACCTGAAGCTAAGTTTCACTGCCTGCATTATTACCAAACCACTTTTTTTTTCGGTTTCTTCTCTTTTTCAGTCTATACATAATCTTGCTAAAGGATGGTTTTGTTCAAATGCTGTTGCTCAATTTCATCAGTGAGTGAGACCAAAATAACTCAAATGAACACATTAATATGATTTCACTCAACAGCAGTTAAGATTTGTGAGTACCTGCAGAATCTTACAGAATCACAAACAACTCCCCAATACCAAAGAAATGCTGAAGCAAATCACATTGAAAAGGGGGGTACAAGCCCAAGAGGGCAACAAAGGAATAGCCAAGGGAAAAAAGCCCATAAAAAACCCACAACCCAAAACATCTTCTCAAAGGGACTTCATGCTCTTAAAAGCATACAATTTAAAATCCATTTGATGAGAAAAAGCCAGAAGTTCTGGTGGTCAAGGGAGCATGTCTTCAGCCTCTCAGGAAATTGAGCAGATGGTTACCCCAGTACCCCAGTTAGCAATTTCAGGAGAAAGAGATGAGGACTACACAAAGGGATGTGAAATGAACCATCTTCTGCCTGGGAATTCCTAAGAGGGATAAGGACCAATGCTAGTGTGAATGAGAGAAAAGTTACCACTCTGTACCCGGGGTGAGAAAAAATACAGGTTCATAAACTTTTCAAGTTCATGGCAGAAACCCATACCTTTCAAAGTCAATGCAGGATCTTTGTGAATCTGGTTTTCACTCCTCCCTGCCAAAAATAAATACATTATAATCAGGATGCAGAAACTTATGGTGGAAAATAATTATATTTCTACAGTAACAGGTAAGTTATTCTGTTAATTAAGTATCAGCTCACAAAAGGGAGCCTCGTCTTACTCCTTAACAAGGTATCAACAGATTAATATAAAATTTTTCCCCAGTGCTGGTTATACTTGTGGTTGATTTGTGAGAGTATCAGAGCTTGACAGATGAAACTGAGCTGAGGAAGCTGGTAAAAGTAACCTGCCAGGAGAGAGGGGATAGCTCTCCTTGCCTGGTTAATACTACCCACTTTGAGAAAAAAAGCTGTCATCAGGAGATTATCTTTATTCTAACACTCACACTATCCATTTACCCACCATGACTAAAAAAAGCCAAGAGCACAAAACACACCCATGGCACTGCACTCTGCTTCTCTAAAATCTTACTCATTTTCTCCTGCTATTATCATCATTACCCTCATTCAATCTTCCCTCAGCTCCCCATTTCCACAGTCCACGCTTGTGTAGCATTAACGACATCCAAAGACCATTCCACACTACACAAAACACAGCTGTTATTGTAATCTTTCCCCTCAAGACAGCCTGTTCATATAACCCTTTACTTCAACTTTTCAATTGTTTTTCTCTTGCTCTAGATTAAGTTTAGAATTTCTCATCTGAGTTCTATGGACATTAATAACTTTCATTTCTATCCACATAACCTAACCACTTACTGTGTCCTTTCTCCTTACCCTTTCGTTTCCACAAACACTCGTTTTTGCTGTAATATCCAGCCACCTTTCACACAGGAAATTCCATTACACTTCTGCACTGCTCCCCAGGCGAAGATCATCTACACTCTGGAGGCTCTTTATTCCTCTCCTCCAGCAGTAAATTACCAGAGCAAAAATTAATCCAAATCCACCAAAATACCTCCTGCAAGACCACAAGCCAAAACACAAATGATATATGTTGCTTGCCTTTCCTCACAGACTTGTTTGTTCCCTTTTCCTCATAGTCTATATGAAGTTTAAAATAAATACATCTGCACCTGTGAGATGCTGGCAAGTTCAGCTGGACAGCAATTAAATGAAGCCCTAGAGCAACACTGGCCTCCAAAATAAGTATGTTTTCTCTTCCTTTTACAGAAGAAAAAAATGCATTTATTGGTTTTGCAGTACAACAATACGTGCTGCTGTAATAACAGTTTTCACCCAATACCTTTATTTTACTACATATGATTGGAAAGGAAGGAAAGAATGATATACCCTAAAAGATCAACAGAACACAAAGACTAATGATAGGAAGAAAAGGGTACAAAAGGCCTAAAATATAATGTAGAAGGGCTAAAATATAGCATCAAAGGGCTTCCCTTCTCTTGAGCTGCTACTTTTAAAAGTCTAGTGAAAGCTCTTTCACTCCTCCAGCTGGTACAATGACAATATCCCTACCTTGATGCAATTTGCTTTCACTTCAGAGGGCACAGAGATAAGAAAGACCAAAGAGTGAAAAAATACTTCTCCTGGGAAAGGAGATACTTCTTTTCAGAGAGACCATGACTACTTACCTACTTTTAATCATGACAACAAACAATGACATGGATGAGGAAACTTTTCAGGAGCAAGGTGAAGGCTGAAGGAGCACCTGTCCCAGGGCCTGGCTAAGAATAAATCCAGACTTCCTCTAGTGAAACAAAGGAAGCTTTCTGTATCCCAACTGCCTTAATGAAATAACCTTCTGAGCCCAAACAGCAGACTTAATAGTGCAAGTTTCTATTTTTTTTGAACATAATTTCTCCACCTGAAACCAGAGTGGTTTGATTTACTGGGTCTACATCTGAATTCTGTTTTACTGCAAATGAAACATAACCCTTGCTTCCAAAGCCATCTCAGTATCTCTCTACTAAATCATGTAAACCAGAGCTTGCACTGGTTTTGGAAATAAATACACTTCATTCTGGAAGGTGAACAGTTTGGCTGACCAAGAATAACCTACCAGGATGCAAATTCCACGTGCCTTCTTTATATGCTGCCAGGTTTATGAGAGCAAGTCTGTCTTTGCTTGACATTTGGCATAATTACTATTGTAAAACATTTTATGTTCCTGTAAATTCAGACTACAACCCCAAAGTGCTAACAAACCGACAAGAGATGCAGAGATAACAAAGCAGAAAGTAAAGATGTAAGGAAAAAGTAGGTATAAAGAGGAAGTAAGCATCAATGCCAGGAAAGATTGTGAGACTGTTCAAGGTGCCTGACCAGCATGGAGTCCTGAACTGTAAAAATGACGTGCAGAAACAGGATAATGTAGGATGCTGCACACTGTAGAACATTATAATCAATTTGGTTCGCTAAAATATAAAGCCAGAGGTGAAATTCTAGGTAGCATGGTGCCTAAAACACCAGCTGTATTTCTCTACCATGTTGTAGGAAGCATTTCCACTGAATTGCAATACCTTTGTCACAATGCAGATGGACTGAAAGTCTAAAACTTTCAGGGGTTTGCACTGTTTTTACTGTGATTTTTGACCAAAGGAACAAGAGGAAGGATTGCAAGCTCTAGAGCATCTTGACTCCCAACCGTTGCTAAAAACCAGGTGTGAGGGAAAGAAGGAGAAAAACCAGTAAATTACTGCATATCCATCACCACTCAAAACCAAAAGTTTCACCTGTATGGGGGCATGGGGAGTAAGACTCCAAAACGAAAAATTAACAGACTTTAAACCATTCTTGCAATCCACTTCCACATGTAAGATATAAAGCATGCACTGAATGCAATTTGTTTTTGCCAGCTGCTTGGTAAGACATGAATGATTCAAGAACACAGAGTAACAACAAGCTCCTTTCTCCTAATATATCTGAAAACATCCTTCCTGTGTTTTCCACAAATTCTTGTATTTCACTTCAGTTGCTTTACTTAAAGCAAGTGCTATTTTTCAAGAGTAAGCATAATCCATGTTCCTCACAAATAATAATCACAAGAAAGCTAATAGTATTTATGAAGTCTTTTGAATGCACATCTAGAAAACCCAGACTACTAGATAGGGATATGTATGCACAATCTTTGTCACTTTGGGCACTAAATCCTCCCTTGTTTTACACTTCTTTTTGTATAATTGGCAAATTTGATTATGAGCTTAATTCTTGCATAGTAAAGCTCATCCAGCCATTTTTAATTTCAAACTGGCTTGCACTCCATCATGACTAGCTGAATGCTACAAAAACCTTTGACATTGTGACCTCATAAATCTTAGAGAGCAGAAGAAATTCTCACAGGAACAGGGAACTGTTGGTAAGGTACTTCTTCCTCCACTGACTGTACTCTGTCAGCTGTAACTATGTGCAAGTGTCCACGCTTGCAAATTACACAAAACATGCATCTGAACTACCCTTCCATGAAATTATTTTCTGTGGTAAAACGACAGTCACAGGTAGAAAAGCTATGAAGAAAATGTTTGAAGTTGACCAAGCATCAGGGGATATTCTGATGAAACATACAACCATAATTTAAAAACTTAACAATAATACCAATAAAAAAATAATCCTGATGTACTCCACCACCAAGCTACAGAGTATAAACAACATCCTAAGTACAGAAAGGACTTTCATAGATTTATCCATTCACTACCTGAATCTGGCAATAAAATCCCAAAGCATTTTGGATTTGCGTGAACTGCAGAATTAAACTACATATTGCTTGTACATAAACGGAGGTCATTAAAAAAACCCACTCACAAAAAAACAAGTAAGAGGCATTTCAGTTACCAAAGACCTGTTTCAATCTGACATCTAAATATCTGATGTTAGATGGCTGCTGCTATTTACAGACTGATCATAGTAATTTCACTCCTCCATTGTTCACCAGGACCTCTCATTACATGCTCTGTGTGGGTCTAAACTATGTTGGAGGCTACTGAGTTCTGTCAAAGAAAAAAGAGATTCCATCATGGAACAAAACAGAACATTTTAGGAACATCCATGAACATATTAGAGCAGTGCTTTGGAATATTGCTACTCTACACATGAGGAACAGCGAGGACGGAGAAGATTAAGCAGCTTGCTCAGTAACACATTAACTCCATATGCACAGCAAATAAAGATTTTCTGAATTTCAGCTGAATTACAAGATATTCTCTTTACAGTTTGTGCGCGTTTTGGTTTTAGGGGGTTTTTCCCCTACTAGTGAAACCCAACAACAGCTGGGTACTTTAAACTTGAGGAAAGAACAGTGTTTACTACTAAAGGAGTAGGAATTGCACACTACAGTAAATGGCTTTCTCTTTCAAAATAAGACAAATTACTGGCACTCCCATCACCCTCAGGTGGAGATGTATGTCAGTCAAATGCAGTAAATATGCCTGTTCCACTATATCTGCTGAAACAATGTTCTCTCCAACAAAACACCACTTCAGTACTGAACTAAAGTATCAGTACTGAACTAAACACAAATGATGGCATTATGATAAAAAAAATAATTCCACCAACTTTCCCCGTTTCTCAGAGATCTAACATGATCTGCAGTTCTAATGCAGTTCTAATGAGCTGGGCAAGAAGTATCACATGGACTGGAGCTGCAAAGACCACTGCACAGCAGAAGCTCTTCTGATCCATTAACCACTTTCAGTCTCTTTCCTAACCAAGTACAATTAAAGTCCTTTCCATCCTGAAGCAAGGGTCTCTCATGGCCAAGTATGTCTGTACACATATCTAAGCATTTCCTGTCCAAACAGGTCCATTTTTAATTCCTTGCTTTAGAAAGATGTTAAAGCCTGGCTTTTATCAGTCTAATTCAGCTGCAGCACACTCACAGCTCAGACAGACCAGAACACAGGGTGTGCATTCATCCCTGGTTCCACCAGTGAAACAGCAGAACTGCAGCACCCGTGCCAGCAGCAGGGCAGTGAAGGATCTGATGCTGCAGCAGCAAGTGAATCCACACAGACAGCTTTCTTTTCATGTGCTGAACTGCTCAGTGGTGCCCAGCCTCTGGAATCCTGAAATCCTCCAAACCACACTGAGCCTCCTCTGCAAGTCTCCTGAGGAACCAGAACTAAGCCTGCAGAAAACACATTTGCCCCCTCTCAAATATTAGCATTTTTCCCAATGAATTTGTACAAACTCAAATCCTAGTTTTAAAAGCTGGGAGTTTCCAAATTGACCAAACTCAGTCAATAACTTGGCTCCTATACCTATCCATTTGTAGAACTCACAGGTACTTGCCACACTCTGTTCTCTTTGCCAGAGTGAGAGAAAATGAATCAAGCAGTTGCCAGTGGCTTAAACATCTAAAGTCTGCGAGGAGGAGAGGCATCCCAAATCTTCTAATTGCTAATAGTCAGTGCCACCTATGGTTGATGTTGCAGAAACAAAGATCCAAACAAAGAAAAAAAAAAGTGTTTGGAACTTTTAACAAGGTTTTATAAATGGCTTCAGGAGAACAGATTAGATGAAAGAACGATTAATAATTTTCATCTATTCTAGACCATTTGCCACTGTTGCACTAGGTCAAAACGAGGTCCAAACACTTTCTATGACTTTACAACAAAAAATATCCTAAAAACACACTCAAAGTTTGAAGTGCAACTTTCTATTTTCTTATCTTACCACAATTGTCTCCTCAAGTAAAATTAATCTCATTTTTATTAAGAGCTCCATTTCAACCGTTCAGCCTGGCTCTGTTGCTGCAGATGCTTTGTCCAGTGATCAGGAAAAAGATGCCAGAGAGTATTTCACCAGGCCTTACAAAATCCTCCCCCATCACCCCAACAAACTATCAGCAACAGACTATATTTTCAGGAAAAGTTAACCAACACAATAGACACAATAATTCCCTCCAGAGGTTTTGCAGCAGTCTCAGTTCAGTACACAAGGCCATTAATTACACAACTGCCTTTAGCATTCACAGGATTCTGGTAGTGACAGCACTGGTTGAGTTACAGCTGCCTTCAGTACCTGCATCGAAAATCTATTTACTTGAAGTTATGCAACACCTCCACTTCCTCTCTTCTTTATTACGGTAGAGCATGGTAACAGAAAGAAAAGGGGTGCAGACAAGGAACAAGCATTTCACAACCTCAAGCAGGGCACAGCTATCTTTCAAAAACACATCTAATCTAGAATTCACCTCTAAAATCTGCCCAAATCGATAATAACACTCAAGCACCAACTCTTACTTAAAACTTAGATTAAGTATTTCCAGAGGAAAAGCTGTGTAATAGAGGTAGCCGATGCTGGAATCAACTGCATACTTCCAATCTAAGCAAGAAATGTTTTTAAAATCTGATTTATTTGGTTGAGGTTGTGTTGGGTTTTGGGTTTTCTTCCTCATTTGGTGTCTTCTCCATCACCCTCCCCCACAATACAGCAGTGTATGCCAAATTGTATTTCAAAATTCTCATCAAGATTCTAATGTCACCAGTCATGATCAATCAGTAAAGTTGGCAGTAAAAATTTTAATTCAGCAAACATCCCTCTACTTTCCATTAAAACCAAAACCAAAAAACAAAACTGCCCCCACCTCCCCAACCAAACCCCATCAAACCAAACCAAAAAAAAAAAAAACAAACAAACCACCTTGGAACCTCACAGGCTACCCAAGCTGATATATTCCATGGCACTAAGAAAATCAAGATGAAATGAAAAACAGTATATCATCAGTCCTATTTTAAATGTGATCTGAAGACTTTACCTCATAGTAAACCCATATCTAATGATATACTGAGAACTGACAAAAAACAAAACTGAACAAATCCCCACAACTCTCAGAACTGGTTCTTCTCAACAGAGGAATTATAAGAAGTTCCAAAGCAGTCACAGCAATCTTGACTAGTAAAATGTTTTCAAGAATTTGGATTTAATCACATGTCATTTTCTTTTCCTCTGATCGTTTATTTAAAGTCACAGGTTGAATTATTCATGAACAAAAGTTAATTGCACTGAAATGCAGTATGCCCTGTATTTATCTAACACCTTCAGAACTCAACCTCCTGTCACTAACTGGTTAAAATTGACAAAAAATGAATACAGAATTTGAGGTAAGAATTAACTATTTCTATAACATTACTGAAATTCTCTTCCAAAACCTAGTTAAATATGGTGAAGTCATTGGATCTTCCCATCTTCTGTGTAAATTGTGTAACTGTTTTTACCAACTTTTGTTTTTGTTACAACATGTGTTTGTGTTAAAAAAAAAGTAATTTGGGGAAGAATAGCTCATTCACAAAATATTTGGTTTGACTATATAAGTTTTGACTAATTAGTTGCAACTAAAGTCATCATATTTGAGTTCTAACAGTCACATCGCAGAGCCTCCCAAATTGGGTTTCTTCAAAAATTTTCTTAGCTGTCAAGGGATCTCGAAGATCAACAACTTGCATGTGTAAGGCTGTATTCACACTCTTTGCGAGGTGTAAAATGGAAGCTCAGGGGTACACTCATATAAATATACCCCACATCCAGAAAGTGTTAATCTTAAGTCAGCAAGGCCGTATGACAGAAGTAACTATTACAGTGCATGACTGCTGCTCAGCACACAGCATTTTCCAAGTCCCTCATTTTCTTAAAGCAACTCGTTTACTTGTCACCTGCCAGGACAAAGAGTAGAGCGAGGATTCCACAAATACCTCTGTGGCTTGCGCGTGGTGATAACACACCGGGAAAGATGGATTTTCATTTTTTCATCAAGCTATTAGATTAGGTTTACACGCAGATTTAAATGCCCAAGAGGAGTCTGCCACCTGTCCTAAACTTAATTAGTCAGGAATGTCTGCATGACAAGAGCAGATACTTCAGATATTTTGGAGTGACCACAAGCAAACATCCAAATAGTCAGCAACACAATTTCAGTGATGCCAAGAACGAAGCACTAAGTACAGCCCTCTCTGAAACAGCCTGAATTTTATTAATGGAGTGCTTCATACTTCCCACACAACTGACTTCAGCTGAGCATCTGTAAAACCAGAGAATCAACTATGTAAAGTCTACAACTGGGTTAAGGAAACGAAGCCTAGATTTCCCATTAAAATATGGGTGCATATTTACACATTACTAAAGGGGGAGTGGTGGCTGTGTGTGTGTGTGAGATATGAAAACACAAATCCTGTAAGACGTTTCCTCAGCTTTGTTCTTGTGCTGTTTATCATAGCAGCACATCTAAGACTTGCAGGTTTTTGTACCTCCTTTAACCCCCTCACATACCCCTCCTCACACACATACACACGTAGGACCATCACAGCAGATTAATAACTAGGAAAAAACAATGCATTTTCATTTAAAGAGGCAAACACATCCATGCTCAAGTATATTTCACATTAATCATCTTGCAAAAAGCTAAACCCAAACCCCCTTAAAACATTAATTAGAATTTTATCTGTGTAGGTACGCAGCAACTTCTGACACTGATGCGAGTAACTGAATAGAATACAGAGAATTCAGTTAATCATCTCCTTACGTTGCCATTGGCACATAAATTTGTCTCACTAGCAGGGGCTACTTAGTTCGCTGTAGTAAACAAAGCTGCCGACACGACAGCTTCGCACACTTTTCATTCATTCACATATTTTTCTTTCCTTAGACTTCTAGCATGTGCCATAGAAGAGCCGAATGTTAAACATTCCTGGAGTGTCACAATATGTAATACAATAAAACAGATTACAACCATACCTTTCTTTCACAGCAGTGGTGCCAAGCACAGGTACACTGTAGCAATCAATTTGTTCTGCAGACAGTAAGGCTTTCATAGAATACTAATGCAAAAGCTCTTTTCTTTCTCCTTCGACTTGACTCCCCAATGCCTGGGTCCCGACCAATACAAGGAGGAGGGCAGAATGTCTTCTGCTGAGATAACCACAACTACTAATCAAGTATACGTGTACAAGGGCACAGGATTAAACCTCCACCGGGCTTGACTCGGGCACGGAGAGCAGCTCAACACATGCACAGCAAGGTCAGAATTAAACACACACACACGCACGCGCATCTACTTGAGTGAACTAATTTATCACACTTTACCACTGACGGCTTTTTACCTCAGGGGAGTAAAATTACATCCTGGTGAACTGACGAGGTTCAGACACAACAGTTTCCCACAACAAATCAGATCTCTCGGAGAAGGGAACCGGGCTCAGAGGTGAACGCTCCTCTCCCAGGTTCTCAGAAACTCTGTGCACACCACACTGTCTGTGTGTCCGTGTATGTGTGTGACACACACCACCAGGCATTGGCTAAACCAGAACCACAGTGGCAAAGTTCAAAAACAGGCACCAACTCTCTTGGAGAGAGTTCTCTTTCTGATTATATTTTTCTTTACCTCTTAACATAATCAATCTATCAAGTCTAATTACTCCAGAAGAAAGCATTTTATTATTGTCTAACGTAGCAAATGTCAAACAAGCTGTTCATTTACCTTGAAGTTTATTAGCATAGAAATGCAACATGAAGATGCTCTCAAAACATTGTCACTTGTATTCACAACATTTTCAAAAACACACTTAGCAGGTTTTTATTGCCTGAATAGTTGGATACTGTTTTAGTTCTTAAAATAGGCAGGGCATTATCTTAACTTTATCGCCCTTGAGCTGATATAAATAAGACTTTTTCTTTAAACATCCAATTTATATTTAACTTTTCTCTTTGGTTCTCTTTAAATAAAGACTATTCCGACATTCCACTCAGCTGTGCACATGTGAATATATGTGTTTTCATAGAGGTTCATGTATGTGCCTTTCAAAGAGTTAGAAGTGAAACACTGAAATTTCAAAGCAGGGATTTTTTTTTTCCCCCCCTCCTTAAGTTCTGCCCTGTCATGCATCCTTCCTGGCATTTTGCTTCCAGATGTACATTTTACCAAAAACATCAAGATGAACCCTACAGATTATCATCGGTGAGGTTTTAACAACACTGCTTTTGTACATTATCTGAAATGAGAAGAAAACATTGCACAAATGCTCCCCAAAACAACCCCCAAAATAATGCCTGGCACTTTACCTAGGACAAATTAGCAAAATATTTCTGAAATATCAGTGGCTTCGCAGAGACACCAGCAAAAAAAGCAGCGTTAATCAATACTGATGAGTTTGTCCTTGACATACTGACCGTGTCATCGGGCTATTGTCATGTGATATCATGTCATTTCCCCACCTGGCTCATGACCTTGTCCTTTAAATGACCCAAAGCTTCCCTCAAGTAGCAGGAGGCCCCTCCCCGCTGCCTCAGCAAGGTCGAACGGGTCAGCGTGTCCTCATCTATAATCCACCACCATTTGTCAGCAGGGAGGCTGGAGGAGGCAGGCTTGCTACAAGGGGAGAATGCCCAATTAGGCAGCTGTCACACAAAGCATAGGCTGCAAAATTATCCCCTGTCAAAAGAAAGAGCAGCTGCGGGTGCCAATTACAGCAACCTTTCAACCCTTTAGGTACTGGAAACTACACAGAAGTAAATGAAGTACAATTAGTGATAACAAATCGATGAATTAGGACAGTAAATTAGAAATTACTAGCAGGTGAGCTTAGGTCTCCCATAATATTAAGGGCACAGCACACCCCAGGCAAGGGCAGGAATATACAGATTTCGCAGAGCATATCAGTTTTGTCTTATCCCTGCCTTCCTTGTGTGGAGCCTGTTTGCCTCTGTCGTTTTCTTCTCACAAGCCTCGCCTGAGCCAGATGGTGCAGGGAAAGGGAAAAAAAAAAAGCAACCCAAAGAAGGAAGAAGTTGTAGAACCCGATCTTTCCTCTTTACCCTGGCAAATGCAGTTTCCTCCTTTCTCAAGAGGTCCTCAGAGCCAGCACAATCTCTTTCTAGTAAGCATACTCCATCTCACATTTACTACACTGCAAGTTCCAGCTGAATAAGGTTTACCCCGGGAAAAAAAATAAAACCAACCAGAAAAAATAAAATCCCCCAGTAAATTTTATGTCAGTTACTCTTGAAACTCTTAAATCTGAGTTAAGTGCTAGACTTTTGATGACAGCAGAAGACTAATTTCTCCACATTTCAGTTCTCAAACTAATGCAGTGGCATCTCTGAGCATATACAGAGCCCAAACTTTGCAAGCAAAGTTTCCACTCCATGATTTTTTTTTGCCTTTTTCGCCTTGGTGAAAAACTCACCAGTGTTTTTCTGCCCTCACTATTTTATATTAAGCAGACAAGCTGAAAGTTACTCTGTGCTGGCACCAAAAAGCAGGTCCTACAGACCACAGTAAATCCTGCTTCTCCTCTGCATCAGGTCAATCCTTTTAACAGGAGAGTGCTACCCGTGGATACCTGGGGCTCTGCATGCCCAAGGAATCCACAGAAGGGTGGTCACCTTTACCAGTCCCTGGCATTTACAGAATAAGAAGCTTAGAAAACACAGTAGGGAAAAAATTAGGAGGATAAGATTAAAAGTATGAATCATTAACATACAGCCACATCAAACCATGGTTGAGACAGTGGTACCAATACCTTTGTATTTAAGTGCTTTGACTCAAAGTGACAAGCAAATCTGAAGAACAAAATTCAAATTCCAAGATGCCATTTCCTCTTCCCAGTCAGTTCACAGTCATTTCAAACTAAGTGAAATTGCCATTTCTTGTCAATTCTCTCATTTCTCATTCCCTAATCCTAAATTCACTTTTAATATGTTCTTATGCCATGCAATAACGCTGAGCACTGAGAACAGGAGTCTAGATTCCTCCCAGAGGCAGCTCTGAATAATACCTGTATACTTGCACAGTATTTCATACATGTACCCACACATGCATACGTATATTTATGCTAATACATTCCTCAAAATATGAGGCAAAGCAGAAATTAAGCCACTGATCTCCAACAAGCACTTTCCTATAACAACCTCTTGATCTCTAGCCAGTGAGTATTCCTCTATTAAACAAAAAAAAAAACTTGCTGTCTTAACTCTGATAAGAGACAGGATAATAAAACACTAACTATAAATAGATGTAAAAAATGCTCATTTAACAGCAGTTGCAATAATGCTTATCAAGTTTGACATTTCCTTTTGAGCACCATATGGAAACCGTGGAGTACTGAAAGAGTTAATGTGTTTAGAATTCAGTTTCCATCATACTTGGGTGACTATCTCTTTAAATAATTTAAATCCTCTCCATCAACTACAAAGCTGTTTTGAAGCCATTTAGCTTTGTTCTTTACATGTGTTCTAATTAAGAAATGACCTTGTCATCACACACACCAGAAATCCTGGATTATTTCCTGCAGCAAAAATCTACGAAGCCAAAAAAAAAAAAAATTAAAAAAAAAAAGACAAAAAGAGAAAAAAAATATATACTTCTTCCTTTAGTGAGGAACTGAGGAAGTTGGTTGGCTGAATGCTGAAACAGTTTCACCGCATAATTTTTGTGTGTGTGTGCTGTTGAATGTCACAGGGCGGGTTAGTGTGACCTTGAGCTGCATCAGCAGCACAGCAAGGGTCGAGATGCCTGCAGGCGCCCTTGTACTGGATTTGCAAGACAAAAACCTTCAAACTGGCTGAAGGACATCTTAAATCTCTTCAAAGGTTTTCCCGAACTAATCTGGGCTGCTCTTAGCCGGATCTGTGCCAGTGTGAGAGGCAAAATTAAAAACAAGGTCTTTGACAGGATGTTGTCTCCTCTTAACCCTTCCCGTGCAGGCGGCGGCACCGCGGCCGTGCTGGAGGGACGCTCCGGAACGCAGCGAGGGAGGCTCGACCCGCAGCAATTCTTTCATAACCAAATTATGTAAGGCACCATTCACTCGGAGCGGGGCTCTTGCTCTCACCGAGCACCCAGGCGGCTCTCCCGCACCGCCAGCCCAGCCCTCACCTCCCCCGCCGCTGGAAATGCCATTTTCCAGCACTCTGCGGGGACAGACACAGCTCGTCGGGTGCACAGAGGTGCTCGGTGCCTCTGCTCCCTCCCCAAATATCCCGGGTAGAAAATGCTTTTTCCCAGTGGAAACAGTGGCACCCATCACGGCACGTTAGGGCCAGGCAAGTAAGGAGGAGGAGGGTCAGGAAGATACCGAGGGTTGCTGTGGCAGGCATCAGACATGTTTTACGAGAAGAAACTAAAATGTGATCACTTCTCATCCGAACCTGCGATTTCCTTCTCAGTCATCCCGAGCGAAGCAGGAAGCAGAGAGGAGGGTATTAACATGCGATGGGGCTACCAAGAGCTGGAGAGCATGACTGTACACACAGGGGAAACAAAAACAAATAAACCATCTGCCCAGCCTGCCCCTGACTGCTCATCATCCCACCCGTGACACAGAGGTAGAGATAACCTCTAGGAAAGGCCCTAAGAACACATGGTTACTCTGTGAAACCACAAGTTTACCCAGTGGATTTAGCAGCTTTATTCAAATATAACTGTGGGCACATTGAAGGGATGGGTGCTCCCTTCAGAAGTGTATTTGCACACAGAATCGCCATCTCCACCTCCAGCAAACTTTTGCCAAGAAAATGCTTAGTTAGAAAGCAACAAGGATCCCCACATCTGAATGTGGAGAAAAAGGCATCACCTCATTCTCCCCATCTGTCTGAGCAGTGGCATGTTATTGGTCAGACTAAACTGTCGATTTCTACAAGGGGAAAAAACAAATACAAATGGGTTAAAATAACCTCAGCTTAATCAAAAGCAGCCAAGCATCACACCTCAGAACTATCTTTTACTGTTTCTAGGATATCCACCAGGCAAGTCCTTGAGGAGAAAAGGAAGGAGTCACTCGTACCAGCAGAGGGTGTTGTGATTCTTCTCTGCTTGAGTACGGAAGGCTTCGTTTAGTCTGGTTTTGTACAGTTATTTTCTAGGCACTATAGTCTGTTACACGGTAACAAAACACATTTAAGTTTACTGAAGGAGGGCACAGCTTTGGCAGTTATGTCACAACTGCTATAACATTACCCTTCACCTACCACTAAAATAGATTCACTCCCTCACTCCCAAGAACCACAGCTCTTCTCACAAAACACCCTCCTTGTTAAAAAGCTTTAACAATTTAAGCATCAGTTTTCAGTAACATCAGTGACAGCGCCTTCTGCATCAGCAGAGGAGGAACTCGCACCATCCAGATGCTTTTCCAGAGGCATAAGATTTCCAAGGCATTTGTTACACCTGGACAGAGGGCCACAGTGTTCCCACAGCACCTGGTTGTCAGAAAAACCCCTGGGATTACTCAGAGCAGTCTCAGGGACTGCTCTGCCCCAGAGGCCCCCCATCTCTGCTCTGCAGCCCCAGGGAAGCAGGAGGCTGGGGGTGACACACTGCCTTCTCCAACACATCACTGACCCTGGCAAATGGAGACTGACCAGACCCACACACGGGGATTCACTGATCTTCCTTTCAGTGACAGGATGCCGTACAGCCTGCCAACTGTGAGGGCTTTAAACAACACCAAAAAAAGAAAGTTCAGCCACTTAGTCTATTACACAATTAATGCAGTACTGCATCCTATGCTGTACTTCCCAGAAAACTTTCCAGTTTATCCCAATTACCAGGAAGAGGGATTAGAAGAGACCAGTAGAAGAAGGAGCTCCCATGTTACATGTTAGCCTAGCAGAAAGCACTAAAACGAATTTTCATGATTTAGCCATGCAACATCCGTGATTTCTTAAATTTCTCCAACGTGTAACAAGACAAAAATATATTATGGTTTTTCCAAACACCAAGTGTTGTGAAAACCACCAAAACAAAAACAAAGAACTCCTATTGCAATGTTCCAGCTGAGCAGGGTGACTCAAAGACGCAACAAAAGCTTTCAAGCCACACTGTCGCTGCTGCCAAGTATGGGACACGTTGTGTGGCCCTGCCAAAACTAGAAGCCAAAAGCCAGAAATACAAATTAACAGCTTTCTTCCAGGGCCACAACAGTTCAGTAAGAACTTTCCAAATCAGGCTGTCCCTAGGAGGTTCAAACAGAAGCAGCGAGTGCAGTTACACAGCACCACTCCAAGCAGCTCCCAGCACACCCACACCACAGCCATTGTGACAATGTCACATCTGTGGAGCTGGACAGTCACTCATTTCCACTGTCTGATGAAAGTGCTCTTTGTGGCTACAATTCCTCACGGATGGCAAGCTGCTGAGAGTAAGGCTGCTCCCTGCCTGTTCCTACCACAGGGATACTCACAGCAGTACACACAAGCTTTATCTATAAAGGACAGGATAAGCATTTTACAGACCACCAAAATACAGGTTGCCCACTCAATCTTAACTCTGACATTTTCTAACTGTTGATTTTGAATGCACAACATTCATATTCTTTAAACCTAAGACTTATTTTGTACACAGTGTACCTCAGTGCAGCAGGAAAAAAGAAGGGATAAAGATGACAGAAGTTAATATATTCTCCTTCCACTTGGACACCATTGTTAAATAAAAAAAATATCTGCTAAGGATGCTACTGACAAAACCATTCTCTTGGAACCACGCATCCCATCAACATTTGCAGAAACAATTGAAAAATCATGTTATGACTGACCACGTCTCCCAGCATTTCTGGCTTAACTTCCCAGCAGCACCCAAAGAAGCCCTTGGTCTACCAGAAAAATGAAAAGCAATACTACTACAAAGTATTAAGTATATCTACTTTGTAAGAAGCTTTATCAGTAGTGTATTAGCTTTAAGTATGCTCAATATAGCTGGCCTTCTTATATTGGTATACAATAACTGATTTATACTAGTATAAAATAAATTAATATTGTAATTACTACCTGACAGTAACAGGTAAGGGCAAGAATTACTGAATAATGTATATTAAAGTGATCAAATACTGTGATCTTTTCCATATTCTCCATATGGAGAAGGGTGGTAAAGGGCCTGGAGGGGAAGCCATATGGGGACTGGCTGAAGGCACTTGGTCTGTTCAGCCTGGAGAAGAAGGGATTGAGGGGAGACTTAATTTTGGTCTTCAACATCCTCACGAGGGGAAGTGGAAAGGCAGACATTGATCTCTTCTCTCTGGTGACCAGTGACAGGACCTGAGGGGATGGCATGAAATTTTGACTGTGTCAGGGGAGGTTTGGGCTGGTTATCAGGAAAATGCTCTTCAACCAGAGAGTGGCTGGGCACTGGAACAGGCTCCCCAGGGCAGTGGTCACAGCACCAAACCTGATGGAGCTCAAGAAGTTTTTGGACACTCTCAGGCACATATAGAGCTGCAGCCAGCTCTGGGGTGCCAGCACAGCAAGGACAGGGACCTGTTGGAGCCAGTCCAGAAGAGGCACCAAGGTGATCAAAGGCTGGAGCAGCTCTGCTGTGAGGAAAGACTGAAAGAATTGGGATTGTTCTGATTGAACAGAGAAGGCTTTGGGATGACCTAATTGTAGCCTTCCAGTACCTAAAGGGATCCTAGCAAGAAAGATGGAGAGAGGCTATTTACAAGTGCCTGGAGAGATAAGACAAGGGGGAACAGCTTCAAACTGACAGAAAATACATTTAGACAGAGTATTAGGAAGAAATTCTTTACTGTTGAGGGTGGTGAAGCACTGGAACAGATTTTCCTGACAAGCTGTGGATATCACATCCTTAGATTGTTGAAGGCCAGGTTGGATGGGGCTCTGAGCAACCTGGTCTAGTGGAAGGGGTCCCTGGCTCATGGCAAGGGGTTGGAACAAGATGGTATTTTGAGTGCCTTTCAGCCCAGGCCCTCTATGATCCCACTGTACAAATGAAATAACCTTATTCTGCTGAAATCTCTACTAACATTCTTCCACAGGCATCTTCCACAACTTGCTAGCAAAGCTCAATGTTTAATTTAGGTCTCTCACTGACTCTCAAATTCTCACTGCAGCAAACTTCTACAGATGTTTTGTCAAAAACAGTAACTGCCAAACCTGGTACACCTTTTCAAAAAGTGGATCTCAAAAAAACAAGGCTGATGATCCACCCATACAGCACCATTCATTTTTGGGGGGTTCATTTTCTGCTTCAATCATCTCAGATACTAATTAAGGACATTATCAACACTTCATAATACATACCCTCACAAATAAGTTTTATTCTAATATTTAACTTGTGTCCTGATTGTGAGTTACATGAGCATTTGCAAAGAATAAGGATTGTATCAGTGTTTAAGACTGCATTTTGCTGAATCAGGACCCTGAACCTTAATGCAGGTTTTTCTCATTGCTGTGCCAGTTTATTTTATTCAGTACAAAGCCACCAACAACCTTTGAGTTCTTCTGCTCAAGGTCATTTTTAACATTCACAAGCACAGCTTTTTGGCTGTCTGCAGAGCACAGAATTTTTTTTAAGTGGATTTCAGAGCAAAGTGATGTCTGGAAACATCTTTAAATAGTGAAAAACACCCTTTAAAGTTGCCTTAATCAGTTAGCCTGTTAATAATTCTACTTGGCTACCTTTAATACCATAGGCTCTAATTTCATCTCCATCTCTGCACTCACCCATATCTGGAAGGTATAAACATGACATAAAATCATGCAATCTCAACGTCTAAGCTACACCTCCCACTCTTAGCCTTTGAAGGCATCCAGTACACAATCAGGTCCTTGAGCTCCTTCCCCTGTTCTGCCAGACACAACATTTTCTAAATTTGCACTTAAAAGGGGGGGTGGGTAGGGTGGGGAGCTACCTACATTCAACAATAATTTGCAATATTAAAAAAAATTCAGAAGTTTGTTTATATTATGTTTTATAAAGCTAAACACAATTCTCTATTCCTCAGTCATCTTCTTTCATCACCCCAACTAACCTCCTTAAGCTTCTGTATCATTTCCTCCTTCTTATAATTAAGGATGTGGGATTGAAGGGGGTAATATAAGGAAGCACTTATTTTATTTACACTTCTGACTGTGCTAAATATTATTAGTATTTTATCAGCACCTGACTGATGAAGAAACATCACAAGCCTAGGAAACAAAGACAACAACAGTGTGTTTTGGGAGTTTTGGGGGTTTTTTTAAACAAATATATCAGTCTCTGCATCACCACTGAAACATTCCATTGCCAATGTTCACCTTCAAATACTCTTGTTTAAATACTCTTTGTTTTGTCTGTGCAAATCTCAGTACAAAGCAAGAAGCAGCATACTGATTACAGAAAATACAGCTAACCACTGAAATTGAAAAGATGGAAGTGTCTGGCAGGCATGTTTTGTATACACTGTACTTCCACATGTCTGCATCTACCTTAGACATGCACACTTCATCCTGGCACCCCAGGCCACTGAGAGGAGAGTACGAAGCTGACAACCAGAGGAGCCCAACAAGGAGAGCGAATTGCACTTGTAGGGTTCCAGCAGTGATGGAACTGTAGTACTGTTTCTGAGTGTCCAGCAAAATAGCTGAAGCCAACAGCAGCCAGTAGTGATTCCTGGTTAAGAGAATTTGCCTACTCAGTTGCCAACAGCACTTCCTTCTCCAAAACAGGCTTCCTTAATTCCTAGGTCCTGCAGTGGTCAGACTCCCTGGCTCTCCAGTGTCAGAAATCCTCCCACCCCAAGTGTTCTCTTGTTATTTTGTTATTTCACTTTACAACAGTGTCAATTTAGAATTGCATGTGTTTTGTATTATATTCAAGCCTGAGATTGCCACTTTACTGCACACATCTAAATTGAAAATGTATTAGGTTCTCTCTTTTTTTGTAGCCTTAGAAATCCAAATGGTTATGAATCTCTAACACCTTTGTAAGTTTCAAACCGCTTGAGTACTTCTTAGCATAAAACTCAGGAGTGGTATCAAATCTCACATTAAAGTTAACAGAAACTTAAGTAGAGGAAAGTGAGATTTATCCTGTTCCTAGTCAAGCCACAAGCTTAAGTAAGGACCAACTCTTCATTTACTTAAGAACCAATAGTTTTAAAAAAAGTAATGATAGAAATAACAAAAAGTAATGGAAAGAAAGTTCCTAGGCAATTATCCTGAACTGCTCTGCCCCCTTTCTCAGAAACACTAGATGGATCCTTTTAGAAACAAAGCCTCTGACCTGTCCTGTAGCAAACATAACCCCTCAGCCCAAACACAATGCCTGTGAAACAACGAGCTCCATGAAACAACAGCTCCATGCTCTCAGCAGTTTCTCTAACTACAGCAGGTCTTGCCAAACTACTGGCTTAGGAAAATAGAGAGCACACTGAAATTGTTCTGCTTTTCCAGAAGACACATTAGGTTTCTATTTAGTGCATACCACAAAATATAAGTCCAGTTTCTCAAGGTGTGCAGTGGTCCATTCAAGTTTGTCTAATTCTTAGTATTTTGCCAATAGTACAATGGTTACCACCACCACCACCCTCCCCGTGCCCCCAGGCTGGCTGATTTAAAGAATCAGAAATATGAAGCTTTCACAACTTTTTAAAATGCACCCGAAGATTTCAAAACATTTACAAAATCCCTGTCACTTTTCAATTATTTCCATTTACGGATGACTAACAGTATGTCTGTGCCAAACACAGACAAACCACATTCTTCAAGAGGCATGAATCTACATAAAAACACAGATTTGCCAAATTCAAATACTGGAAGAACAACTACTTACCTCAAACAAAAACAAAAAGCAACTTAATTTGCCACCTTTCCAAACTTTCATGAGCATCACAAAAATGGTTTGAGTTGTTAAAAATGTACATAATGTACATGATTATTAAAACCAGCATTATTATTTATTGTTTCATCTTTCCAGCTGTACAAATGAACCACTGTTGAAAAACCATGGATAAGCAGAAATGCAGCATTGGGAGAGGGCAAACCAAGTGCTAATTGAAAAAGATGAAAATGGAACGTTACTACTCTAAATATAACTTACATAATTTATAAAGTAGTTGTATAGATAAATATCAGATGTCCTCCTACAGGTTGTCTTAACTTTCTGTGGTTAATGGGTCAGCCATAATAGGGAGTGAATTGACAAAACTCTAAACCTTTCCTTCTTGCTATGTTTATGTATTGGTACTAACAAACATCAAACAAAACATCAACAACAAAGTACTGTCCACAGAAAAAATAAAAGGATCCAGCTTATTTGCTCACAAGAGCAAAATAAACATCATAGTACTCTCCAAAAGCATAAGATGACTAACAAAAACAACTGTACATAGAGTTCACCTACACAGATGGCTCTATGTTGTGTATCCCCACATCACCCAAAGGATCTCCTATGCTCATGAGACAGCCTTCTCCTCTCATCTGTCACACTGACAATTGGCATCTAAAGAACAGAAAAGAAATGCATATGGGAAGAACCTCACGGAAAATTTCCTTCCCTTAATTCTCTTATGGATGAAGTCCACAGCAGGAGCAATTTGGCTGCAGAATATTCATGCTCACTACCACCTGACATCAAGGTTCATTTCTCTGTGAAAGAGTCTCCAAAGGATAATAAAGTAAAAGCCTGAACACTTGCAAGAAGCATGTAATAATGCAGAGAAGCAGTAAAGATTACTCCTGCTCTAAGCAAAGGGAATAAATAGATAATTGTGGAAAAGAAACTACTAAGATCTCCCAAAAGCCTGCTACTTAAGAACACAGGAAGAACCTAGTCATTCCACGTAACAACAATCAACATCTAACATACATCTTTCAAGGCAAACTCGAGTCATATAAACCCCCCCCCCCTTTTTTTTTTTTTTTTCTTTTTTTTTTTTTTTAAATCCAAATTGGAATGCCCAAGCTGCAGCCTGCTGGCCAGATCCAATCCACTGCAACAATTCATCTGGCCAGCTGCCCACTCCTTGCTGTCCTCCCCAATGGCTAATTAGATATAGGAAGGAAGCAGGCAAGGGCTTGGGGAATTACCCTCACATCTGATTTCCCACTGCTATGCTTCATAAGGGCCTGCAGACTCTGCTCTACCAAAAAACACGGCGGAAATTACCACATGTAGTCATGGTGCTCATGTAACTCCATATGCCTGCTAATAAATATGAATTTTGCTCCATGTCTGCTAGCACTACCAGCCCTGTGTCAGCACAATTGTGTGTTGCCCACACATCTCTGTTACAACACATGGTGTACACACCCTACCCCAGTTATCCACACCTCTACACACATTGTCATCTGCAGTCCAGGCCCTCTGCCACCAATGCAGCTCCCTGGAAAAGCTGGACACTAGTTCTCCAAGCCAGCAGGTTTTACACCAATACATGCTCCCTGAGTAACATTTAGCTCAAAGTTGAGAGTGACTGCTAGCTGCCACCACAACTCCATCAGGGCATGCATACTAATGCCCTTGGACTGCTGCCATATCATCCATATATACTTTATTACAGCTCATCTCCTTAATGTGCAAGACATTTATCTTTGATTCTTTCAAAATGAGAAAGAAAAAAGTCCTGATACTGTAGAACGGGTTTTAGTACTGTTCAGACCATGTAAACTGGGTCACTGCAAGCTCTTCAAGCAGATGTTTCTTTGTCACCACATACAAGTACAAGCATCAAGTTATTTTTGCCTTATTAACAAACTTTTCTGAATTGTAATGGTTAGAATTCTTAAATAATGATCAGGTAAGCCTCTATCCACAGTTTTTCCATTTATCAGAAGGAAGTTCAAACACTAAAAACACAGAAAGAGCAGGTTAATCACATGAATCAACCTACCAGCCTCAACACTAGTCAAGTCATGGGCAGCGGGGATGACAGATGGGTGACAGGACAAACACAAAACTTGCAAAATTGAGTCCACAAATTCAAAGGCAGATCAATGACCATGACTGACAGAAGAATAAGTAGATCTCAGAGACACTAACTAACCATCCTCAGAAATATGAAGTTCTTCCCATCCCTTAGATACGCAGTGAGATCAAGGAATGCAACTGAGAAACAGCATCATTTCAACAGCAATGCAGGCTTATTGGTATGTGCTTTTTGGAACAAAGGTATTGGACCAGAATATATTATTTTAAAGTAGTGAAACTGTTTGCCAGTATGGTTTTATTTTGAAGATGAATTGTACAAAATATCCCGTAAAAACATGACCTGTCCTAGAAACCTAAGAATTAGTGGTGTGGAAAAAGAAAAAAACCAAACAAAACCACCAGAGTTGAAATTCATACTTCAACTAACTTGACCAACTATTCAGAAATATTTACCAACTCACATGAAAACAGGATTTGCTAGGTTTTCATAACGATAAAGAACCTTCTCTATTGCTGCTCTCCCCATACTCAGTTTGTTCCCAAAAAATGTACAGCACAAAACATCCCCACAATCTCTTTTAAAAAAATTTAGAGGTTTAACAAGCAATGATTACAACTTGCTGAACTTAGTAATGTCCCTGTAAAAGATTTTACCCCCTTAGTCAGATGCAAGACATCTTAACTCTAGTTCTGTGGATATAAACAAAAACACTGAGTAGACAGTCTTCTACTCTGAAAATAGGATTCATTTAAGAAAGAAAGTGTTCTTGGCACTTTTTCCCTTGAGAGGGAAACTATGCCAGATGACGAAGCTGCTTCCTATGGAGGCTGGCAGGTAATAGGGGAGCCCTGGGATCTGCTGGTCCCTCCTCTAGAGCAGCCACTAGTACAGCTGAGCACCTGGGCTACTCCTTTCTCTCATAACAGCCAAAGAGAACAGCAGAAACCAAACTGCAGAGTTACAGCTCTCCATCTTCTGTCTCACATAACAAAACTTTTGCAATAGGCATATGTAGTTGCAAAACCCTCAAAGAAACTCAAGACTTTTGCCATGCCAAACTTTGCTTTTCATCACCAAATGTTTCTTCTATTTTTTTTTTTTTCCCACAAGTTTACAGAAAAAAAAACTGACTCTAGGAGAAGGTAATAGGGGGAGTATATTTTAAATAACCCATATTAAATTAAAAACAACAACAAAAAAGTGGATGGATACCGCTGTTGAGGGCAAACAGGAAAAATTACTGGTTCTCCTTTATGGTCTAAAGAAGGATGAAACATCAAAAAGACCCACAAAAAAAGGTGATAGTGACCTCAGACGTTTGTAATAAAGATGTAAAGGATCCAGATTGGTTTCTCATCAAGAAAGAAGACATTCTGAAGTAACAGATTGTCAAAGCACTGATTGAAAACACATTAAATGGATCAGTCCTGCAGAAGTACCAAATGCTAAGGGTGGCAGAATGAATTACTGCAGGTGGTGACTGAAACAGAATGTTTATACAAGTTCAAGAAAAACCAAAATTAGTTTCCAAGCTAATGATGGAGCAGCAGCTTCAAATACAGTCACTTTGCTTTTTGTTCACACAAGGTAAATCTTATTATTACATGCCATCATTTTAGTGCACCTTCTAGGTCTTTAATATTGTACACCATTTGCCTTTTTTAATAAAGTAGGTTGTACATCTATTTCATTAAGATGTAACAGTGATTAATCTCAAGTGGGAAACACTGACACCATACCAAATGTGCAGCACTCATACATGGATCAGACTGGCCTTCCCCAAAATCGTATTTTATATGGATTCAGGCCACCCCAGACCTCAGATACGAGTAAGAGGCATTCTGAAAAAGATGAGTGCTGGTACTACAGCTCCCCCAAGCTGAATCCCACATACCAGCCACATCTGACATCCTTCTCACCTCATTTTCCCTCCCTCTGTTACACATGAGGAATCATTACATAGTCCAAGGCTGTGAGACTATTCCAGCTTTAATCCGTGCCTGCAAGACAACATGAACGCAGACATCCAGGGCTACACTGAGCTTGGGCACTGTCAGAAGTTTGTCCTAAACTCTCAAAACATTTGATGTTGCTTCTATCATTTTCAAGACCTGACTGAAGAGTAAATCTCTTTGAATATGCCATGAAAGAGACACAGAGGATATACAGCAAAGTAAATACTGCTTAGGGATAAGGCATAAATAAAGAAAAAAAAATTAAAAAGAAATAAAAAACCCAACAGAAAGCACCCAACCCAGATTTAAAAGCAAAAAAAGCAAGAATTCAGGAAAAAAACAAAAAACAAAACACAAAAAAAACCCCAAAAAACCAACCCAGACAAAGAATATTAAGAGAGCATATCATCCCAAACATATAAAATAAGCAATAATAAAATGAAAAGCAAAGAGATTAAGAACTAAAAAAGTCTATCAGATTTAAGCCAGATACTTTTGGTCAGCCATGTTACGTTATTTCCTACATTTCAATCAGCACGCACGCACTCACCCAAACAGCTGTATCTTAATCCATATCAGCTTGGTTTTTTCTACTCAGCTCCAGATGACATCCTTGTCCTTCCCAGAACTGAGAGACTTTGTTAGGGTTTGGTTATACAGCCTGGCTCATCACCCTGTGCACTTTTTAGATCAACAGAGGCACCTTCTCTCAGACCTCTCCAACCTCCCCAGCAGTATCTTCTTCAAACCCTTCAAAGTCAGTGCCAGGGTCACTCGCAGCCCCAGAACAAGAGCAATTCCTCAATGGCTGAAGGTCAGAAAACACTCATGAGGACAGGGAGAAGACTTGTGGAGGGCTGGGGAGCAGGAAACAGAGGAAAAAACACTGGAAGAATAAAAGGAGGAAAAAAAAGAAAAAGCAGTATCTCCAAATATGAAGCGCTAATTAGGGGGGGGAAAAAAGTGAGAACTATCTCTTTAAAAATGTAACTTTAGGCTTTAAAATACAAGGTGAAGAATCAGCCTTACTACTCAATTAGCTATAGCTTTGCTGGGTAGGAATTCAGCTGCTACTATTGCCTGAGCTTTCTCCGCCCCCGCCCTCCCCCCAATCACTGTTTCATTGTGAAAGAATTTAATTATTATTTTCATTACCAGATGCATACATTATAAAATGAGCCTGCACAGAGACAATGAGCACTTTAAGAAAATAGGTGTAATAATGAGAATGATATGTTTACATTTTTCTGCAATAAAAACGAAGACATTTTCAACAATGCGAATTTATAAAATATACTTGAATAAAATAATTTGTAACAGTCGTAACACTAAATGTGATACTCCTCCTTTTCTTAAAAAAGGATTAGTCCAGTGCCTTAAATTTTAATACAACTTAAAGTCAAATTAAAATAGAGTTTTTATTAACTTCTCTTTCAAAAATTTCCATAAAAACTTAACTTAAACACATTTCACAATGATGGAATATTAAAGCTTTTCTGTTTTGTTCTTTAAATAAATAAACAAACAAACAAACAAACAAACAAATATAATAATCTGTTCCAGAAACATCAGGTATACTGCATATTCAGGGAAAGAATACTGCAGACACCATTTAATATGCTAGTATTCCAAATAAACCACCAAAAATTTTTTTTAAAAAAAGTTTTCAAATGAAATACAGATACATGTGTGTATTTATTTGGGAGTTTTGCAGCATAAAAAAAAAAAAATCCCAAAGCCATGAAGCAACACAAACACATTTGTATGAATGTAACAGAAACAACACAATGGTAACATCTGCATATTATAGTCTAAAACTACTGACTTAATAACAACAAAACCTGAATTCTTGTGCTTTATGTGACCCTATTTAACAACACAGGGCAACAGTCCAACTTCACCCAGGAACCAGGTTCAATAAATCATTTGCTGCTCATGGCCCACCAAGCACGCATGGGGTGATTTACAGGTAAGCGCCAGAGCTGTCACACACACAGACCCCTTGCTCTCGGTAACAGTGTCCCCGTGGAGCTCACCGTGTGACCGCCTGTCACATCCACACATGCTCACCTGTAAATCAGTCACTGCTACAGGGAGACACTCAATAAGCCACTGCTTCCAGCTCTTGGAAGGTTCCCTCTGCTCCAGAGCTGGAGGAACTGCCCACGTGCACTCACGTCTGGCCAGGACTGTGCCTCGTGGCTGGGATCCACCCCTGGAGTCCAAGGGCACCCACATCAGAGGACAAAGGAGTCACCACAGGCTGGCTCCTGCTGCCCATGCAGGGATGGCACAAGGGCAATGCCCTCGCAATGCCACAGCATGAATCGCTGGCCCTACCTGGGCAGACCTCTGGAGGCCCTGGAATGCCAGCTTCCATTTCGGAAAGGTGTTAAGTCTTTACTCAAGTACGATGGAGGGCATCTGACACTTAACCACAAGCCATAATAACAGAGCAACCTTCTCTTCCCATTCTTAGATGTGGATGCCAAGCCAGGATTCACTTGACCAAATGAAGGTGTTTACAGTGTAGGTGTCTGTATCTGAACAGGTCATGTCGGTCTACCTTTACAGCCCATGGGAAGAACAAGGCTCTTTGACTGAACAACTCCTACAGAACATGTCAAAAGGAGGTCAAATGAATCACATCCTACAAGTGCCTGCTTCTGCTTCCCGCCTGACATGATTTCTCCAGGATTTGATGCTCTTTGCTAGATACATTTAGCATTTTCCTTCCACTCCCACTCAAGAGTTAGACCTTAATAACACAGGTGAGATAAAACCCACCCTGTCCTAACATCAGGTTAGTCCTCCCAGATTAAAAATGAGTAACAAAGCACTGATTGTGCAAGTTCCCAGTGTTTCCCACTCAATACAGTGGGTGCCTGCTCCCGGGTAACACCACCCCTTCACATAACTGCTTTTAGTTACATGACTCCAATTAGTGTGTTTATCTCAACATTATTTGTCAGCTTGCACTTACTCCTTCAGTACTTATCCTCTCAGATGTCGCAAGAATTGCCTGATTCAGGGTGGTAACTCTTCTCATTAGCACAGAAACTTCCTCTTTTTCTTGCCAGTCTTCAAAAAAGACTTACCAAAAGATCTCTGTTTAGGCACAACTTATATATTTTCTTCTACCTTATTTGCTTAAGTTCTCAAATTCCTAAATCTTTTTTTCTTTTGTTCTACACTTAAAAATATTATCCAGGATCTGCTGAAACCTGTGAATCTTCATTTGACTTTGGAACAAGCCATCTGCTCAGGCTTATCACCTCCATTATCTCTTATTTTTGCTTGTAGAGTCTTCATTTTTATCAGACAGACAAGAACTAAAGCAATGAATATTCTCAAGTTACCTAATTCTACTTCTGATTTATTTCTTTACCTTTCCCAGAAACAAGTAACTTTTTCCTTCCTACTTCTAACCTTTAATTCCTCTTCTTTCTTCTCCTAAACCGTATTCCCAAAGCTCTCCAGAACCCAAACTGTCAGGAAAAGGGTTAAAATGTGTTCAGGAAAGGGAGGTAGATAATTTTTTTCTATCCTGTCCAAAGCAGACATGGCAAGCTGAACTCCCTCATTCTGTAGAGCCAGGCAGTGTCTGACCTGAGCAAAAAGAGACATGATAATGATGTACTGTTAGAAATTGGTTCCACACTGAACTAACAACTCTTAGTTGCTTAAGGTGAAATTTATCTCCCCTGTTCCCTCCTCATATCCTTCTATAACCAGAATCATCTTGGTTGGCTGTTGGGCATTTGCCAACAAACCTTCAGACATCTCGCAGCAGTTGTAGAACAGAGCTTTTCCAGGCCGGAGTTACGACTGTATTTATATTCCAACAGTTCGTCACTCCAGCTTTGGCATGCAGCTGCCATGTAGCACTCCAGACAAAATCCCTCCTCCTCAAAACTACTTTTGATCTCAAACATTTTGATTCAACAACTGATCAACGAATGGCATAGCTAAGAAAAAAGCACCAAACACCTTCCCCTGGGGTAAAGTGGGCTCTATTACAGCCTGTTCAGCTGTGAAACCTGGAGATGGTGCTTTAAGCTTAAAGCACTCTGTGATGGTTTTAATGGTTTGACAGATCTCTCCCAGCAGGAAGGAAACTTTCCATGCCTGGCTGTAGAGTCTTTCACAAAGCTGAAAGAAAACAGCACTTATCTAAATTTAACTTGCCATACTTTAAAACTAGTCTGTGTGAGGAAACGTCTTTTGCTTTCATTTCATGCAAAACATTCAATTAAATTCTCTCAGGAAAAAAGCCCTTCCATACTAAGGCATGTATGCTATTTTTTCTTTCACATATATTTCACTTATCTTCCCACATGGCTCAAGTGGAGAAGTCTTGGTGCAGTGATTATAAACTCACATTAACCTGCCTTTCTCCAGGGGCAAAGGAGAACTGGAGAAGCACTGAGCCATTCCTCATCTCCATAGGCAAAGAAATAAGATAGGCCTGGCGCAGAGCCCGCCCAGAGAGCCGACTCCACCAGACCAGGTTGGGAGCACATTCCACAGGCAGAACTACTTCTCAAAGAACTTCCTGCCAATGGCTACTTGACATTAAAAACTAGCATGATCTAGGTCAAGTATCCCAGTTGACATTAATTGCTATGTTGGATCAAAAAAAAAAAAAAAAAGCAGGCAGCCTCTCAGCCAGAGCTCAAGTCACATTAGGCTTAAAAGTAACCGAGGCCAAAACCTTGAATTGTACCCAGAAGGCAAAAGGAAGCCAAGCAGCTGTTGAAGAACTGCCCGAGCATGTTCTGACTGCTCCTGCCCACCCTGCGCGCGGTGCCACCGAAGCTGGGGAGAGCGCTGACCGAGGGCCGGCGACTCCACAGCCTCACACACGGGTCACGGAGTCACAGACAGCCCCTGGAACACAGCCACCTCCTGAGTGCATTTCTCTGCACCCTCCTGCAGAAGATTGGGGGCCTGCTGGCTGTACCTACCTCAGAAAACCAGCAAATTACAAAACACTTAGATAAAAGGACAGGTGAAATGCTCCAGAGGCCAAAGCATAGTAGCACCTGCCTTTACTGCTTTATCTCTGTTTGCTGCTTCTTTTATCTCTATGTACTCTGAAGGTAAAGCATGTGCCAAGTCCAACTGGAAAGGAAAGATTACCTGGAAAAGCAAGTCATCTTTTGATTGACCAGGGCACAAGACCAGGTGACTCACAGTTACCCAGAAAATCCAATACCAAGGATGTCAGATTCTGGAACGACTGCTACCATGTGAACGGTATGTCCTTCCACATATTCTTCCAATTATTTCCAAAACAGCCTTACAGTAGATGAAGTCAATTTTCAGGTAAGTAATGACTTCATGACACGAAGAAACAATTCCATGAGCCCTTTCAATTAATATAGCTACAGCTAAAACAGAAAACAACTGTGGGCTCATCTTACTTATCCACACACCTTGAACAACACACCCTTTTATACAACAGGCATAAAAAGAAACTAATTAATTTTTAAAGAGCAAAAGATGAAAATATATAGCTGTACTCTATAACTCATTGCGAGTTTCCAAATTGTAATCAATATTTTCTTTTGCATTTCAGAACTGCTGAATCTTAATGCTTTTTAGATGTCCAAGTGCCAGAAATAATAATTTTTTTATAGATAACTACATGTGATTAGAGTCTGACTGTTTCTGAAGTTCTCTACAAAGCCAATATGGGTTAAGTGGCCATTTGTATTGTTATAAAACTTCTTTGCAGTACTGTAATACAATACCCAAGGAGGAGACTCTGAGCTAATATTTAGCATACAACCTGATAACCTCATATAGACCAAACAGATGGAAAACCTAAAGTCTACAGCAAGTTCAACAATATTTGTATTATTTTATTCAAAAGTTTAAAAATACAGGTGTCAAAATAACTCCTCAAAGCAGGAACAATATTTGGAAAAACTAATTTATCAGTCAATTGAACTATTCAACAATTACAGCATGTGCAGTACTATGGACCATTGACAGCTCATTTAGCCCAAAGACAACATAAAAAGGTTTTCTTTCTCCCACATACAGTAAAGATAACTAGCACTTTGTTCAAATTTTACCAATAACAGTCTGGGGCCAAGTACAAAGCTGTGTCAAGGATAATTTTCTAAAAACCTAGCCAGTGCCATTTAAAAACAAATGATCAAAATCAAATAAACAACAACAACACAACCCCAACATAAAACATACAATCTAAAACATATTTACTTAAGAAGTTGGGTGTTTTTTCTGCTTTACAGATCAGACCCAGGTAGGGCATAAAATGTTCAAATATTATGACAATCCAAATTAACCCTGAAAGCACTTTTAGGAAGAAGTGCATAGCATTTCTCTGTGTTTGCCAACAGGAAGGACCACAGTCTGCCTGCATTACTGGGAGAAAGTCTGGTGACTCTCCCAGCAATTAAGGACCAGAGCAGATCCCTCCCATGCCTATTTCGACATTAGGAAAAGGTTGTTCACTGAGAAGACAGTCAGTCAGTGGAACAGGCTCCCCAGGGAAGTGGTCATGGCACCAAGCCTGCCAGAGTTCAAGGAGCCTCTGGATGACACTCTCAGTCATGTGGTTTAGTGTTAGGTAGTCCTGCGAGGAGCAGGGACTCGGACTCAACGATCCAAATCAAGGTATTCTATACCTTAACACACATTTTTTTGTCAAAATGTTGATATCCTATTAAGACTTTTCAAAAGGCTTTTTTGATGTGGTAATACCCAATCATGCATGTTCTACCCCTTCATTCACAGAAGGATGTCAATACTTTGTGACAGGTCTCCTGCAGTCTTCAGAGCAAAGCTCTTGAACATCATTTCCTGAACAGGGGTTACCTACAGAAATTCCTAATGCAGACAGCTGATCAGCTGCACAGATTAAAGTCTGAAATGAGCAGTCTTCATAAATTCTTTTTTGTTTGGTTTTGAAAGTTGGTTTCATTTGTTTAAATTAGTTTTGACTACCAAATGCATTCAGAAGTTACTGTAGCAATATTTGCCTTTTCATCCAATACTAGGCTAGAATACTCACTTATTAGCCATGGCAGAGTTGCATTTTACAATGAAAGAATGTAAAACAGATGAGTCAGGGCTTGTGTTTCAATAAAATTTCCTTTAGCAAAACTGAAGCAGAGTATCTCATAAACCTGATTCAGAAACATCCTCTACTTAAATACCCGATTATCTGTTTTCTTTACTTTAGAGAAGTGCTTAAAATAAATAAAACCGGAAAAGGAAGACAAAATAAAGAGGGGGGGGAACTCCCAGAAAGCTTCCAACACTGACACTGTCTCTCAGAAGGAAAATCACCTTTTAGTTCAGAGAATCACCTAACATATGTTACTCATTTTATTTATTAACTTTTATTTAACCCAACTCTTGCTGCTCTTCTTAATACCTGCAAGGAGGCAGCAATAAAATATATAAAAATCATCAGTTCCAGTCTCCTGCTTTCCTTTATTTCCACTTGTCCTCTTGTGCAAAGCTTTCCTTAGACATCCTCCAGCTCTCCCAACTGCAATCAGTAACATCACTCTAACTTCTCATCCTGCAGCAGGCTCAGGAAATGAAGATGGCACAAACATTTATGCTTTTAAGATGACAAATAACTGCATCTCTTTAAAACTGCTCCCATGAGGGTGATACCACAGGCCATGCCTGTACCAGTGAAGTGGCCAGACTGAAACTGTGCTGTAATATCAACCTGTGTACTTTGTCTTTATGTGTAAGGAGTCACATATTCTCTTGCTATTCGCTTGTATTTCCATATCTAATTAAGTGAATACGCCCAAGCTTTCCCTCACATGAGCAATGCCAGCCTTTGTGCAAGCAAAATCTTTCATTATTTGACAGCAGTTTAAAACAAAAATTCTTTAGTGGGACCAGACAACTGCCACTGGTAACTGAATGCTGACTGCATCATTCACTCACACAGGCAGCAGAACTTCTGCCTCCATATGATGAGCTCAGGTAAGAGAGGTACTTTAATTTCTCAGACTGAAGCACAGGTGCCCTCTAATCTCCAAGTCTAGCAAGAAGAGACATAAACATAAAAACCAAAATAAGGGATATTTGCTCTATTTATTTCTGAATACAGACTGTCTAGTGAGAGGGTTACCTGCTGTCATACCTGGCCTTAGTTTTGTCCCTGTCTCCTCTCACAGTCCAGTCTCATGCAATGCATTGCCAGGAAGATGTTGACCTTCCTGCTAGTTCTATGCAAGCACCTTTTTCCAGTATTCTACTGTTAAATAATGCTTTCATGCAACTAAAACCAGGTGTTAGTCAGTGCTAAACTGAAGTAATGCTGGCATAAACCTGTGGGACCCTGGGATGGCTCTCTTGCTACAGACTTCCCTTCTGGATGCTCTTGCCAACGTAATACCCCACACATTTTAGCCTGTCAAATTTCAACTGTCCCATTCTTACCCTGTTGTAGTCTGTGTATGTGGTTTTCTGCTCCAAAACACAGTGGAGTGCTATTTCCAGCCACCATTTCTGTGCTCTTCTGTTACAAAATAAATCATTAGCATAGGAAATGAAAACCACAGTCAGACTTGGGGGCTGGAATCATTTGTCCCCCAGGTCCTTCCAGCAAAAGAAAACAACAATACCCAAACCATCAACTGACAGAAGACCCTATAGCTTCAAAAATTTTCACACTAAGCTTCCCCTGCAATCAGTATGTGGTATGGGGTTAAGGGACTGACTCCTCCTTGGAAAAGGCACATCTACTGCAACAGTAGCTATTAAAAGGAACAATTAAAACAAATGTTAGCATATTAGAAACAGTGTTAACTGGTCACAAACTCAACATTTACCACTAAAAAAGAGCTCACTCTGTGCAGCAGTAGGGCTATTTCCCCTAAATATAGGCGTGTTCCATTTAAGCCTGATGTTCGCTCACACTCAGTGTCAAAGCTTATGAGAGCAGGAAGCACTGAAAGCAAACCAGGACAGGTTTCCCTTAAAAATGGAAATATTTAAACATCAGAAACACGAAATTTGGCATGTTGAAAGCGATGCAAACAGCTATCCCTTTAAAAAGCCTCTTTTAGGACCAAAGTATTTTACGTTCCCTTTCTCACAGCTATATGTTCACATGCTCTAATCTATTTTTAGAATGTCCTTCCTAGATTAATTTTTAAACTTTAGTCTGGACACTTTTCACCCTCTCTCTGCCCAGATATCCCTGTTGAGTCTGTTCCACTGCTGAAGGCTGCAAGGACATGGAAGTCAGCCTGCCACAGGTTTGCATCCCACTCTTTCCCACTAAAAGCAGAAAAAAACCACACAGATAGAGAGCCTGTAGAGAGGAGCAGGGCACAGCACTTACAGGGCAAGAGCCATAACTTCCTACAGCAGGCATGCTATTACATGTACTTTCTGTCACAGCAGATGATGACTTAGAGCCATTTCATTAAATGCTGCAAGGCATAAAAAGAAGGGAAAAAAACAGCTGTTCCCCAACTTTCAAAGAAAAAATATAAATAAGCATACCTGCCTTCATCCACAAAGTAACCAGCTCAGACTTAGACTTGACAGTATCTCTCTAAGAAAATAAACCCACCAAAGACTACAGGATAAATACATAACTAAACCTTCTGGCAGTTCTCTTTACCAGATATAATTCTACAGCTTTAGCTATGTTAGCTCACAAATGTGGTGATATGCTTATATGCTTTTATTTAGAAGGGTCTTGTACCTGAAAGTCTGTATACATCACAAATCTCTTAAAAGGAAACAGATTTCACACAACCACTGATGTCAGTGTGAACTATTTAAGGAGTGTAAGTTGCTTTAAACTAAGACGGTTCTTCCCATTCCACTTACAAACAGCTGGGAAAAACAATCCAATGGTGATTAAAAGGAGTAGGTAGGGGGAGAGGGATTTAACCAGCTACTTTACATAAAATGAGCAATTTCTGCAGACTAAAATTTAATCTGACATTAGTTCAGGGTCCTGTTATTTATGTGTGTAGTCCCAAAGAGTGGTAAACAGCACTTGTAAACTGAGAGGAAGCTGTGCCCACAGACCACAGCATATCAAAATATCCAGTGCTGATCAAATCCAGAGGGAGACAAGTCTCTCAGCCATACCATGGCCACTGAACTCCTCAAATAAACCACTTTTGCATTTCCAGACAAAAACACGTTCTCTATATTACACATGAGAAATCTGCAAAGACTAAAGAGCACACACGAGGTAACCGAGGAGAGCTAGTAAAAGCACAGATATTGCACCTTTTTTTTCTCTTCTATGATGTCATTTTAGTAATTACCAGTTATTTCCACATATCTTAAGAGACTCACTTGTAAATAACAAACAGAAGAATGCAGTGCTGAACACACCAGCACACATACAGGGAGTCAGAACCCACGAAAGTGAGTTTACGAATTGTGTTTACATATTTTTAATACAGTCTAATGATTAAATCAAAAAGGAAAATAGTAAGGATATTTGCCCTTATCTTAATTAGCAAGGCTGTTTATGCAGGCTGAAAGGTAAGCATGTGTTTGTTTCTCCATCTCATTTTTATGTATTACATCTGGAGAGCATTGCATTATTTGAACTCTTGAAACCACAAGAAGACTCCAAACACTTTTTGCAGAAATGATACTTAAAAATTTCGCATTTGATCCATCCAAGCAAGACCTATTTTACCCAGAAAGAATAAGGCTCTCGCTTATCAGAAAGATTCGAAAGCATGCAAAATAAACACAATTCCCTTCCCAAACTTTTATCAATACATTTTTCTCCCTAAAATTACTACAAGTAAATCTCATCACTACAAGTTCAATTATGTCATAAAGTGGCTTTTTTGCTCTGGCTCTTCCAAACAAGAATATATGAGGCCATTTGATCAATATCTTAAATACAGAATCTAAATTGGGATTGAAAACCAACCAACAAAACACAACCCCAAAACTGACAACACCTAAAAAGCTGATCACAGTAGGTGCTTCATCCAGACAGATGGTTCAGGAACTGTAAAAATGGTTCCCATTCATTCCCTCTCACTCTTAGAAGTATTTGCTGTTCCCAGTATCACCAGCTCTACTATACCTGTTATTACATGCCCTTTCACACAGTCTTTCTCCTGTCTACATGATATCTGCAATATTCAGAAATACTGCAGTATCTTAGGTTACTTTCCTGAATCATTTAAACAACCACTGCTATTTCTACAATGCATCCTGCCAGAGTTTTCTGAATCCTAAAGATGATGTCCATAGGACATGGGCAGGTTTTTAAAATTAAAAAAAAAAAAAGGAAAAAAAAAAAGAAAAAAAAAAGGGAAAACCACACATAGGAAAGCTGCATCTTCAAGCAACTCTCTTTGCTCAGCAAGGTACAGAAGCGAGGGAGGAGATAACACACCCTGACTTGTGCCATCTCCCTGCAGGGAAGGGACCTTCTGCACAGGAATGGAGCAGGTCACCAGGGTCAGCAGCACTGCCACGGATAAACCTGACAAAGTCCACCTGCCACAGCACCAAGCAATAAGCTAACAAAAATTAGATCAGATAGCAGACCTCCAAGTGTTTATAGCCCATGACTCAACTTTCCCTCCTGTACAGTGACCTTTACAGAGGACAGGAAAAGGAGGCGAGCATGCTTATATGTTCAATTCATACAATCCATTATCCAAAAGAGTAACTGGTATCAGAGGCTCCAAATCTACTTAGGAAGCAGAACAGCAGTGGCCTATGATATCCCCAGAAGGCCAGAACAGAGGAAATTTGATTGTTTTTGTGCTCCTGGTGTCTTGTGAAGCATGCACAATTTTTCTCAAAAAGTAACAACAAAGGCATAAGGTAAAAGACACAGAAGAAATGTGATCATCAGCACAAAGAGGATTTTTTAAGACCTGCTTTAATGCTTTAAAGTTCAGTTTTGCAGACACAGAATATAGCTGACATTTGTCTGGACAAGACATCAGAGCTACAGGAACCATACAGCCTCGCAACCCAAAATACTTAGCATTACCCCAAAAATAGTGTCCAAACACTGCTCACTTCCTCTATCAAGTGTTAGAATACTCTGAAAACAAAATCAGAGCAGGATAAGGCTAAAGTGAAATTGCCTGGAAAGCCTGAAGGGCACTCTGAACAGATCCTTTTTTCAACTTAGGAAATCCACGGTAGAATATCATTAATGGTAAAACTTGAGGTCCAGAAGATAAAGTTCAGCAAAGTGACCTTTTATGCATTTCAGATCAAAAACCAGTTTGGTCATGCACGTGCTCAGGTAGCTGTGGGCATATGACAAACAAGCTTAAAAGTTTGTGAGCAAGCACTCCAGACAGCTGTGCTCAAGAACTATATCCACCAGACGAGCTCAAACTTTCATGTTTGATATTGTAATCTAAAGATGAGCCAGAGTTCAGTAAGCAGTGAATGTGATTCTGCACAACCTTGTTATCTTTTCATCTCAACACTTAAACCTATGTCAGGGAGTGCAAAGAGGTTACAAAATACTATCAGCACAGTTTATTAAATGGTCTTTTTGCATTTAGTTTGTAGCAGGATAAAATTTAAGGCAGCAGAGGCTTAAACTCCGGTAAGTCAGAGGACCAGCACGGATTCTGGAAAAATCCTTTGGCCCTCCAGAGGCAAAAGGAAATTTTTCTTCAAGAAATTCTGCACTCTTATCTGGCCACTGTTTACCAAAGTGGAGCAGTTCTGCAAAATTTTAGTATGTTAGCTAAGCAAAAGTGAATGGCAAAGGTGCATAGATTCTTCCCATATTTTCCATAAATAGGACCTAAAGTAACAAATTATGGAGATCTTTCTGCTGGTTTTGCCTTTCCTCCCCATAGGCATACACCTCTAGAGATCCATTATTCTGGGAGTTCTAGGAGTTTAACATATGATCTTGAAATTCAGGTGAAATTTTGGACTTGGAGAACTCAACAGCATCACTCCTGATTTCAAAACTGAAGGATTTCTCACTTATTTGTGGTGTTCTACCTCCCCAACTCCCCCAATCCTCTTGGATCATTATATTCTGGTTTTGAACTTTAGCTTCTTATCTTTCTCACATCCCACCCAAAGAGATTTTGCTATCCATCTCCTGAAAGCACCTTTAGATCACTTCAATTTAGGGTTGCTATTATAAATTCAAGACAGCTATTGTCCCATCTTCTCACTTAGGAAGAAGAGAATAGAACCTGAAATCTTCAGCTCTTGCAAAAATAGGAGGGCGAGGGGTACTCTTAGGTTTGAGTTACAGAGTATGTCCACAATCCAGACACAGTCAAATAAGACTATGATTTGAATTAATGAGCATTTGAAGGATACTCTCCTTGTTGCACAATTACTTTAGCACATAAAATTCAAGCAACCAGAAGAAAGTTAGGTACCTCAACAGTGAGGAGCCTCCATGCTCCTCTCGTTACATGAGAGAAATTACAAAACCCAAGTACTTTGCAAAATAAGGTAAACACAGCCAGCAGTCTGTGTTGCCCAAATGAATCCAGGAATCTGTGCAGAAAGTTGTGACCACATTTCACATAGCTTTGTCCTCCCTCACCAAACTCAGTCCAGTACAGGACTGGCAGAACACCCTTGCTTGGATCCCCCGACTCAGCAGGGATGCCTGCTTCTCCATCTGGAAGCTGCAATCCTAGAAAAACACCATGAGATGAAAAAGGTGTGGGAAAAAGTTTTTTGGGGGTCT
>VZSR01003209.1:1605636-1735142 GCA_013398615.1 Brachypodius melanocephalos
AAAAAAAAAAAAAAAAAAAAAAAAAAAAAAAATCCTGAGTGGAGGGAAAAAAAAACAAACAACCCACTCAGGCAAGCAATTTTTTCCATAAATGATAAGCAAAACAACTATAGTCAAACAAAGTTGAAGGCTACTGGCAAGAAAATAGAGGCCCAGGCCCAGTTCTTTCTATTGCCTGAGAAATGAAGGCAAAACCCACTATCTTAATGTTCTTCCCTGCTGTTTCACGCTGCTTTCTTACTGTATTTCTGCAGCAGTGGGAATAAAGACAAAAGAAGCACTAAAGAACAAAGCCTGAATCTGATTCTGGCAAAAACAGGGAGAGGGAACAAAGGACAGAGTGGAAGTGGATGGACTACTTATAGCAATTATTGTCAAACATTTTTGCACTTCCTTCCTTAATGTAGCTCCTTTTGTACACAAAGGCCTCCAAACAGTTCTGAGAGGTTCCCTTTGTAAAATGAGGAGAAAGGAAAACTGTAATAAGACTATGCAATGAAGATAAATTTTCCCAATAATGCAAGCTACAGGAAACACATGGAGGTCAAATAAAACTATTATTTGCCTTTTCAAACACTATTTTCTTCAACTGCTAAATAAAAACATTATGAAGCCATTTTACGCAGTAAAATTTAACCTTCTATTAACCTTCCATATTAAGTAAACAAACCTTTCTAGCCAATAAGCATCATTGTGAACTCTCCGAGATGATAAGCAATACCTTAATTACATTCATTTACATGACTTTGAAATTGTTCCAGACCAAAGTCAACAACTACAAGGTCAAAGAGTACGGAAATCTAAAATAAGGAGAAATCCATAGTCGGCCAGTTCACAAGGGTTGTGCAGCATCCTTTCTAAGCCAGTTTGCAAAGGCTCACAGATCCCAACCAAGTACTCACTTTTCATCAACTAGATTAAAAAAAGCAAATCCTCTAAAACACCAAAGACCAAGTCCATCCCTTCTTTTTGTGGGTTTTTTTTTTAAACTATTCAAAGTTGAAAGCAATGGACACTTCAGAATTGTTTTCAATGCCTAATGGCCAATCAAGCTGTACGAATATCTTATGCAAATGTTTTATAATATTCTAAATGACAGCCACAACATGAAATATACTTTTAAAAAATACATCCATACCACTGAGAACTAGTGAAGATTTGGTATAGCACCCTTACACTTGGGAACGCTAAACAGGTGAGTTTACAACTTGAAAACCACCAATGTTTCATCCATGCCACACTTAGAGCAGGAAATGCTAATAATGCTCAAACAGCAATTAAAAAAACTTTTTAACAATGGCTGTTGCAAGAAACTTCATAAAGTATGACATGCCCTGAAACAGCAGAAAAGTAGACACAGTCCATCCATTCCTAAGATATTAGATAATGGCTCAGATATGATCAATAGCAATCAAATTAGCCAAAATGGACGCTGCACTGATGGATCATTTCAGGATTACATTTTGTGTATTATAACCATGAAATTATTACAAATATACATATACAAAAATCTAAAGTACAGCTTTTGGATTTAGGCAGTCCCATATCAATACACTGCAGCTGACAACATTTTCTTAGTATTAAATTAGATAAATCTCCCTGCACCCTACTTTACTAGCCAAGCACTTTTTATACAACTCTCAAGCCAACAACCTTCTGCAATTTAAGTATGATTTAGTGCAAGAGAAGCAATGAGTATTATAAAATTTATGCTTGTTCACCTTCTCTCCCCACAGAGAAGGGCAAGCCGTTTTTTCATGTAAATATGTATTAGATCCAAATCATTTAAATAGATATTATTCCATAGAGAACATGATGCTGCATATGCCCATTTCAGCTGCATGGTACTAAATAAACTGCAAGATAATGATGTTGCCTTGCTCATCCTAAAGGACGCTGAAAATATTTCTAGGCATTTCAAACAGAAGTAAAAGGAAGAGACTTTCACAAGAAGAAAGGAAAACTAGGGTGGCTATTACAGAGCTTCCTAAAGTGAAGACAAGTTACTGGCAAATTAGGAGATCTCTTTAGGAGCAGGTCACAGCTGTCACAAAAAAAAATATAGCTCAGGTACACGGAATCTTTACAGTATGAATAGCAAATCATTGCTAGCATCCAATTTCATTTTCTTTTAAATGAAGAAGGGAAAGATAATAACGTTTGCAAGAAGAAAACCAAGAAACTTCAGACAGGTGACTAATTCTAAAAGTTAATGTAGAAATGCTAAATGCAAGGTGCCAAATGCTAATTTGTCTCTAATACGTCTCTGCTATATTTAGCTACAAGTGTCACTGCTTGAATGGAAGAGACAGAACAGCGAAAACTTAAACAGTGCCTTAAAAATGAGAGCTTTAAGCATGACTTTTAGGTGAATGTATGTATGTATCTCCCTGCTTTTCACAAAATGCACTGGAAGTTAATCAGCACGTTACACAAAATGCAATTTAAGTTAACAATTTATTTCTAAATAATATACATATTTAAAGTGAGGAAGACTGTTATTTGACTTGAAGCTATCACATACCATTTGGGCCACAGTCAGTTATCTTACAATACAGTCTGACCTCTACTTGATTTTAAAATAGGATAATCACCTTCAACTGTGTATGAACCTTGAACATTATCAAAAACAGCTTTATTGCATCAACGATTTATTAATAGTCTTATATTAATAGTAATGTAACTTTGACTTTACAAAGTCATAAAGATGACGAGAAACACAGTCAAGACTTATTGTGCTACCTATTTTATTTTAGGCTTCTAAGGCAACCTCATGACACAATCAGAAAAACTACCCTGAAAGTAAGAGCTACAAAGGAAAAACAACAGAATACGCATGTATCGTCCCAGTTCAACAGCAGAGCAGGAAGGACACAGACAGCATAATGAGTTCAGACAAATGCTGAAACCTTTCAAGTACCAAAACTATCCTGCAGCCAACTGTGCTTGGAGCTGGAGAAGTGCTCGTGCTGAGACAGGCAACCTCTGGACAGCACACGAGCAGCGACTGCAGTGAGGAAGAGGCGTGAGCCTTACATGGGAACACGCTCAGCCAGATCCTCCTTCCAAGCAAGGCGCTGCAGAACGCCCAAAGTCTACAGGCTCACCTCAAAACAAACCTGAGGAAGGAGGAAATGTTCCTCCCAGAGTGCTGCTGGTTCCCAACACTCACCGTGGCACCCCTGCCGTGCGGTCACTTTTAGAGCTGCCGGCCCCGTTGCACCACAGTTTAAACAAAGAGCGGCTAAGAAAGCACAATATTCTATAACTGGCATTTACAGCATCGGCCTTGGACTCCTAATCTTTACCAGACGGGCACACAAATCAATCTATCGGCTCATAAAGGTATGCTTTTTAACCTCCAAAACAGATGGGATTGGCCAGAAACGTTTGGCATGTCAAACTGCTAATCACGGCTGCCCTTTGCACAAAATAACCCACTTAAGTTGAGGCATGGTTGCACTGTAACAGACATTAGTCTGTGGGAAACCCATTTAACTGTCACATACTCCCGCCACTCTTGCTCTGCCTTAATTAAGCCTGATGCCTTATGCTTTGACCTTTTGTTCTAGCCTATTAACCCTATCTAGTACAAGTTCAAATATGTTAAACCTAAAAGTTTGCTTTTAATATTAAATGCCAAGCTACAGGACGAGTGAGGGATGCTTCTCTACCCTGCAAGTTACCAACCCCTCTGTTAGTCCTCAAAGACAAAATATGCCCAAACACTAATCAGTTTAGCAACAAAAAAAAAAAAGTGGAGTTTCTTCCACTGGCATAGCCTACTTTTTCCTCTTCAGAGAGAGGAGGGTGAAGAAAAAAAGAAAGATGTGAAACTTCTGCTAGCAACTTCATATCCTCAGGCTTTGGGGTTTTTATCCAACAAGAAAAGCACATGCTATCAGCCAAGATCACACTGCACTCATTTGCTGTTCTCTGAAACCCATCATTAAAAATAAGACATAATTGGTTTACAGTGACCAATTTCTCCTCAATTAAAGGCTGCCTCTGCCAACCCTCCTCGCACTGAGTCACCATCTTGTTCTTTTGAAAAGATAGTTACACTTACTATTAGTCTGTAATTCTCAACTGCATCTCCATGTGAGTTGCACCCTTTGAAGTTTCTCAGACTTGCACAGACTTAAACAAAGACATAATTTATTCATTCTAGCTACGCACTTTTCCTTTTATGCAAGCTCAACTAAAGCATGACTGCCTTCTGCTCCTCTATCCCTTACTTCACGAAGGTTACACAGCACCAACAAGACCAGCAGATATATTTCTAAAGCAGTACTCTGTCGGAGAAAGTCTACCCTAAGGGTCCAGAACTCTGACTTAAACAAGAACGCTAATTCCAGTGACAATAATAAACCTCTGATCAAGACACTACCGCTCTCCACAAAAAAGCTATTCATGTATGCAAGCAAGCTTGGTATACCAACAGAGGTATTCCACAATTACTGCTCATAACTAGTAAACAAACCTATTCCCCACTCTAAAAAAACAAGGATAACTGCCCATAAGTGCTTTATAATATAGGTTAGAAACAAAAAACAGAATGCAAACTGTGTGGGGATTACCAGCCATGTATACACCAACAAACATATTCTCAAATCTTTAGCTTAACCACCTGACAAGTTGAACACTTGGTGCAACATCCTTCTTTACAGCTTATGTTTCTGCAACTCTGACTAAATAGAACTTCTTTTAAAAGGAGGAAACAATCTTGAACCAAAGTTTTGAATTACTTTAACTGTTTTTGAAGATGTGAAAGACTTCAAAAGGCTTGTTGCCACAAAAGCCACTGTCTACTAAGTTTTATTAAAGCTGTATAAGAGGCCATCTGCTCCCGATCACAACAGTTCTCCAGTTTTAAATTGCTAATTAATTAATTATGTTTTAATTCCAAAGTGCCTGTCTTACTGATTCTGAGACCAGCAAGTAATACCATTAACTCTTCTGCAAATACAATTGCTCAGCCAACTGTAAGATGCACTACAGCAACATTCAACTTTTTATTTTTGAAAAGTCAAAAAGAAAAAAAACACTGTGGGGAAAAAATGGATCTCTAATATCAATATCTGGTTCTTTCCAAAGCACTGATTCTGGTTAAATCCAAATCCCCACAATTTAAAAAGTGCATATATTTTCTAATTATTTTACTTGGCTATATCCTCTTCTAAACAACACTACACAGACCAATGCTGTATTTGAGTAAAGTCAAGCAATGCATGGATTTATTTAAAACAAAAAAAAAGAGAAAAATACATCCTTGCATCTGCAGTCTGTGTCATTACAACGGATGTGAGAAGCTCTGCAGGCTGGGATTTGCTATGACTGCCTCCAGCTTCTAGACCTTCCCTACTAATGCTCACAAAAGTTGCCACTGGAGGCAATGCAAATGAGTCCTAAGAGAGACCAGAAACAAAACAACAACTGCTTGTCGACCATTACATGCCCAAATTGTATTCTTTATGCTCATCAGCATTCTCAAGTTCTTAGGCACGCATGTAGGCCCACCGAGGACAGTGGGGCTACTCAAGTGAATAAAATGACTCGCAAACCAAAGTGCATATACACAAGCAATCACTGGACAACACTCGGGGAATTATTCCCTGGTATCAGAGGAAAATAGGATTTAGGAAATGGGAACCAAGGGAGCAGATCCGAACAAAATAACAGCGATGCTAAATGTCTACAAGCCATTGCAACGTACTATCTAATAATGATTTTACTGTGATGGTCCCTTGCCACACAAGCTCAATTTGGATCTGTTTTATTTAAAAAATAAGTGAGATGGTAACACAGTGTTATTTAATCTTCTCTTTCACTCTGAAATTACATGTAAATCAAGTTCTTCACTTTTTAGGTACCTCCCAAACAAGTGGGCTAAATCTTCAGAACTTGACAGCAAATTACACATTAAAAAGTTCAGATGTTACAAAAATACTTATTTTTCTTTAATCAGCACACATAGTAAAAAACCCCCAACTATTACAATAAAAGAGGATTAACTTGAACATTTATCACTTCAAAACACATTATAATCCTAAAAGGCTTATACATGACACACAGTTGTCTGACAGCTTTGGCAAGACAAAGAACAAACCCCAAACCAAAGAGACAAGGTAAACAACCCAAACAAATCATTTACCTTGAATGTGGTTCCATTAGGAAAGCTCTTCCTTCAGGAGTCCAAGGATGCATTAATTGTCTTCCTCAAAAATTTCATGCTTGATCTGAAAAGAACAGCAGAAATTCCTCAATGAAATTCTGCAAATCATTCTTTCCTACCTAATATGCCTTGATCTACATTCTTCCTGTTGGTTTAACAGAAAGCAATGCTTTATTTTGGTTGATAAAACTGCAAGTAACATTTTTGTATCAGAAGAAAAATACAGTTCTGAACTTCAGAAATCAAAATCTTCCAGACTGAGCCATGAGTAGAACGCGTAGAAACAACTCATGTTGTCTAGACTTGTACTAAAGAACATTATTCTGCAAGAACAAAATCCACATTCAACTCTAAGCCAGAGTCCTCTTCTCCTTCCTTTCATTCAAAAAACAGCTGTGACATGAAAGCCCTCCTTCCTATGTAGTGGTTACTGCCTAACAACTCAAACTTGCAGCCATGAACATCAAAATCAGTTTTTAAAGAGCCTCTATTAATTTACATATACATAAAGAAAAGACAAGAGTATAGTATAACGAGTGAGTGTAATGCTAAACACAACAAAATTAGTTCAATAAAAAAATAAACCAGCAGAACTTGTAATATTTGCTTTTGAGAGATTTAAGAATAGTATATCACACTATTTTATTTTAATTAGAAACTGTTATCCATTACAATCACAACCTTAAAAGTTCTCCTGAGCATTTGTCTACTATTCTTAAGTGAAATTTTTCTAAAGGTTGCAAACTTACAGATAGCCCAGATCATTCTTATTTCTACTATTTCAGTCTTGTTGTTGTGCAAGCCTCACTATTAAAGGTCTTCAAGCAACCATCCAAGCAAGACTCATAGTCAACTTTAAATACAATAAAATACACTTTAAAAAATGAAAAAGCATAGACTTTCTCCACCACTTAACTGAACTTTCCCCTCCCTCCTTCTGCTTGGCAATGGGAGAGTTCCTCTCCTTATTTCAACACCTTTGCCCTCTGTTCCCACAAAAAAAAATGCACACAAAAGCTTTTTAAACACAGAATTCCTCTATCACCAAGGACCCCACAGGTGGGTACAGGTGGGTAGAGGATCGAGGGGTAAGAGTAGAAAGTGTGTGTGCTGAGAGCACATCTGAGCATTTTTTCCTCCACAAAACCATTTGGGTCCAAGCCAGATTAGAGAAAACATCTAACTCTGACCACTGCAATGTGCTTGCTAACTGGGAAAAGAGATGCAGGTGTTGGTCAACGGGTCATCATCCACAAAAACACCTATTCAAAGCTTTCAGGCACGTAAAATAACAGCAGCATGCTGGACTACTGCCAGCACCAAGACCCAACAAAAGATGCCCAACAATAGAGCCAATTAAGCTGAAAAATAAATAAATACCCTGGAATACTACATGCAGATGCTATTTTAAATCCTTCTTCCATATACATCAAAAAACTTAAAAGGTAAGTTGCACCACAGAAGGGGAGCAACCCTCAAAATTTGTATTCGATTTTGAAATTGAATAGAAAAAAGATCTACCTTCACAGTAAAAATTAACAGAGAAATGACAGGTACAGTGACAAAGGTCCTAACAAACATAGTTCAAAGCCTTCTCAACTCCATTTTGCTGGAGGGTAAATAAGCTGGATGTAGTATCTTTTGTGGACAATGAAAAACAGGACAAGAGGCCCCGAAGAGCAGAAGAAGGCAGCACTATTAAAAAAACATATTCATCTTTTCAAGTCACCTGCATTTGAGAAAAACAGTTAATGCCAGTATTACTGCTCTATACTATACATGTAGACAAAATGTTTTTCACCACTGACAAGGAGGTGAATTTAATCATTCATACTTCCAAGGGAAAAGAGATTGCTATGTAGTAGGGAAAAACACAAAACAAGACACAAAACCCCACTTCATACAGTATTGCCATCAAGGTTCAATGTATAGATGGGATTTCCTTTAGGTCAGCATTCAACAGTCTTTTTTGTATTGTTATAAGGTTTATGAGAGTTCAGTGAAAAGACAACAACATAATTTGTTATTTCAGAAAAAAAATCCATATTCCTTCAATATGTTTTAAAAATTGAGGTGAAAAAATAATAACTTTTCTAGAATAGCATTTTACTCCCCAACACTTCGCATCTGAACCAGTTGCTTTACGCACCTTGTAGCTTTTTGGATTGTTGATTTGCATTGTTTTATGGACTACCAAATGCAAGATGGGTGATAACACAAAGACCACCACCAAGGCCATCTCCTGGGGCAAGAACCATCATTTCTTTCTACATTTGAGGCAAACCCTGCTTTTGACATCACTCAAAAGGCCTTTTCAGTTCACTTTCCCTCTCTCTTTTTACAGTAGGATAGGGCACAGAGAAGCAGCAGAAAGCAGGTAGCTATGAATGTTAAAGTCTGCTATGGAAAAAAAAAATTCAGAACAACAATACCAACTCTAGGACCATTGAGATCAAAAAACTGTTCATCTGTGAGCAAGATTTACTGCTTGGATACATTTCAACACAGAACTTCATGGACTATTTTCTGGGGCAAATGAAATATGCCCTTATTTGTTTTTGAATAATATTTTCATCCAAGACTGAAACACATTTTACATCTAGCACCTGATCTCTTCACAAGGACACCCTCACAACTTCCTTTCTTGTGGAGGAGGAAGATCCCCTCCAAAGTCTTTCCCAACACCAAGTTTCTTTCCTGGTCTTAGAAACCAGTGACTAAAACAGAAGATCTGTAGTTTCTGCTTTTAATCTACTTTTGTCTACAAGCATAATTGGTTTTCCTCTGCTGAAGGCAATGGTATTTAGAAATAAGTGGTATGAAAACAAAATTTCACTCAAGACAGGCAATTAAACAAGAGCAATGAGCTCCAGTAACAATTTAAGTATGAGAAGATTATGCCAGGAGGGGTTTGACCCAAGCTAAGATGTCTAGCAACTGCTTCTTCCCCTTTCTACACATGAATATTTATTTACATGAGTTTTAGTTTCTGTTCTCCTTCTTCAACCATCAAGCCAAGTGACCTGCAACAGACAGCCAAATAAATTACCAAATTAATTCTTTCAAGTGCTAAATAGGTCTGCTAGCATTTCCAAGTATTTGAAATAAATAATCCAGAAACCCTAAAGAGCAGGCATTCATCTTTACCAAAAGAGTACCTCTGCCCACTTTTCCCAAGGAATATCTTCCCACTGGGAAACATGTGAGTTTTCATGTGATCTCAGATGTTCACCCAGAAGCACTGGCTGCCAACCCTTGTATGCTGTTTTCTAATTCAGTGTTTTCCAATGCAGCTAGTGAATCCCTAACACCAAAAAGTCCAAAAGCAATGCCACAACCCAGTTAAACGCTTTCCCCCCAGCTCTCCCCCTCTTTGCTGCAGGCAGGCCAGCACAGCTCAGAGTTACTGTTCTTATCGTTTTGGCCTGATGGCAGGAAGAAAGAGCAAACCACAAACGCTGTTACCATTAACCTTCTTGTCTTTAGTTCAAGACCGTTTAGACAGACTGTCAAATTCATGCTTTCTATCTTTTTTGTACATTTTTGCATTTTTTTTCACACCTTCTCCCCTTGTTCAGGCTTCATTCCCTACGTATGTACCTTTCTGCTTGGTTGTTGTTGCCTGCCCTCCTGAGCATCAGTGATTTATACCTCAAAATTTGCACTTCTTGTCCTAAAAAGGTATTTGTCCTTTTTAATCCATAGGATAGCTATCCTATTAACCCTGCCTCCTGCTCAATACCTAACCCATCTCTCAGCCTGTGGGAGATGAGCCCTGCCCTGCCTGCAGGCCCCACTCATGGGAGAGCAGCCACCAAAGCCCCCCCTGGAAAAGGGGCTTGTGCCCCCAAACCAGCTGGGAACCCCACACTCTCCCCAGGCTCTCTTCTGGATCCCCTCCACTCTCTGCACATTCACGTGTAGGAAAAAGAAACACAACCGCGAGACTTTTGGGGTTTGAGGTACAGGCAAGCTCTGAAGAGCTATTCTAAAATGGTAATTCACAAAAATCTTCTCTGCAAGGAGGTGCCAAGCACAGCCCCGGAGCAGGACAGCTGAGTGGGGGAAATGCAACTCCCTCCCTATCTTTGCCTTGGGCAAGTACATATATGTGTTCAAAACCAGGGTTTATCTTTTATTATAGTCATGTCCCACACTGTCACTGCTAAAATTAACAGTGTTTTCACTGCTAATGAAAATAAAGCTGGCATTATATAAACTTTTTGCCAATGTTCTAAGTGAAAAATAAAGTTAGCTCTGAAGAGGCAAAATAAGCTTTAAGCAAGCAAGACTTTGTCAATTCTTTTAAGCAAATCCTGAAATAGGCAAAACTACAGGCAAACATCAGCACCATAAAGTTAATTCATGTTTGAGTTCTACACCCTTTACTGAACCATTAAAATTTTTTTCTTGATGCCTTTTACAGAACAAATTTACCCCCAACACAACTATCAAACACTGCAGGTGATACAGCCAGTGATTAAATCACCCTTTTAAGTTTACTATATAAAAACATTATTTACTTTTACTTCTTTATCAACATAGTTTTTATGACTATAATAAATTTGGATTAGTACATCTTTCACTTCAGAAAAAGAAACAAGTATGGGGAGCAAAAAAGAGCACGTTTTCATCCTTAATTTTCTGCCAAAAGATTAAAAGGGAAAAAAACTCAAAACCCTCAATCCAGCATCATTTGGCATTTGACTGCACGTTGTATTCTGTGCATGCACGGCCTACAAAAACCTGGAAGCCATCGATAGCTCTCGCTCATTAGATAAGGCAGACCCACAGGCCAGGCTAGCAGCAGGTCAGATTTCACCCCTGCCCAAAACATGCAGGCACTACTCCTTCCCTCTCCCATCGCACTCACAGAACACAAACAGCCTTACAGATGCATTTCACTCATGACTAACTTGCTGTCTTCCTCCGGAGTCCATGTCAACTCTGTCTCAGGAGACCACTGACAGAACAACAAGTCAAACTTCTCGACCACAAGTTTGGGAAGACAGCTGCCTCAGACAGCAAAAACCCCAAAGCTGCCTGAACACTATTCTCGATGAGAACTTTTGCCTTCCTAGATGTTAGCTACTAATGCCCATAGAGTAGAATTACTCAGATGCCATTAAATCTGATCTCAACCACAAGATATCCTCAGCTCAGAGAGCTTTTGTCATCTGGCATCTTAATGTGTCACTCTCTCATGTGTTCAGTCAACCCTAGGAGCACTAAATTGCATTTGTGTATTAAAGAAAACGTTTCCTACCCGCTCAGGAATACACCACCCCCTTTCCACAAGTGACTGCTTCCTCCCTACAGGTCTTCGCAGATTGGATTCACACTCTTTTTAAAATAAAGCTTTACGGTATCTCTGAACATTTATAGTGCCATGACTCAGTTAAATTGTAATCAGCCTGTGAGCTGTCTGACACTGCAGCAGGTCCCCTCAAAATAAAACAAGGAATAATATAGTCTTCAGATTCCAGAGAGATGAGGCAAAAGAGGACAACTTCCACTTCAGCCTTCTTAACAACAACATAATCCCAAAGCCACAAATGCCACTGTTTTTTTTCCAACACCTTCAACACGTGTCAAGCATTTTAGCTGAATCTTTCTTTAAATTAAGAGCTCAGTAAATCACCAGGATACACAAGACAGAAGAAGAAGGGTGCAGCACAGACACAAGGCTGTCTTCTCGCTACAACGCTGCCTCCCGTTTTGCCCACACTACGTTTCCTTAGGTTTCACTACCTTCCAACTTAATCACCCACTGACACTTAGAAAGAAAGGCCTCAAACAACGTGTTCTGTAGGGAGAAACGGAGGGTGGAAGTGGGGGGGGAGAAAAAATTTTAAAATTCACCTTTAGAGGGCTTCGCGGACACGCACAAAAAAATAAAAAAACCCACCAACCAAACACCACGTCTGGAAAAGTAACCTTTAGTCTAGAAGGGAAACAGCGACGTCCCTAAGGAGCCCGAAGCGATGAGAAGGCATCTTTGGGGGGCGCAGGGAGCCGAGCCTGAGCCGCGGCCGAGCGGGGCCGGCGGCGGCAGCCCCGAGCTGGCTGCGGGCCCGCAGGTGGCGGCGGGCGGGCAGCGCCAGGGCCGGGAGGCGGCGGGGGCGGCGTGGCCTTGCCCGCAGCCCCGGGAGCGAGGCCGGCCGGCCGCCCGCGCCGCCGCAGCCGCTGCGCACCGAGCGGGCGGCCCCGGGGATCGCTCGCACCGGGAGGGGCAGCGCGGGGTCCCCGCGAAAGGGGGGCCCGGGCGTGCGGCTGCCGCTCGGCGGAACACTCGCGGGTCCCGGGGGGGCAGACTAGTAACTTTTCCATTCCGGCGGCTCCCCCAAACCCACCGCGGCCGGGCAAACTTTCCGCCCGCACCGGCTGTGCCGCGGGGCGAGCGCCGCCGCCGCGCCGGGCTCACCCCGGCATTGTTCCCCGGTGCCGCCGCCCGGCAGCGCGGCCCCGGCCCGCCCCGCTCGGCCATTTCCCCGGTGGAACAGCGCCGCACTCACCCCGCAGCCGCCGCGGCTCCTCCGGGCGGGCTGCCCGAGCCCCTCGAAGACGCTCCGGCCGCAGCCGCCGCGCACGCCGCCCTGGTGCCGCGGCCGGTCCCGGCGCTTAGCTCCGGGAAAGCGGCGGCTGCCGGAGCCGAGGCGGGCGGAGGGGTCCCCGCGGCTGGAGGACAGGACAGGGCTGAACAGGGCAGGACGCGCCGCCTCCCGCCACCCCCGAGTCCGCGCGTCCCCCCCGCCCCGCGCATCCCCGCGGCACATACAGGGCGAGCCGAGCTCCGCTGCGCTGCTCTCCGCGGCTCGGGGCTCTGCTGCAATGCCTGCGAGGCTGACTTTCAAAGCCTAACCCGCAGCCGCGATCCTCCCTCTCCGCCTTCCACCTCGCCCGCCGCGGCGCAGCCCGGCCCCTCCCCGCGCCGCGCCATTCATCTCTCCAGCCAAGTTTCTTAACCCTTTGGTCCCCTCATGGCAGGAGGCAGGGCGGGATGCGGGCATTCGGGGATGCGCCCCCCGCCCCGCCCCGCCCGGCGCGGCCAGAGCAGGGCAGGGCGGCCGCGCCGCACGTACGCGAATCCCATCGCCTCCTGCCCCCTCTAATTAATCTGACTGAAGTCGGAGAGACCCCGGGAAACAAACTTACGAGCGACAGCACCGGAGGACCCGTATCTAATAAAAACGGCAGTGGCTTGAAAATAACACTTTTTTGTTGTTGCTTTTTTTTTTTATTTTTCTTTTCCCCTTCCCCCTTCGGCTGCTTTGGAATACTTGGCGGGGGAGGGCGCTTCTAGTGTTACCAGTATTTATCGGTTTAAAGCTTATGTTTTCAGCTTTTCCTCCGAAAAAGCACGCGCCAGAAACTTCAACACATCATCGTTACTATTATTATTATTATTATTATTATTATTATTATTATTATTATTATTATTATTATTATTATATTTTATTTAGTAGGAAAAGCCGGGATGCTCCCGGCAGCGATCGGCGGCTCGGGAGGGGCAGCGGCCCCGGCACCTGCGGCTGCTCCCGGGTGGCGCTGCCCCCGCCCGCCCCCGGCCGCGGCCTTGCCGGCTCCCGGCTCGTCTCCTTATCCTCGGCACCAGCTTCCCAGGCCACCGGGAGCGGAGAGCATCCCTGCCGGCTCTGCCAGGGCGCCCGGCCGCGGGGAAATCGCTTCCAGGATCGGGGGCAGACCGGCTCATCGAAGCCATGCTGTCAGCCCACGGGGCAGATAAATGCAGTTTGGGAGGAGAAAAAAAATTAAAAACCAACAAAACAGCCCGGAGTTGGGCAGTGCTTCCCAAGAAGAGTCAGCCCTCCATTTTGGCAGGCGACATCCCCCAAAGCTCTGCTGTCAGAAACTGCACTAAATGTTAAGTTGTTCCTTAGACTTTGCTGCCACCAGAGAAGAGAGTAGGCAGAGACACAGGCTGAACTTGGCTGTACAAACGAAGCCACAAAGTGCATGCGATCTTCATCACACCTCCTGTGTGCCTGTGTTTAACAAACGTCTGGACGTGTCGCACGCTGTCCGCCTGACGCTTTACAGAATACTTCATGATACTTTACTTCTACAAGTCAAAGACTGATGAAAGAGAAACAAATTTGTTTGCAAGCCACATATGAACTGCATGGTAATTACTGCATTAACACATGCCAACGTTCTAGTTTTAAAACGCAGGTAAAATAAATGATCTATTCAAGGGTCTTTTTAGTAAGGGACTAACATGGTTAAAGAGCACAGGAAATTCCACTTTAAAGAAAGCAAAAGGGAGTCACGTTTGTGAAAAGCTAAATATTTTAACCGATAGATACCACGAATGAAACTAGATGTAGGAATGTTAAGCAAAACCTCTTTTACTTTGGAATGTACGGATTGTGTACAGGCTTAGAGTGGAGCTAGTAATGTATTACTTGACCTATTTTTTTAAGCCAATGAAAGATTTAGGTTAACTTCATCATGTGTTTTTAACCACTTTCTTCCAGACATGTAGCAGCATTTTAAAGCCATTGCATGTCACAGTGTTTATACAAGTCTCTTTTTTGAGAGCATGAGTCTCATAATGTAGCCTGATCGTACTTCCATTAAAAGAATGAGTTTGCTCTTCATTTCCATTATAGGCTCATTAGCAAATTTTGATCGTAAAGAAATTATCCTTAATTTTTTTTATTTCACAAAGAATCTTCATCTCAAATTTTTTTTCAATGCTAAGCAGCTGAGTTGTCTAGGGAAAAGGAAATCTTCTCATTACTGCAGCAATTTATCTGCTATTTCAATCAAGAATGTCTGTAGTAGAGACATCTTTCATTCTTAACCTTAGGGAACATATTGCGTAGATGAGAGACCTACAAAATGAAGAATCTTGGAGAAGCAACAGAAAAAAAAGGTGTATGTGGAATATTTGTTAAAATGATTGTTGTCAGGTAACATATAGTTGCTTGAGAACACAAGTTTCAGGAAGATACTATCAACTGAGATTGTATTAAATAATAAAACATACAGATTTAGTAGGTTATTTCCACCATTTAATAGTTGTATCACAATGAGTTGTGTCACCAGTTCATGTTTACTAAACTATGAGAATTCAAACAATATACCAAATAAATACCCTGTACAAGTAAAGGAAAAATTCCATCACACAGCACAATCCATCTCTCACGAAGTATGAAAGTATTGATGTGTATTTGTTGGTCCTTCCTGAGCATTCTTCAACCAAACCTAAACACACACTCACTCCCCAAACATAAAAGGTGAGCATCCATGGCTGTACCTATCTACCTTCTGTGGGTGGTGTTTATACCTTCACTTTCTTGTAGACATCACAAAACAGGACACTTGTTATATTTTTTTTCTAAGGGAATTCATCACTATAAGTTGTTGTTAAATGGAAGGCCAGTTGTGACAGAGAAGTATAAACTACATTAACATCAGTCCTGGAAGGGGAAAACGTATTTATAGAGCTTACATTAGAACCCACTCCCAGAATTGCAAGCACTTAGTGGAGAGCTGCAGGTGTCATACTTTATATAATCAGTGAACCACTAATATCAGCGAGCCACTTCTTTTTTACAGTTAAAAAAATGTATAATAATGCACCCCTCCTTCACAAGACACAGAGGTATATTTTTGACCTAGGAAAACTTCTATCAAAACCAAAATATACCTATGAATCTGACATTCTTGAAGAATAAAATTAATCCGTGTGACCGTTTAAAAATGGTTAAATAAGTACTTGATGTACCTACAACTTTTCTTTGATAATTTTGATGACTACAGTACTGCATTTACAAATGATAAGCAAAGCTGCATCTTCAGTAACAAACTTTGTCTTTAACTTGCTGAAGCAAAACACATTGGCCTGTGCCATGTGCTAAAAAGACACATATTATTCTCAAAAAGTAAATGCAAATGCTATTTTACTATTCCCAAACTTTTTAAAGCTAATGCTAGCTTATTTTTAAATCACATAAAGTGCTTTGAAGAGCTTGGGAGAACTACAGTTGCTTTTATTTTGGTTTTTCTTTAAGGTTATCTCAGCCTCTCAAAAAGCTTACCACTCTGAAACTACCTTTTTCAATCACAATAATTAAGGCCTTGCTTTATGGCAGCCAATCATGATATGAGAGGCTCAGGATGTGGTCGAGAAGCTAGCTAGCTAGCTTTACAGAAATGCATTTCCAGACTAAATCTTCCTCTAAAATTGTTTGTCAGCCTTACATAGACAAATAATGAAATTCTGTCCTTGACTCAGCCTAGTTCAGTTCACATAATATGTCAGATTAGCCACCATTTCAAAGGTGCCTTCACAGAGGATTAAATCACCTAGTTGTTCCACAATTTAGGGAGACACACACACACACAACACACCAAAAAAATAGAAAATAAAAATAAAAAATAAATGATTCAATTAAGAACTTCAAAGGAGGTTTGCTTAAATTAATGATCATCATATAAGGGTGTTCATCCATAAATCTGAAGTAGTAAGGTACAAAAGTCTGCAGTTCTTCAGGAGTACCATCTGGGAGTACCTGAAATCAGTGGGAAGCCTACAAGTGTTATCAGAGGAAGAACTGCTCCAGGGAAAGGTTTCTGCAGCAGGTACCATAAGGCATCTCCTGTTTTCCTCATGACAGCAGCAAGTCTGCAACTGCTGATGGACAAGTTGAATTACACAATAACATGTGAAAGGAAGAGTGATATACTCTATAGCTGAAAGTTATAAAAACTAAACACCACTGCTTTTTTATCTACCTACATTTAAAATTATAAATGTATTTGTATGCCTACGTGTATCATTCCCTACTGGAGCTGTTTCCCACTTCCTTTTCCTTGTTTTTTTAAATTATAGTGTCTACTTCCATTTTTACAAGTTCTTCCAAGCAGGTCATCTTAGAGGAATGTACTCTCAGCAGTTCAAATTAATTTTTTTCCCGCATTATTTAAAAGTAGACTTCAGATCGTGACTATTTGTTCTAAGAGTAAGTAATAAGCAAAGGACCAGATGCTAGAGTCTTTTCAATTACAGAAACATTTAAAGACAGCTGTACCATATAAACTCTCATGGAGGAATCATATGTTTGCAGCATCTGGTGAGTTTTGGCCATGCCTCCAGCACGCCGTGTCTGTTCTGAGGCACGAGCTAGGGTGAGGCTTATTTCTCCATGTGTGTTTTTGGGGGTAGGGCAGTGTAGTTTTTCGACCCTAAACAAGGATCAACACTTGAAGCCTGACATTTAGTGGCAGGAAATAAACACTATTTTCAGCCCCTGTAACCCCTTTAACAAAAAAGTCAAAGGGGCTGGTGCTAAATTGATATGACTACCTTACATTGCTTATTTTACCACAATAAAATACCAGGGGTTCTATCCAGAAGAGAGCATCCTGTACTTGTGAATTTTCTGCAATTTCATCCCACTTGCACAAACATGAAAAATATATTTCTGAGAACATCGTTCTGATGAGTCACGTTCCTGGTAGTGTGAAAGCACATCCAGAAAATAACCATGCTGGAGTCCCTGTTCACAAACTGGCGTGAGAAAGTACCAGTAGAGCAGGTATTACACTACGTGAGCACTGCTCCTACTTGTGGGTCGATGGCCATGCAAAGATAACGTTTCAGAAGGTTATAGGCGTGTAGCTGAAACCGTTCAGAACGTTCATTTTCCTTTCAGAATTTGTGTTTGCCTCTTTTCTGTGACAAAAGGCTTCCCCACATCAGCAGTAACAGATTGAAAGAGGACTGAAGAATCATGCCCTCTCTCACACTCTGCTTTCAGAAGTTACTCTCAGTAACAATTTTGTTTCACAGCCCCATTTTTCTGGCTGGCTAACATGAGCTCTGGGTAACCCTTTGTCGTGGTTCTCATGATGACACAAGGCATGTTGTTGAAACAGTATGTTCTAAAATGAAATGAACAGTACGTACAAATTAACACGACCTGGCAGCCAGCACCACACTGCAAGTGAATAAAGTTCTGGAGAGGACCATTAGGAAGCACCTAAAAAAGCAAAGCTTAAGTGTCCTGTGTTTGTCCTTCAAAATAACACAGGTGCTGGACAAACATTTTAAAATACATGAACGCTTTAATTGCGTATTAAAATTGCAATAATATTCTTTAGTACAAATGATACTAAGTGCTCTGACTCAAGTACAGGAAACTGCTGTGTTAAGCTAAACTGTGCATCTCATGTATTTTTATTAAATCTATTCCCCTCCCCACATATTAGCTTATGCATAACTAAGAAATTCGGATGAAAATCTGGCTTCTTTGTCTAGGTACCTAAAAAGAGACTGTTTTGAAAACATACTTCCTGTTCTGAGGATGAAACATTCTCAAAAAAATTATTGCTTACCTACCTAACATCACAAATTTAGTCACAAGTGATTAATTAGTGTTTCTGTTTACATACAGATGCCTAATGAGAAAATCCATTTAAATTGTGTATCAAAAAACTTAAAGAACTCAAATCACTGGGCCATGTAAAGTTAGATAAGTTTCTGCTTGATTGTATTTTACATGAAGAGTTTATCAGAATCATATTAGCTGTGCTTTTATAACTGATCCAACTATATATCTTTGCATATTTTTTTTATTAGCATACAAATATCGAGGTTTTATTAGGACACATTAGCTCCACTAAGTGTTAGGTATATAACAAATCCAGCTTTGATGCCGTTGATCGTCACACCAGCAGTTTACATCTGACATAAAACTGTCAGAGGCATAGGAGTGACTCAAGTCACCATAAACCACAAAGCAACAGCTCTGTTCACATAAGTTACATCCCCTGGCAGAGCTGGGAAATTTCCCTTGCCACTTTTTGCATGTATTTTAGAGAGCTGCCTAGCCAACACTGCCCTTGCTTTAAAAGGAGTGGGAACGTGAGGATACTGCCATATATAAACAGCAGATACCGTGCCCTGTTTCTATATATGCAATTCTAATTTTGGAATAATTGCATCTCTTTCTTCTTGTTTGATATATGAGTAAAAAAAAAAAAAAGGGTGAAAGTATTTTCTGTGGAGAAGAAAATTCATCCTCGGTTTTGATGACTTAGCACAAAGAATATCTGGGTTACATTCTTAATTTGAACAACATCCATTTTGCTGCATTACAGTGGCCAAAACAACTACTTTAAAGTAAAAGCCTGAGTAGAGGAAATAATTGCATTTTGTTAGTAATTTGAAAGTTTTGTTTCATGTTTATTAGGTTTGGAAATAAACATTTTAAGTTTAACTTGCTGAATTTTGTCTCTTTATGTTGTTAGTGGGAAAGTGAACGGTTGTAGGGGGGAGGAGAAGTGTTTTGAAGGTTTCATTTTGATTCTTATTAATTTTGTTTTTTCTTTCTTGTAGTTTTGTTAATGAACCTGGTTTTATACCTTTTAAGTTTTGAGCCTGCTTTGCTTTTCTCCTAATCCTATCTCACAGCAGAAAAAGAGTAAATAATTCTAACGGGCTCTCAGACCACTACATTAATTTTGGGAAACAGAAATTGGCAAACATGAAACCACTACACCTGCTGTGCCCACTTTTTGCCTTGTTTTGTTATTTTATTTAATCAGAATACTGTCACCTTATACAAAATGGAAATGGGTCCATGTTTTTCTGAAAAACGCTTTTCAAAATTATTCCATTCGCCCAAAATCTCTTCTTTGGTGTAAACGGAAACCCTTGGTACATCATACTATTGTTGACTTTCTTAATATAAGGGTAAGGACTCCCGTGGCTCCTTACAGGCAGCTCCTAAAACCTGTTATGTTCTACATCCCTGATAACTCTTAAATATTTCAATGGCTTGGCCCATTGTCTACCAGCAGAAACACACAAAAAGAGTTGCTTGAAAAAATGTGCTAAGAAAGTGAATATAATTGTCTGTGTAGCCTGCCAAGAGCAGATTTAAACTCTTGAAAAGGTGATCACTAGTCACAATTATTTAACAAATAATTATTAAGCAGTTAAATTTGCCCAGTTGAGACAACAAAAAATAATTAAATCCATAAACATTTCTTCATCTCTCCCAAGCTACTTTATGTATCAGTTATTTGTAATTTTCCACTCATGCTGTCTGATTAATGTCGCTCATATAGATGCTTAAAGAAAGCTAATAAATGACACAACAAATCAGGTAAATTCTTAGGTTTTTGAAACAAAGATTTCCATGTGCTTTCTAGAGTTATTACTTCAATTGTAAATAGATTTTGTTCATGTCCTTTCTATAAAAAAAAGAAAAGTTATAAACAATTTACTGTGTTATGATTCTCACTATTCTCTACTGAAATTCTCTTTTCCAGTATCAGAGAAGTACTGCAATTCCAGTAATAAGCTGTACTTGGATTTATGAGCAAAACACAGTGTAAATCATGACATGAAGACATGTGATTTTGTTTTCTATGACTCATCAGCTTTTTTTCCAGTTCCCACCTTGATATCCAAAAACCCCACCCCTTTTTTTTTTTTTTAATAAATTGTATGGCCCAGAAACTCCAAATGAGAATACTTTTCCTCTGATTGCACAGCTGTTCTCTTCTGAGTTTTCATTCTTTCTTTCCCCTATCTCTTCTCTGAGAGTTGAAATATCACTGAACATTTTCACTGACATTTTCTGATCCTGCTAGAATGCTCATGATAGAAAGAAAATCTATAAACCAGAAAATAAAAAGTAATCTACCATTTTTTCCTAAATTCTCGAAAATTGATTAAAAATCATGATTTGCAGAACCTGTCATGCCATTATTAGGTTTAATTGTCTTTTTATTGTCCCTTCTGGGCTTAAATGAGAAAAGAGTAGCAATAAGCATTATTCAGTTGCTTGAATACAGAAGAAAGCAAGAAGCGCCACACCATGCAATAATTCTGTTTGTTATAAGCTGATACACAATACAAAGCATAAAATCCCTCCACGAATTTCTGTGTTATTTTATCTCCCCAGAAACCAGCATCACCAAAACACATAAAGAATTTGCTTTTGACTTCAGTGAGTATGGAAACAGATTCTGCATTTTAGATGGGGTTTCCACTACTTAAAATTTTCAGCAGGACAGCAAAGAGATGTAACCTTCTCCTAAAGACAGGCACTCATACACCAGCTACTCTCATTTTGCTATATCTTAATGTTCTTCTTGAATGCCTGAGGAGCTTTATCTTCCTGTTTGGCACCGTTCTAAATTGGCTTAAATCATATTTATCCAACATTTACCTGCATTATATTTTCAAGGGTAATTTGTGTCCTTCTCCCAGAGCATTTATTTTTTGTGCTCTGTAGGGTTCCACTCTGGCCCTGTTCTTACTCAGCAATCTGAAGCTGCCTGTGAGCAGTGTTGGTCATTGGCATCGTCCTGGGTTTCATTTCTATGCCGACAAGACACAGATATTGTCAACCAAACCAGCAATTTCAGGCGATGCTATTACCATATTGACAAGCTGGTAAGCATAAAAGCCTCTCCAAGCATCAATTTTCTTCAGTTAAAGTCAGACAAAAGCCCTGAGCTGTTCATGGCTGGCTTTTGCCATCAACCCACACCCACTTGAACTTCTAACCCAGCTTCAAAATTCAACGTGGGCTCATTGGCTAAAATCGCTATATGTTTTATGATTACAAGCTCTTCTTTCAGTGTTGCCGTCAAAAGATTAAGGCTTCTTCTTATTAGTTGAACTAAATGTACTTTGCTTCTTGCTCACTCACGCTTTTATGTTCCCTAGGCTAGATTATTTTAATGTCCAGCTTGTTGATCTGCCGAGGAGACCGATTATCAAATTTCATCTTCTGTAGCAAGTGCTGTTTGCAGAGCAAGTATTGTACAGCCTAATGCAGGTTTCATATCTGCTGTTCTCTCATGGTGGCTACTAATACACCACAAAATCTATTTAAGCTGTTTACTGCTCTTGTACTACCAAGTTTTTTCATGAACTTGGACTTATAATAAGAGATATTTGTCAAGGGGCTGATTCTACCAGGTTAAGGTAACAGAACCTTTATCACTGACTTCACAGTGAAGACAAAAATGAAAAAAAATTAGAGATATAAACCCACATATTGCCTACTTGTGGTCGTAAAGCTATTGCATGGGCACTGGGTGGTGGATTTCTGCTTGTATCTCACTTATAATTCTGTTTAGAAATGTATGATGTGTTTAGAATGTTTAGAAATGTGAATATAGACTGTATCCCATTGTATATTTCTGAAACTGTTGGTGTATCCCAGCTGGCAGATTCAGTAGCACTTTTCAGCTCCTGCATCCTGGTGCTCGTGCACCATGGCTGTACCCTACCTACTGAAATAAAACTATGTACAGGCACTGTTTGCAAAGTCTGATTTTCTTCTAAAGGAAGACATCTTATGTGTCATCACTCCTCTGATCACCCACCAGGCTGACAGAGGCAGTCTGGGCTGCTCTGCCTGGTGATGGTCTAAGTGTGCTCAAGATTTGCACTGTTTTCTGAGGGGTTCTAGCTTCAGCTAAGTCTGTCAACTGCCATGAAATGCTTAATAAGTGTTTCATGTCTAAGCTGTTTAATTTTATTTTGGTTGTTCCTGTGAAAAAGAAGATGTTAAGAGTTTTTTTCTCAGGACTTGGCTTTTAAATGATCAGAAATTAAACCTACCAGAACAGTGTCATTAGAACCTTGCCTGAGAACACAGAACTTCAAGAGTGAGTGGTGGGGAGTGAGAGGATTTATAAATCTCTAGCACTGACAACAAAGGTAATTTCACAATAGGCTAGAGAACTTACTTGTTTATAGGAAGTCCTTACAAAAGCAAGAATTTCTGCACAAAGGAGTGCCACCATTTAAAAGGAAAAGATCAGTTGTAGAACCCCTAAAGTTGTAGCTAAGAATATGGACCTACAGGGATTACACTGAATTCAGATTAAGATATTTTGGCTCTAGTGTCTGCTGTAATGAGAATGCGTATAGAGATAAACTGACAGAACTGAAAAGTATTTAATTTAGATAGAAGCCTGCAAAAATTAATGTGAAAATGAGAATTGCTTAGGGGTAATAGATTGAGGGTACAAGACTAATTTTTTAAGTGTTAACCTTTTACATGACAGCGCGATGTTGTAATTAAAATGGCAGCATTCTTTATTTGGGGAATTTATTTTATGTTCTTAATTGTTTTGTAATTCCTAGGTTATGATTTTTTTTCTGGCAACTTCTGACTGACAGAAGTCAAGGATTTTTCATATCAATACAATGGAATGAGTGAGCTTCACTGTACTGAGCAAAAGATTAACCAGCAACTTGTTTTAATTGTTGTAAATTATTAAATTAAACTCTTCTTGAACATTAATATTTGTTCTGGTCTATCGTGAATATGAACATGGAAAATCAATTTATTTCTTTCTAGTAACTGGATCCTTAAGAACTTACCCCAAACTTTGAGCCACTTTGATGTTCAAAGGCTGAGATCAGAGATGAGAAGAAAAAGAATGGAAACCTCTTCACAATATTTTTACCTTTGAAGTCTCAGGTTAAAAGTACTATTTCTGTGTGCTTAAACAAGCAAGAGAATGAAGGATAAGATCATGAATTATGATAACAGACAAGTGACAAATGTTTTGCATGAAGTAGTTTTCCTTGTCAGGAGAGAGAATGTTCTTCTAAGAGATTTCCAAAGAGATTGGCAATTTGTAGAGCCAATTATTGGCAATGAAGAGATATATACTGTATTTGGGTTTAAGAGTTTAAGCGGGAATAAAAGATTCATTTGGAACTTTTCCCCTTGTTTCCCTCTACATTCCATGCAAGTGGCAGCAAACATGTACATTATCCAACTGTCAACAAATCCCCTAGACTCAAGCCTGGAACAGTACATCCCACGTTTCCCCCATGAAAATCTTTCATGAAAGCTCCTCTGTCATTCAAGATCACGCTATTCCCTCCTCTATTTATTTCTAAGTGTCACTCAGCTCCATTCCACCAGCTTGGAAAAACGTCAAGAACTTTTATCTTCAGAGTCAGTTGCCAGTTCTGTTTAGTGAACAAGCCAGCAGGGACCTCTGGTGCCATCAATGCAGCTCCATCAATGCCCCTCTCTTCAGGGATGGAGTACATCATTATCCCGATGGCTGGGCAGGAAAAAAAGCTGCATTTTTAGAATAGTTCTCAGGGAGCAGTTACTGGAAATCTCCTCCCTTGAGACAGACTATTGGCAACAAGTTTTGCTGCTGTGACATGAGGTATTGCATCAAGACCCAATCCTGCCACTAATAAAGTTAGTGGGAAACGTGCCACTCCTTTCAAGCGAAGTCAACAGGATTAGTGTAACAAATCAGGGCTGAAAAATGTACCTTGCATCTACAAATGCAAATGGAAAGTCACATCCCAAGTGAGAATGTCATCTTATGTCTGGTTTCAGAATCTGGCAACTTGTCAAACCAGAGTAAGTCTCTTCCCCAAATTTAAAATTTACATTATAGAAAAGGGAAGTTTTGTTTTCATATTGCAACACTTCCATTTTTGGTGTTGGGGGTGTTTGTTTAAGTTTGCGTCTAAAATAAGCCAAGAACAGACTGTTTCAGTGTTGGATTTCTTTTTCCTCTTTAAAAAACCAGTAAGTTATCTCTAATACAAGGCATTGTGCAGACTTTAATTCTTTGTGAAACTATTTTCTGATAGAAAATGCTTCACTTCATGCTCTTCCTTAACCAGCTCCAGCACACTCTTTTAATTACCAACAGACACATTACACATTCCTAGCTAGGAAATATTACTTAACCCGCTCAGCCTGGATGGAGAATTTCTGTTGGTGTCAGCTGTCAGACCCACAGACTGCACTAACAGGTAACAGTCCCAAACTCTTGGCAAGGCCCCTTTTCCTATAGGGAAATAACATGGTGCTGGGTTATTTTAATTTTTATATATATGTGTGTGTGAGAGAGAAAGAGTTGGTTAATTTTTTTTATAAGATATTATCATACTTGGCAATACTGGCTTTAATTCTACTTAAAATGACAGAACTGGATTGTCATCATTTTTAATGGGTAAAATCTATGCAGTTCGTCAGAGGTGCTGTAAAATCTAATCAGAAATTAGACTGCAAAATTAATAGGGCTATATTCCCTATAATGCTGTTTTATAAATCTGGAACTGTGGCAGATTTGGAGTTTCACACACGGTGCAACCCAGCAGTGGTGGAATCTTCAATTTAAACAAGTAACACGTGCAGTAATTGGTACCCTGTGCTAAAGAGATATAAGCTGTGTTTGGCTTTGAGTAGTAGGGTACCAAATCCTCATTTCATTAGAAACCCCAGTCATGGAATGAAAGGATTTGGTACCCTACTACTCGAAGTAGGGTAGTAGTAGTGTATTTCCATACCACAGCTATAGGCCAGGGGATAATTTCCCCCGCAGTTTATTTTTACGCAGCAGAGGTCAAAAATGGCTGAGACGCTGAATTTTGACCACACGGCCCTTGTGTGCCAATATCCAGGTGACAGAAGGGCAGTGCTAGCTTACCCCTTAGTCAGAGAGGAATGACGGGGACAAATGGGCAGGAGAGGCTGTGGAAAAGGGGAGCAGAGCCAGCAGCTGCCCAGCAGTGCCCGGCTCCGGGAGCCAGGCGTGGGGAGGGAGATGGGCGATGGCTGCCAGCATCTCCCCCTCCCTGCGCTTGGCAGGGATGCACAGAGCCTGGGGCTGAGGCTCCCATTCCCCAAAGCCCGATGGGAGAATCCCAAGGGGACTCCCCAGGCGGGATTGTCCTCCCCGTGGGAGCAGCAGGCGGGGCCGGGGCTGCGGTGCCTCCCCTGCCCCCGGCAGGCTCGGGCAATCTGGCGGGACATATGTGACATATGTGACATTATGTAAGGAGCGGCTGCTGCCGACCCTGAGCGATGGCAGGGCGGCAATAGGAGACGGCAAACGCTCCTTCCCCGCGCTGGAATCAGTCACTTCCAGTGGAAATTTGCATCATTTTAACGCCGGGTTCCTCCCGTGTAATGGTTATGCAGTGTTGCTATAAAACCTCAGGGTTCATCTGCAGAACCATTCCTTACGCCGGGGTTCTCTGTGGAGGTATGCTATTAAAAATTGGTGTGAGGGGAAGATTAAATAGGTGAGAGCATAAAAGCAGATTATAGAGTAAGTGCACTCTCGTAGAAGGGTTCAATAGGAAGGCAGGAGCTCACACTCCTGATTCTCCTGCCAAATTCCGTAGCACTGAGCAGATTCCTTCACCACTTATGCCACCTCAGTTTCCCAGATGTGAAATACCTATTTCAGTTCTTTCTCTACCTTATCTAAATGCCCTAATACAATAGAAATACCTTCACTGCTGTCTAGCATATGGAATCTGGATCTCAGCTGAGTCTTCAAACTTGGAACAAACCATTATCAACATATAAATACGCTTCCATTTGGTTTTGGATTGTCTGCTCTTTTCTTGTACATCCTGCTATTCATGTCATCCCAAGAAAAAGGTGTTTGCCAAAGGCAAAAGAGCAAAATCTTTTTTTAACAACCTGATAGAGAATAAAACACAATCAAAAAAATTTTTTTAGATCTTCAGGAATATTTCTTTATATTAATAAAGCCATTGCCTGAAGTAACCATGTCTTGCACCATTAGTGCACAGCAATACAAAACAAGGTGAAAACTTTTGAGAGAGAACTTAGAGGAATGAATCTGTAACAAGGAATACACTTTCTCTGTGTCATAATTGCACATTTAAGAGGCCTCTGCTTTACCAGTGGCAATTCAAAGTGACAATGCCTGGCTTAGTGCTGTTGTCTTTTAGCTACTATTATAGAAATTGTAGCTACACGATTTTGAAAGTGAGCAATTTTATGAAGTTAATTGTGTAATACTGTTTATGAATTTAAACCACGGAATTAATCTATTTTTCACAGATGCACATAATGGACTTTTTGTATTGAATGATGGTTTAAGAAAAAATGCAACTGATTTTGGAGCTACAATGATTGATTTATGAGGTACAATTAAAAGTGATAAGTGTGTATTACTTGTCTACTCACCAGCTAAGTGGATGGGGGTGGTATGAAAAATATCTATATATAACTAATTGCAATGCATGGATATCAAGGAATCAGAGAAATTATTTAAAGCAAAGCAAAAGGATTACCCTAGAAGTAAATGGTGAAGATTTAAGAAAGGCAATTGGCTATCAAGGGAAACCAGACAAGAATTAGATGTTCTTGCCTATAAAAATCTTCCTAATATAAGGTAATGGAAGCTTTATTCTTAGAAATTTTAAAACAACTGGATCGAACAATATCAAATTAAAAGACAGCACTCCAGTAACATCTCTCATTAATATCTTGCTTTTTAAGTAATGGTGGGACTTTAAATGAAATGGTACCGATTATGAATAATGGAAACTACCTGCCTCTAATGAAGAAAGGACCTCTGTGGTACCAAGGGATCTGACTTCTTTGTACTTATCAAGAAGTACTGGAAGTACTTTCCATTTTTAATTCATTTGGAAGGGAAAAAATCATTATACATGGTGAATATCATACAAGTTCACAGGCAGCTCCATTAGAGAGCTTTAAACCAAGTAAAAAGTTTAGTTAGTTTAGATAAAAACTATGCCCTGCTATTCTGCTGTAGTTTTTATACTAACAGATTTTAACTGAACAACAAATGTAAGAGGAACTTGTTTTATTTGATTCTCTGAGCTGATAGCTTAACAAAAGTATGTAAGATCATATTAATGCATCAGGGCAATATGGAAGAAACACACCAAAGTACTAAACTTGCTGCTTCCACCATCCTCTTCACTTCTACTAAGCAAAAGAATCACAATTCACTGTTAGCTAAATCCCATTAACTTCTTGCTATCCCTTACCTGAGCTAGCCTGCTTCAGGGTAAAAAACCCATCTACAGGAAAACTACTTTAGTAAAGGACAGTTCCTCGAGTCAAATGGCAGAAGGAGATGGGTTTAGTGAGGAAGTTTGTATAATTTAAGAAAAAAGTTAATCTAAGTGTTTCTGTATTGATGGGTCTTGATTTAAGCTCTAAAATTAAGGCAGGTTCACATTTCTATGAAACAGCCATGAACAGCAGAATATAATATAACTTACGTTTAAGCTACAGCAAAATAACACATTTTTCCTAGGTTGGCAACTGTCATACATTTTCACATAGAAAGAGGACAGATGGATTACTTATTACTTTGATTTTAGACACCTAATTCCATCAAAATATTACAAGGTAAAAACATCGCATCAGCATGGAACTTTTTATCCCTGAATTTTTGATAGGCAAAATTAAATAAAATTTGCTCAGATCTTGTGACTTTTATTTTCTGTTGAACACACACACATATATATAATATATATAAATTCCTATGCTACACCATTCTGTGTATAAACAATGTAATATATATAGCATATATAAAAGCGGTTTTCCTTTCACTCAGATTCACGTTATTGTCCATACCATAATATGACTTGCAACTGGTTAAGTATCAACTTCAGTTCATTTTAAAACTCAGTTTTGTACTCCTTATCCATTTATTCTCCTGCCAAAGCAACCTGACCCTTCTTCCACCCGAACATTAACACACATTATAAGTTTCAATTCTGCCTCTTTCTGGAAATTCATCTTCATACTTTGTGAACTTTGTAACTCATATTTTCATCAAGTTTCAGTCATGACACTCTTATGGGTCTGAGTGACTGCATTTTGAGTGTGTTTACACTCTTATGTCATGTGTGCTAGAATGGCATTATGAACTCCCATTAAAAAAAAACAGACCACACATACAGTATATCAGTAATGTTTATAACATGTTACATAGAAATGAAATGGAAGTTCTGGCACTATTGCCTTTTCCAGTCTAATTTATTCAACTTGTGGCCACCAGTTTGAAATGTTTATACATGCTAACAGTTCTGTTCACCCACTCCACTGGCTCAGACATGGCAATACTCTCCCTAATTAGGGACAATATGATAACTAATGGAAAGTAAAAGCCCACATTTTGCAACCCAGCGAAATACAATAGAAGACCAGTTTACAAATAAATAGCTGCAGGTGTAATAAATTTTAAAAAAAATAACAACAACAAACAAATCACCAACCAACATCTAAATTTATCTGGTAGATTTTATGTGCTATTGAGTATATTAGAATACTCTCTACTACAGATGACCTGGTGTCTGTCTAGGATTACGAACTGGAGCATGGGCTATCCAGCCCAAAGGTTAGGGCCTGTGTCCAGAACTGGGAAATCAGCCGAACGTTCATGGCCAAAAACCAGGAATCAGAAAGTCAAACCAAGGGTCAGCAGCCAGAGATAGGAATAAGCATCTGCCCAGGAATCATGACTTGAAATTAGAAACCTACAAGAAGAATCTGCAACCACAGGGCACAGTGCAGACGTGGTTCTGAAAATACACATTGTGATGTGTGAGAAGATGTGCTGGGATTCCACCTTGGAGACCTTCTCCTGAGCCATGGCTGATGTGCTCTGGCTGATGGGTCCAAACTAAAGCAGAGAACCTGATTTACTATTACAGAAGAAGGTCTTATCACAGAGTAGCAAATTTTACCTGAAAAACATGGCAAATAAACCAGCTTTTTACCTTCCAAAACTCTCTGGATGTTGAGAAAGATGGAAACTCTTTTCTCAGTATCACACTTGTTTTGGTAGACCCATAGAAGGCTTACAGCTCTGCTGCAGGCAACCCAGCAAGTTCCAGAGGAATTACATCCACTTAACACTTCTAAACTTTGTACTAAGATGCAGCTTCCAAATCTGTTAAAAGTAGGAATGAATTAAAGCAAAAATATCAGAGTTTGGATGATCATGTGACCTTCTTAAGGGTTTTTTGTAGTGTCACTGAGAGAGGGATGCTAAATGGTCAGACTGGACTTCTACCTATAATTGTAGAATTGTGCATGCATTAAGCATCAGTGGAGGAAGGTTGTGTGCAACAGGGCCTTGTGTGACAAATCAGATCAAAAGATAAGTAGAATGGTTTGGGTTGGGTTTGGGTTCTAGTCCAACCTGCTGCAGTGAGCAGGGACATCTTCAACTCCACTGGGTTGCTCAGAGCTCCATCCAACCTGACCTTGATCAGCTTCCAGGGATGGGGCATCTCCCACCTCCCTGGGCAATCTGTACCACTGTTTCACCACCCTCATCATACAGAACTTCTCTCTTATCTCTGGTTTCAATCTACCCTCTTTCAGTTTAAAACCACTACATCTTGTCCTACGGCAACAAGCCCTGCTAAAATGTCTGTCCCCATCTTCCTTATAAGTCATGTTTTAGTTCTAAAAGGCCACTATAAGGTCTCCCCAGAGTCCTCTCTTCTCCAGAGGCCCCAGTTCTCTCAGCCCATCTACATCTACCTTGCTTAGATATATAAGGATATCCTAGGCATGAAGGATTTAAATATGTGAATATTTCATGGTGGGTCAGAGCACCCACATAATTCTTAGGAAAAAATCATATTGGGGATTTTGCTATGACCTCACTTTATTTTTCTATGGGAAAGAAAAATATTGTCTGACTTCCCTCACAGCATATTCTACATCTTATTGACAAATCACTTACGACACTAATTTATTAGCATAGAAATATTACTACACTCGAGACAGCCTGCTTTGATTTACTACATCAGGGTTTTTCATATGCCAAGGTCCTATCATCTCTGCTGGATCATTAAAAGTTCCTTGGCTTTTTAAAAATTTTTTTTTGTGCAACATAAGAGTTTTGCCCTGTGGCCCTGGCTAAAATCCTGAGCATTGGAATGGATTTGCTGCTCAAAGGAAGATTCACTGAGCTGATGCTTAGGATGTACAGGATGTGTTTATCAAAAACATCTTTACATTAGTTCCTTGCCATAAGTCAATGGCAAAGAAGGGAAAAAATCGGGGCATAGACACAGAAAAGTAAAATCCAACAATTAGAGACAAGCTGCTTAAACTGCAACACTGTTTTATCCTTCTTGTGTGAAATTTATGATAGGACATTCAAAGGGAAGGAATGCAACTAAATCCATCTATCCCTTTTCCACACAATTTGTATTTCAGGGGCTGAAAACAGCAACACTACTTTAAAGAAGCTGGGTCTAATGACTGTAGAGGCACCTGCTGAGTTCCACAGAGATGTGAAGCATTGTGAGATTCAAGAGTCTCTTTGCCATCACCATTATATTATACTATACAAGGAAGCTTGTATTGGCTGGCCAATTTAATAAGCTGTTCCAAATTTCTTCCTCTCTTCCATGGCTTCATTTCACTACCTGCACAAGCAGTGACCGACTACTGGTGCTAGTCTAGGTAAGCAAGCCCTGCATCACCAATATTCCAGACTATAGGAGTCCTTTCAGAAAACACATTAAAAATAGAAAACTTGAGACCGAAATGAAAACTTAAGCTCTGTCCCTCACATAAATTGATTTGGTATTTTTAAAAAGAAATTAAAATCTCATTGACCTAGAGCTCGTGGCTCAGATGAAATCCATAGAAAATCAGCTTGCTTGTTTTAAATTCAAGGATCTTTCCTGGGAAAAGAAAAAAGTACATCTTAACACTTAACTGAAGATTTAACTGATTATTTTATCTTGTCTCCACTTCTGAAACCAAATAAGTCCAAACAATTTCACTGTTACTTAAAAATCTAAGTATCTGAGCAATCAAAATTAGATGTGAATAAAAAAAGTGGACACACTTTCAAATCCTTCTTGCATTCTCAGACTTTTTTAAATCTATATTTTAGCAAATGCTATTTTAGCTGTAGCAATAAATATGAACACCTGTTGTTTGTGTACCTACCAGTCTCTCAGACAGAGCAGTTCATGTTATAGTATAATTCCAAAGAGTATGTTCGTATTTTGTCTGAAAAGTAAACAATTCATCTTGCTCACAAGCAAACAAGTCTGCTTGTCAGGACAGAAAATAAATGCACAAGGATGCTATATACCCAGCACAAAAACCAGCACAGAGTCTTGAAATAAAAATGAATATCTCAAAACAGCCTATGTGTATAAGTTCAGTCCATGTAAACAAGCAAAAGCTAATTAGCGAACATTTCAGCTGCATTCTGGAAAATAGGCTACACCCCTCGAAGTCCGTGAGGAGCACACTTGGACCTCTTTGGTCCTCACACCACCCCCCAGCAGGGCTGATAAGGCACTGAAATGCCCTGATGTTTCCCCCTCCCTCTCCCTGTCCAGCAGATATGGAAGCGCGGTGGAGATACCCGGCTGCGTCAGACGATCGCTCGGGAAGCAGAATCTTCGGTGGGAACTTTGTACCCGAATATATCAAAAAGTCAACACGGCTCATTGTCGCATTAGGGAGCTGCTGCTGTCCCAGGATTGCTGAGATACTTGGCAAGACAGACGGGCAGCCTCTCTGTCTCCCCGGTGGCGTCTGCCTCGCTGCAGATTTGTCATGCAATTCATCGGGTTGAACCGGGCACATAAATTTTCAATTATGACTAAAAAGTTGAAAAATTCTCCACTGATGAAAACTATCCGTGCTGATAGTCAGGAAGGGAGAACTTTGGGGAGCAAGAGCAGGAACAAAGGATCACTCCCAGAGTGCGAGAGTGACTTAGAGAAAGGAAGAACAAGCTAAAAGTAACACTGGAGAGAAATTAATTCAATGTTAACTCCAGAAGATCCTTCTACATTCATTCATTTTCCAGTCACTACATCATTAAATATTTAAATCACTCCCACCATAGGTGGCAGTTTATTGAGATTTGTTTTTGAGAACTGAGAGTTCAGTAAACCAAAAGCTTCTACCACGATCTTAACTCTGAATTTTAAAACCAGCATCTTCACAATAAACCACTGACCTCCACCCTTAAGTGTGGCAAACCAGCAGCCAGACACACAGCAGAGAGATCATGCAGAACCCTCCACTTAACACAGAAGCAATACAAATCTGGATTTTCATACAAAATCTCATGTCAGACAGGAAGACCAGAAACAACAAAGTCCTTCCATAATAAAGATTCAAACCTTTCTCATACTACTTATCTTATATGATGTCTATCATAACTCACACACTGTAAGCAAATTTGGTTATTTTACTCTTTTTCTTTTCTTGGAAAAGCTTATTTTCAATCAATATTTTACACAGTGCAGGCCACGCTCTACGACTGAAGTGCAAAAACCTGAGCTTCTTGTCAGGGAAAGACTTAAACCTGAATATGAGGAAACAAACATTACTGTTTAAACAACTCTTTTGAAGAAGTTTGTCAAAGCCCTTGCATAAAAAAATATATGTATATCTATAAAAATAACTTCATCTTAGTCTACTCTTTCCTTCTAATTTTGTAACCATGTGTGCAACTCATCTAATATGTACTTGTTTCTCTATTACCAACATATAGTGAGCTACTCAGAATCCTCCTCTAATTTTAGCATTTATCCGGGGTACTTTGCATTTTATTTGAAATATGATTTTTTAATAAAAAAAAATTGGCAGAGTTCTAGAATGCAAATAGTTTTACTGAATATGACACCAAATGCTCAATGTCAATTTGCTTTGGAGAGCACTCTAAGTAGCTCTACAAGCACCTTCTTGCTGACATAACACAACCTACATTAGGAAGAAGCGATGGGAAGTGGAAAGTTTGCCTTAACTACCCCAGGAGAATAAAGAAGTAAGACTGTAGCTGCAGACAGGCCTCTTAATCTACCCAGCCAGTGTGGTCAAGACTTAATGAAGAAGACACGCAGAAAAGAACTTTCTGAAAAGTTTTAAAAAAAAAAAGCGCATAACCAAAACAATAATGAGAAACAAAAATTCCTTTTTGACTATTCCGGTTTGGCTTTTTTTTCGGTATTCCTGCCACAGGAAATCCCCCTGCATTTTCTTAAGACACCTGTATTTGCATGAGAAGGAGGAAGCTAGATGGGAGGGCTTTTTTGACAGCCTTACCTGGAAGGGTTTGAAACAGAGACTGGGGAGTGTGTAAACTGAGAATGAAACATTTCACAGGCACAGATTCTTAGTGGAAAAATACTAGTGCCCAGATTAAAAAAATATCCTGCAAGTCATGTTTGCATGCATACATCATTTTCTGGCCACTTTTTTATCAGAAGGGGCAATAACAGTCTTCTCTGTTAAGAGTTTCAGCACCTTGATTAAATTCCAGCTTTTACTTACCTCTTAGATCTCTCTCAATATTAAGATCCCAGTAGATCTGCAACCAACTAGTATGGCACAGTCCTTCTCTAGGATCTGGTTCTTGGTTCAGGCAGGCAACAGGTGGGATAGTTCTCAAACTATCTGATGAGAAAGAAAATAGGCAGCTTTAAACAAAAGCAGGTACACCCAGGCAAAAATTTAAAATAAAACAAAAAGGGGAGAAAAAAAAAAGGGGGAGAGAAAAAGGAAAGGAGCAGAAAACTGAAAACAAAAATTGACCTGCAAGTAATTTTCCTGTTTATTCTTGTATTTCTGACTAAAACCAGGTGACAGAAGCACACAAGGCTATGATGAAAATGGGGTGAGGGGTAGGGAAGAGGGAGATGCAAACATTCACCTATCTACTTCAGTGGAGCCAACAACCAGCACAGTTGCTACCCTGCAAACCCAGTCCCAGTTCCTGTTTTGCTTGATGTGGACTATGTACCTGAACTTCAGCCTACTACCCTGGCCCATGAAACCTCACTAACCAGGGGGCTACAGGCACTCTCCTCCTTCCTTCCATTATACCTTCCCCTGCTAATATATTATTATTAATATGTGGTGAATGCCAACAGAAGAGAATGAAGGAATCCCACTCCATACAGTAGTAAAGGCCTCTTTTCAGATGAGGCAAGCCAAGGCTCAAATCCCAGTTACCACCCAGAAGAGCTCTATCACCTGAAGGACTTTTATCAGTGCAGCAAGCAATGTACACATTTTATAGGTGTTAACTTTATCATCTTCTCCCCACCTTTTGTGTATTTTCAGTTGCCAGAAGTGCTGTGGAGGGTAGTGACAGTCAGAGATTCTTGGAAAACAAAGATTCCAAGGCCAGGTATAATCAGCCTAGCAAAGAGAGGACAGGGACTCAGGTGGAACTTCAGCAGTGAGAGCAACATAAAATATTACTCACCATTGCTGCTATGTCAGGGATTTACATCAGTGCTGACCAAATGAACTGATTATGGATATGCTCTGTCACAGTCACTATTTCCAACAATGTCTCAGTGCCTTGGTCTGTTCACTGAAGTGGTTGCATGCAGACAGCAAAGAGAAGCAGAAAAAACCTCCTTAATATTCCTGAGTTTCCACACTCCAGGACAGGAATGGAACATCACAGGTGCAGTTCCTGTTATTTCTGTTTCTCAGCATTCCCTCAGGAAGGGCTCAGCCATTATAACACATTATTTTGGATCTGTGGACCTTGGTAGACTGGGGTTTTTTTTCCCACTTCTTTTTAAGCACTGATTAGCTCATGCTCTCTTCCAAGTCCTCACAAGCTGTGATCTGGAGTGTTCACTGTAGGGTCCTTGTTAGTTTCTTAAATATATTGCTTAGAAGGGGAAGGTCACACCTGAAGTAATAACAAAAGCACAGAACTAACTCATCAGAGGAAGGCTCCTCTGGTGTTTGGTGGACTCACAAAAGTTTGCAGGAAAGAAAAAAGTCATCATTTCTAAACACTCAAACCTTTTGTCCAGAACTCACTTTTGGCTACTACAGTTCCTTCCATGAATCCTGATGTTAATTGTGGCTCTCAATAATTAAATTTATTGAGCCCAGACATATAGCAGCTGAGGTACGATGGGGGCAGACTTCTGCTGTCTGAGAAAGTTTTGTGAACATGCATGTTCCTTTTGGTGAGGTGAGATGACAGCAGTTTGCTCAGACCTGCAGCATGCTGTGGGCACTGAGCACTGATGACTTGGTTTACCACCCATGGTTTATCATCCTTTCCGCGATAAAGGATGTGGCAACAGATAGGAAACTTTTCTCTGTCTGTAATACAGCTCCAGCATTGCCTGAAATATAAATTCCTTCAAGGGTTTTTGTGCCAGCCTTTGCTCTCAGCTGTCAGTCTCCATTCTCACTCAGAGTCTGTGCTTGGGTACAGCAGTCTTTGATATGACCACAGCTAATCAAAAAAGCTGCACAGGTGGGGTTTTCAGCCCTTATGAATAAGAAAGTTGGGGTTAGCTCCGAAAAAGCCTCTGAAGGAGGCTGAAAAAGGAGGATTTGAAAGCAGGATATCCAGACTTATTAAGTTCTCTTCACCCCTATGGTGTGGAACACCGTTACTGTGACACAAAGGGAACACAGGGACTGGCTTTTTTTTCCCTTTCTTGTTTCTTTTTTTAAAAGAGTTGTTTCATCTTTTTGGATATATAGAATTAGCTGTTCATTTGTTCCTCATTTAAATACATCTCAGGAGGAAGGAGAAGGCACACAGGCACTACTTCCCACATGCATCATTTCCCTAGTCTGCTCCCTCCGAGGGGTTTGGTGAGGTCACTCCATTATGCAGCACATTATTTTTAAACACTTCAGCGACTCCTTCCAAAACGTTCCCCTCTTTAATGAAACCTGACACATCAGAGAAGGGAACGGGAAGTTTTTGTTGGTTGTGCCCATAACCTGAAGTTGCTTATCCGCAGCGTGTCAGACAGCAGGGCCACGGGGCCAGCAAGGCTTCAGCACTGACCTCTGAACCTTGGCAGGACCTTGCCCCGGTCAGCTCCATGGCAGGAAAACTGGCAGACTCTGGACCCAGGCTCTGGGGCTGTGAGCAGGGGAACAGCTGCACTTTGCAATGTGAACTTTGTACTTTGACACATGGACATTTAATCTCCATAAAAGAGCCTTTGTTTCATTACTTATTAACGTCTCCTCCTTGAGTAAAGTTCTTTGTTAATGAGGCTTTAAAGCATGGTGAGAGGGTTTTTTCCCAGAAAATGCCCAGAAAATAAAACCCACCGCTCAACTTGATAGAACTATACTAAAAGTTAAAGAGTACAAAAAGAAGAAAAAAACTCCATTTAAGACTTTTTGCACCTTCTGAATACTTGCTGCGTGGATATTTGCTGCGTGCTCTCTTCTGAGCGATCAGTTCTAATAACCAGAGCTAAATACAGAAATCAGGCAGTGTTCTGAGGCCTGTCTTTGCAGAGATCACTTTTTGAGATGGTACCTAGAGCAATTCAACCCACAGCAACATTCAACCTTACTTAATAAATCAGCTAAAAAGATGAAACAGTAGAAAAGTGTCAACCCATCCACACTAAAAAGCCATGCTTTATGATAGTGTCATAAGTTTTATAGTTGCACAGCTTTTTTTCTACCAGTTTTACTTTGGAGCAGTGTCAGTGCTTGGCTTCTGTGTATTTCATCATAAAATATGCTAACACACACAGCCCAGCAAACTGGAAGAGAAGACATCTATGCCCTGTCCTTCACTAAAATAAATCTTTGATCAGAAAAAGAGACCTACCTAAACATCAAATGAAAACCTCCAGAAAGAGGCCACCTAAGACACTTTATTTATTTCTGTACCAACAGTAAAAGCTCAAGAAGCCTGTATGCATCTACTATAACAAAACCAAGTGACAGAAAAGTGCTGGAAGATCCTGGTAATGCTCCATTATATCTGTGTTGTCATAAAAATATGGAGCAGCAAAAGGACCTTAAGAAAGTAGATGTGTACTGAACAATTTTTCACCTGCAACTAGACTAAAACACTTGGAAGTATAATATTTGCTACAGCCTATTTGAAATAGATTATCCACAGATAGAGAAATCACAGTCACACTCTTCCTATTTTTCATCACTACCATCTTTTCAACATGAATTTCCTTCCATGCCTCTCTGGTGAGCTTTTTTCTCTCCCTTCTTTGTTTCTCTTCCATGTGATGGGGGAGACACCCTCACATACACCTGACCCAGTTTTCCTTTATTTTCATTAACAGCATGACACAAAAAAGGAAATTTCCAACTAGTCTAGCAAGCCAGGTGGGTAAAGAATAAACCAAGTGAAGCGATATCAAAGCACTCCCTTGCATGAGGCTGGGCTAGCTGGACTCAAGTGATCAGATGAGGATGGTCAGCTCCTGCTGTTCCCTCAGAGAAGCCCATGACTTTTCACATTTGGATGTATTTGTTTACCCCCACACACACTGTCAGGGCACTGCTTTGCAGCATCACCATCCATCTAATCCCAGAGTTTGACTTGCATCCTTTGCACAGAGCGGACTGACACAAAACGACACAATTACTTTTTCTCTGTTACCACATTTTGGGTAAGAGTACTTTTGCCCTGCTGTGACCTGCAGAGCAGCTGGCACAGAGCAGCTACAGCTGTGTTACACCTAATCATTTCCCTCTGTACACCCAGCAAGCTGTGGCTTTCTCCTTCTCGAGGAGCACCCCCATGACAAGGCAGGCACTGTGCATTCCTCATCACCTCCGCCCTGGAACACGGCCCTGCAGTCACACGGGCCCACCATCGTGATCATGAGATTTAGCTGCTGCTAAGAATAGCCAAGATCGTTTGGAAGAGATCCTGCTTTATTCCTGGGGGCAGCTCCTGAATGGTGTTAGACAATAAAACCCTTTAGGCTGGATTCTGGACGGCACCTGCCTGCTCTTTCCATCAGCTCAGGGGTGTCAGAGCTCTCTCCATGAGGGCAGGCACGAAGGTCTGTGCCATTTGCTTACTTAGGGACAGCTGCAGACGTGCACAGGAAACCATAATGTCTCTGGGAACAAAGCAGGAAACCCTCCGGGAAACTACGATACCTTTAATTTAAATAAATAAATAAAAATAAACAAGCTTGGAAAGAGAGCTGAGAAGACCAACAAGAATGATTTTGTTCTCAAAAAAAACCCCCACTTCTTCCAGTGAGACACTGAACCAAATGTATCTTGCTTCAAAGAGAAGATTATAATCTTTAAGGGACTAGACAAGAAGAAGATATTTCATGAGACTCTAAATTAGTGGGCAGACACACAACAGAATCCAATATTTGCAAGTTCAATCTGAAGATAAAACGCACGTTTTAAGTATAATTAGCTACTGAGATGAATTGTCAAAAGATGCAGTAAATTCTCCATCATTAAGAAGCTATTTTAATTATTATATGCTTAGCTCCCACTAGAGCCCAGAAGTCTCAGACAACACAGGCTCAGTAATCTCTAAGTTTATCTAACATCTAGCACAAGCCACCCCCTCTGTCTGAAAATTGTTCCTGTTGCTAATTCCAATGAGATTATTTTTTTCACCAAGAAATTCAATGTAGGAGAATTATGACAAGTGGATAATTAGGGCATACAACATCAGGTCACAAAGACATTATTTATATAATAGTAACATTTCTCAGTCCAGTGCTTCCAGGGAAAAAATTAAAGGTATTCCCTAATGTCTAATTCAGGTTAGAAAACCAAAACGACAACAACAAAACCCCAACCAAACAAAAAAGGCCTATCACATTCTGTATAAACTTTAAAATACACAATATCATGTGTAGTACCGTGATGTGCTTTTATCACTTCCAGAATTCACCATAGAGAATCACAGAATGACCTAAGGTGGAAGGGACCTTTAAGATCACTTCATTCCAACCCACTGCCATGGGCAGGGACACCTCCCACTATGCCAGGCTGCTCAGAGCCCCGTCCAACCTGGCCTTGAACACTTTCAGGGATGGGGAATCCCAACCTTCTCTGGGAAATCTGTTCCAGTGCCTCAGCACCTTCACAGTAAAGACATTTTTGCTAATATCTGATCCATTCTAAACCTGTTCTCTTTCAATTCGAACCCATTCCCCCTGCTTCTGCCCCTGCATGCTCTTGTATATTGGAATATTTACAGTATTTATGTAAAGATAGGAAAGGTTTCAGACTGGCACTATCAGGCACTCTACCAATTCCCTCCTAGAACATTTTAGCATTGTTCTATACCCTAAACAAACAAACAAAAAAACATAGCTAGCAGAACATTATTTCTGTTTTGGTCCTCTAGGAGTTTACATGGCAGCTCCTATTAACACTAATCAGAGTTAAGAGCAGAAATTCCCCAAGGACAGCTATGTTGTCTGGGGATATGTCCATAATTAATATGTTCTACGAGTCTAATTCTGAAACAAAAGTAATCAGGCTTAAGATGAGTTATATTAAGAGCAATAAACCTGTGCCTGCATATTTGCCTATATATATATATACTGTATCCAATGTCAGAGCAATGTATAGTTCACAGAACAGCTTCCACAAAACAAGCTCTATCTTAGCTCAGTTTGGGAGCACGATGTGTGAATATGCAAGAAGAGAAAAACACAGTGGGGTTTGTCTGCTTTCTGTTTCTTACTCTTCTTTGCAGCATATCTTTATTACAAATGTTAATGCTCATCATTGTTCTTCTTCACATCACAGTGCCTGCCCAGGCTCAGCAAAGCTAACATAATCCTGGCACTTCTGATGTTACAAATTAAAATTAACCGTGCAACACCCTGGGAATATCTGTAATATGAAAGATGTGGAATGGGGACTTTGTGACAAGTACATGCAGAAGAGAAGAGGAAGCTAGATGGCTTGAACATGAGTGGTTTTGCAAGTAAGAGACCCTGTAATGGGACAAGCAATACAAAACAACATTTTGCCAACAGAACTTGGCTTCAGTATTATTTAGGATTTCTGTCAGAGAAAGAGACATTTTCAAGTCTGCGGCTGCTGATGCTCCAGCACAATTGATGCCCAAGTCATACATAATGCATTATATACAACACAGTGTATTAACTCAGCTTCAGTGTTAATATGTCACGAAACTTAATTCAGATATCACAGATTATGCAAAGGAGATAGAGCTGTGGAGACCCACTCTTGTTTCTCAAAGGTGTTAGCCAGACTTCTTTGTGCCCCCCAGTCCAGGAGAACATGGCAGCAGTTTGCTCTAAAGCTCTTCCACAAGGTGAGGGCTGCGTGACTCCTCACCCCAGCGTTTCTGACAAAGAAATCCCACACTGAGGGGAAAACTATGCATTAAAAAAGAAAAAAAAAAAAAAGAAGAAAAAAAAAGAAAAAGAAAAACAAAAAGAGGTGCAGAAGAATAAAACAGCCCACGTTTTGCAGTGTCACAGCTGCTGATGTATTTTACATTGCAGATGTGAAAACTGTATAAACACAGAAGAATACATTTGCTTTATCTACAATAACCCCAAGTCCTAACTAGTTCTGTATGGGAAAAAATCCAACTGTACCCTCTGAATGTCCACAAATAGACAGCAGCAATGGAGACAAACTGTTTCCCTGGTCAGATGCTGGGAAGAAAGATCACAAAATAAGTTGGGAATGGAGTCTTTTCTAGTGCCTCTGTCAGCTGGGAATAGAGCCCACAACAACCCACAGAACTTAAAATGGGGATAGAGACCTTCTTCCATTTCCACACACACTGTTTTTGTGAGTCTCTTACTAACTAGTCAGTCCCTGAGGAATTCCATGCTTCACAGAAGCTGCTACTAAAGGAGACCAAAAACAACACCTTCCAAAGTTATATTGGAAGCAACAGAGGGAAAGCATCCACAGGAAGCTTTGCTCATGGTATCAAGCTTTCAAAATCCCCTTTGGAGGCACTTCAGCTGAGGGAACAGGAATGTGATCCAAGACTAAAAGTGAAGTTTAGCTCCTGACACTGCCATATTATTTTTGCATGAACTTGAGCCCTGATGCTTTTAAAAACAAGTGGGAAGAGATATATCTGATTGTCTCTGTGTGTCACTTTGTCTGTGGAAAAGGGAAAACAGATGACAATTTTCTGCCTGTAGAGATAATATAGGCAGATAGCATTAAGCATTATCAAAGTATTAAGATACTCTGGACACATATTAAATCTTTAATATAGACTGTCCACTAATATCTATCATCTTTCTGGGTGTTGAAATTCAGGGTACAGAATGTAATTAGAAAATACTCTTATGCAAAATACTTGATGATTTTATTAATGAGAGTCCTACAGAATTCATTATTTGAAGCAAGAATTCAAAATATAAACCAAAGGTGGCTAAATAAGTGCATTTTTCTTTGTTAGGAAAAAAATTTACCTATTTTTAATTAAAAGGCAACCCTTTCTCAGAAGCCACACATGCACACAAGAACCCAAACTAAAAAACTCCCATCTTAACTCCTGAAACTTTGAGGGATCTACTTTTAGTAAATGAACTGGGGGTGTTTAAGCCTCCATGATTATCTAGGTTATGGCTATCTTTGTATTGTCTGTAATAAGCCAAGAGGAAAAAGGGATGATTTCATTATTCAGACTTAATGAACACACTCAATTTAGACTAGCTAGACAATTCAGTGTATTTGGAAACAAAGAAAACTAAACTAGGAAAACATACGAAGCCCAGGATTCCCTGGAAAAGAAACCAGCTCGCAGAGCTGATCACAGCCCTGTACACCAGCTGCAGCTTGTCCCTCCTTGGTGACCACCTTGGAGAGGATGAGAAGGAATTAAACAGAGCCTGCAGGAGAAGGTCCACACACATAGTAGAGAAACCTGGCTGTCATTAAATACTGAGAGGTAAAGGAGCTGCATGCTCTATACTTCCATGCTTTACTAAATATGTTCTTTCTGCGAGATCAACATCTGATGCTACCAATCCCCCAAAATAACAGTTCCTTGAACATTTGCTCAAGAAAGCAGCATTCATGGTGGCTGACAAACAATTTGGGAGCCTGTTAAGCCATCCTGTGACAAATTCACACCACCAATGGAGAGTTTAACTTTTTTTTTTTTTTTAATGACAAAACAGTACATCACCAAGTCATATTTGACCATCACCTTCTCCCTTAGCTAATTCAGGGGGCATCCAGCCTGCACTCACCAAATTACTTCCATCCAATTCCATGGTGTTAGGAACTCCAGGTGCTCCTCATCTCCTCTTGGCCAAGTTAGAGCATCCTGATGTCTCTCAGGTGCTCCTCAGGAGGGCTCACTTCCTACTTTCACCTCTAATGGCAAATCTTATTCCAGAGCTCCTGCCAAATATGGCTGTGAAGGCTTAGTTTTCCCATCCTCTGTTTTCTGCAATTAAACTTAGGATGTAATAGAGGACTTAGAATATGTAATTAAGGCTTAGGTTGTAATAGAAGAGACGCTCTTTTGTTTAAATTCTCTGCCTTACTGTGGCTGCTTTAAATTTGTATTTCTATCATTCTCTAATTAGTATCTCTCTTCTGTCTTTAGGCTGGCTTTTCCTGTTTATAAGGCTGTGGTAAAACATCATAAATCATTTAACCTAGAAAAAAGTGATTGTACCAACAGCTTACCAAAGCTACAATTATCAGTTTACTCTCAATACTACCTGGAAAATACAGACAACAACAATTTTAGCAGAAAATTAGTCTGAGAAAGGGGTTACAGGAATGATTTAAACTCTTCTTCCAACAGACAGCACAACTTCTGGGGACTTTCTCACAGTAAATAAAAATATCTCTGTGAAGATAATTAGTTCAGGTGTGGCAGCAGTCTAGAAGGTGGTTCACCTGGAATCACTTCAGGTATTCATTCACCCACTACCAAACAACAGGAACATATTTTCCCCATCTCTCATCCTTGTTTCAGCAAGCATCCTACCACGTAGGGAAAGGCAAAAGCACAGGAGCCAAGACAGCAGGCTCACCAGGACTAAGAGCAACCCAATAAAATGTATATAAAAGTCCAAAGAGTGGTAATGAGGAACTCATAGGAATTATTTTCCTCCAGTTCTTCTGCCCATACGTTTTCACACATCCCTACCACCATCCCTCTGGAACAGCTCTTCAGGTTCTAGTTTACCCTGTGGAAAGCCTGGTCAGGTCACCCAGGATCAGAAACTGAGAAAGGAAGAAAAGCTGCAGAGCAAGTCAGCCATCAGCTTTACAACAGCACCCTGCAAAACACCAATTCCTTCTCCACCTTCTTTTTCAGTCCCACAACACTCTCATATTCTTCACTTTCAACATGAAAACAATTACTGTCCAACACATAAAACCTCTCTTTCTTCATTTAAAATGCACACATTTTCAAATTCTATCCTCTTCTGCAACAAGGAAAGCACATGAAGCTAACTACACCCTAAAATGGGTTTTTGGTTCAAAATAACTCAAACGTAGCATATATACTTTTGATGTTAGGATAAGTCAGTCTACTAGGCATTAATCACTATTCAATGAAACCAGTCACAGCAGAGCTCTGGCAGGTGTTCACAATAGATTACACAAAAAAATCAAAAAATCACCATCGACTTCTGCACTGTGAGATGAGACCCAGTTCTTTGAGGCTGGGCCATGCAGTAAAGAATCCATTATGCAGCTTTGATCCTGCTTTCCAGCCTCTGCCAACAAATCCACTTCGAAGACACTCCTAACATTCCAAGTCCTGAGAAGCTTTAGTCTGTATTAATTAATTAAAAAAGGAAAAAAATTAAACAGATATCCATGTGCCTTAGGGCGATACTCAGCCTGATCCTTCTGACAGCTTTTCTGATGGCTTTGAAATCTATTATCTTCTGCAAGAGTAGGAGCTTTGTGACAACTTTCAAAAGGAAGCTTTTGCCTTCAACACAGGAACTATATTTGCTTCAGTGGCAGATCAAGGTCTCCATGTGGTACAGAACAGCAATTACCCCGTGAACATAGCAAATATGCCAGAAAGCACGTAGGGAAAAAAGTATATGCAAAGTCAGAAGCTAGTCAAAACTCATCCCAGAAGCTCTTTTCTGAGCAAAAGTTTGTGGGAGAGGGGAAGGGAGAATTAAAACAAGTCTGGCTGCACTTCTTGAAGTTGCTGAAATCTGAAGACATTTAAATCAAATGCAGCAATTTACTCATAGAGGCTGAGTTCTTGTTTGTACAATGACTGGATGGGGGAGGAACAGGAAACTCCCGCTAAGAATTTCTTCTCCTGGGTCAACTGGACCTAAAAGGATTTAAAAGAAATTGGATGCCTGCTCCAAGGAAAGCCATTACTGCAAAAGCTCTACCAGCCTGTAGACTTAGGAGAGCTCTGACCCCATTTACGGATGCTAGACCAGAACATTGGGCATGGACTCCTTTGTAAACCTGCTACAAGAAGAATTGCCCCTTTAGCAAGGCACAGACGCTAAGCCCCACACAGCCAATGAAGCAGACGCCAAAACCACACCAAAAACTTACCAGAACTTTTTGGTTTTTCAGAGGAGGTGGTGATTTAGATTAGGTCAAACCTAAGCATGTCTCGCATCCACTCTACACGAGCCCACTCTCCTGCCTCCCTTCCTTCCCAGCTGAGCTGCAGCACCAGTCGTGGACTGTGCCCCTCCCAGCTTGTGTCTGTCAGCAAGGATGGGTGGGTCACTGTGGAGGCCTTCTCCCCCTGCCCATCATCCTTTCCAAAACACAGGAAACAGCTGTCAGGTCACTTCTGAAAGCTGGTTAATAATTACACAGACTAATTATTAGCCTTTCATCTTAATAATTAGCATTTCTAAAATATTTTATTAATCAGTCTTGTTACAGGTACAGACCATTGTAAGCTTTGGACTTTTATTTTTAAAAATCCTTTTAGAGTCCTTTTTTCATTGTTAAATCACCATTGAGGTTTCCAGAGGTGCTGTTACAGAGCTTGTAATAGCTTGACACCCTCCACCCCCCTTTCAATTCCAATTCACTATCTAGGTGAATGACTATCTAAAATTATCAGCATACTCTCCAGATATCACTATCTAGAATAATCTGGCTCCTAATGCTTAGCAGATACAGCAATAACATACCTAATTTTTAACTTTCATGATAGGATTCCCCTGGGACAGAGTAGAAGGAAGACTGTTTTATTATTAATATTATAAATAATTAAAATTAATGAAATGCATGAAAAGTGGAAAGTGTGAACCAAAGGAAGAACTAGCACACAAGCCTTAATGTAAATTACTGACTCTGTGTCCATACAATACCAGTCTGTACTCCTTTACATCCCTGCAAAGCATGCATAAAATCTTACTAGAACAAAGTGATATAATTTCCCACTCGTTTTCCACACATAGAAGTATCTACAGAAGGTGCAAGGCAGGGGAGAGAGTGGTCAGTCAATCGTGTTTTAATTTACAGCTATTTTTGTCTAAGCCCTGAATGGCCTGCCAATTATGAACAGTACCAGCTGGGCTGTCAGGAGAGCAGGCTAAGAAGGACACACAGAAAAAGAAAACAATCATAATGTAAAAATGAAGAGCAGGAGAAAAGTGGGGAAGACCCTAAGGGAAGCCCAGATCTGTTTTTACAATGCCTCACTACACTCCTGTCTTCCACAAACCCCCAAACAAAAACATTACTATGATCATCACCATTTTCTGGACATAGGCTTGTAACACAGCTAGGACTATAGTTTTGACTTCTTGGGGCATAATCCAGATACCTACTAGTTATAAAAATTGTGACTTTTCTGTGCTTAAATAAGCAGCAAAAAAAAGAATTTCAAATGATGATGAGGATGAGAATCTTTCAATGGGTCTTCTTTCCATTTTTCAAATAAGTAAAAAAAAACTTGCTACTTTATTTTCTTTTGTTAAACACAATAATTTTACAGGAGTTTTAAATGAAATGTAAAAGAAAAATGTTGAGATTTTTCAGTAAAATGGAAACCCTACCATTTCAAGCACTTCTTTCCCCAGCCTGTCTTGCAGGGACAACATAAAAAACAATTCTTCCAGACAAAACCTTATGAATGCTTATCAGCAGAGTCATGTCTTGAGCAGATACTCAGGGAACAAGGAATAAGCATGGACATTAAAAGACAATTTTATTCCATTGCTATTAGGATGTCAGTGCTGCACTGGTATTTATATAGAAATGTTGTATTTGGCAATGGAGCAGTTTTGGAAGCTGATCTGCTTTTCATGACTGCTCCTCTCTGTGAAAAAAAAAAAATTAAGAGATTTACCCCATGCTTTATTGTAATCTGCTTATTTGTGGATGCAGATCAGTTCATAAGGGAGAAATATACTCATGCACTTCACTGTATATCAGCTTCATACTGATAAATTCTACAGCATCCTCCCCTCCACTCCTTCCCGTGGCCTTGTAGGAGAGGCAAGGCAGACAAGGCAGTCTGAGAAGCCAGCAGGCCATAACTCCTCTCCTCCAGACAAGTGACAATTAATCACATTCTCCAGCCAGGCAGGTAGTTCTTGTCCTTTAACACTGAAGGAAACATAAAGCTCTTTTCTCCGAGCACTGATTGTCCAGTCGATACTGGAGCTCTCAGCAGCAGCTACTGAGCTGCTGGGACGCTGAGAAACAAGGTAACCCAAACCCTAAATATGCCACTCTTCCGCTGTTTTATTAATCCTTATTTTTCAGGGGAGCAGTGGAAGAACAACCAGCAGCTTCAGTACAATGTTTATCACCATTTTTCCCCTCAAGGCCATGAGCTGCTCCTCCCCTGCCAGTGGTTCAAGGTCCCTGGGGGTCATTCAGGCTCTGCCCACAGCAGCCCTGCCCAAAGGGAGCCAGCCCCACTGGTGTCTGTGGGAGTGCAGCTCCAGGGATGAAGAGACATCCCCCTCCTTTGGAACAAGAAGGAAGAGAACAAGCCACAACACTATCACTACTGTGGGACTAAGAAGAAAAGGGTTATTGCTCTTTTTTTTTGTTTTTCTCTCAAGCAACTAACCTTTCTGTTTTAGTTTTCTCCATGTAAGCGTAACTCATTGATTAATTCTGAAAATTACATAATGCTTTTGAAGTGCAAAGAGAGACCAAAGAGCATATCCAAAATCTGGGACAGCCAGGGTTCATCTGTTTCTTATGGCTCCCCAGCACAGGTTTTGTTTCTGAGAGAGTCAGTCACATTTCAGTCAGTGTAAGAGATATTTTTGTAACCCTTCCAAAATCCCTTCCACTAAGATGAAATTATGTCCCCTTGGAGGGGGAAGGGATGACAGATATGATTTCAGGAGACCACACAGAAATGTTAAGATTACCTGTGGAATCCCTCCTTCAGTCACTCAGAAGCATCCAAGCACTTAGAAACCCACCTTCTTGGAAATAAAGATACGAGTTTTATTTTAGTTGCTGAAGATTACTTAACCCACAATTTCTGAATTGAAAAACTTCTACTTGGCAACTTGATCCCCAGGTTGAGGGAGCCCCCCTTGGCTTTACTAACTCAAGTGTAATCCCAGTGAAAGAGGAGAACTGCACTAAGGACGTGTGAAACGAGGAGCCTTGTTTGTTGTAGAGGTACCCTCATCTCACTTTCACACAGGCTCCAGCCCCCTGTCCACCCAAAAGCCGATGAAAGGAACATTTCAAGCATGTAAGCCAGAAGTGTAGGCAGAAATGGGTGATGATTGGGGCATGTCAATAATGTCACACTACTGGAAAGCTGCCCAGGACGTGGCGAACAGCTGCTCTCCCAATGACTAACCACACAGGAGGAGGGAGATCATAAAATTCCCCATCTTCAGAGAGGAGGGTGCTGCTCCTCCTGATGTCACCTCTTGTAACGAGTTTCTCTTTGTCTTTCCAGGTCCATGTTGTAACACCCCAGCCACAATGTTTACAGCAACAACATCTCATTCACCTAAGCGTGAACGTCAAGCACGCCTTCCAAAAACTGTTTGTCAGCAGTGCTGCGCTCCTGATGTGGAAGGATCAGTGATCAATGAATTCGTTTCAGAAAGTTCTGAAAACAAAAGCAATATATAAGAGCAGTATATAAGTATTCATCCTACTACTGTTCAGTAACAGAAAAGAATACAGTGATGTTGTTAAGTTCTAATAAACCCAACTCAAAGTTCAGTGCTTTGTCTATCGAAATGATCACTTCAGTAAAGGAATCACAAAAGCCTAGAGCCAAAGAGGCCCCAAGGTGGTGGAAACCAAGATAGAAGGTACATCAGTTTGGATATACCTCACATGTGCAACCACAAATTCTGAGAGGAAATAAAAAATTACAAATTTCAGAATACAAATGCTGGAAATTATTTTTATTTTATTTAAAAATTCCCAGTTAGTCTGTCTAAATGAAATGCTCTTTTCCAGATGCTCTTTTCCAGGCAGGATAACAACCATAAAGCAAGACAGAATACCGCTTTCATCATCTCAAGTGCCTGAAAGCCCAGCCCATGCCAGGACACAATGGCTGGTGTTTGCCTCTAACTATTCCAGTCATCCTGTTTTTGAGGATTGCAGTGATAAACAATTCCCTGAAGTATACTGTAATTCTGCAGCACTGATGAGCCCAATATCAATGCTTGTGTTAAGGGCAAGTTCAAAGACTCTTCAGTGTTTGCTTGATAAGCTTCTGATAGAGGTCATTAACTAGGACAGCTCGAGAGCTGTACTCTTCATGCAAATTTTCTGGGTTTCTGTTCTTGTTTGGTTGTTGTTGTTGTTGTTGTTGTTGTTTTTGTTTTGGTTTGTTCGGGGTTTTTAAAAAAATACTTTTATCATCAAGATCCTATTTTAGGGAACCTTCCCCAGCTGCCTGGGATGACCTAAAGGGAAAGGCACACGTGTAGCTGAAGTTGACATACACATACTATCAGCTGTGAGTCTAAAGCTCGTTTTTGGTTAAGGACTCTTACCACACATGAGACCTGGAAAGGTTTTAACTAGGTGAAGCATAAAGCTCTTACACGACTGAAGACAAGACAGGAATGGAGTGGAAAATATTTGCAAGGCTTAGATCCAGTAAAAAAGTTATTATAGGAGATGCTTAGGGTAGTTCCTGGTGATTCTCTAGTATTTGATCGTTAGAAGTAAACAGAACCAACCAGATGAGAACCTTGGTGGTACGTCATCCTCCAGAGCTAACTGCTGCTGCTTAAATCTCTAAAATCCCTGGTGGTGTGGTGGTGTCCTCCTGGCCCTGCACATGGCAGGCAGTGGAGTTGAGCAGGCTCAGCCTCATGGATGCAGTGCTGCACAAAGCATCCACCAGGACAGCTCTGGCTCTCACAGTCAGCTTGGGACAACTGTTCCTCAGCCAACTCCTTCCAGCAAGCCATCTACGGAGTCTGAAACAGTTCCAGGAGAGTCCCTCACTGACACAGGAATGCTGCTCTACCACACCAGAATTTTTCACTCAATGGAGCAACAAAACAGGAGCAGTTGATGCTGTCAATGAACCATTCCCAAAAAGCTGCTCGAGTAAAAAGTTTCAGCTGCATCCATGCAAGGTGTGTGCTGGTCAGACAGCACCAATCCCCCTAGCCAAGAGCAAGACAGGCCTGCCTAGGTCCATCATAGCTCCACAGGTCTGAATAAATGCCAATTTTGTAGGGAATCAGCTGCTGTATAATGCAGGGCCCAGAGGCTCCAGCAAAGATCTTTAAGCAGCTCTAAGACCCAGAAGCAATCAGTGTTGCTTGAGGCCATCACAGTCATCAGACACAGATTATTCATCATGAGAAGACTCAGAGAGTCCCCAGCTGTCTCTGAGACAGGAGCAGGATCCAGAGGTGCCATGAGTCAGAATCACCAGGAGAAAGAACTACCTGAGAGGCTGCTCTAAACAGGAAAATCAAAAGTTAAACCTCAAAAGATTTCATGGCCAGTTTTCAGCTTTACAGCAGAAATTAATTCAAGCAGGGGGACAAGGCAGCTGACCAAACTAGCAGGATAGCATTAAAGAGAGGTGAAGAAACACAGCTGGGTGGGCACCTCCCTCCTCCACAGCAATGGAGGGGAAAAGGGGTGGTGAGAGTGAGGGTGTCCAGGATGGCTCTGAAGGGCTCTGTCAGCACCCGTGTATTGCCAGAGAAATCTCAGCTTTAGCAGTCCTGGAGGACACAGGCAGGGCTCTGGCCCCAGAGGAAAGACCAAGTATAAATCTCTCTTTTCTTTTGTTTGTCAACAGCTTCTTTTAGACTGTGCACACCTTCCCCAAGTCTAATTGCTGAATAACCAAACAGAGCAAATAGATCAGATCTCACACACGAATGCTTTTCATCTCAGAAGATCCCACTTGGGCAATGTCATCAAGTGCCAAGGTTTTGAAACTTTACCCTCCTAGCACTCTTATTTGTAGCTAGGGTGATATGTAGGGAGAAAAAATACACATTGTACAGATATGTACATATGGGGGATGAAATCCTTTACTGTGGGGCTGGTGTTGTTTTTGTTGTTTAATTTAAACTGATTTTGCAGTGCCAACTCCACTTAAAATATTTGCTCAAGTGTATAAATGATGGATAAAAAGCTGTTTCAAACAACCTACAGCTACTCTGGGCAATCTGTTTAGCTTGGTTGATTATTAAGTACTCTAGAAGTTTAAGTTTATGTAAAAGATAATATAATAATAAAGTTTAAGTCAATATAAAAGATAATGATGTGAGCCTCTTTCATTTATTCAAATATCCCCAGTCCTGTGAGCCTCAGATCTTCCCTTACAGGAAGAGAGATGAAAACAAAGAAGGAAAAGGAGAGGAAGGGGAAAACCATCCTGATAAGCACTTCTCTCTAGACTTCCCAAGAGATGCTACTCAGGGAGGGGCTGGCCAAGCCTGAATACTGGAACAGCCAAGCATTTCTATATATGCATTTATTTATAATTAGGATTACAGAATATTCCAACTGGAAGGGACCCAAAAGGATCATCAAACCCAACTCTTAAGTGAATGGCCCATACAGGGATCAAACCCATGACCCTGGCATTATTAGCACCGGGCTCTGATCAGATGAGCTATAGAACCTTACCAGAAATCAGAAAATGTGAACAAAACATCCACCCTGGAAGGCAGCATTTTCACCACCCTTGAAGCTGTGGAATATTTTTTAAATTCACAAATTTTCCACTGTATGTATATTTTGAGGTTTCAAAATGTAACACTACATTTCCCATTTCTAAAGCAATATCAACAACAATGAAAGCTTAACAATTTGAAAAAAAAAATACATTGTCAAAATTGCAGCACAGCAAATCAGCTTCCCTGGATTTTGCTGGTGGGTGGATGAAAAGGATTGAGAAGGGAAATGCTGTCGATTTTTATTTTTTTCTGCTGGCCTTTCAGCTAATGCTGTAAAAAGAAACATTTTTTGAAATCTCCACACCTCTTACACAATAGGGAAGAAAAAGAGCACAACCAAATCAATCACCCTCCAGCTGATACCACTGCAGAATGAAATCCATTCAGAGATCTCCTGGAAGCAGAACAACACTCCTGAGCTGCAGCAAATCAAATCTGGAGATAAAGGGGCTGCTCTCGCTCCCTCCCTCCGTGACAAACGGAGGCACAGGTTATCTGCTCCAGCATAGGCAGAGCAGCTGGAATTAGGCAAGCCAGTTTTTATTATCAGGCCACCTTCTCGAGGAAGTCACTTTATACAGCTGCCTGCACAGGTGATTCTATCCATTTTTCTACCTTGCAAAATAACTTAGAGTTTATGGGGCAATTTCAATGAGGTTTTGACAGAAGGGTAGCAGGTATAAAAATACTGTCTGGTCAAGTTCTATACATGTATGGATGGTAGGGCAGAGGAAAGAGAATGTTCCTGCAGAGGGAAATTTGCTATGTTAATCTATTGGACACAAGAAGATCCACACATTCAGCACAGAGCTACAGGAAATCAGATTTCATAACTTCTACTCATTATGGCACTACTCTTTTTCCTACAGTTGTGAGATCCCAAAAGACTACAGAATCTCAGGCAAACAGAAAGACGCACTTTGCACTGTATCAGGTATGATTTTTTAATATAAAATACCAGCTTTGGAATATAAAAGGAACTGGGGTGACACAGTAGTTTAACAAATCTGCAGTGAAAACACATATACCTGATGAAATTAGAGATGGGTCCAACAACAAAATCTCCACTTGGATTTTATGCCTCCAGCTGTCTCTATGTATGCTTTTGTCAGGGATTTGCCTTAGAACAATCTTTGCTGTACATCTAGGATATCAGAGGGAATGACTGTGGAATATACATCAAAATCATGACAGTAGTCACATCTCTGGCAGGTTTTCACTTACCAACATATTTCCTTAAACCTGTCCAAATTTTTATTCTGAGTGAAGATTTTGATGTGTAAAATGGAAACCACGTCTTTTATTAGGTCTTTGGCCTCTAAGTAACACTGTTTTACTGGGTCTCTGAATATATTGTAAGTAGGAAAACACAAGCACTAGTATATGCATTTTTAGTTTGCAGTTCAATAAAAAAATCACATTTCTCTACAAAATTGTGACTATTGGGCTACAAATTATTACAAAAAGTTGCATTTCTTTTTTATTTTCTCTGCAGGTTACTGGGTGAAGAACTGTATTTGATTTTTGTGTTCTAACAAAATTGTATTTTGTCTGTTGAAAAAAAACCCAAGCTCTTTTAGCTAAAGACGAGGTTATCTAACCGTCCTTTATTTGGGGCAATCAGCCATCACAAAACAATTCCTGGGAGTAAACACCATAGTTAGAGACGTGCAAACAAAATCCAGCATCATAAATGATAGCACCACACATGAAAGAGAAAGAAATCAAAGGCATTACTACATGAAGCAAATCTGTATTATGCCTCCCACTGAGTTGTAATATTTTCCCTGTACTCTGCTTTGGGGGTTTGGTGTTTGTTTGTATGTTTTTCTTGTTTGGGTTTGTTTTTTTCCTCTCAAGCAAAGCCATATGTACCAACAGGGTAAATCAGGTTAAGCCATTATTTTATTTTAAGTTTTGGAAATGGCATGGAGTTTTGTGTGTACCTCTCTTCCAGCATGCCACTGTAATAACTCTCAACACAGATATCAAGAAGATTTAATAGAATTTAATGTAAAAAATAACCCATACACAACAAAAACAAGTGCCACACACATTTTAAGACTTTGTCAAGAGGCTTAAATCTGGGAAAAAACCAACCAACCAACCAGTGCCAGTCACACAAAATCAAGTATAACTTTCCTGTTAATTTGTTACAAGGTTGCCTTTATGCAAACAGTCAATTAGAGCCTTAGGCTTTGGGAATGGGCATTAACCTGCCACAGGCAATGAAGCAGGGCTGATCTGCACCAGTATTGATTTGGCCAAATATCTGGAAGAGACAATTACTACCTCAAAACAAGAGGTCTCTTTGCTGAAAGGAAGGGATCCTGTTGAAAAGTTACCAGCTGAGCAGCACATCATTTCTAAGTTTTATGCATGAATCAGCCTCAGGGAAGATTCACAAATATACCTTTAATTAAATGCTTTTCCATTATTCCACCAGCCTAAAACGTAAAGAGAGGAATTAATTACACAGGGACAGACCTTGAGTCCATCAGTTGTTAGGGATGTCCTGCGTATCAAAGACCAGATACAATATGTAAAATAGTAGTAATATCATTAAAGCTTAGAGTCATTTCAGATACTGGTAAAAAAAAAAAAAAAAGCACATTTCCTGAGAAATGCAAATGGATTTGCTTTCTGAAAGACTGGTGTGAACCTGCATGTAATCAATCAGCTCAGTTGCTACAGCTGCAGTGTCAGGAGTGCAAGGGTAGATTTACTGGAGAAAGGCACTGAGAAAGAGCTGTGACAGTGACACGAAGATGCACCAGAAGCTCTTCTCCCCACGTATGTTCTCCATCAATTAAAACCACAATTCACCAACGACATCAATAACAAAGTAACACTCCTGAAAATGCAGCAGGAAAGTGGAACATGAGGTTGATGCTGTAAAACTCCCTCTGCAGCCAGGCATAGCAGCCCCATAAAAGCTACAGAGTACCAGGGGCTGCACTGCTGTAATTCACTTGTCCCTCCCTTTCTCTTTATACTGTCTTTATATATTGGTGCAAGCTATATATCCATCATATATGGGAGAAATGTGGGTTTCTGGGCATGGGATAATCTATTTTATTGTATGCTCTTATGTTCTCCAGTTTCTTCTAGCCACATCTGTTTTACTTGGCTCTGTGTGTACAACAGCTGCATATTTGGGGACACCAATTTAAAACAAAGTAAAAGGATCCCTTTCTTTTCTCATAAATCACTTTTCAGATGGTATACAACTCCAGAAATTCAGATAATTAGGCCACAATATCAGTTATTTTTTTCACAACAAAGCAAATCAGCATTATCTCCCTGGAGATAGTTCCCCCCTCTACTTAGAAAACCAACTAGATAAATGCACTTAGAAATCCAATTGTTTATGTCTAGTTCTGCCCCATGAATTAGTGTCCAGCCTTTTATATAGCTCATTCCATGCCCTATCATTGTCACTTTCTGGACTGGAAAGAACCTGAATAAACAATAGGAATTACAGTCTTAAAACAAAAGGAATGGAAACATTTTGTGGTCCACAGAAAGGATGGCAGGATCCGTGTTCCTTCCCTGAAGAAGGATAAAGATATTGACCCCAGAGCAATTTCAGCCAGCATGATGCTGTTGCTTCTCAAAAGGCAATTCTCCAGCACAGAGAGTGAACATGACAGGAGCATGTCACCATCAACACAGAAGATCTGACAGAACATCAGATCCTCTGAATCCCAAGCCTGTGTATCCCTCATTTCCCAGACCCTAAAGTCTTCATTCAAGCCACGTTACTGCTCAGCTTAAAAGGAGTTATCATCAAGGAGATACACAGCGAGGTTTTAATGACAAAGTAGAATATGCAAACACTACATCTGCTATATCATTAATAATTCTGTAATAGGAACCAAATTATATAGAGTTAACATTTCCGTGCTTAACATTTCATATTTATACAACAAAGTGAAGATACTGTGAAAATGCTACACAGAAAGTTTCTTCTGTTCATTAGATGTCCACAAGGCAGTTAAGAATGTATGAAGAATGTGAAATTAAAACAAATAAACACTGTGCCAAATGTTATGGATTCCATTAGTTTAACACCCTTTCCAAAATCTTTCATAAAAATCACAATGCAGCTTCACAGCCAATTCATTAATTGCCCCTCTTTTGTTAAACACCAGGCAGCCTGCAGGCCTTCTATTTGTTTGTTTGTTCTTAATTCAGAGACTGATGGGGCATCTGAGGTGCTTTAATAACAGTCCTGTGCACAATCTAATTTTTCCAGTCTATACAGTTTTACTCTTTATTTTGTTTTGAGGGGATGAATGGTGTTCTTTGAGTTTATGTGCAATGAAACATGGCCAATGCTCATGAGACAAGTACAGCCAAATATTTGGTTTTAAAAGACAGTCCTGACCAGACTATTTTCTACATTGACTCCTCCATGGTAGGAGCCCATGGCAGCAGCACTGCAGCAGTAGAGTATGGCAGCACATGCCTGACGTGCAGATTTTCGAACTGAGTTCATCCATTAGAAAGCCATCTACTACGAGCATCAGGTGAAACCTCGCAATCTGCCTGAAAAAGAAAATTTTAGGCAGCCCCATGTGTGCTCAGCCCAGTGCTTTTCTGCTCCTGCTGTTGCTTAGAGGAGACAATTCTTTACCACAAACCTGTCAGAGGCACCATGGGTGGTCTCCAGCTTCCCAAGGTGCTAAAAGCTGCTCCCAAGTAGCTCTGCTGGCTCCATTCAAACAAACAAACAAACAAACAAACAAACAAACAAACAACCCCCTAACAGCACATATCTTCTGGTACCATCAAGACAGACCCATAAAAGGCCTTAACTAATGCCAAATACCAATGGCCTTTGCACTGCACAAATCCCCAAAGGCAACCACAAAAGCAACCCAATCACACCCAAGCTAAAAAAAAAAAATTAAAAAAAAAAAAAAAAAAAAAGAAAAAAAAAAAGGAAAGAAAGAAGCCAACCCCAAAACTTTCTTGGCAATGGCACTGCGGATGGGCTGGAAAGGAAAAAAGATGAGAGATTTCTGCTCTGCCATTTGCCTAACCCTCATTCCCTCATTCTCTCTTGCCAGCTGATGGCTTTGCCTTTCAGCATGCATACTACACTTTGCATGTACTACTCAAAGAGAAACTCCCCTCCTCAAGCAGTGCAGACCAGCAGCAGCTGGGGAGTTCTGGGAAGCAGCAGCTGGGGGGATCAGCACTGGAGGGCTGAGCTGGAATGCTGAGGCATCTCTCATCACAACTGCACAGAGCCAGATCCCAGGGTTGTTAATCAAGCACAAGTCAACAGGAGCTTTGCCCAATTAAGTAACAGAGTTTGGCTCATTCCAGCAAAGGATTACACCACAACAGCAGAAGCCCTTCAGTACCCAACACTGAGGTCAATGCCCCTCTTTCTTCTACTGGTTAACTCCCTTCCTTTATCTTCTTCTCTACTAGTCCTGAATAAGAGGATTTAAAGACAAACTGTGAAGTGATGCTGAGAAAAGCAGGGATGCAGTCCAAAGGAACATGGGGCATTTGGTTTTTAGGTCTCTTTATCTCAGTTTTACTACCTGTCCCACTTGCACCATGAAGGTCCCTATTCTCCTCCTCTCCCCAAACAATTAGAAAACAACATTTATGTCCCTGCTGAAGCCTAACCCCAGCATCCTCAGGTATACTCCAAACCCCTGTGTAGCCTCCCAGTCACATGCAGCTTGGATCAGTTTGTATTTCCCCTCCTGAGATCTTTCTCTTTCCCTACAAGGAGGCTCTCACCAAGGCTGGCTGATCTGCTCAAGTCTGATGTGTCTGCTCTTTGATAAAATCCAGTCTCTTGCTCTTTGCAAGATACAGAACCTCAGTTAAGGGAGGGAAAAATTTTCTTGTCCAAAAAAAAGAAAATATTAACACAAAATTAAAAAAAAAAAATCAACATATCTTATAAGGTGTCTGAAGTGTTCAGACAGCATTCCAAGCTGCAGAGATCACGAGAAAGTATCCTAGTCAGGAAAGCACATATTGCAGAAAGAAGCGCCATGCCATAACCCCACAGAAGTTTGCCCTAACTCCACATTACGCTCTTGGATCTTTGATTATTGGAAATATTACTTTCTCTCAAGAATCTGAAGATCTGATCTCACATGACAAGATACAAGGGCACAGTAAAATTAGAACAGGTTCAGTAAGAAAATAAATCAAAATGAATGTCTTGTTGAGTGTCTACCACTAGTCACTGAGAAGGTAAGACCTACAAACTTTTATGATCAACTTTATTTTGCAGCAAAATATGTTTAAAACCAGCTTCCAATACCAGTTTTGCAATAATGCTTGACTGCAGGATTTTCGAGCTCTGTCATCAAAAGAAAAGAAAATCTTTCATGTCGCTTCTCCTCTTAAATAAGAAGGCTGAATAACCAGATATACATTTAAATCTATTTTCTATTTACACTGATTTTCAGAAGTGAGTGCTGTGATGATTTACACGTACACACTGCCTGTGGTCCTGCTGACACCAGTGAGATCAGTCTCAGAGTAGAGAACCAAGCACGCGCATAAATCTTTGCAGGACCTCAGCCAAAGAGGCTCTTCCACTGGGAAACAATAAAGGGATGCAGGCTTGTGGTAACCCTGTGAGCCAAACCCTGTCCTCAGAAACACATTGGTTTCTCTTTGGGGGTATAGGGCTCACACCTCCAGCCCTGGGAAGTGAGGCAGAGACAGGCATGAGCCCTGTGCCCCTCCACCTGCAGAGAGAACAGTCACAGTCCCTGGAGAAGCTCCTCCCTGTGAGGACACAGAGGAACTCTGGTGTAATTTAGGGGCAATTTTGGCTGAACACTCCAGGGAAACACAATCCTCTGTGGTCTCCTTGGTATCCCATGGCTCTCATTGCTATGGGGGTCACACAACTGGGATGTATCCAGGTAGGTTTGAGAGGCACGTGCAACATTCTACAGAGGATAATGGAGAGCCTACATTATTCATAACGTAACTGATTTCAATTGCATTATGCTTTACTTTCCAGATTTTCAAACAAGGACATCCTAATGGGATTGTACAGGTATATTTCTTCTAAAATTCATGATCTACGCTGGAATTAGATGTCTTCCACCAAAATTGTTATTAAAATTAGCACTACACATCCTTAGATTGGGGCCTAAAATGTCATGGTTAAAATGTTGTCTACAACACTTACATCTTCTATTTATCTAAGAGAAACACAGGGAATAATGCAAAATTTTAAATTAAGGACAAGGACAAAAATTATTTCTCAGAAAAACAAGAAGCAAGACATATTGAAAAGCTCTTGTACTGTATGTTTGATTGTTGCTAAATGAAATAAAATAAATAAAATAAAAGTATGCTTCTGAATTACACCAAAGCATCTCTGAAACAGTAAAATGGAAGGGGAAAATAGCCCCAAACAAACCAACAACAGAACTGCAAGGGCAATGGAGAATGGCTGGGAGAGGATATGAATTTAATTCTCCCCCTTCAAATTAATAACTATGTTTTCCTTGCCCAGACATATTCTTCACGTGCAGTGGCTTCACAACATTTCCTTTGGAAAAAGAAAACCTTGCATGTAAACACACATTTGCCACTGTCTACACCAGGACATGGCTAATTCAGTAAATCTGTTCTAGAGGCTATCATTGATAATCCACAGAGAAGAAAACCCTGATTTTCATCTTGAGCCAAAACCTGACATGACATTTCATCCCTTCTATCAGAAGAAACCCGACCACAACCCTCCCCAAATCCCAAATCAAACAACCCACTGTGGTAATTGCAGATCCCCATAAAGAGAGAGAGCAGAGCTGAACTAGATTCTTCATTCTGGACACCCAAAAATCTGTTCTCTTTCTCAGTATTAAGGTGAAATTTTCCTTGAAAAACAAAGCAGAAGGGAATGTTCTTACTAGGTATTATCACATGTTTGCACTGTATTTCAAAAACTGCAGTTTTAAGACAACCAAATTGGGATTTTTTTTTCTTTCCTTATATTCACAAAACAATATTAGATATTGATTAAAACCAGTTCAATCAACTGGAAAGGGTCCATCAATGTCAGCATCACAAAAACAGGCCCTGAGACCCTGTTCTGCAGCGCTGGAGAAGAAAAAGAGGCTCCTTTAAAATCATCCAAGAAAAAAAAGTTGCAAAAATAGGTATTCATGAAATGCTATTGTCCAAGATAGAATAGTAGAGGCTGAGGAGAACAAACAATATAAATAGAGAACATATTTTTCCTTGCCTGCTTTACAATAGCTAAGATTCTTTTAAAAAAGAATAGGTAGAAAGATAAGACATGCATGCCTGATGCTGAAGAAAAGACTGTTTGTACCCAGCACACTGGACAAATTGTTCTAGAACAGTTCAGCCATGTCCAGAAATGATCCTTTCATGCTGCCAAGGTCAATTAGACCCGTAGCCAGTGTTAGTCAAAAAGGTCATCACCGCTTATATATTTAAAATAAATTCACCTGTTTTCTCCTAGAACTTCACAAACTTGGCAGAGGCCAGTCAGATAGGAGATTTTAGGTGTGATATGCTATGATTGGCATGTGTTTTACTGATGGATCAAGAGCTGCAGGCAATATTTGGCCCAGTCCTAAGACTATGGCAAAGCCTGTATGCTGCTGCTGCAGCAGGAGAGTGACAGATGTACCTACAAAAGGGGAGGCCTGACCCCTAAACTCCTAATTCTTGGTTAAAATTTCACTTCATTCCTGGTGTTCAAGACAACATTTGTTTTAATCTTAACCTGATCTCTGGAAGATCCCCTAAACACAGCAAGGAAAAATTCATATCAGCCTATTCCCATGGAAATTCATTATACAGGTGCATTCTAAGAAGTAGTTTACTTGAACAGGAAAAACAACAACAATGCATTAAGATGTAAATTAAATGCATGATTGTAGTTAGTCTGGCAATGGCAATTCCCATTGTTATTTTGACTTACTGATCAACAGAGAAATGCTGGAAAGCAGAAGCCTTTAAACATCTGCTAATCGACTATATTATTTCTCTAATTCCCTAGTTATGTTTAAAAATACTGATTCCAGAGGAAATTTATAGCTAAAATCATCTGATGCTTGCATTGAAATGGGGATGGAGCTCGTTGTGGCAAAAATTAGATAAATAGTTTTGTGGTCCTCACCTGTGTGCATAAAGAGTTAATAAATAAACAAATAAATAGGAACAAATAAATAGTTGAAGCATCCTGTGGGAGATACTTCATAGATTCACCTTCTTTTCAAATTTATAAGCTGCTCTTTTGAGACAGTTGCCTTGCAGAGTACATAGGGAAGAGAAGGCTCAGCTGGAATGCCTCTCACACAACGTGAAAGAAATAACATTCAGCTATACCATGATCCTAATGTTATTTCACATTGTTATTGGCAAAGAGTCCCAACTCTTACAGAATTGTTGCCTGCAGACAGTGAGGTTTCTGTTTCTGAGGGTGCCTTGCTTCCATTGCATACACTAACTAGGCAGGATCCCTGTCCAGAGCAGAGGAAAACTCAGGGCAGGCAGTGGAATTATTCCATTTTAAACCAGCTGTAGCTTTGTCCCATGATGTCTAGTCAAGAGATATGCACCATTGCTAATTGGCTGTCTGGTCTCATCTGCCCACAGTTGAAAGATAAAAGTGTAAAACAAACTCCTCTGGAGTTTAAGGCCAGAAGACACTAAAGTTCAATTCGTTTTCATGTTGGTTTTTTCCCAGTGTTTTCAGAACCTGAATACTGAGTAGATTTCTCTTGAACCCTTTTAAGAAACTTCCTGTAGAAGCTTCCTCCCCCAATGAACTCATTGAAACTCTACCCACTTAAAAAGGAAAAAAAAATGGATAAATAAATAAAGCACCTTAGAAATCACAGATCTCTTGTGTGTTCCACGGTTTGCCAGCAGTTAATGACATTACAATGGCTTGGGTGAGAGGGTAACAGCATATCCAGCACTCAACAGGGAAACAGAGTGCAAAGGGAGGGAAAAGAGCCTTTTCTTCAGTGAACAAAAAATGATGACAGAAATCAAAGTGAAACTAAATCAAAACGTGCTAGGAACCTGTAATATTGGCAAAAATTGAAGAACCCAGGTACTCCTTTGCTGAAGCCGGGCCTTTTGATTTTCGAGATTTTCTGTTAACTGCACCTGCCAATGATTACTCATGGAGAAAATTTTGTATTCATACTGGAACTAAAGTGATTGTACTGTGCACTTACTGTCCTGTCTCAAGAGTGCTCTGGTAGAGTTGAAGGCCTGAACGAGCAGTGCTGAGCTCACCCTGCCTTCCCCAGACGCGGGCGGGAAGCTCCTCCCTGTGCTGGTGGAGCACAAGGGTGCAGAGGGTGCTGAACATCCCGCACTCGTGCTCCTCTGCTGCTGCTCTTGTTCACTTTCAACAACGACTTCTGGCTTAAAGCTTGAGAGCCAGCCCAGGCCTCTTTCTGCTCTCAAACCAGGACAGCCAGCTCTCTGCCCCACCGAGCTGCAGAGGCCAGCACAGGGGGTGCCCCACTTCAGGGCCCTGTCAGTGCCGCCCTTCCCACCTCCTCTCCTCCCAACATCCACGGCCACACAGCTGTGGGCAACCCTCGCTGAACAGACACCGAGGCAGGAGAAGCAAAAGAGGGCTTTTTTTAGCCTATGAATATCTGGAGGAACTGAGAGGACGCTGAGGGGCACAGCCTGGGTGATGATGCAATGTCCAGCTGCCTGTATGGACAGGGGAGGGGTGGAGGAGATGGGGCCATCCTCTCCCACCAGTGTCGGCCAGGATGAGACAGCACAGCTGAAAGATGAAAGGGGAGTCAGACTGAGCATAAAGAGCAATTTGTTGTCCACGAGGGCAGGCAGGCAGGCAGGCAATGGAAGACATCATCAGACAGGCTGTGTGGGCTCTGTTGCTGGAGGCTTTCAAGAGCTGCCAGGGCAAAGGCTCGAGTAACATGGTCTGGTGTCACAGGTGACCCTGCTTTGAGCTGGACAACAGACCTCCTGATGTCTATCCCAACTAAAATACCTGCATGGCCCTTTTGAAGGAAGTAAATTCAAGGCTTTGCTTGACATAAAGGCCTGCCTTCTCTCTGGTGCATCAGAGATGTGATTTCAGGACAAAGCAGATATTTTCCCCTTCAAAGTGCTCTCAGTCCTGCGTGCTTTGTAAAGGTGAAGATGCCCCAGACCCTTGCATGGGAGCAGATGAGGAACTTTCAGCAGAGCAGGTCATGCCATTTTGAAACAAATGGGCAAGCTCTGGCTGCTGTCACAGGCATGCTGACCTTGTTGTACCTCAATGCAAAATTTTCTTGGCATTGCCAGACCATCATGCATCATGTTGCTGCAAAACAGAATCTAGACCTGTTGCAGGCAAAAGTCTTAAAGGCTTAATTGTTTAATGGCAAGATTCTCAGCAAATGCTTACCTTGTAACACAATAAAAAAGCATTTTTAAAGGCACCTCTGATATACAATATTTAAAAATGGCCCCCACACAAAAAGTACTTGCTGATGCCTACACCACCATGTCAATTAAAATGTAAACAGACATAAAACTACTTAAGCAGAAAATACAATATATTTTTGAACAGCCCGTAATTTAAGATCAAAAAACTGAGAGTGACTGTAGGGCTCACAGGCTGTATTGGTTTGAATTCAAGTAACTGTTAACAAAGTTGGTTGTCTCAATCCAGCAAGTCTCATGCTATTTCTCACCTACTTTATGGATCCCAGCACTGCACCTAATCTCCTTGCCATGATTCTCCACAGAATCATAGGATGCTTTGGGTTGGGAGGGGACCTTGAAGATCATCTAGTTCCAAACCCTCTGTTGTGAGCAGGAATGCCTTCAAATAGACCAGGTTGCTCAGAAGAAAAACAGAAACAAAAAGCCAGAGGCTCTAAAAGGCAAATTGGTTTCAGCAGCACATCAAGGACAAAGTAAAACCAAAACAGTGTCAAGGGAGATTTGAATTAGTTTTCTGTCCACTTCATTTATTTGGTGTGTGAACAAAGGTCCTCATGTTCCTGAGATGGTCTCTGAACACAAACATATTGTTTGGTAAACTTCAAAATAACTAAACGGGCTTTCCACAATTCAGGCCAGAAAAACCCGTATTTTTTATATATATAAGATTTTGAAATCTCTCTTTAGAATCTCTCTTTATTTTAAAGCCCCAGATCAACATCATTAGCTGACAATACAACTATTAGCATTTGTGACTCTTCATTTTTACATATATTTTGTCTCCTTGAGTTTTTTTTTCAGTTTTGGTCACCAAAACATAAAAAAAAAAGACATTAATTATTAGAGAGTGTCCAAAGGAGGGACACAAGGATGGTGAAGGGCCTTGGGGAGAAGCTGTATGAGGAGTGGCTGAGAGCACTTGGTCTGTTCAGCCTGGATGAGACTGAGAGGAGACCTCATTGCAGTCTTCAGTGTGAGGGGAAAAGGAGGGGCAGGCACTGATTTCTTCTCTCTGTGACCAATGACAGGAGGGAATGGCCCAAAGCTGTGTCAGGGGAGGTTTAGGTTGGATATCAGGAAAATGTTCTTCACCCAGAGGGTGGCTGAGCACTGGAACAGGCTCACAGAGAAGTGGTCACAGCACCAAGCCTGACAGAATTCAAAAAGCTTTTGGAAAATGCTCTCAGGCACAGGGTGGGATTCCTGGGGCTCTGTGCCACCTCCATAAAATTCCATCAGACAAACCCCAAGCACGCACCTGAGGATCACACAGAGCAGCACAGCCACGTAACAGAGCTGGGTATAACATGTAAGGGAGCCTAATACCTTTGAGGCTGAGAAAATTACCACTCATTATGCTAAGTAATGCCTTATATCAGCATGTAAATAACTTTTCTTTGGAAGCAATCACCAAAGCATTCTCAACAGAAAATTAATATATCTGATTTGTTTATGGATTCACCTAATTTAGGGTGGAAAGATTTTTAAACTGAAACTAGATATGAAAGTGTCACCAAAATTTTTCTGGGTTACGTGTACAGATCTGTTTATATTTATACAGACACACACAACTACATGTTCTGTCTCTGTGATAGGCTGAATCAGATAAGATGTTAAATATACAGTCCTGTGCTGTATGTTCCAAGAGATTTCACTCATCTTCCTATTTCTGACAGCCATAGTTTTAGTGGGAAATTAAAAGTTAATTTTGTTTTTTTTGTCCTTTTGTCTTTTTTCCTTATCAGCAGTGCCTCCAAGGCATGCTAAAGTACTCTGAAAGTGACCTTCGTTTTACTCATATCATCCTGACACAAGTGATTTAGCCTCCATACTTGTAGGAGTAAACATAAGCAACACCCACTGACTGACAAATATTTCATCAGAATTCAGCCATGCATTTGTTCCTGGGCATGGAGGGGAGGGTGTGTTGGATGACGACCTCATTTAGTAAGGAATCATCATCTAAGTTCCTCACAAGTATATGGATGCTACCACTGCTTTTTGCACTCTCAGCCTGTATCTTCTTGTCTTCCTTTTGCTGTATTTTGTGGCCCATTCCATGTGCAGCTGTGATTTCCCAGATGGACACAGATCTTTTAATCAAACCTGACCCCGATGTGGATTTTCCCAGTTTCAAACCTACTGCCAGATCAAGCAAACAAGAAAATTTGGAATGCATAAATATATAGAAGCTAGACAAATAATGTAGGGAAGAGCACATCCAGCTCTGCTGGGGCTTGTTTTTTTCCAGGACAACAGTGTTACCACTGCTCACAACCGCCAAGAACTCTGGGCCATTAAATCCAGTGGGAAATCTGTGCACTCCCAGCTACTCTCATATAGAAGTCCTTTGCTGGACTGGAGTCTGGAGGGCAGTTAAAACAGCTTTCAATATATTAATTACTTGTGACTTGCACTTGTGAGGTAGTGGTGGTGGCTTAATAGACACATTATAAATGTGAAAAGTAACAGAGATGAAAAAAAAAATTGATGGAGATAAGGGCTTTAGCCATTGACTGGGGAAAAAAAATCTTGAGAAAAGGAAACAAAAATCTGACATGGAGTAATAAACTGAGTTAAACAGGCTCTTGAAGACGTAGGACAACTTTTTCTGAAAGAATTTAATACTCAAAGCACCAGAGAATATGTCCTGGGTTTAAAAAAACTGATGTCACAGGATTATTAGGAAAGGTGATTTCAGCAGTACCATATCAACAGACCTAGGGCTAGAAAACCATGTAAAAAAGTGAAAGACTGCCGAGGCAGACACAGTAAAGGCCATGAGGTTACTGATACAGAATGAAGAACACATGCACTGGAGATGCTTTATGAGTGCTTTTGGTATAGTATTGAAAAAACAGAGTGTATATAAAAAATAACGAATAAACAACCTCAGAGACATCATATTCAAGACAAGCCTAAGACACCACTCAAACAGCAACCAAATGAAAACTCAGCTTTGACTGCAAATGACACCCTCACAAATGATTTTTCTGTGTGAGGTGAGGGCACAAACACTCCCTCACTCCTGGGCAGACAGCTGCTACAGCACTCACCTGCATGGCACCAAAATTACAGGATTTTTAAAATAACTTCATCATGCCCACGGGAGAATGGGCAATAGCTAGTTCTTCCATTTGTCTTGGTGATTTACTGTGCTGCACACATGATGCTGTGCCACATCTCCCTGCATCACCTCCTCTGCTGCCTCCACAGCAGACAAGGACTAACCCAACTGGAAGTGCCTGTTCACTCCTGGCTTAGCAAGAGTGCCCCAGATTGACTCCCGGGACACAGAGTCAAAGCAAGAAGCTTACAGAATTGACCCACTGCTCATTTAAGTCTGTCTCCTCTTTGCTAAGAGGATCTCCCATCTTCTGCTGGAAGCTTTGATAGAGGGTGCAGAGTTCACGTGGCTCACAAAAATACCTCGTCATGTGGCACCTTACTGTCACACACAATGGAAAAGAAAAATCATGTAGGTTCATGTGAACCTCTCTTTCTGACTCACATTTACCCACTGCCAGGCCTTTGCATGCTATTGTGGATCTTGACAAGCTATTCTCATTTTCGCTTCAGATCTATGTTTTGACTCAACAGCAGCAGAAAAATAGGTCACAGCAAAATGACCTGGATACTCAACCACTTATAGGAGATTTCTCACTGAATTTTAGGGGAGAAAAAAAAATAGGCACCGGCCATTTTAAATTAAAATAAGAATTAAAGAAATCTTTCAAATAGCAGGAGCTATTGGAGACCCACTACAACAAAACTGAGACAAGAAGAATCAGGTAACCTGGATTTACATTTTGTTTAGCACACTTTGAATGAAGATCTACCATACAAGGAAAGCATTTTCACTGCAAAATACAACGAGAATTTTATCATTCAACAATATTACATGTGGGTTTTTACCAAGAAAAGAAGACCACCTTGTGAAAAACATAGTTTGAAGAGTTTATACCTACCAGAGCCATCTCATCCAGCATGGTGAGAACAAGATTCTCACCTGGCCACACAGATACAGCAGTTAGGAACATGGGTCAACTTCATGAACTTAAATGAGATTGCACAACAGCTTAAAGTGTTTGAAGGACATGAGGCTAAATCAGTTGATCCCTAGAAAACCCAAACTCTTTGGCTGCAAAGCCTCTTGTTACTGTTTTGACATATTTAGAAAGAAACAAAAAGTCCTAGCAACAAACCCAGCAGGTATGTAGGTGCCATGTCAGAGAGCATAAGGGTGTACTTCAATCCTGCTGCAAGGACCAGCATGTCAGAAAGCAAGGAAGTGGAAGTGATGTCCCAAATTCAGGCACAGAGTGTGCACACACAGAGCCACTTGGTGTTTCAACACACAGCTGCTGTGGGAGCACCTCTGTGCTTGTGTGTGCTCTCCCCATCAACACAGACAGGTCTCCTGCAGCAACAGGAGCTGTCAGGAGGAGGAATCAAGTTGGAGTTTGGGGATTGTTTATTTGTTTTTAAAACTCAAACCTAGTCTTGGCTTTGTGTACTTGAACCAGAATCCAATTTCTATTAATCCAGTTAGGGATCAAAACCAGAGCCTGTAACTAATCTGTGTAATTTAACTTGTAGCTTTAGTTTTGAATATTACATTCCTCCAACAAATACTTGTTTGCAGAAATTGTTTAGCAAATCCTACTGTGTAGCACATAAATCAAACTGAAGTGGAAGCAAAACTAATGAAGGACTAATAACCAACAAATTAGTCACTGAGCTCTATCCAATGCCTTCTCTCCAGCACAACAAAGTATTACACATGAATAATGGTGGTTCTCTCCTTTTTTGTCTTCTTTTAAGGGAGAGGTTTGGTTGATATACCATCATCTCACTAGTTAAAACATTTTTAATTGCATTATATACACAGTTCATGTGTACATGTCTCTTAAATACAACAACACACAAACACATAGTCTGTATTTTCACCTCCATTTTGAAGACACCATTTACAAATTCTTATTTTGTAAGCACTTGAATTTCTGAATGGTTTCTTTTTCTTTCTCTGGCACCTGTCACATTCCTGAAGGGCTTATGCTTTGTAAAGGGCCAATACAACTGCAAAAGCTATAATTTCAAATATTTTGACATATATATAGCACTCAAATCCAACTCAATTTGATCCGAAAATTTCATATCGACTCCCTTAGGAATTACTTTTAAAAATTAGATTTATATGTGAAAGAGCAGAATAAATTATATTTAAGACCTCATCTAATACATTAAAAAATAATAGCTAACTTTATTGAAAAATCATATTTACAGTCCATGTAATAGATTAAAAATTCCAACCATCCTTATTAATGCTTTTAGCCCTTCTACCCAGTTTTCCCTCCTTATTCCATAATCCTTCCACTTGCTTGACTCTTTGAATCTGTGCGTCTTTTCCTTCTTGCTGAACTAATTCTGCATACCTCCATACATTAAAACTGCTCTTCTTAAAAGCCTTTTCTTCTTGCTTCCCCTCTATCTTTTGAACTATTTTCAGCCCTTTTTCCTTGGCCTGTCTTCTGTGGTCTCTCCCAGGTTAGGGACCAGCCTGCAGGGGATGGTCTTGCACAGGGTGGGCTCCTCTCCTCTGTGGCACCACGGGGCAGGTGGTCCCTGCAGGGTGCCCTGGCCATGCTGCTGCCAGCCCCCAAGGTCAGGAGCACCAGCTGCGCACACTGCTTTCCTTCTGCACCTGGGCAGGGAAGGAGCCCTTCTCCTCCCTTCTGCAAGGGGAGGAATGCTGTGAGGGATGATGCTGTGGAGTACCCCAGCCCTGCAGACACAAGAGTTCAGTCTCAGGCTCCAATTTCAAGATTTATTCTTTCAGTCCTCGCCTTGCTCCAGCTTTGGTTTAATTTTCTCTTCACAGACCCGTTCTGCACCTCATGTGTTGTCTCACAAAAAGGCACAAGTTTTAAGCTGCAAGCCCTCTGTTATTACATGACCTGCAGGAACGCAGGGAGCATCCTTCCCTGGCCTCTTGGACAGGGACTTGTCGGTCCCATAGTCTAGCACACATGTCATACATGAGGAAGATTTCAGAAACTCGTGGGGCATGCTCGGAAAGAGGGGCTGGGTGGTTGTGCCCACCTCAGCTCTGAGACCACAAACATCACCGGCTCTAAGAGACTGTCTCTGCTTTGGAGGGATACAGGGACACCAACAGCAGCACTTTCCTACCGAGCTGAATCCTTGTGGAGCTGAATCCTTGTGGAGATGTGCCAGTTTTGCAAAATGTTGTCTGGAACAGGGCTGAGGAGGCAAACCCCAGCTTCAGGGGTTCACCCAATTGGTTCATCCAATACACTGCTCCTTGTCTCCAGCCCTCCCAGTAAAAGCTCTTGTACACTTGCAGGTGTTTGCCACATTGGCTTTAGAGGCAAGAGCCTCCCGTGGCAGTTTCCACACAAAGGAGCAGAAGCTGGAGAGCACTGAGCCAGGGGACTGTCCTCATGCCCAGCCCCAATGAAAGCCCTGCTAGTTTGTCTATTTATGGCATGTCCAAGTCACCCATCACCATGGCAGCTAAGCACAGAGGGGAAAACGCTGCAGACTGGAGCAGATCAGACAGCAGCACTTGTAGGACATAACCACAGGACTGCGTGTCACATCCTCCCCTGCCTGCTGCCATGAATGCTGACCCAGTTAGGATTTCTACCTGAAAGCTGTGCACTATGGAAAAGTTTTATTAACATACCCAAACTACGCTCTTCAAAGGGCTTACACTAGCAATGCAGGAAGCCAGAACACAAAGCAGGCCAGAAAAAGGAGAAACAATAGACGAGCTAAAATAAAAAACAAATTTCATTGAAATTAACATCATAAAATACGCGGCAGTGAGCCAAGCTAAGAAGAATGTGTTCAGCTCACACCATGCCTCAAGCAACTTCGAAGGGGAAAAAATAACACATTTAAGGTTTATACAGAAGCAGCTCAGGTTTGTTGTCAGCATAGAAAACTGAAGAGTGTGAATTTGATCCAAAATCCAAACCACAGGTCAGAAGGCAGGTGCTCTCATGAGGGAGACAAATATCCTGAGAGTTTTCAGCCTCCCTCCAGCTCATTGATTTAAGTTACATTTCTTCCTTCTTTTATATGCATTGACATTTCATCCACAGAAAGTTAAACATGTTACTAGTACTTAATATTTTCTTTGGCGATTTCCAACAGGGAACACATGATCTGACATCCAGACAACTGTTGAGTACAGAACTGTAGTGACCCATTTCTGTAAGAATCAGCACCTGTGACCAAAGAGGGAAACACCATTTGTGAACAAATAAGTTAGAAATGCCTTCTTGAAGGTTTCCTGAAAATGACCAAAGTCTAAAATTATAATCAGGCTTTCCACTTTTTTGGTGGGATTGACCTTTTCCCCATAGCAGATAAAGAGACTGATCTCTGTTGATCACACATTCTTATAAAATTTGAGAAAGACACAGCATATGAAACCTGAGGTGCCAAAGGTCCAGGGTGGTTTCTACAGACTGTGACACTCCGGTTTCCTCAGCAAATCTGTCAGACTGGCACTCCCTGCCCAAAGCAGCTACAGGTCTTCACACACAAGCAGAAGATATCCTAACCTCGATCAACCCCTCTTTCTGCCTCTCTTACCAGGAAAAGGGATTAACTGGTGGGATAATCAGACATTGTTTACTCTCCTGAAGCCATGGAGAAAAGATTAAGGCCAAACCCCCATGGCAGGGGGGTTGGAACTAGATGAACCTCAAGGTCCCATTCCATGATTCTGTGAAGGCTTTAGTAAGTGGGAACCTAAAGTTAGTAAGCCTATACTGAAGCACTTAAATGATCTGATTTTTTTTTCTTTTTTTAAACCTGTAGCTCTGAATGAATGCCCTCTGATAATCTAGCCTTTATATGTCTTGAGCCAAGATTAAAAGTGTTATTTGAGTAAGAAAATTATCCTATGGAAAAATTACAAGTTCAGAAAGAGTTAAGACTAGACAACAGCACTTCTATAATACCAACAGAGTCAAAACTCCAAGCAAAGCAAAAGAGCAAGGAGAAGGAACAGTGAAATATTAAATGCAGTTGCTTCTTCTATTTGCAGATTAATAATTCAAGACCTATATTTATTTATTCATACTAATTGACCGAAGAAGTTGTGCTGTGGAATAGCTGAAGAGAAACTAATTGCTGTCTCATTTTATTTTAACAGTATATTAAAATGCAGGCTAGACTGGAGACCTCTTCTCGACTTGTGCTGATGTTATCTGCCCTGAGACACTGGCAGCTGGCCAGGGACTTGCCTACACTGGTATTTAGGGCTAACCTTAGGAGTCAGATTAGGTGATTGTGCCTTTGGCTATAATGGACCACAACTGTGAAGCTCATTTCTTTTTGAGATCAATCTTTCCTCCTTTCCATTTTTTTTTTTTTCATTTAAGTTGTGTTATCATTTGTGTAGTCTGTGCAAAGGGCCCTTAAAGTAGATGTAAATGAATTTTGCAAAACCCACACAGGACCCCTTAATACCATTGGAATAACTGGGGCTTAACTGCAGCGAGTCCTGCAGCACACTAAATACAGGCGTTCCCAAGCATTCCTACAGGCTCATAACTAACACTGCCACAAGAAAAATGAGACAAAAAAGTGCAATACTCGTTCTGCCACAGAGTCCTCTGTCAGTTCCTGATCCTTCAGTGTTTTCCCCAGGCAATTTCCATGTTCTTCTGGTAACTATATTGATGGCACTCTGGTGTGGAGAGGCCTTTTCCTTTTTCCTCCCTGCCCTCAGGTCTGGGACCCCTCAGCACAGCCTTCCCATCCCAGCCTCTTTCAGCGGCAGGAAGGCTGCCAGCAGGGCTAATGGTGGGGACCTCATGCACAGCAGCTCTTCTGTTCAGCTGCCCTCCCCAGGGGCATCGCCCCTGCTGCCACAGCGTGAGGGGAGCAGCAGGGCAGGCAGAAGGACAGAGCCACAGCCCCTGCTCCAAGGGACTAGGCACAGGAGCCAAGGAGCCGCTCCAAAAATCTGACAGTGTTCCAGAATCTCATCTCACACAGGTTCGTAGTTATGGGTGCACCACACAAAGCCCCCCTTACCAGAACAGCCCACACAGGACACCACCAGCAGCGCCTGGTGGGACAGGAAAGTCCCCCTGCCTCCAGAGCCCGGCATTTGGGCTGGTTCACCCCACACAGACAAACAACAAACCACAGAACTGGAGCCCTGGCAATTTGCATACGCTTTGCATAGATACAAATAAGCTCAGGGGGTGAAAGGCAACAGAGGAGCAGGTCCTTTGAGTGCAAGATTCTTTCATCTCGGAGTTTGCTAAGGACAGATGTAAAGGCAGCTTACAATCCCAGTCGTACACATTCCTCCTTTGAATTCCTGCACCTCTCCCAGCCCAAACTTTGCCATTTAGCACTCTCATTACCTTGTAAGTTCTGCTCCTCCCTTCAGCATTTCGTCCCTCTGCAGAGCAGCAAGCTGTTTCCCTCCCTTCCCAGGAATCTTAATTAACACACTTTTTTCCCCGTATGTCTCTTTCCCCCCCACACTCCTTCAGACATACCAATAGCTTCACTCAGGTTTGTTTCAATGCTTTCAAAGTTGTCTTTAATTGCATTTTTGTTTTGCATAGGTCACAAGCTGACCTTCACACAAAACATAGCATGCATCAGAATTTCAGGGCTCATTTTGTCTGCACAGGGTAACATACAGAGCTACACCTGTACTGCTAATTTGGACAGAGATGGCACTGGCTTTTTTAAACTATGATGATCCCATACTTACAATAATCTGGCAACAGCTTTCCTTCCTCTATATACATTCACATGATGCCAAATCTTCCTGTCATCTTTTGAGACCTAATGCTTCATTGACCCAAAAAGGCTTTCCTGATTCCTCATTGTTTGATTTCCTCTTAGCTGGCTGATTCACATCAATTCAAAAGATCACTCCACTAGGAGTGCAGGTAATAGTTTAAAAAAGGAGGAAGCTCTTACTCTTTGAGGTCCAGACAGGACCTGAGGGAGGATGGATGGATGGATGGATGGATGGATGGATGGATGGATGGATGGATGGATGGATGGATGGATGGATGGATGGGTGGATGGACGGACACAGACTAAGCGTGTTCCATGGCTCTGAATTTGAGCTTGCCAGCTCAGCAAGCAGGCACAACAAGTGCAGGACAGCTTGTACTGTCATGTAAACTTGCTTTCACTCATATCTTATCACCCTTTTGTTTTTACGCATGTCTTGCTGCTTTTCTCCTTTGACCTCCGGGAGCCTTAGCAACCTTCCCTGGGAATTGCTCTAATGGGAGCAGAGAGTTGCCACCTCTGGAGCCCTGTGTTATCTCCCTTCTGATACCAGCAATGGGGTGAAGAATCTGGAAATTCATCCAGGAGGCAAATAAATAACTTAAATTCCCTCTGACCTAGAACTTCTGTTTGAAACCTTGGCAACAGCTCTCCCCCAGAACACAAAATGACCACTGAGTGGGGCCAGGGAGGGAGCTGGGGAGCAGCTCTGTGCCCTCCCCTGGGTTGTGCCCAGCTAACAAACGAGACCTTGACTCCTGAGTCCCTGTAAAATCAGCCAACAAAAACAAGCTGTTAGGGGTATTTTCGGTCACAGAAAGCAGATTACAAATTACCCACCTGCAGCACTTGGAAACAAGATTATTTGTGACATAACTGATTGTCACCATTGTAATCCAGAGCCTGTAAACACTTGTTAGTCATCCACAAGCAAATGCAAATCTGTGCCAGTGTAGCTGTTTTTAGGTAGAGGTGATCTCAAAATACCAGATGCTAACATCTGAAGCCTTTTCTGTGTCACTAATACTGTTCCCTGAATGCTTTCCCTGGTGACCTTAACATAAATGTTTGCCTGCACCTTCAGTGGCCCTAAAACTGCATCTTTGGGGAATTCTTTTAGAAATCAAAATTAGGCAGTATAATAGTAAGTGGAATTTTAGAGGAGAAAAAATATTTCTGAAGTCATATTAAGTAAACTTGATTGACTTGTCCTTAGTTCCAAGACCCTGTTGACTATATTGTTAAATTATTATTAAAGAAATTAATAATTGAAATCAGAAACAACACTTTCCAACTGGCATATGAGGCGTCTTCAAACAGTTCTTCCACCACCCCATTTCCAAATGGACACATTTCAAGGGCTGACTGAGTCCAGGTTGGCATCTCAGGATTGTGACAAACCCCTGCAGAGCACCCACCTTCCCAAGGCACCCTGTAAAGCTGAACCTGAAGCCAGGAGTGCCTGCAGGGGAAGTCTGGATGCACGGACACGGTGCCACCAGGATCTAAGCAACAGTTTGACTGCGAGGCTTTTGGATTGGCAGCTGTGCAAACACAGACATTTTCCCTTAAAGAAGGCTGCCAAGAGCCAAGGCAGCGAGGGGCTCTGCAGAGCAACACAACACAAACCTGGAGGGGATAATGGTATCTGTTTGGTAAAACAGATATTACCAGATTGTGAAAGTGGTGAGGTGGGAATCAAAGGCTGCTAACCACAGCTTTGGTACTCATGATGAAAATAGGACAGCAACAACACTGTTGAAGGCATTTTCCAGCAGCCACTTTGTGCTCTCACCCACACATTGCCCATCTCTTGGGAGCAGAAGATTCCAACAAGCTGATAAACAAAGAGCTGGTTCCTGCTCAGCTCACAGAACCACACTTGGGCCCAGCACTGTGAGAACAGTAGCACTTTCTTGTGTTTTCATTATTCAGTCTTTATGGAAAATTTTGCATGACATCGGGAGGATGTAGGAACATGAGAATTATGTTTTTAAGCCGTGATTAAGTCACAGTGAAACACTCACATGGTGTATGCATTTGGAGAAGTAATGGGCCATGAGAAAAGGTCTCCTCTACAAGTCCCTTAAAGGGCTGGATAAATTCCTTCTGTCTCAAGATTCTGGCACTGAGTTATCCTCAAAAGTGGTGTGAGCAGAGTGGAGGGTCACAGGAGGTAGCTCCAAAACAAGAGTACACACGTGTGCTGTTGTACCAACTGCTGGCGTGAGAGACATCAGTGTTCTTACAAGGACTTTCTCATTTACCTGCTTGGTACTAGTTTTAATACATTTGTAAACCTGAAGAACCTCAAGTAACCCATCGTAGGGAAAAATAAAATACTTAAATTGCAAGGAAGATTTTTGAATAATGCACTTTTATGTCACTTTGGATCTCATATCACTCCCAGCTCAAGGAAAGTTCAAAACTTGTAAGTAAATGCGTATTTCTTATTTTTCAGAGCACACAACACGACTGGTACCACCTGAAAGCAGCTCAGCAAGGAATATATTTTTCAGCTACCTGAAAGTTTTCCTCCTGAGCTCATTGTTTCTTGGCCTGGCCCCTGGCAGCAGATGCCAGGAGCCTCACGGGGCCAATGTGGTGTCCGAGGGGTGCCGTGACCCACGCCCAGCCCTCTCTGCAGGGGCAGCTGGGTGGCTCTTCCTGCAGCTGAACCAGGGCAGGACCTTTCTGCTGCTGCCCAAGGATTCCCCTCCTCTGGGAGGTTTCTCCACGGCCAGGTTGGCTGGCAGCATCAGGAAACAGTCCCAACGCGCTGTGAAACTAGGGCCGTAATATGTTAATGTGAAGACTTTTTCCAAGTAATCTTTACCATCTGTTGTCTCACACTGATGTTAGTATTAATAATTTATAGACCTTCTCCTAAGGCTGAGGAGGAAGCAGAATGCTAAGCTCTAAGACAGAGACAGTATCTTTTTTTTTTTTTTAATGAGATTGATGTTTCTTCATACGATTGCCTTGCCCAGGGAATATATGGTGCTCTTCAGCTTTCTGCTGCTGTTGCTTTTGTAAGCCTTTTACTGAAAATAGCAGTGGCAAGATATTTATTTTAGTCCATTCCTCTGTTGCTCCTTTCCTTCTAAAATAAGGCATGCATCCATGCTGGTACATAAGCAAAGTGCACATAGAGGTCAGAGGCAAAGCATAAGCTGACAATATAAGTCGCATTATAGTATGCAGTCACTGCCAGGCAAGTGTAGGCAGGGCTCCTTCTTGTGCTGTCCCAGGCACTGTTAGGCTGAAGGAGCACAGTTGTGCTACCAGTTTAAGCCAGCAGAATCTCTTTGCTATATTTAACCTTGATTTCCTCAGAGACCAAATATGCAAATGACAAAATGCGATGCGCAGCAAACACTGCTTTCATGAGGGAGAGCTAAGTTATAGTCCCAAACAATCAAATCAGCCTTTCCTACTCACAACACTTCACTTTAATCCCTTATTAACAGGATTAATAGCAGACTTACAGTTCATACCATCTCACTCCCCTTTTACACAAACCCATCTAGCTGCTTTCACAGAGGGACAGGTGGATTAATAGTCTTAGTCAAAAACTATGGTGATAATGCAGAAAATCAGCTGAAGGGAGGGATTCCAGGGCGAAAAGGGACAGCTGGAAGATTGCTATCAAAGCCATGCAGTGACTTCATCCGCAGATAGAAATGTGAAATGCGTGGGAGACCCTTCTGCTTCTAAATTGAAAAACAAAACAAACCCCCTGAAAGATAAACAAGTACAGTAAAGGAATAAGTCTCTCTATTAATAAATGCTTACCAGAGGATAAACAAGTAAAGGGATAAAGAACCTGTGAAGCTCAGAAATGTGGAGGCATTTGCCGAAACATAACTCCACTAAGAAATGCAAAGCTCTGACAGACTGTTATACAATCTTTGACTTCTTTTAATAACAGTTGAAGGTCAGATGCCGCAGCTCTTCCTGGAAATCCTAAAAAGACTGGGTGGCTCCCCAAGTTAGAAAGGAACTGCCACATCGTATGTTGTGCAACACAGAGCTATTGAGCGAGGTGTATTATGTTACCTTCACCAGCTGACTCAGCCCCAGTTGTTATAAAAGGCTTTTGGCACCCGGGCGAGCAGCACGGAGCGGTCACACGCCCAGGGGCGGCCGGACCCCGGGCGGGATGGGGCTGGGCAAGCAGGGCTCAGCGGGGTTACCCGAGTTCACACCCGGCTATTGACGGGCAGAGGCAGTGCTTACTCATTACCGGATCAGCAGGGGACTGGATGGGGGAGGGAAAGTTAACCCTTTGCCCGCCCCGGTTAGAGAAGAGAAGGTCCTTAAAAAACAGGAGCGGGAAGCCCAGGCTGGTGGAGCCCCCGGGGCTGGAGGTGGCTTTGCTCTTAGAAAGGGAGGGGTGCAGGGAGGGGGGAAGGGGGAGGCTATTGCCGAGGTGGGAATTCACTCTATAAAGGTAGGAGAAATGACACAATTGCAGACACCTGCTCTTGGTGTGTCTCCACATCTGCTCTCTTCTGGGTGCCCTGACTGCTATTGAAGGCACTCAGGTGATTTTGTGGATGATGGTTCATGAGCCCAGGTGGAGAAAAGCATCACCACTGGCTGTCCATCTCCTGCCTTGGCTGTAGGTCAGCTCTTGCAGTGCAGAGGTGGCTTGTGAAGGTGTGTGCTGGCTAGCTGAGAAGGGACACCTTTCTGTGAGAGACAGTTTTCACACGGCCAGTTAATCCCTCGTTCCCGACTCCTGTGTTAAGGTAATCAGGGATAAGATAGGGATGCACACGGTGGGGTAAGGTAAAGCACATTTCCCACCATGACCCAGCTCAGGTGTCAGTCCATTAAGATGCCCCTGCCCGGGTTTTTGCTCTCAGTTTCGCTGGTGTCCACGAAATCATTGCAAATCTTGTAACAGCACTTTTTTTCTTATTGGAAAAAATCTGGACCTTTACTGTCCAGATCCCATCTGGAGCCCTGTGTCCAGCTCTGCCCCTCAACACAGCAGGACGTGGAGCTGCAGGAGTGAGTCCTGAGGAGGCACAAGGCTGATGGCAGAGCGCTGGCAGATCTCTCCTGTGCAGGAGCTGAGGGAGTTTGGCTTGTTCAGCCTGGGAAAGAGAAGGTGTGGAGGAGAACTTAGAGCCCCTTCCAGTGCCTAATGCATGGTATGCCCTAATGCCCTGCCAGAGGTTTGCCGGAGAATCTGTGGATGCCCCATCCCTGGCAGTGTTTAAGGCCAGGCTGGATGGGGCTCTGAGCAACCTGGTCCAGTGGGTGTCCCAGCCCATGGCAGGGGGGGTTGGAATTTGATGATCTACAAGGTCCCTTCAAACCCAAACCCATCTGTGATTCTATGTGAAAACCTCAGTACATTTTTAGGATAACTTCCAGTGCTTGTGGCTTCATCTTTGAGAGCCCATAATCAAAATTAAGTGTAAAAAGGCTCCAAAAGGTGGGGGGGAATTAATGTTGTGCCTCACAGCCCTGTTAGACAGTACTATGATTTCCTGGTAATAACATCCTAATTTATGGCTTCTGAAGTTAGAAGTCATCTAATATATCATCACAGCCCACTAAGAGGTATTAAGTTTGTTTTATTTGGTTCTTAAAAAGAAAATAAAAATATTTCTGCACTGTAATAAAAAGTGCAATTTTCCCTTTTCCATCAAGTCAAAATCGTCTATAAAGAAAAGGGTATCATTGTATCACAGAGAACAGATGGTGAATAGCAGGTATGCAAAATGTTCATACTACTCTTCTTTATTTCACCTTCCACTGTAATTATATTTCATGCCAGATTCCAAATGAAGTATTGAATTCATACATCAGAATTTGGTAGAGATTAATTTTGCAAAGCTTTAAACATTAGTTCAGTTTTGTGACATTTTGAGTGTAATTCATACACATCTCAGAGCGTGCCAGATACTTAGAGGTACATCAAAAAATGCAAAGGTCTTATCACAGTTTATAATCACAATTAAAATTCTCAAATAAACAATGAAATATAAGTTAAAAAAAGCAGTAAAGTTTGCTTGCATCTGGCTAATGCCTCCATTAATCTTTATTAATGATTTCTAATATTAAGAGCAGGGAAGGAAAGATTTATAGCTCTTTTCAAGAAGAGCCAAAAGAAATTAGTTGGATTGGGCCAGTGGATCAGTACCAAGAATAGAGAAAGAAAAGACAGGACAGAGCCTTTAAAAGTGGCAAATGAAGGGTTTCTGCAGATGAAGTGTACTAGAAGGAGATACAGAAAGACACTAAGATGTGCATGTCCCTGAAGGCAAGAGGCAAAAAAATCAAATTTAATAGGAAGGTCAGCAAAAGAACTTGAAGAAGAATGGGACTTGATCCAAGTGAAAGGTAAGATGGAAATCAGCTTAGGAAAAATATCAGGAGCCAAAAGAGAATGTATTGCTTATCTATAACTTTTGAAGGGCTGGTACATTTGTTTGTTGGAGATTGTAGAGAAAATACAGTTGTGTGAATTTTAAGAGTGGATGGCAGTAGAAAAGTTTGGATAAGAAACGGTAACAAAAATAGGATATTAAAAAGAGCATCAAGGAAGAGAAGGAACTTTAATTAAAGTGCTTGAGTTTCACAGTTTGTTGGCATGTGGTTTTCCTCGTGCAGAGGGATATTGAGGAAGTTCAGCTGGTGAGGGAAAGGCCAGCTGTGAGCAAAGTGGGGTGGAAATGAAGAAGTTAAATCGCTGAGTTTGTAACGGGCAGTTGAAGATGTGGAAGTGTGTCATGGCATGGGAATGGAGGAAAACAAGAAGCGTGTGGGGTTTCTGAAAGCTGCAGGACAGGTGGTTTTCAGGAAGGGAGGGTGTGCAGTCACCCTACAACGGAAGGGAGCATGAGCTTGCTGGTGACTTTCCTGGCAATGCTGTAAGCCATTCCTATGGACGAGAGGCAAAAGAAAGCAGATTTTACAGGGGAGACAGAATTGACTAAGTAGGGCCACAACAAATGAGATTGTGGTTTTCTCTAACTCCTTTTCTTTTCTTTTCTTTTTTATTTTTTTTTTTTTTTTTACCATGTTTAAGACATATGGAGGCAAAGAAAGGAAGCATATGGAGTGGCACTTGAAAATGGGGCTGGGGTCGAGAGAGATGGTAGGGGAAACAATAACATGTTTCAGAAGCAGAGAAGGATGGTTGGAGATGTCTCATTGTTTCTTCATGCTCCTCCATCTGCCAATATCCATCTGCTGGTTTTTTGTTGTATGCTCAAATGTCAACTCCAGTAACTGTTTAATGTCAAATGGATAATCATGTCTGTCTCCCTTTCTCACTGATTTTTGGAGGGATAAAAAGCCATATCTTCCACACAGCACTGGAAGGGTGGGACGGAAGGATCCATCCACTTGTTCTCTGGAGCGTAGAGGTTGTTGATTAAAAGATGCTGTTCTGGGAAGCAGAAAAGGTCAGATGTGACTCCATAAACATGAGAAGGCCCCTGAACTTGTGAAGGAGGCACCCTGAACCCCACTGAAGTGCTTAACCCTGTTCTATAAAAGGCACTGATATCACCACCAAATCCTAAAGGAAAAGCGTAACAGGAGAATGTGCACCGGGGAAGATATTCCCTAACTCCCTGCAGCCTGGAGCTTGGTGCCAAGCTCATCCAGGAGGTGAGATGCTGAGAACACCTGCTCTTGGTGTGTCTTCACATCTGCTCTCTTCTGGGTGACCTGACTGCTTTTGAAAGCACCGAAGTGATTTTGTGGATGGTGGTTTATGAGCCCAGGTGGCAAAAAGCATCACCACTGTCTGTCCACCTCCTGCCTTGGCTGTAGGTCAGCTCTTGCAGTGCAGAGGTGGCTTGTGAAGGTGTGTGCTGGCTAGCTGAGGAGAAGGGACTGTGAGAGACAGGTAGAGGAGCAGAGCAGGTGAGGGATGGTGATGTGCAGTGCAACCCCAGCGCGATCTGCTGGAAGCACTTGCCTCTTCCACAAGCTGCAGGAGCAAGGAAGGCACTCTGTTGCTGGTGCCTTGGCTTTTCTCTGTGAGGCTGGCACTTGCCCCCATTCAGGGGTCACTGCACTGGGACAAAGTAAGGGATGAGGCCCTGCTTCACCATCTTCTGGGGGAATACCAAGCCCAGCAGTCATTTTCCCTCCTGGCAAAACACAGCGGTCACAGCAGCACGGAGCTGAGTCAGTCTTTCCCAGGTCACCGGGAATCAGTCCCTGCCTGCTGCAACCCCAATCCACAGTGACATATCTGTAATTATGATTTTCACTGTTATGTTCATGATATTAGTATTTTTCTTGCTCTAGCCAAGACTCCTACTCTTGGTTCATGCATGAGCCTGTCATGGTATACAATTACGGTGGAGTCAGGGCCTGATCTGTTCTATAATTATAACTGAGTCAGTTACAACAGGCTTGTCTCCTGACCTGCTTCCAAAACAGCCCCATATTTCTTAAAGGAAATGGGATTTTAGGTGTATTCTTCGACCACGTTAATGCACTACTCTCGTCTTGGATTTAAACAGGGCTCATTTCTGATAAAGCAGCCCTTTTTTTTTTTTAGCAGAAGCAGGAAAAGGTCCAAACTGGCTGTTCATTTGCATTCACTGTCAGCTTCAAGCACCCTCTCTGAATGTCAGATATTTCCCGTTTGCATTCCCTCCCCACTTTGTGTGTTTGCTACTTCCTGGCATCCTTATCATATAGTAATGAATCATGCTGGAGTGGAGATGTCGAATTGAGATACAGAGCGGGACTAGTTTGGTCAGTCCTTGGTAATCAGGCCTCTTAACAGGGAAATGCATTTAAATAGGTCAATGAATCTTACATGGCTGTGCATCAGGAATTATCAGCACCGCAGACCTTGCAGTCAGGGGAGAAATTCTCTTTCATGCAAAAGTTCATTGAGCAACAAACATTTAATTTACATTTAAAATGATGGTTTACCTTTGCGGGTTGTTGGGGGTCTTTCAAACTGTAATAAAAGATTTTTTTTATTTTTACTCCTTTTTTTTTCTTAATATGCAAAATAATGTATTTCAAATTAACCACACAATCCTGTTAGAGCTAGAAAGATGCTTATGTAATCTCCCATCTCCCAAAATGCAGTTGTAATTCCTAGGCTTTATTTTTTCCCCATGGCTTTTTTGGTGATAGCATAATGAAATGTTGCATTACAAAAGTAATGAAATTGTTATTGGAAGAAAGCTTGTCCCTTGCTCTGTTCTTTTAGGGTTTCTATAGGTTATGTCTGCTAAGGCTCCTTCTGGAAGCCCCCCCCAAAAATGGGGCTGGTGGCAGCTACAAGGATCTATTTCTGACTTCAAGCTCAGTTCCCCAGCTGTTAGTCCAGGATGGCAGTGTATGAAATTATCTAAAACATTATGGTCTGGTTTGGATTTCTAGGCATTTAAGTATCATGATGAACGCACAAGTGTGGTGCATTTACATCAGTTAAAGTTTTTGTCAACTCCACTTCATCTTCTGTATTCCATTTTGGGCAAGAGCTCTGAAATTACCAATATTTGAAGGATGAAGTCAGACTTTTTGTTGACAGTCCTTATTTTGCATTGGGTTCAATACAATTCTTGCAGAAGAGATTCAGGATAAACCTTCAGATGGAGTCTACCAAAAGCCCAGTCCTATATTCAAATTTTAAAGGTCGAGTTTGCTGTAAAGCATGTGCCACTTAAGATACCTCTCTAACATTACTTAAGTGCACCTGCCTTGCATAGCATTTATTTGAAATGTGTATATGTTGTTTGTTTTTTGTTGTATTTTTTTAAAGGTCTTTTTCTGGAATAAATGTTTAAAAATTGGACTAAGATAAGAGTATTACTATGAGTTCACCAGTAAAAGCAGAAGAGCTGTAATCTGCCCATGATATTAGGTATGCATATGTACAAATGTTTGTAATATGCAAGTTATTAGAATTCAGCTGTACTTTCCATGGCGCTATATTCCATTCCTTAACACACAGAAATGTATAAACCAGTAGCTTTTAACACGTGCTTCATTAGCTGCTCTTAAATGGCATGTGAAAATGAACTCAAAAAGCAAATCTATTGTCATTAGGCTCAAATCTGTTATATGTTGTTTGCCCTTCTCTCAGAAAATGTTTAAACTGAAAATGAGAAAGGACTTAAAACAGGCAGAACAGTACTAATGCTGAACCAGAAATGAGGGGATGGACACTGATCTTAGCAAGATTATTGCTCTCTGCTGGCCAGTCCTACCATCTTTCATTTACAGGATGCTCAGCTTCCAAATAAATGAGGTACAGGTGTGCACCCTCAGACCTGATGCCCCAGGGTGCAGCTGCAACCCTCTCCTCCAGTCCAGCTCCAGGGAAAGCTGGCAGTGGGTACACAGGGGAGTCTGCTCACCTTCCTGACCTGTGCTCCTGTTTTCTTGTAGTCCCCCCTCAACCTGCCCAGGCTTCTCCTGTCTCTGCTGGATAATTGGATAGCACTCACTTGTCCTTCCTGTGTATACAACATTTTGTATAATGGGATCTTGATCCATAAAAGGAACTGCAGTAAAGCAAATAACATCACCACCCCCCCAAAAAAATGACAATCCTTTAATGGTGAGTAGGCTTGTTGAAGTCAATATACAAGGGAAACACATGTTGGTGTCCACAGAACTCCTGGCATAGTGTGGAGCTATAAGGGGCCATGGGATATCTCCAGGAGCTTGTTCATCTCCACAAAGGAGATTTCTTCCTGTTGTATATACACCTGATCTGGTGTATTTCCAAACAACACAGCCCCAAAGTGAAGCTGGATAAATGCTCTACCCTCCCTCAGTGCTGTGGTTCACACAAAGGGGCTTCCTGCAGCAAGGCCTGTTGATGCTGCTGACGTGCTTGCTCCCCCCAGCCAGTGGTGTCAGGACCACCGTAATGTTTCTTAGGCTCACCCAGGGTGCCTATTTAAATTATAGATCTGGACTACTGCTGGCTCCCCTCCAAATCTCTGATCTAGTAGCTGTTTTTAATGATAAATTACATATGTTTAATAGCTCAGCTATTTTGTTTGGTTCCTTCAGAACTTTGAGATGAATAGGCTCCAGTCTCAGTGATTTATTGCAATTTAATTTGTCAAGTTGTTTCAGCACTTTTTCTTATGCTCTTCTGACAGCAGTTCACCTTCACAAACCAAAGATAGGTATTTCCCTTTTCTCCTCGGAGTGAAGACCCATACAAAAACTACTTGGCAACCTCTGTGAGTTCTTTCTCCTCTTTGACCTCTTTTTCTCTTGCTCAGCTGATTAAATTTAGGGATTTTCCTGTGAGCATCCAATGTTCAAATCCTGTATCACTGCAATTGTTTTGTCCAATCCTTTTCATAAGCTGATTGATCACCAGTTTAATGGTAGGTACAATTTTTGCCTGGATTTTTCTGGAAATTCCCTGCTCTACATTTTCTTTTGAACTTATATTCACTTGTGACTGTTCTCTTTCCTCAATCGTTGCCCCTATCTGTTTCATCTGAAATAACCTTTCCTGGACATGGGTGGTCAGATGATGCCCAGAATTCCAAGGGAGGTGCAGAGTCCCATCTAGGATTGGTGGAATTTCTCTCTTTTGTGATTGTATTTTGCAAGGGCTTCGTATTTATGCAGAAAGAAGGGCTGTAACAAAATCTGTAGAGTACTCAGCTGGTTTCCACTTGAAAGTTCCCAATTTATAAGAGATTTCTGCTACTTGTCCCTGAGCATGTCACCTTGCAGTTAGTATAATTGAATTTAATCCAATTTATATTGCTCCATTTGTCATTTATTTCTTTCCATGTGATATCCTAATAGTTCTCTGTATTAACAGTACCTCAACATTACCATTGTGATCAGCAAATTTCATTTGTGCATTCCTACCTGTGTGCCAAGAACCTCGGGGAATGATTGGTAGGTTTCAAGACCTTTCCTTGCACCATTCTCCTGCATCCCCTTGCTTTCCAGTTTGGCACTCCTTAGAAAAGTCTTTAACTATGTCTACAACATGGCTACTAACGTGGGTTTTCTTTAGCTAAACTTCTGTGGAAATGTATCTAATTCCTTCTTAGAATCTAGATACATAAATTCTATAATATTCTCTCTTATATATGTGTATTTTTATTCTTATAACCCTTTATTACATGACAAACCCCCCTTAAAAATTATTGAGGTAACAGTAATACATCTATTTCTCCAGTACCATCAGCAACTCTTTAGATTTATTTTTAAGAAGTCTCAAATGATGGTTTGCTCCCTGTGCTTGATTTTTCTTTAGCGTTATGGGTTTTTTCAGAACTGTGGTGTTAAGGCATTGTCTCAGTCTCTACTGAGCTGTGATCACTGTGAGAGTTTTGTGTTAGTGTGCAAAAAGAAGATGTGTACCTCTTGGTTCAGGCTGTAGCTGTTTTCTCCTCCATTTCCCAATTCTTCTGTTTTATTGGTCTGGCATATATTGACTTTGGTGTGACTGTAAGAGAGTTTTCCTAAGAATACTCCAGGTTTAATTCTGTCACACACTGATTCCTGCATCTCCATGAAGAAAAGGCCCATTGTTTAATCCCCCTTAAGTGTATCCTAAATTTGGGGGGCACTGTCGCTGGAAGGACATCAGGCATCATTCCTTGTGACATTCCACTGTCACAGGGAATTCTCTGAGGCTCCAGGAGAACTTGCAGCTACATCATAAACAAGAAACACTCCCAACCCTCTGCAAGGCTGGCAGACTTTTAATTGCAGCACAGTGGAGATGAATCAGTTGGGTGTCAATCGCCTCGGGAACCTTCTGGGTGACTAAATCCATGTCAGATGAGGTGACAACAGGGAATAGGTTCGAAATGCCCTGGCAGCTGGGAGACATTCCCTAAAGGAGAAGATGAACAGCTAAATGGATCACTGAAGGAAGGCTGGTGGGCTGAAGGGCAAACAGAGGGCAAGGGGTGGTCTGCAGACCTTTTCCTGAGAGTGACAGATGACCCATGACAACTTCACTGGTGCCTTGAAGTGTGTTGCTCATTTCCTGAATAAGCTTCCTGTATAACTTGTTTGCTTTTAACTGGAGACTGCGGAGCTTTCTTAATAAATGGTCTTCAAAGAATTTTCTCAGGAAGCCACCCCCTTCTCTTTCATATTAAAGATTCTATTCTTTGCAACCTTTTTTGAAACATGTCTCTAAATCTCATTGTACGTTCAAAGATTGTGGATTGGCTTGTGATTTTTTTTTTAGATTGAATAAAACCACAAGCTAGGTAGTAGGAATTGAGAAAGTTGAGAAGAAATGCAAAAATTTGATCAGTTGTTAAAAAGCATTCATTGAAACAGTATAGAAAACTAGCAACTGGGTTAACTTTGAATGCTATGTTGTGCAAATAACTCTCTGAGGTCAAGGTATTTTGCAAAATCATTCCCCTCCCTTCATATGATGATGATGGTCACAGTGCAAATGCCTGTCTTAGGTCTAGAAAACCATCATTCTTTGAGACAAGCATCACTGCATGTCCTGCCTGTGTGATGTGGGACTGGAAGTATGTTTTAATGTTCATGTGCCTGAAGCCTTTGAGGGAAACTCCAGAAGGTTACAAAGGTACCTTCTGAGGAGAGGAGGTGCACACTCTGTTTTTTTCCATCTACCAGGCAGCAGGAGGCATTGCAGAAGATCAAGCCTGGGATTTTTGCCATGCTGGATGTTGAACTGAAACAGCACTGAGTGAGAAATTCATGAGAAAACATTTTGTTTGTCTGCACATAATGGGTAGAACTACGACAATGTAGCAGAGATGCCACAGATTGTCCTCTTTCTGGTCACTTCATAACCTCTGTACATTCCCAGCTAGTAAATAGATCTGGTCAGAAACTCCAAAAATCTGAAGAACAGCCCCTGGCTTGGGAGGAGCTGAAGCAATAAAGGCGCTGTGGTGATGTGCCACGAGAATGCATCAAACACCCCTGACTCAGAGGAGGCTGGAGGCAGCTGTGTGAGTCCTGTTTAAAGCCCAGGATGGGAGAGAAGATGTTCTGCTCCAGGGGCTGGTGTGCAGGTAGCTTGGGGTGGCTGCAATGGCTGCTCTGTAATGGGCAGAGGGGATCACTGCTCCTCGTTTTATCTCCTCAGGGCGAGGATCTGGCCAGGAAAGGCAGGATGTTGTGTGTGCTTTGCAGCCTGGGAGCCACTTCCCTAACTCCTGCTAGGGAATGTGTCTTGACTTTGTGTATTGCAGGATGTGTGCTCTCTCTGACCTCCCAACAGGGGATGTCTTACTTCAAATGGAGAGCTGCTATTCCTTGCATCCGGGCAGAATTTGGGAAGGGAAAAGCGCTTTGTCATGTAAATTGTTATCCAAACACCACAGGTAAACTCTTTGGATGGGGAAAAAGGGGACAGAATAAATGAGCCACCACCAGCATCACTGGATGGACACCCATGGCCACCTCTTACATAAACCTGTCCAAGACAAAACCTTTCTTATGACTTTGTCAGGTAGTGTTTATATTCCAGCCTTGGCAAATAAATCTTGTACCATTAAATAGGAAATAGTTTAACACTTTACCAGTGCTATCATAATGAATTAATTTGATATTCATGGGAATATCACATGTGCTTTCCTAGGTGTCCTACTACCATTTCACTTTCACTAATGGGCACTTGAGTCATACTGATTTTTCCCCAAAGCCACATAATGATCTATAATATTCCTGAATAATTGCACTTTAAGTGCAAGCTAATAGGGTTGACTACTCCCAGAAATATGTCAAAATATTTTTACTATTATAACTAGGAATGTGAATACTAACTGGACCTGCCAATACATTTAAATATGTGGCAAAGTTTAACAAAAGAAAGTTCTGGGATGTTTTTTTGAAGGTTAAAAAGTCCTCAAATTGTTTTTTCTTGAATAATTTTATAGCCATCTGCAGAAGAGCAGAATTGCTAAATTGTGTTAAAGAGGGGGAAAAAAAAAAGAGAGAAGGAAAGCGAGGATAAGCTCATGTGGTACCAAAACGTAATTATTTCATAGTAGCTGAAATAACTTCGCAACCTCATTTATGCCACTGATTGAAAATAGACGTTAGTTACAAGTATTCTAATACTTGTACCAGGCTGATACATGCAATTTGTGTGGAGAAAATCCACTTAAAAACCAGTCTCCTTCTTGAACGGATACACTTTGCTTCCTGCCTTTCTCATGAGCAGGTATTCTGGAGAGCTTTGCAGCTACAGGGTGGTTCTGTTTTGGGGCTTGGCTGAGTTTGCCCTGTGTTTGCCCCGCAGAGCCTGTGGGAAGGACCTTGGTCTGTGCTGGGCTCCCTGGGCAGTTGGGGATGGACCCCAGAGCAGTGGGGGTCAGGGCCCCTCCCCAGAGCAGCCAGAGGGGGCTTCAGCCTCACCTCAGGACCACTATGAAGCACCAGCTGTGCAAACATCCTCTGCATCATTCCTGCTCGGGATCTCATCACAACCCCTGTTTGTTTGTGCCTTTGGCTCGGCCACACCAGAACGTGGGAATACCTGGTGTACACGAGGTGAGCTCCACAGGGAATGTCTGCTATGTTCCACCTGCTCCCGGGCACAGCAAAAGCCAGGGATGGAGGGGAGAGGTGGATGGGAATTGTTTTTTGCTGTAAGGCAAATCACAGCAGGCACAGGGAACCCTCAGGGGCGGGAGCTCTGCAGCATCTGTGCAGCTTTTGCATCCCGGCCATCATGGAGCCGCCAGGGAGAGCACAGAGAAGTTGCTGCAGCTGTGTCCTTGAGTGACTCCCAACTGTCAGGTCAGACCTTGAATGCCAATGAGCCAAGAGCCACCCTGTCATGCTCACGTTAATGAAAAGGAGGAGGTCCAGGAATAGGACAGGGTAGCAAAAGTGGAGCAGGACATCTGTGTCCTCAGGAGGATCCTGTGGTTCCAGAAGGAACCACTGAAGTACGTAAGACTGCTTTAATTAAAGGATTTACCTGTAGTCTCAGGATGGAAATGACGTGCTTTGTTGTGCCTAATTGGGAGGCCGCTCTCCAGAGTCACGGCACAACTCCAGAGAATTCGCGCGGAGAAATTTCCGCACACGGAGCTCGCCACGAACCAAACTGCCACGGCGGCCCCGCGCACGGCAGGACCTACGGAACATCTAATTTTTATCTGATTAAGAACTGTGAGAAATGAGGGCAGGAGCCTTGCTCATGCATTATTGAAAGGTCTGCAGTGACGCTGGCGGGGTGGCAGAGCGTGCCTGCTGATGCCGGAGGAATGGAGGCTCTGTCTGGCGGGATGCAGGGAGCCCTGGAGAGCGGCGGGTGCCTCGCCTGCGGGGCCTGAGGAGGCTCTGGGTGCCCCTGAGGATGTGGGGCAAACAGCATCAATGCATCCCCAGAGGGTCAGCCTGATCCAAAGGGAGATGCTGCAGGAGACAGTTAGGGGTGTATTTTCCTCTGCGTTTTGGGTTAGTGTTGGATTTGGGCCGGCAGCAGCTCTCCTCTACTACAAGGCTTGTCATGATGTAAAACATCGCCTCACTCCTGAATAACAGCAATTAAAAATGTGTGCATCCAATCCACCCCATTTGACAAATTCACATCGCCTGCCTCTCCTCCAGCCTTCTCCACCTCAAAATACTCTTCATATGGCTAATTAGCCCTTTCCTGCTTGTATCTCTTTTTTGGAGCAATCTTCAAATTTGAGGCATCAGTATTTATCAGTGAAAAACATTTTCAGGCAGACATTCTCTAGCAGCTCTAATTAAAAATCAAGGCTGGTGACAAACCTTTGTGGGTTCATTTAGAGAGAGTCCCGTAAGTGATGTGTGTAATGGTACAGTATAACACACGTGGCCCTGCAAAATCAGAAATGCAAGACTCCAAGTTGGAATCTGTGTTGCATTTTGCCAGGGTCTTTGCTGTGTGCAGCCTTCCTCCAGACAAGGCTGTGGGGTGGGCTGGACACACCAGGGTTCCTGCTGTGCAAATTACAGTCTGGCAAATTAAAATGACAGAAGTGGCAATTTAAGTTAATACTCTGGGTTATGAACTCTGCTGGTGGAGGCACAGACAGGACGCCTGTTCCCCTGTGCTGACCTGTGATGGTGGCATTGGCCTCTGGGACAGGGACAGGGCAGGCAACTGGCAGTGATAACCTCTTCAGCCATGCCTGCTCCATCTGATGGGAACTGGGAGTCCCAATCTGTTTTGCATCACTTGGTGAGATAAAGCAAAATTGTTAATAAAACAATTGCCCTTTTGCTGTATCTCTACAAAACATCCTTGAGTGGCGGAGGACCTTGAAGGGAAGTTCTGTTAAACCAAACAAGTGAAATTCAGCTTGGGGAAACTAAGGAATACGTTCTTGCATTTATAAGGCTTAAGAAGGTTTGTCAATGGACCTAGGCTGGTAAATTCTGTTCTTCCCCATACTCCTCGCACTTCTGAACCAAAGTGCCACTGAAGGCTCTGTTGCTGAAATAAAGACACGAGATAAATTTTGTCTTTACAGATTTGCTATATGAAATACTGCGGTGTTTATGCAGCATTTTAAAGCCCTGTTTTTATCCTCATTTACCTTTGGCACTACAGGACTGCAGTTCTATGCCTGGACAAATGAGTTTTCAACTGTAAGCTGGGGTCTTTTTGATCTTTGGGGTGGTGCTCAGTCCTTGATTGAGCTATTTTGGTGAGGAGTAACTCTTCTTTTCCCATCTTATGTTTTGCTATTGTAACATAATCATAGTGATTTGGAGTAGAGAACCAATCCTGAATGGTTAACAGCTGAACTGAGGAGCCTGGCAGAATTCCCAGTGCATCCAGTTGCGCCTTCACCTTAGGTTTGGGAACTCCCTCCCTGGTTTCTGTGGAAAAGAAATCCAGTTTCAGGGGCTGCACAGGAGCTGTTTTTCCATGTAGTCTGGACAGCTGGGGGATGGGAGTCCTGCATGGAAATCAGAGTGCCCCTGTGACCTGGTACCTTCCATCCCAAATCTATTTCTTCATTGTAAATCCCCCAAAACAGCCTGAGCTCAATAGGCCCGAGCAATGCCCTGCAGATCTGTATTCCCCTATTCCCTCTTGTATTGGTTTAAATACTGAATTTAAGCTGGAGGCATCCATTCTGTGTAATCAGGATCCTTAAAACAAAAAGAACTCAAGACACATTGCAAATTTCAGTTTTCCACCTAATCAGTGCACTTCTTTCAATTTTACAAACAAGCATATTTCAACTCCACTGCTTTAAATGACCCCCCGATATTATTCGTTTATCAGTCAACTCTGATAGGCCAAAATGCCTTAAATTATATATAGAGAATATTAAGCAAATTTAAATGCAAGTCCAAGTAGAACATATGTAATTTCGGTTTTAAATTAATAATAATGTTACACATTTTCCCATTAAACTACATTTGCAAAGTTAGCCTGAAGAAACAGTATGAAGTACCTCACCAGAGCAATTCAGTGCTCAGTTAACAAAACAGACAAATGTAATATTTCCCATATAACAGCATCCATAAAAGAAATTACTAAATTCTTTGCCACTATGAATCAACAGCTTTATTGAATGGAAACATTTCAGTCGACTCCAGTGCCTTGATAATAATATTTAAGGTGAAGAGAAGCCCATAAATTACGTCAACAATCAGATTTAACAGTTGGGGTGGAAATGTGGGGTTTTATTTGCTTGTGGTTTTTTTCAAGCCAGTAACTGAGAAATACCCGATGTGAGTTTGGAAGAGGCACAGGTGTCAGTGTGATCTCTGAAACACCACTTTTCTGGTCTTGATCCAGCTCCTGGCCCTGGTCAAAAAAATTCAAGGTACTGCTTTACGTTATGTTCTCTTTAAATCAAGGAAACACACCTCAGTTGGAAGCCTTTTTTCTGAATCATTCCTCCCTCCTTGCCTGCAGATGTCTGAGAGGCAGCTGAGAATCCCCAAAGACAGGAGTGTTCATGGGAGTCTGCTTCTTTGACATTTAGGGTAGACAAACAGCTCCAAGGATCTGGGACAAAGAGATCCAAAAGCTGGGTCTGGGCATAATGCTGAAAAATTGCTTCACTATGGGTTGTTCTGACTATTTTTATGTGTAGCATGGGAGTGAGAACTGGATTAGGAGGCCTAGGGGCTTGAATGGATTACAAACAAAAAGCATTAAGCTAATCATAGGAGTGATGTTCCTTAAGGGCAAGGATGAACTAATGGCTGAATTTTCCTTTGTCCCTGTATTACAACCATGGAACAGTAAACCAGTCAAAACAGTAGCTGTTTCCAAGCCAGGTCTGCTACATTATGCATTTCTATAAGTTTTATAAATATAGGTGTTGCCTAACACGGATTGCCTGCACGATCTTGAATGTACTCACAGAAAGGGAATTCAAGGTCAGCAGTCCCTGAAGGCTGTCAAACTATTTACAAGTTTGCTATTTATAAGGACTAGTCTGGGAGTCCTAGAAGCAATAAGGCAAGTGGTTTAGTTTCTGCATGACAGAAGAGCTGCTGTTTCTGTATCAGTGCCTAGATGCCATTGCAGTTCTCTTAAATTATCTGAAAAATCTCTTCTACTTTGTTATCTAGATCCTAGCAGTGTCAGGCTCATACCTAACAACTCCACATAACCTAAAAAACAAAGAAAGCAAGAAATATCAGTACAGCTACTCTTCTGTGCAGGTTCTATAAGGGTTCAGGGATGGCAAGAGTTAATCAGAAGGTTAATGATTAATATAGAATAATAATCGATTGACCTTGGGAGCACAGCATGTTATAAAATAGCAGGCTGGAGGATTCATTGCGTTTCTACAGAACACTCTCTGAAGGAAAAAAAAATTCTTTTCCAAGGAAAGTGAAAAGTAGGGCATACTGGTTTCTGCAGACCAGAAAAAGCACATTGCTTGCTCTCATATTAGGCTTTGGAACACTCAAGTGAGGTGGAAAATGTAGAGAAAAATTTGTGACTGAGCTGCAAACATCGCAGACTCAGAAGAACTGGTGTACAGAATTCAGATAAGCCTCTCGTGAAGAGAGAGACTAGTTGTTCCTTCCTCAGCAGTGTTTCCCAAGAATATGTACATACTGTGCCTTTTGTTCTTTTTGGGTAAGTGGATGGTACATCCTAGAAGGGCATCACTCATTCTAGGAAGTGAATCTTTGGAAGTCATCTCTTCTGCCTGTAGCACCTGAATGAAAGCAGCGTTCAGTGCTCTTGATCTAACACCATACATTGTGTAGACCCAGAGCACTCTCCCCATATTTGTAAAACAAAAACAAAACACCTCAAGCCCCACAATTCCTCCTTTACCTTCAAAATATGAAAACCCTTGAAGAGACATCTGGACTTGCACATTACTTTATCTGTTTGGAGTTTCACAGTGGAATATTTCACAAACGCTCTGTGATCCCTTGAAGACAACAGTTTGCATCATGCGAAGGCAGCAGGGAGATGGTAAACAGAAAAGGGAATGCGATACAAATGCTGGCAAAAATCAGGGAAAGCAAGGTGGGAGCAATATCGCTCAAGCTGTCAGATCTGTGAGCAAGCCTCGTGAACCAGCTGAGTTATGGCAAACTTCTGCTATGAGGGAATTGCAGTAACTGAGCCTTGCACTCAAACATTTATAAGGGTGTCCCGGGATAAATAAAGGTGCAGCCTTTGTAAACTCTGCTGTGAAAACAAACACCTTTGAACCAAACCTGTTACAAGGCTCTATAAAGAACGGGCATATCTGATGTTGATTCTGAGATTTGTATCTCGGTTTTCTATCTGGAGAGCAACAATCTGAGTCTTCTTGGCTAGCAAGGAGTTAAATGCATGGCCCTGGCCCGAGCTGCTGCAGAAGGCAGTGCTGGCTAGCGCTGCTGCAGTATCCCTGTTGGCATACGGAGTGCGCTCAGTTCAGGGTCTCCGCTGGAATACACAACAAAATAGTAAAACCTCTCTGATTCCTAGGCAAAGCCTCTGCCATCTGGGGCCAGACCTTCTTAAAACCCTGGTTATATTTTGTCCACTAGAAGACATTCAGCTTATTTTAAGATCATACCTCATGCCCTGAGACACTGCTGGATGTCACACTGAGCTCTGTTTAGAAGCCTGGTCTGGATTATAGAGACATTTCGGAAATCATGTGCTTATCAAAAGTTTGAATCAGACTTGCTGTCTATAACCAAACTCAATGATCAGATTCTTCAACCATGTGAGGGGTTAGCAAAAGAGCAGGGGACATGCAGGGAGACAATGATTTAGCAGAATTTCACTTGGCATTCAAGCGTGCTAGCATGTCTGAAAATAAGGGATACATTATTAATTAGTTAATGTTTGCAAAGTATTTTGACTCTGCAACGTGCCAAGTGTTCTTCTTCATTAATTTTCAGTAAATATATGACTAAGCAGTATAGGTAATAAGGACACAAAATGTGGCAAGTAGACAAAAGACCTGAAAACACACAAAACATTTTAAAAAGAGAGATGCTGTCAACGGGGTTGGGGGGGAAAGTGCTCAGACCAGTGGAGTAAATATTGTGATGATGCAGCTACCAGTTATTTATTAACTCAGCACTAATGTAGGGGTATGCCTGACAGCAGTGATGAGCAGTTGAGACAGCCAACGTCCTACAAGACCTTTAAAGCTGACCTCAATCACCTTTTCTCCTCCAGTGCTAAATTTGGCACAGCCCATACTCAGCAGACCTTCTCTTACCTTCTGGGGCTGCCTAACGCCTGCTTTAGGAGCTGCATGTGCTTCTGCAGCTTTAATAATGTCTGGAAATCCACTTCTCGGTGGCGGTCACAACCCCTGCCTGGCTGCAGGGAGGTGCGCTCACACCAGGGCCCGGCAGCACAAGCTGCTGCACGCTCTTCCCCTCCCTGGTCGTTCTCACATCCCCATCTGTTCCTTTCCAGTCTCTCAAGTGGGAAATAAACTGAGCTAGAGTCAAACTGTCAAACTCATAATATTCGAGTGGGTTGAATGTCACACCGGCAGAATTCATGCAATTCATATTTCATTCAGCGCAATAAATATGCGGTCTTGCACAGATCTTGGAAATCAATTATGGTTTTTTTTCAGGAAGGTTTGAAGAAACAGTTGGGGCACTTCAACAATATGATTTCTTGCCTTCTTTTCCAGTGAAGTAACTTTTTAGTGTTATGATCGCGAGGTCTCGATTCCTGAAAACAGGCTCGTAAGTGCGTGCCTCGGCCATCTGCTGCTGCCCTTAAGTCAAAGTCATGGTCCTCAGTTTACAACATCATACTTGGAAGTTTATGACGTTACAAATACAGGATTGACACTTTTGTTGACAGCTAGCCAATAGGATCAAATGAATTAAGCAACAAGCCATGCCCTTGAAAACTTTGGCTGTAAAGACGAAGACCAAGTGGGAGCCTTTCTTGCTGGAAGGAGCTAGCACTGCCCTCACAGGTGGTTAGCGTGTCAGAAATTTGTCATGAGCACTCTAACTAAATAGGAATGGTCTTGTAGCTTTCTGACATACTCTTAATTATTTTTTCAACCAATTATATTTTCTCTTTCCGTGTCAGCTGTTCTGCACATTCAATTAGATACACGCATGATAGTTTTGACCTAGGCTAAGGGGCTGAATGATAAATCAGCTCCTAAGGCCAGACACACAGCTGGTGTAAGTGGACTTCACATTTATGCAATCAAGGGAGGAAAGCCAAATTTCTCCCAGCTATGGCCACCACAATGTACTTCTCATGCAGCAGGATTCTCTGTGGCTGCAACTTTTATCCTACATGGAATATTCCAATTGGTGGCTAAAGACCTACTGATGCCACTGTGCAGAGTGTGGCAGGTATTTAATAAGAGTAGTTTGAAGACCTTCAAAAATCTTCAGAAAGTCCCTCAGCTGCAAGAAATCAGCAAAATATTGATTTTTTTTTTTTTTTTTTTTGCTGTTTTAAAGTCTAGATATGGATCAGGGTCCCAATTGTTTTACTCTGTCCAAGAGAAATCATGTTCCTGCAGCTGTCCCCACTGACTTTTTGAAAGTATATAATTTTTCGCTGTGTTTTAGAAAACCAGCAGATAATTTGGAAAAACATAACATGCAGTAGCTTGGAGGGTGTTTTAGTGCTGCCAGGAATCTCCCTGGACAGCATCACCTACAGAACAGAGGACACAGTCCAGCAGTGAGTGCAAACTCAACATCAGCTGGGCATGGAGACCAGCCTTGGGAACAGGCATTGGAAGGTTACAGTCTTGGAAGCTGGAGATTTATATGAGGGATTTTAAGCAAGGATGCTGGATCATTCATCATTTGAAACTATTTTGAAGTCACTGTCAACATGTTTCCCCTTACAGAGCTATTTCTATTAACAAGAAACATTATCCTATTTTGACCTACAGGTCAAAACAAAATAATTGTGAGACAGAGAACAATTTTATTTCTCTTTCTAGAATTAATTACTCCACTCTGTTATTATTATTTTGAGGGACACAATTGCCCAAATAACAGCATAGAAAAGGAAACAGCAGCCTTTAGTTATGATCCCTACTTTAAAAGACAGAAAATCTGCTTTGCTTTTGGGAAGAGCTTTAATAGATTTTTTTGAGGGGGATAACTTAGAAATAACATTTTATTTTGATTAAAAAAAATTCATTAAAAAAACCTTAATGAGTCAAATGCCTATAGCTATTTCTAGCAGAAGCAGGTTTGTTTTTATGGAAAAATGCAAACTGATGCTAAGTGGTAGGTCACTGGTCCTATGTCATTTTGAAGTTTTATTTGATGGCTTCAATGTAAAGTCAAGTGACAATGCTAGAGATAGGGACCAGAGGAGGGCAACATTTTAGTTTTTAGTTAAATTTAGCTCGAGTAAAATTTAGTTGTGATTCCCTTACTGACAAAGTAAAAAAGGTCCCATTGCAGGACCAGAACAGGGATTTTTCTTCTCTGGCTATTGTTCATGGGCAGGCACTGTGCTGGTCTAATGAGCAGGGAGTTATTGCTGTTTTCTGTCCATTCTGGAGTGTCAGGAAATCGTCTGTATGTGGGAGGGTGTTTTTAAAACAGAATGGGTAATATTTTGAAAAGTGAAATGGGAACTTATCCCTCCTTGCAAAAACGTCCTAAGTTCTTTGTTTCTTGAAATTAAATTCCAATTAACTTCTGAAATTAAGGCTGTGACTTCCTACATGACTGGGAGAATTTTAAATCTTTGGCCTAACAAGTCCTGCTCCAATCTCATGATCCTCCAAAAGCTGAATTCACATGACAAACACCAGCTTTAAGACTTTTTTAAAAAATATTTGTTCCATTTGAATGATGTATTTAACAACCAATAGGCCTTGCTGCCAAGCCCCCAGTGTCTCAGGCAATGTCACTGTCTCCATGATCTCCGTGTGTGGCAGATGTGTTGAATGCATCAACATTTACAGTGTGAGTCTCCTGTGGCCATGGGAGGTGCAGTGTGGGATGGGCTGTCCTCAGAGCCAGGGATGACTTGTTCTGTCTGCATGATGTCTAACTCACAGCGGGTCCTGAGCTGTGACTGGGCTCCAAAATGCTGCACAACAGTACAGTATTAAAATAACATTAGTGTTTCATGCCCGTGCTACAAAGAAACACCTATTGCAAGCCATTGAAAGAAAAAAACCCAAAAAACTAGGAAGGAGGTAAGGGAAGTTGCAGAAGGCTCTTTTTTCCTACATCACAAGCCACCCAGAGAATATGTCTGTGTGTTTCATTTGGTTATTCATTTTGCATTATGATATCTGACATATCAGAAAACATGAAAGACATTTGCGAGCCTAAGACAAAAAGTAAAATGGCACTTGAAAATGATTCTTTGTGAAGGCTTATTTTTGTTTTGTTGCACTCGAGACTAGTCAAGCAGACAGGTTTATTTTAACTCTCTAACAAAATTTAGCGACTGGAGACAAACAGTTGTCTGCTATTATCCTTCCTGCCGCCAAAATTCATTAGGTTCAGGAACACCAACTAAATCGTGTGCTAGGAGGGGGCACCGAGCCACCTGCACTATTGCTGGAGATGTGACCCCTGGAGCCAGTGTAGTGCCCACATAGATCCAGGAGACTCTGTGCCCTATTAAAAAGTAAAATATCTCAAACCACAACCTCCCTGCAGTTCATTTGTAAGCAGGCCCTCTCTGCAGCTGCATGTTTCTGTCTGCAAGAGACCTTGCTGTCTGTCATGAACCTTGTATCCAGCTTAGCTTTTTAAGGTCTGTGCTTCATCAAAGAGTAAATGCATTTTCCAACATGCTGGTATTTGGTAGCCAGAGAGGCAGGAGGCTGATGGGTCTGGGTACACAGAGTTAAAAGGTGCCCTTTTAACATGAGTTAAACTGATTTTTACTTCTTCTGAGATCTCAGCTGTGGAGAAAGGAAGCTAGCTGGAAAAGGCAGCCTGGCCTCAGCAAAATAACCTGCTTTAGAAGTGTAGGCCCAGATCCTTGGGATGTATCTGACTTCTGAAATTCATTTGATCAGAAGAAAATTGTTTAACAACTTTGTCGCCTTTTGTTCTCCAAAGTAGTCAAGGCCTTGTTTGGCTAATGACAACTGAAAAATGCAGATAGCTCTGCATGGTATTGATTCCTTATGTGGCTGGGCTGGGGTTTTTCCAGATATTCATTTTTCCATCATCTTTGCATCAGAGAGAGGTGAAGCAACAGCAGCATAATTTGGATCTCAGTATACTAAAATCCACAGAGAGTAGGGGTGCATTCATGTTTGTGGCATCTGCAACCTCTGGGAAGCTGGTGGACTTGCTGAGGTGGATTCTATTGGAGTGAACTATTCTGGAATACATGAAACATTTTTTTTTATCTGTGCAAAGTGAATATATAAAAGTAATCACTTAAAAGGAGCTCTGTTTGGAGAGTGGCTAAAGAAGATAAAGGACAAAGGTAATCTGGCATTAGAGTTTAGTGCCTCTGGAGATGAGATTAAGAGGTGGGTGATGTCAGCTCCTGCAAGCCCAGAGAGGAATCAAGGAGGTGTGTCCAAAGGGTGATGATTCAGACTCCTTAAGAATGGAGCCAAGATGGGGATGCACCATCTGCCCACAGGGATGTTCTGGAAATGCCCAGCTTGCCGGTAAGAGTGACAATAATGCCTGCTGGAACAAGCAGAGAGCTGATATCACAGGTCATGGTGTGATGCTGGAGGACTGTGGGGTGATATCCAACTGGAGACACTCATCAGGCTGTGCCTGTACAGTATCTGACACCCATCCCTGTGCAGGATAACCTCTTGCTGGTATCCAAGCATGGAGGTCAAATGGAAACACAGAAAGGAAGGCAGCAACTGGGGCAGACAGGGAGATGGAACATGCTGAGCCATGGGTTAGTCTGAAGCTGGGTACCTGAAGTGCAACAAAAATGAAGAAGTCAAAGGTCAGCTTGCATATCAGGAGATGTTGGCCAAACAACTTGTTTCCCCTAACAAAGCTCAATACTTTCCTCAGTAACAGTATCATGGCAGGAGTGAATTGTTTCTTTCAAGGAGACTTCAGTTTGAATTATTTATATACACACACATACATGTAAATGTAAATATTTGTGTTTGAGTTGGACATGAACCAAAGATTGATTATTAAAACAATCAATCAACAAAAAAATTAAAAAGGTCTTTTAGATTCTCACCAGTAGTCTTACAGAACCAAAGAATGTACAGGACATCAGGCTTTGTGAACAGCCCCTAGGAATACATCTACATTGTGTGGCTGATGCTTCATACTTAGAGCCAAGAATAGTTTTAAAAAAAGAGAAAAGTGTAAAATTTACACAGGCATCTCCATCACTCTATAGATTACAACAAATACTCTGTGTTTGCCAGCAGCTGAGGCTGTGGAACAGCTATTAGCAGATGCTGACTGTTTGATGATGACCACTGTAAGTGGATGCTTATTTAAGGGACGTTTTCAGGAAACGGCCTGCTCTTAGGAACAGTCTATAAGTGAAAATGCACTTTACAAGGTTTTTACATCTTGCTGGCTTGCCTTTTGCCATTTTACAGCAAAGGAAATGTTAATGTGTAATAGAATTAGCATTTAGGAGAAGCCTAGAATACTGTACTTTGTAATATAGCCCAGTATTATTATTCAAGACAGGTCTCCTCACAGAGCAATTTAAGCCCCCCAAAATTACCCATCATTACACAGACAGTCCATTTAACATTCTGAAGCTAATCACACAACAACCTACCCTTTCAGAGGAGATACAAAACCTCACTTGGGTTTTAAGTTCTGATTACAAGATGAGGTTCCAATTGAGAATTTCAACTGTAAACCAAATGACCTTCAATGACCGTAGACTGGAAAACCTGGTGACTAATCTAAATAGATTTCCAGGCAGGGGGGAAAAAAACACCACCCAGCTCTTGTTTCTAGTCCTCTGCATTATTAGGGGAATGACAAAGACAAGCAGAATGTGAAAAAAGTCATGACTCCAGTGACCTTCATGTCTTTGTCCCAGAAAGGTCAGGAGTAATCAGCAAAACTTTAACTAGAGTTCAAATTCAGCTTTGTTGTCCTTAGAGGCTGGTAAAATTAAATATTCTGTTCTTTTGCTCTGTAAACAGCCACAGTAATTGGTGATGTTTCCCAGCATTGGCTATGAAGATGTATTGGCATGAGCTGAAATTCAGAGAGACAGTATTTCACGTGGTATATGGCAGATATAACCAAATCCTGATTTCAGCTTGTAATGCTGGAAATCACAATCACATTCCTTAAAATGAGATCATTCCAGGATATGTGCACATACCTGAATGTTTAGGACATGACTTTACAGTTTGTCATGCTTGTCATCCAAGAGAAAACACTTATTGTCAATATCTGGAAAAAAATCCCACGACACGGAAGGGCATCAGGCAAGTCAAAGTCTGCAAGGGTAAACCATGTGAAAATAGAAAACACAGTGAGTAATCTAGAATAGAGCTCATAGGGACTTTCTGACCTTGGCCTGGAATGCTTTGTCCCTTTCCTCCTTTTGCATGTCACAAGGATTATTTATTTATGAAATATCCATCCTGATTAGAGCTGCAGGAATGGCCATGTTGGATCAGACCACAGGAGACCACAATTTCCAGCATCATACCATTCATTAATGAGCAGAAATTTAGAGAAAGTGTAAGGAACCAAGGAAGAAATAAACATATGTTCTTGGGAAAACTCTCCTTCTTGCTCTTGATTAAGGAATTGCCTTATATCTTACTATGTAGGAAGGTATAACCTCCCCAGTAGGATATTTAGAAACCTTGGGTTTATATCTTGGGACTTTCCTCCTTATTAATGTCCACATTAATATTTTGTCAGCTTTTGAATCCTGCTGAACATCTGACACAAATTATGGCCTCAGGAAACAATGCAACAGATTTTGAGTGTAGTGAACACATACATATTTCTCAACATATTTTTATTTTGTTTATCATTTGTGTAGTTAGCCATTCTGATTCAAAGGTTTCTATGCAGCAACCTTGTTTTGCATGCTTCTCTTCAGTCTTCACAATAAGGATCCAAGTGCCTGGTAGTTCTTCACTTCCCATTCCTGAACCTCCTCACTGTGGGTTTTTTGCGGGTTGGAAGCCAGCACATGTAAGTATTAAATTCTGTAATTGATTTTTATATACCAGCATGTACTGGTGTCAAGAGGCTTCTTGAATCCTGTAGGAAATATTAAAAATGAAAAGCAAATTTCAAAATTCAGCAAAGTATCCATTAAATGCTCTCTTCTCCTCCTCCAGCAACTTAAAAATCATGGCACTTACTTTGAACTTTAAAAGGCTCCTTCCTTCTTGTGCATGCAGATACTGAGCTGCATTTCCTGTGTCTTGAAACATAATGAGAGTGGACATCCTGTGCTGCACAGCATCAGTAAAATTGCAGCAGTCAATGCAAGACACCTGCAGCATCCAGTTTTAGAGATGTTGAAATGGTAACCAATAATTCTGAAAAACGTGGAATTTGGGAAGAGTGAGAGGTTCTGGTCCAGGATTCAAAATCAATATGTGCATACTCTGCTTCAAGCCCTGCTGACTTCAGTGAGTGCACATGAAGTAAAATGTCATTTATCATGAATAAAGTTGACAAAGCCAATCTTTTGAGCATGCTCTACTGCAGTTAGTGTCCATACATTCTGCTGACACATTTGGTAACCAGGACTTCCCCAGCAAGATGTTTTGTATGTTGGACAACAGGAAAAGCATTTCAGCTTTTTCTTGCATCTCTCCTGAAGGAGACAGGGTGAGAACATCTGAAATACAGCTGGGTAAAAGTGTGAGTATCCATCAAGGGACAGGGACAAAATACCTCCCTTCATCCTTCCAGTTTTCACTCTGCCTTTGTTCTCTGCAGGTGATATAGGTGATTTTGGATCAGAGAATATATATATATATATACATATAGACACATGCTCTCTCTATATACACATAAATATAAATAATTTATTATATTTATATTGACCCTGTTGATTCAGAGGTAGCTGCTGCAACATAAACACAACACTGCTCAACACATTTTCCAAAATTATTTTAGGAAAGTGATTAGGTATTAAGTAATACATCGCTTGATATAAAGCTAATAAGCTCTGTGCAATGTCACTGCAGTTATAAGTATCAATATAGTATGAATCATTAAAAAAAAAAAGATGCTGTTTCATTAACATCTCTTACAATGCCAGATGTAAATAAACCACGAGATCTGTAATAAGGAAAAGAATAAGATTAATTATTACTTAAAATGGCATTTTCTTTAAAATGCCAGAGTGAAGTTAAGATCTTACTAAGGAGAGACAGACAAATGTTCCTAGAAATGAGATTAGAAACTTTATCTGTCCTCTTTACCTTCCTCAATTTAGGAAAAAATTTAATATTATTTTACATCTACAGCTGCAAGCAGCCTTGTCCAATGCATTATCCTATGCTGGAAGTATGTTTATGAGGAAGTTCAAATATTCGTGGAGAGATAAAAGATGCTTAATGATGGCTTTAATTCTCAGGAAACTAACCATGTACTTCTTAGAGTTGAGAGCTATCAATGCTAAATAATTTTGTAGTCATTGGAGATCACATTTTAGTACTGTCTAGGAAAAAAAAAAGTAGTCTCACCAGATGTAAATATTTAGCAAAACCCAGGATTTAATTACATTACATGATGAAATGATTTTAAACCCACTTTGGGACAGGAACTTCAGTACTGGGTAATGACTAGATCCTAGAGTCTTATCCTTCTCTTATCTCCAGACAGTGCAGAAACTAGAAACCATTACAACAGGACAAAAGATCACCATTACAGAGTTATTAGAAGGGTCAGGAACATCAGGAACCTACTGGTGCTCTGTTTTTAAAAACAAATGACCTGTTAATTCACAAAAACAACCCTATTACTGGAGTAACAAACTTAGTTTACGCAAATGTCCCTATCAACATTATTCAAGTCCAAACTTGATTTAATTTGGAAAATGAATGAATAAAGCTTGGGGTAATGGCAACCTATTAGACCACGCAGACGTTGATAATATATTTTAAAAATATGCTGCGAGAGTGAGAGAAACCAAGAGAATGAACTGCAGAATAAAGGAGAATCTCTATCTGAAATGGTACCAGAGAAAGCAGAAGGAGGAACACAGGTAGAAGGAGCATGTGCCTAGCTATAAGAGAGAATAATCACATTAATGTCTGTTTCCCTAAATAGTTTCAGTTTGTTTCTTTATTCTATTTTTACTGAATCTGATTTCTATTCAGGTTCAATTAATAACAATGAGCCTAAAATTAATTTGCATTATCATTTACAATGGATGCTTTGATCATGTATGTAGTTGGAACTATAATGCATACATTACCATATTATGCAAATTGCATTTTCAGCCTCAGCTACATCTGTATATCATTTCTTCACACCACAGTCCTGTGTGTTGTTTCTCTGTGTACAGCCCTGTAGAGGGAGAATCTTGGGAGATATTATCAGGGGAAATATTGCTACAGGTATGCCCTCCACTTATGTTCTCTCTCTGAACATCCAGTGTTGGCATCAGCCAGGGGAGAACTTTAACACAGATGGTTTATTTTTGTCCTTTATGAAATTGCTGTCCTGCATTGAGCCCACACAGGCAACCAAGCGTGTACAAAAAGCCCGAGTGCTCCCTCTTTTTTGTTCCTAACACAAGTGTCTCTCAAGCAGAACGTGTAACTGCTTGTGGCATAAATCTGATGAGAATCTGACCTAAAAAAGGAAGCCTAGCCAGCACCACGATGTACATAAAGATCTGATTTTTAGGTCAAACTTATGTACACGTGACACTGAGCACGCTGGGTAAAATGTTGCACATCAATGGTTAATGGAGCCACTCCACTCTCCCTCAGCTCGTTACTTTTGCCAGTGGTCAAATCTTGTATTGCACTGAGCAGGCTCAAAACTATTAGTAGTTTACATTTTTATACTGCCTTTCATCTCATGAAGTACTCCCTTGCTTTACAAGTTAATACAGAAACCATAAAATGATTGTTTAATCTATCACAGTGCTGAAATTCTGTGGTGAAACACAGGAAGGATTTAGCAGTCTAGAATAAGAGAGCTCTTTTGGAGGGGAAATGAAGACTCTAGTGTCCACTTGAAACAAAGATGGGAGAATGTAATCTTTAAGCTTGGCCTCTGGCCAGGCCATCAGAGCTAACACACTTTACAGATATAATTACTGCAGTGGGATCTTTAATGAGAAAGGTGGTCAGAACTTTGCTTGAACATGTCACCCAAAAATGCACTTGGGTCACACCTTGGATCTTCTCATCACGCTGACTCATGGGCTGAAAAGCAGATGAGATCCTCTTCATTCATTTCTTTCTCTTTTAGTTAGAGTCCTAGGTAGCTCTCAAAAATGAATTAAACAGCCAAACACTGTAAAAAGAAAAGTTACACTGCTTCCAATTCCATGAAAATTTTGCATGAAAACCTGTCCCTCCAGCCAAGCTGAGGATCATATAAGTTTAGATTCTTCCTCCCACAGATAAATTACTTCAGAGTGGCCCTACAGGCTTGATCCTGCCTTCCAAAGGGAGGATGGTGAAATTCCTGCTGTGAGGTCACCAGGCCCCCAAAGATGATTCATTTGGCCATTTCACTGTGCTGAGTCTGTTTGAAAGGAGATAAGAGCAGTGCCCGAGGAAAGGGAAGGGGATGAGTGGGACTGCCTTTTTTCTTGCCAGCAAGCTGTTTGGTTGGATCATCCTGTGTTTCAAAACCTCTTTGCTAAGATCTGGGTCTATTTGCACTGCTACTTTCCTCCCCAGGATACCCTTGGACGTGATGCGTGCAGGATCTTTCAGGGAAAGGAATTTTGCTTGGTGTTATCTGGTGAATGGTAAACACTGAGTATTGTCAGAATGAGATATTCCTGTGAGTCCTCAGCAAAGTTTTAATCTGATTAAATTCCTAAAAATTGATAGACATTAAACAGAAGAGCATATTAATATTGTCAACAAAATTCAGCTCTTAGTCACTCAAACGCAAACGTCAGATATTTGTTGCTCAGTATACAATTAAAAGTGATCTGATCACCCTCCAAGCAGAGAGCTGACAAAAACACGGGGTGAGGAAATGTTTTTGGTTTATCTTCTGCATATAGGAAGATGCTGATAAGAAGGAATAATCATTTTAGTTCTGCATAGATAAAAAAGATCGCTCTTGGCAGAATAGATTAATGTACCTGTCTATACAAGCATGGAGGAAGAATGAAGAAGGGAAACAGATTAGCATTCTGCTGCACATGGGACAATCAAATATGATCTTTGAATTGGCAACTGGACTAACAATAATCACTGTAATAAACCAGGGCCTTTATATCTATGATATGCAGTGCTAGCTAAAAGATAGCTGCTTCTTAGCAATAATGAGCTGGATTCGTCATCACTCATCACCTTGTGTAATTATTGTGGTGAGTTCAAAAGAAATCCATTGTGCTACCAATCACATTTTCTTCTGCTTTCATGTTGTGTTTTTTCTTGCACAGGCATAATGATGACTAGCAGAGTAGACAATGAAGAATCAGGCTTAATATATTTATTTTCTATCTAAGAATAAGGAAAACGTAAGAGATCCAATAGATGAGTGCAACAACTTGGACAAGATCTGTTCTTTAAAGTTTAGGTACTTAAATGTTGCCAGAGACAACCCTGTGGTTAAACAACTCCAAGAAAGAAAGAAAAATAGATAAAAAAAGCAATCTGTCTTAGTACCAAATATTACTTTTTATTCTTTCATAAAGATTTATTAGTAGTCATGTTAGTAAAAGCATGCACAGCAATATTGAATAATACTAAGACAAGTAAACTGCAAGAAACTTAGTAATTTAGAACACAAAACATCTGATCAAGAAGGATCTTAAATCTGAGATTACTTTTTATTGGCCAATTTGGGTTTAGTTGAATTTTTTTCTAATGTACTGTGACTCTTCATAGCTGAAGTGAGAATAATCAGGGTAAATTATGAAAACAACCTAGCTGTGTGGTAAAGGTCAACAGAAAGTCTTGTTAAGATCTGGTTTTTATGAAGAGATCTTGTCTGTATTGTCAAAATGGATTAATATTATAACACAACAGAGCCTGTCAATTGAAAGAAAAGGAGATATTAGCACAAAGATACTTGTGACAATTAATATTAGGTTTTGGGTTAGACTATGAAAGGAAGAAAATATCACACCCTCATTAGCACCTCTCTTCATTTATGTTTTTCTAGCACGGGTCACAAGAAGGTGCAGAGATGTTTACTTTTTTTTTTCCTATTGTTCAATTGTGGACAAGAATTTTAGTCTTGAGAATAGAAATTGTTGTATCTGTAACTCTATTTCTTTAAGGGGAATTTTGCTGTCTAATTCTTACCACATGCACTACACTGAGCTTTAGAGTTAATATGGGTTTTATCCACTAGGGCTGAACCGGGAATGGAGGGTGAAGGGGTTGCCCACATGTTTCTGTAACCATCTGTTTTCCAGGGTTACTATGTAAATAAAAGTTACTCTGTGAATAGTCTTGGGCCAATTGTTTGTCTTCCAGCCCAAAACTACAAAGGGAATTTCCTCGCAGGGAAAGAGCAACAAAGGTTTAGTTATTTCCCACAATATTGTATGTGCTGAGCACACCAATATATGAAAAATATCTTAGAGCTGAACATTTCCGGGGGTTTCACTGTTGTTGTGTCGGTGGCAGAAGAGTAAACTCAGGGCAGAGACCTCAGTCTTAAAAATCCTCCTAAATGTTCTTGCGTGGTCAAGTCCCACTGGCAATTATGCCAACATTTACCAATGATGTTCTAAAGAAATTTGGTCCAGGAATTAAAAAAACCACCACTCTTACATTTCAAAACATCACAGGCCTTGAATTGAACAAAACAGAAGCTGGGAAAGACTGCTCACTCACCCTATGGCCATGCTCTGAAGGACTTTGGTGTCCTCATGTCTGCGAGGGCTTTTACCTTCAGTGATGATTTGAATCCCTGGAAAGATGTACCTGTGACTGAAGTGATCCAAGACACAAATCCGACAGACAAAATATGGCATGCAGTATAACCCTCAATACCCTCTACATAAATTAGAAACTGTGCGAGCCCATTGAGCTCAAAGCACTTCTCACACATTTTCAGCTCTTGCTACTTATAAACCACAGCAAATACCAAGCTTTCTGTACTCACCAGCTGCTTCTTCCTGAGTGGCCACCTGAAATTGTAACAGTATCTAAAGCATCCTAAATGCATCACCACGCTATGCCAGAAGGCTAACCAAAAAAAAAAAAAAAATCAGCTTTTCATCCTGCCTCTATCTGGGAAGAAGAGAGTGCAGACTGTAAGGAGGATGCCCAAGTTAGTGAGCAGCCTGATTAGTGTGTCAAGCAGGGTTTAATGTTAACAAGAACAGTCACCACACAAAATGGAGCCCCACTTTTCTGGACATTTAACCAAAAAAGCTACACAAATATGATCTGCAAGAGATATCACTTCTGTAATTTTCCAGTGGCATAAAACCAGTTAGTACCAGCTGAAATACATTAGCAGCTTCGGTAATTAGTAGGCATAGCCATTTCTTGTCAGTTCTACGGGCCATATCCTCAGCTGGCGTAAATCAATGACACTCGGGGTGCTGGAACTGTATTACTTTACTCACCTTGAAATAGTTATGCATACTAATTACTGCCTTACCCATTACTGCTCTTGACAATTCAGACACCTGATTTACACCAGGTGAGTTTGTTCCGTATATTTAGAAGTTTCTGCACATTTCTTCAAGAATCTGTTTTGTCAAATAAACTTTCCAAATAAGCCAGGCACATGCTTTCCATTATCTATCAAATCAGTGCTCAGTGAAGTGACACCGTTGCACATAAATCATGACTGCAATTATGAAATCAAGCTGAGTTTGTATTGTGCTTCTTCCACTGCTGTGTGGAATTAACCACGGGAGAACAGGAGAACAGGCACGTCAGGATTGCTGGGATGGAAGAAAGAGTTAAAAGCCCCACCCAAGCTCTCACAACCTAACCTTTGGAGCATGCAGCTGATAATGCGAAACAGAACATAATGCCCCAGAGGAGATACATCTGGAGGTCAGCTCAGTCAGCTACTGTGGAACTGTTCCAACAAAGCAATCAAATATCTAGCAAAACCTATAAAAAAAAGTCACATCTTTAGTATGTAGACATCCAACCTGAGCTGGACGAGGGTAGAGAAGCCTGATTTCATTTTCATACTCCTGTCAGGCAAACTAAGAGCTGAGTTTTCCCTCCACAAACACAGAGTGAGGTTTTTAACTGCAGCTTATTAAGGCTCAGTTTGTCTAACCCAAGCATAATAAATTCATGTGTCAAGATGGAAGTTGATTGTTCATCAGAGAAAAATGAGACAAGATAATCCACTTTGCTGAAAAACGTAATGCTTTAGGAATGTTACAAACTACTGCAAATGTTTAACTCCCCTGTGCCTCATGGGTGATTATATAACAAAACGCCCATTCAGGGGCTGATGCTTATCTCTGGCTTGCATAAGGCCATGTCTAGACAAGGATTTGAAGGTGTGTTGCTTGAAAGTGTTCACAGAGTGGTCTAGTTGGCAGGTCAGGAAGCCTCCCTCTCCCCCACTTGCCCAACTTTCATGCACGTGGAATGAGTGAAGTGTGGGTCCCCCTCCCTCAATTTTTGCTTCAATTAATTTAGCAGCTGACAGTGGTGATTTGTCCACCCTGGAATCAGAATGTGACTTCAGAGGGTTGAGGGAGCAAAGGGTCGTCTCCCTGCCCACGACTAAACTAGAGCTTTCAAAAGGTCTGAGGATTTGCACGTTTTAGGGCTTTTCAGCATTATTTCCATATATCCACCTGCATGCTGCACAGGTGACATACACAGGTATCTCATGAGTTTGGATGGTACTTTGCCTTTGGAAAGCAGTACTAGAGATAAAGAACGACTATCCCGTGATGGCTAACCCTTTGACAGTATCCTCTTCACAGGAAAATCCTTCCAGTGCTGATTTCCTCTTCCATTGTACCTACCCAGGTACAATATTTTTGTGTCTTTATTAGCCTGTTTCCAATGAGCTTGACTCACCGACCCACTCCTACTCCACATATACCTCATGTTGTTGGGGGAAGTATTCAGTGGAAAAACAGGAAAATTTACACAAAGGTCTCTATAACATGTGAACTAGGTGGCTAAGAATCTATCCCACTCAATTTCTTTTAAAGAATTTAATTAAATTTACAGTCTGTGTTCCTCCATCTCTGATTTTCCCCCCTTTTTATCAGCACCAGCAGCAGCAGTATATGGCAATGGTGAGAATCCTTACAGAGATGTCCCCACCATGTGCCCATCTGTGGTTTGCTCCATGCAATGTTGTCACTCTCACAAGCAAGTTCTAAGAGCAGCAACATTTTCAACACTCACTTTTTGCATATTTTCTCTTTTCTTTCCTTAAGCATGCCTAAGTATTTAAAAATTACTTTTGTAGATTATTATATTACTACTTTAAGTTTCAGATGTATTTCAGAGGATTAATGAAAAAAAACCTTTTATTTATAGTTCATATTCTACTATAGTTCTAAAACTCATAAAGACACATTTCCAGTCGATGAAGGTAAAAAAACCCATGCCTTTGTAAATGTAAAGTTTTTCTTTTTATAATCACAGTAAATTAATCATGTTTTCACATTTATAAAACAAGAAGTAGGGAGAAAAAAAAAGAACTGGGTAAAGTTTAAACCACATTCAGAGGGAAATCAGGTAAGAGATCAAACTGCTGATGAGAAATATGAGAAATCCTGCCCTGCTGAAAAACATGGGAAGGTAATTATTTTCCAAGGGCCAGGAATTTGCCCTTTGTTTTTCAAAAATGAAATGCATACAGATATGTAGATACACATGCATACATATTTGGTTTTCTTCTGTAATAACATAAGAATGGCCAGGCCAGTTGTGATAGTTCTCTTTGTAATGGAGTTTTCTATATGCACACACTTTTAAATCATTGGTTTGATAACCAATGGTTTACAGTGTCATTAGGAAGGCTGAGACCACGAGGTAACTTTTAAGAAATGTTTTCTGCTGCCGTATCTGGAACACATCAGCTCTCGGTAGAAATATATTTTTAATAAAGAGAAGTGCTTTAGAGGTTTATCTCTTGATATAGGCCTAAGTTCAGCAAGTTAAGTTCAATCACACAGCTGACTTCTAGCCTTCCAATACACAATAGGGTTTTAATGTTTAAAGTTAGGCGCAACGTTTAAAGTTAAGTTAAAGTTTGAGTATGGTATTGAATAGGAGCCAGAGCGAAAACACCTTTCATTTCAGATGAAAATTCCTGCTTTAAATTTCCTTCCTTGAACTCTGGCTCCAATTTGTGAATGCAGTGGTGATGTTCAGGTTTCTGTGTGGAGCCCAGCAGGGACGTCAGCAGTTCTGCTTCACTGCCGAGTATCAATAGTGCTCAGAGATCAGAGCTCAGAGACAGCACTTAGGAGGGGCAACCTTGTCAGTCAGCACTTGACTGCTCTGCTCTGTTCTTGACCAGCCCAGGCAATTCACATCGCCCTCAAGGTAAGATGAGTGGGTGGATCGTGGAAGTGTACAAACAGCCTCCAGGATAATAATTCAACTCCTCTGCTTTTACCTTGAAGCAGTATATTTCCCCACACAGTCAAAGTGCATAAAACAATATTCAATTTAAAGAGGTGTTCAGACTGGGATGGGTTGTATTTAAGAAGCAGAGAGCAGTCTGCATTTTATAAATAATGCAGTGGCTTGTGGTTGCAAGACAAGCCCTGGATTTACAGACAAATGATGCAGAATTCCTGGCCTGTCCTCAGGCTGCTGTAAGTGAAGGCTCATGAAGTGGCTGAGCAGACGAAGAGGTAGGTACCACTGCTGAGCCTGTACTCTCCCTGGGTGCAAGGGCTGCTTCTGGCCTTGCCAAACTGGTGTCAGATTGGGAATGGGCTGCAGCAGAGTCTCTTCTGCCCTTGCACTAATAGTGGAGAGAGTTTGGCTCTTGTGTGCCAGAAATGGGGCCTCCCCAGTGAGGAATCTGTCTGCAAGGCATGATACAGCCCTTCCTCTGAATTGGAATTTCAAACCTTCTGGCCTTCAGCACCAGGAAAGTCAGAAGATAACCAATATATACTAGAAGACCTCTACATTAAAGATTTCTCAACTCTGTCTCTCTAACTTATGGAAATACTTAAAGGAAAAATATCACTTCTTGTCACAACTCTTGCGTTCCCCTTTCAGTTGCGGTAGCTGACAAACACGTAAAAGTTGCTCACTAAAAGTGAATAACTGCTTCAATGTAGTGTAACACTCTACAAAAAGATCACCTCAAATCTGATTCTGCCTGTCACTGTTACACCACAGTTATGGTGCTTGTCTCATCCTGCCTGTGTGTCTTCAGTGTCCGTGTCCCTGAGCTGTCTATTGACATGTCGACAGATAGGACAGAAGGAAAATACAAAATAAAAAAACAATCCCACAGCAAATAACAACTCAGTCCATTATGTAACTGCTAAAATATTTATAAGGGATGTTTAATGCACTTTTTAAAAGAAATAACAATATTAAAGAACTCCTGTGTAATTAAATGTGATACGGAAGCCATGCTGTTTGCTAGAGCTGTTGACTTCACTGTTCTCATTCTCCCAAACTTAATATAAAATTAATCATTAATTTTCAAGCCAGTAACTTTTTCACCAATGCAAACACTGGTTGTTTTGGTCTGAGTCAGTGAGATATTAACACCACAACAACATAGATTTATACTGTCCTAAAGTCATTCAACTCAAAATGTGACTCCTTTTTAATAAAGTTGCCTGTATTTTTGAGCTACATCACAGCCAAGGCTGAACACTTAAAAGGTTTTTACCAGCCTCACAGTCAATATAAATTGTCTGTTCTCATTACACTTACTTGTCTTAGCAAACTGTGGGCCCAAATCCTCAGCAGGCACAACCAGAGCCCACAGAGCTGCACAGCTTGGATCTGTGGTGGATGCAGCCCCTTCCTATAGATTTCCTGCTTGAATAAACTGTTGTGTATTGAGAATAGTAGGCATAATCCAAGTTACTCTGGGGACTAGAGCTCACACGAGGTTTATCTAGTATTAACAGTTATTTGACCTTTCTTGGCAGAGCAAGAAGAAAATGCTCTTTTACATACTCTTATGCAAACCTCTTAAATATTAGATGAGCTGTGCACAGAACTTGTGTGAAGGACCAGTAATACTTTGGACCTCACTCGAAATCTGGGTCACTTTGACCTTGTGTAAATGAAATCTTGCATTTCACCAATTTTTCACATGCTTGTTCCATCTTGAGCAAAACCTCAGAATCAAATAAGCACCAGCTTCAATGTAGAGGATGATTAACTTAAGGAGTTCTTGGCTTCTTCTTCAAGAAGGTTACCATGACCTTGAACGGCAGGAGAATGTTACGGATTTGTATTCTTGAATCTTACGCGGATTGTTGTAAGGAGTTCGCACACAAACCGCATTTTTAAGCCCTAACAAAGAGACATTTCTCTCCCACTGCTTTTTTGAGATTATTAGTCCATCTACAAACTGAAAAGAATCAGTCAGTTGGCTCTTTTCTACCTTGCTGACGCTCAGCCAAATTCACGCACGTATTTCCCATTTGCTTCAGCAAGAGTTTTGTCGATGGCAGTGCCGTAAATTCTACCTCCACCTTCTCTCTAATTGGCACCAACATCAAATGCTAAAGGATGTCCTTGGAAAATCAAGAAACCAGGAAGTGAAAATGCACAGCTAAATCCAGTTCTCCACTGTACATATAGCTGTCTATTAATTTCTTTTAGCTTGTTCCACATCAGGGAATGCGTTCTTTCATTTTAAGAGGGAATGCGTTCTTTCCTTTTTAAGGTCATCAGTAAAAATCATGTTAACATGAATGAGGCAAAATTAGGCATATAACTGAAAGTGAAGTCAAAGCTTATCTGAAGAATTCCCACTTAGGACTTACAGCTTGACACAGTGGTCACTGAAGCATTTCTAAAGGTCATTGTCTGATATGATCTTTTCATAATTGTTAGTAAAATGAAGGCATCTTTATTCTGCTCTGCTTACTACCAATGCTTATATAAAACGTGAATTATTCACAGCTCCTTTCCTTTTGAAAATGGGCGTTTTAAATTTATTTAAGGGAGAAATAAGGCACACCCAGTATGAATCAAACTGAAAACAATTGGTTGAGGTTTATGTGCCAGCCAAACAGTGCCACTTGTAGTTTCCAGTTGCAATTTGTATAAAAGGTCTATTTTGAACAGCAATGCCAACAGTTTGGGGGGAAAAGAATCCCAGAAGTTAAATGCTACTGATGATGTAATGATTCCAAATCATGGTAATGCCCTTAATTCTGTGTCAATAGCCATTCTAGCCATAGGTGCACACTTGTATCTCTTCATTGAGGAAAGATATTCTCCTGTTGTGGCACTTGGAAAAAAATGCTTCTTGATAAAGCTGCTTGTAAGTGCAATGTCCTTTCAGCTGAAAAGTGGAAAAGCAGTCCCATTCTTTCAATCCACACCTGTTTAACTTCTGATAAGCACCTTCTTCACATTTTTTTTCTAATGTAATTTGTATACTGCTGAATTCCTCATTAGAGTGAAAATGAAAATACATTTTCTTAAGCTGACTTTAAGAAAACCACCTTCTTGACCTGGATATGTTTAACACAGTTGATAGTCTGTCTAAATTGTTAGGGATGTTGTTGAACACATTTATGTAAAAATAGTATTGATGAGCACTGGTTATAGCTGAGATCCCCACTGTGCACTAAATATCTATCTAAGAGATCAAAGTCCTCTGTTAGAATTTGTTACAGAGTGTAAAAACTTCTCCTAAGAAGGGAAATACTTATACTAGGAAGAAAAATCAAGTGGTAGAAAAGAGGGAAAATAAATAAAGTATTAGAAGGAAAAGAAGACAATGAATCCCTCTGGTCCATGGGAAAGCTAGGAAGAGAAATGAAACCTCAGCAGTTTGTTTATTCAGACTGACTAAGTTTCAAACCAGTGAGTAGATTCAGTGAAGCCAACAACACAACTCACATCCTCACAGTAAAACATTTACATAAATCCATTTCAGGACTGATTAATCTTACATGTTTCAAGAGGTGTCCTAGTGCTCTCAAGACGAATCATCTGAAACTATAACAGATGGGTAGATAAATCAGAGGTAGAGATCTAGGTGCAATTTTGTGTGTCTCATGATAATTTACATGTAATCAAGCTGACTTTTCAAGTTAAAGTTATTAAAATGCTCATACCAATATTCTGTGTAAAAAATGCATTTACAGTTTGTGTATGTGATTAAAACAGGCCTGCTGACAGGAAGGATTCTACCAGAGTCACTGTCTGAAAGGTGATTATTTATTTCTACTTGCAGATGTGATTTTTCAGGCCAGTTCTCAGGAGGAAATTAACAGGTTTAAGGAGCAGATTCATTATTTTCAACAATTTATTTTTAATTCTTAAGAGAATAAACATTTTGGATCTGGAAGCATGATAGCATGACTGCAAGTTTGAACCACTTTAGGAACTTTTACCCATGTTGGTATTCTCATTTCACTACTGCAAGCCTAGTTTCTTCTTGGCCAAAAACGAAAGGAGTTTGGACACCTTGATTTGAAACCTGCAGTAGGGTGTGTTGGAATAAGCAGGTCATGATTTCTACATGCAGTTGGAAGGGCTAACGTTTCAGTAACCAAAATTCATTTCATATGCCTGCAAACGGTATAAAGATGAACCATTTACAAATATCATTGAAAGAATTGCTAGCAGCTTTCAGTTTGAGAACAAGGGTTTTTTGTTGTTTTTTTTCAAGAAAGTGTGTGTTCTGGTAAGATTCTGCACCAATAAAGATCATCTGGATCTTTTAGGAGAGTAGTTCACATAGTTAAGCCAGTTAGCAGCTGTTTGGATTTTGCGATTTTTTTAAAATTATTTTTTTTATTTTTTTATTCACAGCCAGTAGCTGAGACAGCAAAACTGTCTCTTTTTTTGTCTTCCACCAGACTGATGGAATAAGGCTCTGTACATGCACATGCTTACAGATGGCTTTCCTGGAGTAAAATATCAAAGGTATGAGTAGAAGTGGGACTGGGGCCTAAAGGATTCTGGAAGCTCTTATTTGAATGAAAAATAATACATCTTACACAGCTCTTTTTCTCAGAAGTACCTCATTTTTTCTAGCTCTAACATGTCACCTCCAGCTGCTCTAACACCCTCACTTTTGGTTATTAGGAAGGTCTGTGAAGAATTAAACAGCTGAGTACAGAATTTTTTTTCCAAAAGTAGGCAGGGTTTGTCTAAAAGAAACAGAAGAAGAAGAAGCGAAGAGATGAGGCATTAACGAATGGCACAATGGGCCACTGATACTGCCCTGCAGAAACAAAGGGCTCTGTGCAAGAATTCCCTCCTTTAGCATGTGATGGACCTTCTGACCCGGGATCACAGTGGCTCACAGACAGAAACAAGGGAGGAAGCAAGAAATCTCGTCATTTCTTTTCCCCGTGGGATAAACAACATTTTATTCTACCTTTAACCCTGGCGGGAGACACCGCCACTTAGCAAACAAATCTATATTAAGTGCACTTGCTGGAATTATTTACAGCATCATTCGTTCCAGAAAATGACACTAATAATATATGGCTGAATTCAGAAAATTGAATTTGACATGAATATAGCCTTCTGAGTAGTAAAATCATCTTTCCTTAATCAGTATCCCTTATTAAGGAATTCCCCGTTTTCCTGTCCCCAAAGAGAAGGAAAAATACTATTGTTCTCCTACAGTATCCATTTTTGACTCACAGACAAGCTACTTTTGGCACTCTGGCTTTAACCATACATGACTCTACAGAAAGCAGGAACAATTCTTCTGCACCTTCACAATATTTTTTTGAGAAAAGAAAAAGCTCCACTCCACTGTTCAGAGATCACTTTTTCTGCAGAAATAATGATTCATATGCACAGCTTTCACCAATGGAGAACACTCTGCAGGTGCTTACTTCTCATATCAAATAATATTACCTGTTAGCCAATGAAAATGGAAATTGTCACATGCAAGACCTGTGGGTCTTTTCCAGAGTATCCTCAGAATTAATGTCTCGTGGTTGCTTCTTCCTCCAGTTTCCAGATCTGCCTGTATAACTTAACTTTCATGTAATCTGTCAGGAGTTTATTCAGGGAATAGAGATGTCCTGCTGGCCAAATCTGTTTTTGTAATGGTAGCCCTGCAGGCTGTATGCTACTAGCACAGTTTTTATGCCAAGAAGTTCCTGCATTAAATGGGGGAGGTTAAAAGTCAGTCCTGCCTTGCAGCTGCTTTTAGTGAGCTTTGGCAAAGGTTCACCAGTCTGTCCATAAATGAACAGTGTCATTGCTATACAGGAACATTAATCAATGTTATCTGCTGCAGAACTGTCTTGCATTGTGATTTTGACAGGAACTGCAGACAGGATCACATGTTCCCAGAATTTCTCATTTTTTTAGTAAAGCAGCTGTAAGAGTTACTTTAAGTTTATTTTAAGAGTTAATTTTAACAGTGAGCATTCTTTCAGCAGAGGGTAAGAAAATTACCCAGATTATACTTCCTCTCCACAAACTCCTTTTATGAATAATATAAGGTGATATCAATTATCTCTCTCTGTTTTGGAAGGTTTGGATTTTTTTGCTACATAAATAATGTCCAGCTGCAGTAGGAGTTTCTTAAGATGTACAGTTACAAGGAGATAAAATATACAACAGTGTATTCTTTTTGTGTATGGCAATTTTACAGAAGACTCTGTGCTTTCCCACTGCAAAATGGAGAGAACACAAGATAAATATGATATTTTTTTACAAGGAAAGAACCTCGCTGGTGGTTTTCAGGTCTACGCTTTTAACGCATGACAAATATTCTTTCTATCCACTGTCTCACTTAAATGCTTGGATGTACCTCAGGAAAACTCCAGTTATCCTCATGGATAAAGGAGCCCAGGGGTCTTGATTTAGATAGCCTGAGCAGCATCTCTCTGCTACCTAAAGCAGCCAAGTGAAGTCACCCACCCAGCTGTTACTTGTTTGAGAGTGAGAGGAAGAGGAAAGGTTTCATAAGGAGCTATATTCACCTCATGTTTCTAAGAAAGCTATAGTAGAATGCCATGTTCAGCAGGTGGCAGTGATATAGTGTGAGTATAAATGGACACACTTTTCAGAATATGAGGAGCTGATGTCCTGTGTGTCCATTGGAGGACATATGGTTGCTGAGATACAAAAATTATCAAGGACATAGTAATATGTAGATGGGGAAGTTAGACAATCTGCTTATATCTTTAAAGTAGAGGTAAATTTTGTGCCATCTTCTGATCGCCCATGTTCCAAAAGAGCCATTTTTCTCCTTTTGTTGTCTAAGGTGATCAAATATAATATTCTTTTGAAGCTTAATGTATATCATAGCACTTATATGCTTGACATATATATGTAGAGTTCATGTATTTCTTTCCAATCACTAAAAAACCCCAACACTTTCAACACCTCTTCTAGTAATCTTTTTCTTATTGTTGTTATTATTGATTTAATCTTTTCATCTTATAAACCAGTTATTCAGTAATGTTGGTTGTGTACAAATTGATAGTCCCTGACACAAGTGACTTATATTTTAATTGGATGGTTCCTGTCTTGTGAAAAAAAAATATATTTATACTCTAACATCACCATCCTTCTTTTAGCTCACCACTAACATCCTACTAAGACATGCCAAAATGATTTTCAGATAGTGCTGAATCAGCCATTCCTCTTCAACAGCCATTCTTGCAGCAGAACCAACCTGCACAATGCCAGCAGCCTGCCTTTCTTTCCTCAGGATCTGAAAGAAGGTCACACAGGTTGGGGCAAGTCCTGCTGCCTCTTTACACAAGGTGGGAAAAACCAGAACCATGTTCAACAGCAAAGTAAGAGCAGAGAAATCCAATCAAGGAGGAGTTAAGGGACGGCAGACCTGACTGCAGCTGATACTCACTGAAACCTCTGCTTGAAGAGGGAAAAATTATGTGTTAGGTTCAGCTTGTACCTTAACCCAGTGAAAACAATATTTAGCCTGTGTGGATGCAGAAAGGAGAGGTTCATGTCTCCTGGAAACTCTTCATAAAGAAACTTATGCCCTTGAAAATAGAAGGGAACTCGAGTCTGTGTCCTTCGATATCGACCTCTTTCCATTGCAGATGAGAGTGAGCCCTCCTTGTTTTGTGTTCTGTAACAGAACTCAATTACATGTAAGGAAAATAGATCTGTTTTCAAAATTAAATGTATTACCTGTAATAAGAAGCTTTCTGTTCTTGGAGTAGAGAAAGTTAATAGATTCTTCTAATGTCCTGTCCCTTGTTGAGGCCATCATCTAGTAGTGCTGTCTGGCTGGGGCAGAACAAAAGGTTAAGCCTTCCTCAGTGCCTCTCTGTTCTTGTGGAGAGACCAGAAATTGGTGCTGCTTTTGGATTAAAATGTTGCAAATGAGGTTTTGCCAGAGAACAAAACTTAAACCTAATCTCTAGAACGAAGGATCTGCTGCCCTGTTTTGCCTTCTCCATAACCTGTTTTACAATCTTCTTACAACAGGAATTTAATTTTGAAAGTTTTTCTTCTGGCCACATTGTCACACTCTTTGTTCCTAAGTCATTGTACTATTTATTCTTAATTCGCTTCATCAGTCTTGCCATGAATCAGGAATTACCACTGCATCAACCTGTGTGGTCCTAATTATAAAGACAGGACTGTGATTAGGCATTTGTCCCTGTCATATGTGTAGTGCTGTATTAAGCATCTCAGAGAAATATATTCATCTTAACTGGTTGAAACAATGGTTCTGCCACCCTGTGTATCAATGAAACTTTGCTACATTTTTAAACAGAAAACAAAGATAGCTGGTCTTAGCACTGCTGTTGTTAGCCATGATCATGATGCTAATTTGAAGCTGATTATAAGCTGATTAAAAGCTGAAATTTGCTGACTAATAAAGGGTGTGTTATTACCTCTAGGGCTGACCTGGTGAAGAAAAGAAATAAATGGAAAGATGGACCTAGTGCAAACATTTATCACGTCCTCAGATGACACCTCAACTTTTCCTATACGAAAAGTTTCCTATGCTTCATATATACCAGTATTTAGCAAATTAAATATTTGATCTTTCAATTGTGGAAGAACATGGGGCATAGCAAGTACTCATTCCTCTCACACTTGCATAAAGTTATCTGCTGCAAAGGATTAGCTGCTGTATTCAACAATAACGAAGCTCTTGTTTTCAAATAAAGAGGTTAATTGGCTTTGTACAAAATATGCTTATATAGCACATATTACTAATATTGCTTTTGTGAGGGCTCATTGCAAAGGAATGTAAAATTGCCTTTTATTACCATTTTTTACCATAATCTCTCCTTGACCAAAAATTATACTTAGAGAGCCCATGCTAGCATGTCATTAGAACTGCTTAACTAGTCACTGGCAACCTCAGTTCTGTTGTTACACTCCAATTGTGTTTTGAGTTGCTTCTTCCTTCCTTTTTATTTATTTTTTTTGTCATTAGTGTCATGGCAGCACTGATGACCTTCCACTTGCTTAGACTGTGAGCACAACAGATTATGAAAAGGGTTCTAATTATCACCGATATAAAAAGTTTTTGCATCAGTTTAAGAAAGATGTGTGTGTCTCATTATGTGCCTATGTAAAATCTAAATAAAGACAGGCATTATATATCTGCTTGCCAACTGAGAAACATGCACTTGCAACTTCTATTTAATATTTCATGAGTGTACATACATGATATGATCCTTGTGGCAAAGATTTTAATAGTTTTGACACTGAGATGGTGGTCTCTGCCTATATGTGTTATCTTTGTATCATGGTTCTCTGCAGGCACATAAAAGCTTGGCTTGACAGAGAGTTGGCTAGAACTATTCTGTATTTGTCTGAAAAAAATCATCCTATAATTTGTCCACGGCAATAAAATTAACTATGTTTACAAAAGTACAACTCTCTCATGCAAATTTTATCAGTGATCACGGATCTTTCTGATTCTAAGTACTCCGTTCCCACTGTTGGTAAATCAAGAATTTTCAGAAATTCTAGTCTGCAGAAATTTTTCTTGACTCTCTAACTCCTCTGTTTTTGTTCCAGATTTTCATCTTAATTGTGATGGGTTTTAGGTTTCTCTAATTAAGGTACTATTACGTCTCATCCAACTACTTTGCTAGATTATGTCTTGGATGAATTCTTAGTGAGTAGCTTAGTGATACTTTTTAATTTCATTGGTTTTAATTAATTTCAAAGAATGTTAGGTTGCTGAAGGTAAATAATATATATTTCCTCAAGTTTGTCTCCAGTGCCATATGATGAATAATAATGAAGTGTTAATTTTATTTTCTCTGTACATAACCATATTATTGGAAAAATGTAAAAAAAACCCCAACCCAAACTCATTTAGACAGTTGAAGAATGAGCAACATCAGAGTTCTTCAAGCATTAGATTTCTCATTGGTGATAACTATCCCTTCCTTTCATAGTCTATGAAACTTTCAGGGCAATCTCCACATGTGTCATATAAAAGTCACAGGCATTGTGAAATTTTATCATCAGCAAACTACGGGCCAGATCCTCAGTATATTGAGATTTCTCACAGCTCCATCTCTGCTAATGAAGCTTTTCAGCTCATGGCATCCACAGGTCTGGCCCATTGCTTCCAGCATGGTGATATTTCACAGTTATTAGATTTTATAGAATTAGCTATTCTAATTTTAGCTTCTTGTGTACCTAGATCCATCCCTCCAACAAACAAAAGAGGAAGGAAAGAAGAGATTAAAAATATTTAAATAGTAAGTGCTGTAGAGTAGGCAGTAGTCATTATTCCTGCTGGTTCCATCCCAGGTTAGTAGGGAAGTGTGGATATCCAGGTTGTTGGAAACATCTGTATGACCAGCTTGCTGTCTGACTTCCTGTGTGGTTGTGTTTAAAGGGCCACTCAGCCTGTATAAACCGAGAGGGCAGCCAAAACAATTTTCTTCAGCCAGTCACAGTGTGGACATTGTTTGAGGATATGTGTGTGGATATGGCTTAAGCACCCTGGTTCTTCCTTCTGGCAGAACTCCAGTGGGATAGATGTGTCTACTCTGCTTACCTACAGGCGGGACCTATGTTGGCTGCTTAAAGTCCAAGAGTTCTCTCTCATGTAAGGCCAGAATTACTTTAATACCATGAATTTCCTTTTAAAACCATGTTGGAAAAAAGTGAGAACCAAGTTTTTCCCCTAAGTGTATCCTGCCAACAAAGACCCTGAAGTTCAATGGTATAAAGTCTGAGAGGCAATAGGTCAATAAAAAAAATATTAGCAAGCAACTTAACTAGCTTGGCTGATCCTTTAAAAAAAAATCTTTGCACTTAGTAAGAAGCACATTATTTCTAAATAAATTAGAGCCAGAACACGAGGGGATATTTACTGCTACATAAAAGGAGAAAATGAACTGAAAGGGCAGTATGCTGTACTAAGACTATTTGAATATATGCATTTTTAATGACAGTTCTAAACCAGCAACTGTTCAATTAAATACAATCTGTCATGGTGGGGAGAGAAGGACGCAATCATGCTAAAGAAAGACATTTCATGACAAATGGTAACTTATCACTGACTTAAAACGCGTGTGTGTGGTGTTCAAATAACATCAGACAATTACAGAAATTCAAAAATTATGAGCTTGTAAGTGGATTTTCTTTCTATTATTCGTTCCTTTTTAGGTTGTTTCTGCAGTGCAGAACACACATTTTCCTTTATTTGCCCTTTAAATTCTTGGAGAATATTTGTCTTTGTGGAAGTTAAGCAATAAAGTCATATTTGCTTACAGTTCACTAATAGTTCCAGCTTGGAGCAACTCCTATACTGTTCAGATATTTAGGGCTTAACAGTTTTTTACCTGTTCAAAACCCCATCTGCACTGCACGTTTGTGCAGCATTACACTGCATAGTGCAGTACTTTTCCTTCCCACCCTGTGGTCAGTACTCACTGCATAAACAGTGCTGTTCACATGAAGAAGACACAGGTGGTTCGTAAAGGCGCTGCAATCTAAAAAATCACCTAGTAAAGTTCAAAGAAGAAAAGATAGCAAAGAGTGTAGGGGTAAAAATAAGTCCATGGTGCTCCTCAGAGCTAAGGGCATCACGTGTCTCAAGGAGGATTATATTATACATTCCAGAAGTTAAAAATGATTTGCATTCAATAGAAAATGGAATCAGGGAAGAGAAACCATTTTTGGGGCATATTCTTATAAGTACACAACAGTAAAACCCCATTGTACCTACTCACCATTTCTCTGCAATTTGGAATGTGTCTATCATTAGCAAAACCAGCCAGCTTAATCACATTAGACTAAAGCTTTTGGGGGACATTTAAGTCTTCATATCTCTCAAGTGTCCTGATTTAATTGGGACACCCTGAACTTTCACAGTAAATCAGAATTTCAGCCGTCCTCGAACCAGCAGGCAAATTCTGACTTTACCTTATTCTCCCCTATGCTGGCACTTTCCAGAGGATAAACAGAGGTCTGATAAGACATGGACACAGAAATGTCAGATGTCACTCTATTTAAATACAAAGGCATTTTAAGGTTGGTTACTTGGGCAGAACTGCTTGTGCATATAAATTGCCAGTTCCAGTGTATTAAAAGCAAGAAAAATACAGTTTGGATTTATATGTATGCAATTCAATTATGCTTTCACTTTAAAACCACTCAAGGAGCTTCTGTTTTCCATGCCTTGTGCTTGGAAACAATGCTGATTTAACATGCCAAGTCCATTTACTTCTTGTCTAATTTCAATAATTATTTGTATGAAACTTACTGAGAATTTCTGATTGAGTTTTTTTTTCATTAGAAAGTGCCTAGTCACAGAAATTTGTGCCAAGAAGTATCTGTTTCAATGACAGCTTACTCAGGAAACCTTTCTCAGCTTATGATGGGGAAGAACATTTGGTCAAGAGTAGAAATAGAGCTTAGAGTAACCAAAAGCACACCAGAATGTGAAACCTTACTAGTCCAAGCATTCCATTCTAAGGTTTCTTGTATTTTAAGAGAGGGCTTTCACAGCCCTGGCAGTTACGAGGCATTCCTGTAACTTTTCTATGGACTATCACTGGAATACAGTCTTAAATTACACACACATGTAAAAATTTATTTTTAGGAAGAGAAATCCATTTTACATGCAGCTTCTGAAGTTTTTTAGCTGTGAGATTGACTTGTGTGCTCAGTGGAAGCCCCTGTGGTTGAGTACTGTCACCTTTTAACCACCTGCCTCTTGGCAAAAAGCACTTACAAACCCGGACCATGGAAATTCAACTTCAGTGCAACACAAGCAGGAGAAGACGTGAAATACAAAGTGGAGTAGGAAAAAACAGTAATAAATAAATATAGATCTTTTGTGTGGAAACCTAGCCAAGGGAGCTCATCCACTCTTAACACAATGAAGATTCTTCCTCCGTGGATGTTTCTTGTGACTGATCACATTTCTCTTAAGTTACACCCCACGTGGTTTTTCAACTGCACTAAGGATCACAGCAGCTTTACTTCTTGCTCTGTGCAAGTAGCAAAGGCTAGAGAAGCTCTGAGAGATGTAAATCATGCTCCAGACTTTCGGGAAGTGCCCACCCAGCTCGGTTTCACTGCAGTATTCGTGCAGCCGCTCAGAGCCTGGCGTTGGTTCCAGGCTGCAGCTGCTTCTTTCCCTCCAACTGCAGCACTATAAACATGCACATGTCCAGGAGAGCTGGAGTTGCTGCCTACAGAGGGTCGTGCCTCTTTGCAGCCACCTGCAGAGTGGGATGAGGTGCCAGCATGGTCACTAACCCTGGAGGAGGGAGCCTGCCCTGCCCTGTCACAATTTCCAGCTGCGAGGTCCAGCGCACTCCAAGGATGGGACAGGAGAAAGGGCAGGGAAGGAAAGGAGACACTTTTTTGTAGTCAAACCCATTAGTGCAGTAGTTTTAATTGTGCTGTAGAATCCTTGAAAGCAGCTTTCTTGAGAACCTCAGCTGAGAATTTACTGCATATCTAGGGGTGATTCTGCTGCTGGGAATGCTGATCCCATAGTGAAAGCAATGGTTGGGACGCTAAATTCCCACACTCTACATGCTGGTCTTGTGTGTAAGGTGCTAAAACTCAGTTTAAAATACACAGTTTCTGCCTTTCAGGAAATAATTCTTCAGTGGATGAATTATTAAAGCAGCTCAGTTTAGGTGGATATTTAGGAGCCCTTCTCTAGGCAATGAAGATTCTCCTCTTGATCTGTCTGTGCTCCATCTGTGAAATTCCATTCTCCTATTTTCTTAAGTCTGCTCTTTTGCCACTTTTACTCTATGATTAAATGGTTGTACTTGGTTGTTTAACTTTCCTCATAAAACACTAAACTTTTTAGTTTGGGATGTAAGGTTATATAATTGTGATTTTTTTTAATCTTCAGTGATCAACTAGGCCAGTGTAATATTTGTTGTAGATTATATTGCATTTTCTTTGCTTATCATTCTTTTTGTATTAAATATTCAATGTAATGATGCATTTTACTAATTAGCTCAAAGGTACCACAGGCACTAACTATATTACATCCATTACTGATGTCTCACTGCATGATCTAAAAGTAGAAATCTGTATCTTCCCTGATGTCCTTCACAGCTTTGTGTATTGCTCTGAAGTTTGAGCCCAAATCAGCCAGCCTTTTGTTAACTTAAATAATAGTATTTATTTGTCTTGTCTGTAAGGATCTAGATAACTTGATTCTTTCTGCCTTTTACCTTTTTAGCTTTCTGACTTTATTTTTCAGAGTTTTTAAGATAAGTAATAAAAGAAATCCTAGTAGCAAAATTGGTAATTGATATATTAGATCATGTTCTCTTAAGCTTTAGGAAAGCATTGAATATAAGGTTGTGTTTCACTGAGAAGTAAAAAAAAAACACCACAGAACCACCACAATATAAAAAGCTTAGTTTTTCACTGGAATCACGTTTTCTTGGATTTCAGTAGCTGGCCATGGTATTTCTGAACTGCTCAAGATAATGTGGCACATTCCTGGCCATACAGGTATAGGGTCCACTTTGAGGGATAAGACTGTGCCACCTGGCTCTCAGCTGTACAAACTATGGTCTATATTCACACTGACAGCCAAGAAAACAGAAGTTAAGGATGTCTACTTTATGTGTAAACAGCGAACTTAGTGTTGAATTTAGATTTTTTGATTCAATGAGGATCATTATAGGAAGCAACACCATCACCATTGAATCTTACAGGAGAGCAGAACTAGGTCCTGATGATCCCACAGATCAGTGACTCTCCTTTCAACACAGTGGATATTAATAGGCATTTGTCTGTCTCTAAAGAATATGCCTTTGGTAAATTTCCTGGCTAGATTTCTGTGGAAGTCTTAAAGAAAAAATGGGTGATTGTGGCAGTTCTTCACTCTCTGAATATGATGGTACCAGGCTCTATGTATGCAGTGAATCCTGCCTCTCCTCAGAGAGGGATACTCACTTTCAGCAGCTTAAAAAACTTCACTTGATCTTATGAAAAATGAAAAGTCTTGCAGGATGCAGTAGCATGAGTCCTCTTAAGGGCAGGGGAGGGTAGGGAGTACAGAGGGTTTCAGCAAGAAATCTGTGATGTTGATAGAGGGGTTCTTCCTCTTTGTTGGACTTGAATTGTACCTCCAAACCATAGCTGGAATGGATTAATCCTGCTCTTTCTTAAAGGCTCGATTGATTTTCTTTATATCAGGAATATGTGTAAAGCAAGGAATGGCTATTGCTACAATCTAGTTCCAAAATAGTGGTTTGGGATCAGTTAGTAGGTCATGAAGAGTTTCTGGAAGGATATGGCTCAGCACAGCTTCCTAGTAAAGCATAATGTCTGTATTCCAAAGGTGTGAGTGCCCTCCTGCCCCCTGGCAATAAAATATCCACTTCACATGGCCTATGTCAAATAGCTGTTTATTACAGTGGCACTTTCCTCTACTAAACCTGAGACAATCAATCTTCTGGGTTTTAAAAGCCTTCATTATTTAATTAACATTTGTGCCAATCTACCTGGAAGAAATATGGAATTTTCCTTGCCATTTAATCTTATGCAATGTTCACAGTGTAAAGACCAAACAGCAAATATTCTACAAGTTCTTAGAACACAGGACTTGTCCCTGTCCAATACAGTGAGATCAGACTTTGAAAACTGATGGGAAGGGATATTAAATTCTAAATTTTCTCTTTCTTTTGAAAGGAAAAAAAAGAACCAAACCAAACCAAACCAAACCAAAAGTGTGTGTGGTTGTCGTTTTCCCCTCCAAACCAAAATTATTTTCACAACTATGCTAAAAAATATAATTCAGGCAAGGCACATTATTCACAAGCTAGAAATGACACTTTTCCTGAGCACTGTAGGAAGAGCAGGCTTTCATCTGCATTCATTTCTATAATCCACACAAGAAACTGCCATCACCCAGCTCTGTGAAAAGTGCTTTAGCAAGGCATACAAGACAGACTAAAAAAGAAGCAATTGCTGCTGCTTTCCCAGAGAATATGCCACTCTTTACAGGAGACAATCATGTGATATGATAATGATGCAGCTTATCTGAGACAGTCAGTTTAATGTATTCTATTCATCTCTTTGAGGTGTCAGTCTTTAAATCTAATGGTGACAGTCAAGTTTAGGCATGTTCTACAGCAAGATTTTATTCAGAGTCAGCCTACCTGAACAATACAAGAGAGAAAGATGCACCATGGACTTGGCACAGCTTCTCAAAATCTCTGTCCCTTCCCCAGCTTGGTTCCACCCTTTTGCTGCAAAGCCCTCAGCAAGAAGGGATGTCCTTTGGTCAGACAGTAAGATAGCAGAGTCCTTGCAGAAGGATTTTAAGAATTTGGGATTTGTTGCCAAATGTTGTTTTGAATCTATCTGCTTTAATACGCCATGCACTGAGAAGCAGAATCCAAGAGTGACCATGCACAGGGGTGCAGATTGCTGTAGTGCTACAAGCCTGCTGGCACTGTATTTTCATGTAACATCATCAATGCCAAATTATCAAAATTGAGTGGCACTGAGAATCATGTTTTATTTCAGTAGCTTCTAGAGACAAAGAAAGGGATTATCTTGATCTTCTGAGCAAAATTTTGTTAGAAACTTGCAACAGAAAATCCTTTTAGAAAATGTTGTTTGTCTCTAGGATACAATGATTGCACATCTCACAATGTTTCTTAGTTTCACAATGTTTCTGTGTTAAATTAACCTGGAATAGCTGAAGATTTAATTGCATCTGATAAGTGACCCTTGCTATCATTCAAGCTTATTTTGCCTGCCTCGCTTGTGCACTTTGTTACTCCAAGGCAAAATGCAGTGATTTGAGGGACCATGCTGACCATCCTCTATCACATTTGGAAAGTCATGCTGCTGAACATCCCTGATCTTTCAAAAAAAAAAAGCCACCAAAAAAAAAAAAAACCCACAAAACCCCCAAAACTGAAACCAAACCAACAAGCCAATCCCATGTATACCAGATCTGGCTCTTGCTTACTTTCTGCATTCTTTAAAGAGAAGTGTAGTCATTGGCTAAACTGGGTGCAAAATGAACGAACTATATTTTTTGCTTTGGTCTCACCTCAATTGCCTCTGCCTGTATGCAACATGACACAGGTTTGAGTCATTCAGAATTGTCACTTCTATAATTAAAAAGAACTGCTACCAAAAGAGTAGATTCACTGCTGGGATTGAATTCCAGACCGTGTTTAATTATCATCCCTTCTTTCTAGTTATTATAACATATTATTAATTCAGTTTCTCAAAATACCCTTTTCATTTACAGCCATTGATGGAATAAAATGTGACACAATTTGTTTTCTTTTCTGCTAAGTAGATGATGTACTCTAACAAGAGCAGGTCGACACGACCTTAGCTGTAGTTATACCACATGATAACTACAATAGGGCCTTATCAGAATCTCCTACTCTTTTATGTGCTTGAAAATTCCAAAAAAGAAATTAATGTGTTGGAGTAGACCCTCTCCCCTGATAACAAAAGAATACAAATGTAGTTATGAATTGCTAGATAATATCTATCTGGGATTCTTCCTAGGTGAAGCTGAAAGTAGAAAAAAAAAAAAACAAAAACAACTTAGAAAAAGGAATATGAGAAATAAATGAAGAAGTTGTTTGAGTAATCATATGACTTTCAAACCGTAGACAATAATCTTTGTTTATGTTTTTGCCATTCAACTTTTTTTTTTTGTGTGTGTGTGTTTTGTTTTGTTTTCCTTCTTTCTATTTTTTAATGGTAATATACTTTACAAAGCCTTTTGAACTGTGACCAGTTTACTGTTTTTTTTTAACTTTACAGTATAGAACAGCCCCAGGCTGTCTTAGCCTATAACTTAACTAAACTCTCATCTAGTGTAAATAAGTAGGACTGTGTTACCATGGAATCAAATTTTTTTACCATACAAAGGGTCTGAGAAGAGAGGTGGATAAGACCTAATTTGGCAATGGTTTCCTGCCACCAGGCACACAGATAAAATTTCTGTCTTTACATCCAGACTACTTTTTATTCCCTTTGATGCAATGGAAAGCTGCACCTTATGGAGATGTCAGCTCCCAGGAGTAACACCAGCTCTGAATGCAGCATTTGAGGAATTACTCATTGTTAGTTAAGCAATCTTTTCTGTGCCATTGAAAAAGTGTAGTAAAATAGTCTGCATCCCAAAGATTTTGCACTCAGATGAGTGGATAATTCAAATGTGCTTGAACACCTGGGGACTGATTTCAGCTAGGGAGCTGACTCCTGGTCCCACTCCACTGACTGACTTTGATATTAGCCATCCTGCTGAAAAAGAGAAATGAACATCTAATGCTCCTTCCTTCCTTCCTTCCTTCCTTCCTTCCTTCCTTCC
>VZSR01003209.1:1735242-1746009 GCA_013398615.1 Brachypodius melanocephalos
CCCTCCTTCCTTCCTTCCCTCCTTCCATCTGGAGTGATAGCTGGAAGCCAAGAAGGATAACACCAGGCAACCACAGGAAACCCTGGAGAGCAGTGCATTTTAGTTTTCTTTTGAGATCACAATTTGTAATTGATCTTGTATTTGACTCTACACATCTGAGAAAGACCAAGGATTTGAGGTGACTGACTTTGCTCTCTTGGCAAGAAAATACTCCAATAAATTGTTTCATAAAGCTGCTACAGACTATTTGCCTAATACGAAGTTTAAGAATATTTGTTTTAATATCTCAAGTTTGGTCTTGAAGTATGAGGCTCATGACATAGAAAAGAAGAGGCTAAAAATTAGTATTATTATGAGAATTAGTGAGGATTTCCCTCTTTCTTCTATTGCCTGGAGAATATACTCACAAAAGTGCCCTTTTCCAACTGATCACCTGAAACTTAGGCTTTTAAATTTATGGAGGTAGAACATGAGAAAGAATGAGAGAGAATTGTTTAAATAGAAAGGATCAGTGAAGACCAAAGCCTATAGTGATGGTCCAGTGAAGCCTCACAGTTCCAGCAGCCCTATGTCCAGAAAGATCAGTTCTACCCTTTTTTTTTGTTGTTTGTTTGGGGTTTTTTGTTGTTTTGTTTTTTGTTTTGTTTTGTTGAGGGGTTTTTTTGTCACTTGACACCAACAAGCACAGAAGGGGCCTGTCTATAATTCTACTATAATTCTACTATAATTCTCTCATGGCCTTCAGAACAGGATGGCTGCATTTTGGTCAGTGAGATATGGCAATCAGTAATACAAATGATCCCACACCAACCTTCATGAATTCCCTCAACCCTTGGGAATTCTCTGGGACGGTGCAAAGTGGCCCAGAACAAAATCAAGCCACATACAAACTATTTAAATTTCTCAGCAATTGAGTTGCAATGTCCAGACACTACTTAAATTACTAATCTAGATACAGTCAAAGAGAATCAGTGAATCAAATTACACATAGGGGGAGTTCTGCATCTGTTTAAAAAAAAATAATCAAGCATTTAAAATCCACAACATAGTACTAGTATAAATTCTCAATAGAATAAAAAGCAAATTGGTCATATTTTGTGATTCTTTGTGATTCATGCACGGAAATCCAGTACTTCTTTTCTTGCTATAGCAATATAAAGGAAGAACAAAGAATCTCAGTAAAACCGGCGGTATTTCAGCGAATGCATATGCTTTACATGCAAATTTATAAAGAAAAGCTGTCATTTCCTAATGTAAAATCTCTTTATTTTTTCATTACGGACCACTGAGTCCTCATTCACTGTAGAGCAAGTAAAGAACGCCCTCAAGCCTAGGACAGGAAAGTATTTAAGATCTGAGACATTTTACAGATGGTGTTGAAGACTCAGATGTTTCCTTCATATATATTAGAATTGAGATATGTTGTGCATTGCTAAGTTATTGTTGAGTTGAGCTGATGTTAGTGATTTACACTGCTCCTGACACCATGCAATTTATTAAACTATTGAAACAAAACCAAAAATAAACAAAAAGGATCAATGCCTTAATGTTTAAATAATTTTTGGCATTGAATCAACCTTTGAGTTAGGAAGGGCTGAATGAGAATAAGAGCAAAAAAAAACCCCAACTTGTAAAGTCCAGGAAATTTTGAATTAGATATTCTCTTTGGGCATCAAATCTGGTATTTATGTTGAAATGTTAAGAGTTGTATGCTTTTTAACATGCAATTTTGTTTTTGGTCTTAATGAACTGATGTAATCACTATGGCCACTGAGCTCATGCAGGAAACAATTCCTGCTTCCTTCCTGTGTCTGACTCTGCCTGTTCTCATGCTGACATTGAACTGTCATTTCTTCATCCACCCCATTTAATTGAAGATTGTTGATATTTTATAAAAATACTGCTTCATATTGAGTTTTATTTAATTGTTTTATATATTTTTTATATAACTGTTACTTTATATCAAGTCCAGACAAGGTCCAGAGATACACCTCAGGCTGTGTACCCACTGCAGTGTAAGGGCTGGGAAAAAGTACAGGAGGACTGTTTGGAGATACTGATGAATGTTATGGAGTGGAAATTCGGTCATAAGAACTAATGACTGTCTCACTGACAGTAAAATTCTGAAATTTAAGAGCATTATTTCAAGTTTATTACAGAAGATCCAAACAATAAATTATTGCCCCCAGTTTTTAGAACGAGCATCTCTCTTCCTGATAAATGAATAGGTCTTTGAGGTTTATGCACCTTTTCACACTCGTCATTACAGTAGGGGTCATAAAAAGGGGTTGTGGTGGCACTGTGCTTTAGATGTTAAATATTTATTTTAAAAAATGCATTGTATAATTTTGTGTGCATTCACCTTTTAGGGGAAAAAAATGTCATCCTTACATGCAGCCTCACTGCCATAGTGTAAACTATGGATCACCTACTCTTCCAGATCATGTGATCCTAGTTTCTCCGATGTGAAATAAAAAATGCTATCCCACAGCTGCTGAGGATCAGTCCTGGTCCATTTGATCCACGAAGTAATGAATTTCTTATTGTTCAGGCTCTGTATTTGTTTCTGGGTTTGCATCACAGTTCTTGGAACCCTTCATGTTTACCGCTGGCCTCTCTTTTTGTCTTCCCTTTAGTCTCAGGCCTTTCAATTCTCCTTCCTGTGCTAATCCAAGCCTTTATGTCATTGAAAATTAACAATACCAAAGCGGTGCCCTGCCAGAGCAGAGCGGATCAATGACCCAGGAGCAGCATGTTCCAGCTCAATGGTGCACGAGTCATTTTGACTTCCACTCTCTGGTTCTCAGCTTCCAAAGGAGCAACCCTTTTGCCCAGTATATTGACTTCTGGAAACTCCTTGTTAATCACTCTCTCTGCAGTTCCTGCTCTGAATTTTCTGCTAAGACCTGAGTGCACCTTTTCATCAGGCTAGGCCACTTTTCTCCTGCCTTTCTTTTCGTCTTGTGAGCTGTCAGTCAGATCAGCAGCACTGCTGTGGTGTTCCATACAGGAACATAGTGCTGACAGCCATGTTTACCTTATGGAAACTGAGATAATTCTTGGAAAATAAGAATTCTAACAGTATGAAGTGACTCCCCTTAAATAACAGGACAAATCATACATTTAAAGGAAAAAAAAAGAAAAAGGTGTTTTTTTTTTGAGAGATATATATTCAATGTTCTCCAAAACATTAAGAAAAATAGTATCATCAGAGATAATAGTATCATCAAAACCTTTCTTTGTTGGCCTTTTTAGAAAGAATACATTATTCAAACCTAATATTAGAAGAATGGAATATCTAAAGACAGTAATTAAAATTTTGCATGTAGCCTTTCTCTAAGGTTGCTTGATGGGGATAAAGTCAAAGTAATTCCTGGACTTAAAGGGTGCAGGATCTCCCCGTGGCTTTGGAATTACCACATAGCAGTCTGGCTCAGAGGTTCAGGAGATTCTTGGTTTGGAATTATGCCTTCCTTTGCAGTTATTCCTGAAGTCTGCCTCCCTTCATGAGGGAATTCAATGACATGGAAAGGGGGTGGGGAGTGTGTGTGTGTGTGTGTGTGTGTGTGTGTGTGTGCATGAATGCAAAAGCAGTTTAATCACTGAGGCAGGAACTTTTCAGCTCAAATATTTCAAACGATAATTTTTGTCCTACAAAAAAGGAAGTTATGGATTTAGTCTGGGGAGATGTCTCAACCTTTTTCTCAAGGAAAAAAAAATCTTTTTATGATGCAAGTGGGATTTATCATTGCAAGAAGGAACAACTGGGGCTCCAGAGAAAGATGTAATGCTGTTTCATGGAGGATTTGGATATTTTGAAATTTGATCTTGCTCCAAGTCATAAGGAAAACAAAAGTGTTTAAGTTTTTACGAAAGAAGAGCAAAACCTGATGCCAGGAAAGTCTGTTAAGGCTCTGACATTCAACTTCTGAAGCTGACTGACAAGAAATGGGATGGCTTGCCACCACATCTTTGCTGGGCTGGAATATTCATCTCAAGCATTAACAAAATAACAAGATAGGAGAATTCTGAGGGGGAAAATTGTCTATAGGAATTTATTGACCACAGTGCGAACATAGCTTTTCACTGAAATCGCAAGATACTCTTTTCCTCAAGGGAAATTAGAGCTTTTCACACATTCTTCAGTGGGGTGCTGAAAGAGGCAGGAGAAACAGAGGTCTATCACATTTATAAATAGCTGAATTGAAAAAAAAAACCCCACAAACCCATCACACAACAACACATAGTTTAGAGACATGTTATCTTTCTTCCACTGTAGTGTCCTCATTTCCAGCCAGGGATGTTCAGTCAGAATGTCCAGGCAGCACAGGTGAGTCACAGTGTGTGGCTGTAGTCATTGTCCCAGTCCCTGACAGCCTCCCTGCCCTGGGAAAACCTGGTCATAGTTGTTGCCACAGCATAAAGCAGCCACATTGTTTTGCCAGGATGTGGATTTTTTTTCTGGTAGATTTCTGTCAGGAATTCTCTGGTTAGAGCAAAAAGCCAGAGTGGAGGGGGCTGTGGGGTCACAGGTGGTGTGGTGCCCTACCTCCACTAACAGCCCCATCCCACATCTCCCAGCTGGCCTGGACCAGATTCCCTGAGCAGGGATGGCACCAGCCTGGCCATCTCCATGCCTGAGGGAATCCTTCCAACACCCATGGAAACACCACGGCCTTTGGTGGTTCCTGTGGACAAACCACAAACGCAACTGAGGACAAAGAAATCCATCATCAGCTTTGGATCAAGAATAAATAATACTAATAATATGTAAAGAGCATCAACTGGATGTGGAGAGGAACTGTCACTTCACCATGAAGGATGCTCTTGGATATACAAGAACATAATTCACAACGATATCCTTAAAAAGATAGAAAGGATTTAAATGCATGGGTATGCTTGGGTATTTAATGCACCATGCAGGCATCGTATTTCTTTCATATTTTAAACACAAATCATAGCATCTTCTTTAATGGGCAGAGATGCATGGCAATGATGGATTTTTATGGCAAATAGCACTACTGTGCCATGCTTCTTCATTAAAGCCCTGATTCAGCAAAGCAATTAAACATATGCTTAAATTTAAATATCTGAGTACTCCCCAAACTTTCTGGTGCTGTGAATGTGCTTAATATTCTGTAGATCCATAAGGAATTTGCTTGAAGTGGGTCACTCACACCAAATCTAATAGCTCTGTATATAGAAGATATCTCGCCCAAAAGAATTGGTTAAAACGTTAGATGCTTTATTAGCTCTGCATTAGTAATTTTAATTTTCACTGCCTCTTTGATTGTGAAGAATGAATGTGTGTGCACACATGAAGTCAAGACCTGAAAAAAATGATGAAGGTAAAAAAAAAAAAATAAAGGGACATTGTGGGTTCAGGACATCTATAATAAACTCAAGCTTCATCAGCATTTCTAAGTTTTTTAACCAAGAAATATTGATTCATGTTTATTATATTTTATGGCACTTTACAACAATTTATAACACTTACATTAAGGAATAGATGGGCCGGGATAAAAGCCAATGTGAGTATGAAAAAGATGAAGTACTGTCAGGAGTAGCAGCTTTCAAGTATCAGGTAAAGCCCTTGTTTTTACACTTTATCTCACCTATTTAATATAGGATGGCATCCTATAATGATTAATTTTAAAATGCAAATTCTAGAAAAAGACTTACTGTAGAATGGCCACCTAAAGAAAGCAATAGTACTGCTCCAATAAAAAGCCATTTGTGAAACATGCTCAAGGTATCTGTAACTAAAGAATATAGCTGTAGTAAATGTTGTGCTGAATCCAGTTGAAAATGTTCAAGAAATGGTGAGCTTGGATTCCAAAATCAAACTAACCACTTAAATTTTTTTCCACCAGAGCTGATCATGTTAGAAATCAAGATAAATTAGTTAGAAAACCAGTTTTGTGAACAATTCTCTTGTTGCTATGTTACCATAGATATTTATACAAAAGAAAGTCTCCCACTGTGAGTCAAAATCTGTTAATTGCAATATTCATAAGCCAGGTAAAGCAAAGCAAATAAGAATATATGGAGTCTCCACCAGGTGTTTCCTTTACTCAGTGCAATTGCATAGTCCAGGTGCTCTAGGATCAGCAGCCAGATCCATTCATTCCTGAGCTAAATGTTGAGGATTTCTTTTCTGCCATCCCAGCTCACGGGCATGGTCCAGGTTCCCAGCAGTTCTGGAAGTACTGAAGGATCATGTGAAACTGAAATACGGATTGAGGCTGCTTTGTGATCCTGTCCACAGCACAATGAATTGAAGAACTCCCAAGATACGGGCAACACTAAAAACAGATGCAGTACATCACTGTCTGATTTTGTGTGCTATTGCTGTTCCCCACAATTCAGTGGAGAATTCCCTCTCTGTGAGAGAGGCACTGTGATAGTCCCAAAATGATTAGGCAGGAAAGAAATGTATCTGCTGTTAGACTTGGAACAGTAGATTGGTAACCACAGAAAAAGCTTGTAAACAGTGAGAGCACTAATCTATAGTATATACTGTCCCTCATCTCCCAAGACTGCTGATTTAATTCTTTAACATTCCTTGATATGCTTCTTCTAGGCACACTGGATTCTTCCTTTGAGCTTTGCCTATATATTTTCCCCTTTTCTGTGGACATCTTATGTTGATTCTTTACCCTTGCACATCTTTCTGGAGGCTTATAGGGAAAAAGATACGAATGTTGGGCATTTTCCATTGTGGAAAATGCTAAACAAACCAGAGCCTTGTAGGCTTGTTGCCCTATGGAGAGACCTTATGCTTTATGTATGCAAACATATAGCAAAATGAGAAAGAAATGATGATGTGATCACATGGCTCATGTGATTCATCAGTTTGAAGGCATATATTTTGGGAGAATGATATATTTTCAGTGTCATCAGGCATGAAACAACACTGAACTGATGTTTTAGACTGTTACAGTGATAGAAAATCAGGTGAACACAACAAATGTGGAAAAGGGAAGACACGAGATCACCTATCAGCAATGTGACACAGCGAGCCATGGGGGTTGTCCTTTGACAGTGTCCTTTGTGTTGCTACGATGTCCGCCTCTCCATTTCCTCACCTTCCTGTCACCCCTCTACTCATCACTGCAATAATTTTATCTAGGGAGGGTATTTCATATCATTTTCTTAGTTTTGATGATGGCTGGCACCAACTCTTCAGCAGGGTGTGTGAGCAAGCATCCATCACACAATCTATAACAGCCCGAAGTGCGTCTTGATCAGAGACACCTCACACATTTGACACAATCAATCAGCAGCATACAAATTATAAATTATTTGCCTGAATGTATGGCCAAAAGCTGTCATTAAAATTATTACAGCAGTGCAAGTTTGTGTCCTGGTCCTGCAGCCTGATCATCGCACCCAGGAGTCTTGCATCTGTTCACGGTTGTATTATTTTCTCTCAGTCACAGCAGTTCAGTGGTCCACCTACACGGAGCAGAATGTGAGACCGGGGCCCAAATTTATGTACCATCTGCCCTTGGTCATGCATGCCAACTTTTATAAAAATCAATCACTTTGTCTCTCTGAAGAGCTCCCACATGAAAAATTCCCCCATGTAAGTTCTGAACTTACAGTGCTACATTTTTAATGATATGGTTTTTTACTAGGATTTTTTAAAAATCTCTGTGTGTGTGTGTGTGTATGTGATAATATTCAGTATGACATTATTTTGAGTGGAAGATAGCAGCTCAGCCTGAGGCATGACAAAATAGTCAGAAACACACCACCTGCTGTGCCCCATTGCTTTAATATTGTACTGTTTAATAAGGAAATGACCCCAAGTGTTTGGATGACAACTCTAAAATGGACCATAAATATTCTGTACATAAGGAAAAGCTGAAGGCTAAAGTACACTGCCTAATATTGCTATGGTGCAAAAGGGAATAGGAATACATTCAATTTGCCTAAGTATCTAGTAGTGTCAGCCACTAACATTTGTTTAGGACAAACACCAAGTGGATGTCTGTTTGTTAATTAATGAAGGAAAAGAAATATGGGTTACTGTGCGAATGGACATTAGAGGAGCACAGATTTTGGTTTGATGTATAAGACACATAAAGAATCCAATTCTGGGCACTGCTAAGTGATTCTTGCAAAATGCTGAGCCCCTGATAATTTCAGTAGGAGCTGAGCAAGCTCAGCACCTGGCAAGGTTGGGTCTATCTATATTTAAATATGGAACGAACACTCATCCAAGTGGATTCATTTATGATAAGCTGATGCAGCCTAGAAATTACATGTTTGGTTAAATTGGCATAATCACCAAGAAGGAGACGCTCAAATAGGCAGTGATAATTGGTACAACTATGTCTGTTTCCTCCTTCTGATCTTGTGTCCTCCCTGAGGGTGCTCTCCTAGCCTGCATTAATTAAGAGAAGGCATGTGACATTTCTTGCAGCCTTTGACACCAAGATGACCTTTCCCTAGGTTCCTCATGAACCCCTGCTGACATCAAACATGCTTTTTACTGTACAGGACCTTTTTTCCACCAGACATTCATAAAAAAAAATGAAAAATATTCCTGAACGATTATTAGGATGCACAGAAAAGAGTTATGCTCTTATGACAAACAGCTGAATAGTTCATAGGGAGCAATTTGTTTGACTAACAGGAGCTTTTATTTCAGTGATCCAAGGACTTAAAAAAAAAACGTATTCCCCACTTGAAATCATACATTTGCCTGCTGCAAATAAGTATTGGTTATTAGATTTTTCTCCAGACATCTGTCATGAGTGTGTGGCATTTAAACCTGCTAAACAGAAGGCGCAGGGGTCTGAGTTTTGCCTCCTGAGTGGCTACTGCAACTCTTTTGAATCCAGCTACCAATGAGAAAGTAGGTTCACTTTACTGTTCCTTCATGCTTTATTAGATTTTTTTACAAAAAAACCCCAAAAAAACAAAACAAACAAACAAAAAAACCAACAAAAAAAACCATATCTGGTCTTGCAAAGCTGTTTCTTAGAACTTGTAGAGAAATTAAAACCAGAAAGAGCACAGATGTAGTCAAGACAGATGGAACATTTATCGTTCTTCCCAAGTACCTACAGAGCAGTTCCTGACGTATCCACCTCTCTTTAATCAGTCACCCAATGCTTTATTACTTTATTATGAACAGCATGGTGTTGCACATTGGGCCAAATGCCTCAAACTTTCAGCTCCCACCAAAATGACAAGTGGGAGTTCCATTATTTCACACACACGTGCACGCACACGCACACAACCAAAAAACCGAAACCAACGGAACGAAAAGGTAAAAAATCCCACAAAGAACCCAACAGCTGAGCAAAAGCAAGTGTGTGTGTAGCTGCATACCTAAGAACTCCCTCGGAGTATCTGTGCAGCCAGCGAACACAAGGCACTGGCATCTGCTGTGGGAACACGAGGCCCTGGCGTGGGCAAACGGGAAGGGGCCATGTGAGGCCGGAGCTCACGCTGCCGGTGCTGGGGAACCTTTGTGGGACACCTTGGCTCCAGGTGACCTCAGAACAGCACACACACCGCTTGGCACATGTTCCCAGTCTGCCAGGGAGTGAAAAAAACAAAGTGTGGTGAGAGGCGGTATCGAGCTCCCCTGAAGTATGTTCTCTTTGCAGATACAGATCTTCTGGCTCCGTGTGGAAAATGTGCCTGGTAATGGGTGGCACCATGGAGAGAAGCAACATGAAATGCCTGTTGATAAAACAGGAATAGAAGCAGACAGTTAAGACACCGATGCTTCTGCTTGAATTTGCTTTTAATTCTGTTTGTGCTGGCCCCTGCCCCAAACAGCTTTCCATAGACTGTAGCTTGTTATCCCGACGAAACTCCGCCCTGCAGTGATTTGCAGGGCATTTACAGTGCAATTATCCCTCCTTGTCATTCTTGTTTGTGCTAGCTGAGGGTCAAGCCAGCTTTTATGTAAAGCCAGAGAGGAGCACAGGTAAGCCTGGGCTCAGTTCCCGTTCCCAGGGATCTTTCCTGATCTCCTGAGCTCTGCCTCGGAGCCACGCTCAGCAGAGTTCCGGCAGAGCTGCGGTGCAGGGCCCCGGTGTGAGAGAGCTCCGTGCCATTCCATGGGAGCGGGAATGGGTGCATTCCACCTCTGCACAGACACACAAGCACAGGGACATCCCAGAGGACAGAGGTCTCCACTGAAACCTGAGGTAGCCTTGGGTCACAGCCTGGACTCTTGCCCTCACACACGTTGGTGCTGAGGGAGGTACACGAGTCCATGCAGCTGGAAGGCCTCAGTCAGACCAACAGCATCAAAAACGTGTCCAGAAGTACCCCTTTGACCATTCTTTTTTTGGTCTTTTGAACATTGATTTGGACAACTGATACAGCTGGACATTACTGGTACTGTAAACACTTTCTGGCACTTAAGGCAGGGTGTCAGGGAGAGTCAGTGTCACAAACAGGGGACTGGTATCCCTCTTGCAGTGTGCTGTTGCTCCACTGAATACACCAGCAAAGAAATTGGTGTGGGTGGGATTTGCATTGCCCTTTTACCTCTGTTTTCTCCTCTGTGGGCTCCACTCCTGATCCACAGCATTCCTGCTGTGGGCATCATCTCTCCTCACTGCAGGCCTGCTCGCTTGAATGTAGCTGCTTTATTTTAGCATCATTTCTGGGGGTTCTCACTTGCTCCCCATTCTGCTTGCCTTTAGCAACTCCAATTCATGCAGACTCTTCTGTGTCAGTGCCTTTTATCCCAAAGCAACCCACCTTTTTCAGTTTCTGGTTTGTTTTCTCTTT
>VZSR01003209.1:1746102-1771523 GCA_013398615.1 Brachypodius melanocephalos
ATGGCACAAAGCCAGTTCGACAAGGCCTTTCTAGATCTGAGCACAGATAGCTGCTATCTCCATCTTTGCTGGAAATAACCAGCACAAACAAATTCTCAAAGGAAGTTCTTAACGAGATTTGAGCTGAAAGGAGCCTATGCACATTTTGTCAGTACATATTGTCACAAAAGCTGTATGGCCACAAAGAGCCATTGATAAGCCTCACTCAGCCACTTGATCACTTATTTTACCATTATCTTCATTCTCAATAAGTAAAAAAAAAAAAAAAGACATGGCTATTTTAAAATTACACGAGTACAGAAAGATACATGCTGAGTGGTTTAAAAGCATTCTTTTAAAATCATATATAAATTAAAAGCTGCTTAATTTAAGAATGTATCCTTGGCTGAGGTACTTCATGCTGAAAAGTGGTTACTCAGCATATAAAGTATCATAAGCACTTTCCATAAGAATCTTTATAACATAACAAATTTTTAATGGTTATTTACCCAATATTTCTGATGGCCATTATAGTTTATCAGATCAATAGTCAATGTACCTAAAAGTCACTTAATTCAGATTTATGTAATTCACATTGTAGAAAAGATCAGTTAATGTATATTTACATCAGATAGCTTAGTAACTCCCTTAAAACTGTTAAAACCCTCTACTCACAGTGCTGTGCTTTTCCATGAAGGCTTTTGCTTTATTTAAATCCTTTAAACTCAAAGAAATTCATGCCACCAGACTTCACTGAGCTGCTGACAAGTCATCTCTGATGATAAGCACTTTTGACAAGTTCTTAAACAGTGAGGGGGGCAGGGTGAGACACAGATTTACCTTTAAGAATTTGTCAGATTGAAAGATGTGGCTTTCCATCTTTTCTGTTTTCCCTTGATTCCACTGTACTGGAGTGCTGGGACACAACTGCTGGGTTTTCAGTTGTATGGTTTCATGGACTGTGCTTTGTTCATCAACTGAATTTTAATTAATGGCAAGAATGCCTACTGCCCAACTAGGTATTCTTTGAAGTTTTAAATTAAAATGCCTTAGATATTTGGCCTAATAACAGTTTAGTGCCTTAAAATTACAGGCCTCATGTTTATTCTACAAGCTCTGTCATGCTACAATTGAATGTGCCCATTAGCATGAATGGAGCAGGATGTTACTTCGAGAAGGATCTTTTTCAGAGTAAGAACCAGATCCTAAAATCTGCAGTCATGGGAGAGCAATTCCATTTCATTTCAGTGGGTTTGAGTAGGTGACTAGTGATACTTGTGGGGACACTGCAGGGTCAGGTCTTGTTTTGGTTGCTGTTTAAATGTCAGCTTTGTCAACAGTTACAGCAGCAGTATCAAGGACCTGTACTTCTTTTTCCTTACAATAAGGATACTTCTGCTCTGTCCTTCCCTTTGAAATGTTTATTGAGGTCTGAGACTGCAGGCACCTGAGTGTTTCTTTCAGATGTGCAGCAGTCATGTTTGCTAACATCATGCTGTTGAAACTTTGAATGCACAAAAATGAAGTGGAAAAAACAGAGGTGAAAGCTTTGGTTTGGCTTGTAGAGTGCTGTGGGTTTTTCTGTTGTTTGTTCATTTGTTTGTTTGTCTGATTGTGTTTTTTTCCCAATAACAACCATGAATTGCCACTGTGAATGAGTCTGTAGCAGAGATGTGCAGGCACAGAGTGGGAAGCTGAATCTCACACAGCCTCAGCAGGGTTTTCTCTTCAGTTCAGGCTGAAGTGAGCCATGCAGAAAGAGGAAGAGTTGGCTTGTCTCAGCCCAGGCCCCATGTCCTCACAGTTCACGTGGCTCTAGGAATGTTTTGGCTGCAAAACGAGTTTGGTCAGCTGACCTGGCTGCAGACTGATTAGGGAAAGGGATGTGTGCAAACAGGGAGAGAGGTAAAATTGGAAAATTTTATGACTGAGACTCCCTTTCAGGGGACTCCTGAGGAAATTGAAGCAAGCTGTAAATGCACAGACTGTAGAAGAGAAAGCCAAGGGAGCAGATACTGTTTGATCTGTAGGGGAAGGCATGTGTGAGAGAAAGGCCTTGAATTTCTGTTGCTTCAGATTGAGGCATTACTTCAAAAAGGTTAGAAAATGTAATTGATAAAGTGCACAAGTGCCATATTTTTATGTGCTTGGATGTTTCTTGAAGCAAGCTGATGAAGGCGCAATTGGAGTTTAGAATCCTTCAAAGGTCATATTTCTGTTTGTACCTGTTGCCACATGTCCCGGAAGAACGGATTGTAATCCTGGTTTACCCTGGGTAAACACAGTTGTGGCGCTTAAAACTACCTAAACCCTTTAGCCCAGTCCTTCTCCAGATGTCACAGAGCCATCCTCAGAAGCCCAGCAATGAGGATGTAAAGAGTGGGGTGAAAAAGAGTGATGCCACCAAATCAGGTTCAAACCAGACAGCATCTGAGACCCCTTCGTCTGAGTACAGGCAGGGTGTGCCCCGCAGAGGAAATCTCCCCGGGGAAGAGAATGGAGCTCTTAGAGACAAAAAGGGTTAAAAAAAAAAAGAACAAATCCGTGGCTTTGGGAAAGCTGTCTCTGAGTAGTGTTTGACACTGCTTGGATCCCACACTCCATACTGAGCAACTGTTTCCCCCATAGTCATTTATATAATTATAACCTTGCTTCATCCTTTCACCTTCAGAGTGGGAGGTTTTGTAATTCTTGCTAATTTCAGACAGATCTCCCACCGTGTCATGAGGAACATTTTATATAACACGAGTATTGCTGTGTGGCTAATGTCTTTAAAGCTGCGTTCCAATATTTCATGGATAGTAGGCTATTTTCTTTCCTTCAGCATTTGAAAATAAACCAAAGATTTTGTACTGCTTACAGTTAAAATTTGGCCATTTTAGGAAGCAGATGTGACAGGGGCTGGGCCTAATGGGCATTTTCCTGGTGGCTGGGTGGTCAGTGCTTGAATCAGTTAATTATTAAACAGATATCAATTGCAACAAAGATAGTGGGACTTGATAGTCACAAACATATCCTCAGGTTCAAACACAACATGCTCAGCAATGTCAGGCTACATGTATGTGTATATGTTTTCACTTCAAAACCAAGGTTTAAGTGTTGATTAAAACCTCTGATAGTTTTCCAGATTTATTTCTTCTTTAAAACCAGGCTGTGATTTCTTGTCTAGTTTTTGACTTCTCCAGCAATTCATTAAATATTTTGTTTGTCTTCCCTGCTTTGGCAGCACTTTATCAGTGCTTGAATGAAGATGACATCCAGGAGAACCTTCTTTTTGCTACTAGTTTGCCAGGAGCTGAAACCAGCTTTCTGGTATGATATCAATAAAATCGATAATTGGAGAAAAGATACCTAAAAAGGACATTTTTTCACTTTGTAAACAAATAGGAGATGTGAAGAGGTAGGCAGAAAACAGTCAAGTGCACTATGAATCACTGCAGGGGTGCAAACAAAATTCCTTAATGACAGAGTTCTCACTGACAAATTCTGTTTGTTTTTGCCTCTAGAGCTGTCTGTGCTAATGAGAAGCAACTCTGCTTGGAACTTATTTGCATGAAGTATTGTACAGTGCACACTGTGCATGAGTGGATGAAAGAAAGGAGGCAAGGCTACCCTGGGACTGTATCCCCATGACAACCCCACTTAAGGAATTACTGAGAACCAGGAGAATGTTGAACAAAATGTCCCCTCCAGTATAGCTAGGAGAGCACCAGTGTGGACACTGTCACACAGTACTGCTGGGAAGAAAGGCTTGAGGAAAGAGCTATGGATGGGATTAGTCTGATTAAACATAGGTTTCCACCTCTGAGCTGATCAACTTTGGCTCCTTTTAGTGGGAAATACATGGGTCCATTTTGCCAGATGATTTTCTTATTGAAGAAAATTATAAGGGGAGTCTTTACAGACTGGTTCAGATTTAGACATTTCAACTGGAGATACCTAAAGTAAGGTATCATAAATATTTAATCCCCACTGTATATTCTCTGCTATGCTGGAATATAACTACAGAAAAATTCAGAGACAATAAAGCTGTTTTGAAATAAGGAAAAGTCATATCATGCCAGTAGGATTGTTGTCCTAAATCAGATCCTTCTCCTTCCCTCAGACTGCTGATAACCTAAGTGAGAAAAGTTCCCTCACTGTAAAACAATGCACATGAACACCCAGAAAATTAAATGTCCATTTCATTTTGAATAATTGGTGTGTCAGTGATTCACAGCCCACAGTGAATTGAGATGTATTTATTTAATGGCTTAATCATTTTAATGTTTCATTTTACTTTAGATTAGAAATTCAATTCAATGTCTGTGTCACACTTCATACCCAGAAGTAACTGGTTGCAAGGTTTTGTTCTCACACTTGACAGGTCAGAGCCCCAAGATGTTTCTACAAGTAGCTCTGTCGAGGCAGGTGGGACTGCTGAAAATAGGAGAAGCAAAGCTGGGCTTTATACATTTATTTAAATGAGACTCAGTTGCTTAATGGATTGAAAGGCTTGAAAGGCTATGTCTGAACTGTGGAATGAGGAGCTGGTGTCTGCTCTGCCTGGATTGCACATTGGGATGAAATCCAGGTGTGCAACTTTCCGGCTCAGTCTGAACATGACCCTGGTGCCCGTTGGAAGAGGGGAAGTTGGAACCTGGGATGCCTTTTTGACAGGTCCTCACCACAGAGCACTCAGGACATGGGCAGAAAAATGCATCATCTTGCTGGTTTTGTTGAGTTGTAGACCAAGCTTTTGTATTCATTCATGATCATGTGGTAATAATTAAGTAGCTTTCATTTGAAATTTGAATGTGTAAAAGCAGTTAGACTTAAAATTTATTTTCTCTCAGATGGGCTGATATCTGTAACACATTCATAGAAAAACAAGTTCATAGAAAACTTCTAGAAAAACAGCAGTAGTGACTGAGAAGACAAGCAAGCATTTAATGGATTATGAGTATTAATTTTTCCCATAGACGTGCCCTGTTTGGTCTGGAGAAGGCTTGGAGTGCAGGACGGGAGAAACTAAAGAAAAGTTTGTGTTACTTGTGGGTTGTATGGCTAAAGGAAACATTTTAGTATTCAGAACTCTTGGGCTGCCAGGCTCCTTAAACACCAAGTGAAAAAGAAAAGGTTTTAACTTGTTTTTTTTTTTTTTTAAGAAAAATAAAAGCCAGTAAATTTCAGAGCAAGAACTGATCTATAATCAGCAGGATTTTTCATTTGTACTAAATGTCTATGAGCATAAGTCAAAGCAAGTAACCATAGCTATAATTTGAAGATTCCCCAACCTGGAGTTCATCCAGCACCTGCAAATGAAGTTCTGCATTTCCAGATTCCCTTTTCCTTTAGTATCCATACAGTATTCCACCTTACAAAACGAGCCTCTTCTCTATACACCCATGTTGAGGCAGAGGAAAATGAAACTGATATTAAACCCTCATATGCAGGGGAATGGACAGTTTATTCCCGTGCAACTAGTCTGGAAGCTTTCATGCTGAACTACTGTTTATGAACTCTAAAGGAACTTATTTCAGTTGGATAATGGTTAATTTACAGCTAGAGCTTAAAAGGGCAGAAAAAGATAGCAGCACAATTGGGTTCAGTGCATGATGGGGAAAAATAAATATCTCACAGAAAGAGATATCTGAAATTCAGATCACATTGAGATGCAAAGAAAGCTGTGAAAAGCAGTAGGAGGGTGATTGTATTCCAATTAGATTTCTTCTGCTCATATAAAACAGGCTTGGACTGAAAGTTAATCATCTGATTTATGGATCTTGGGAGGAGTGAAACCCTATGAACTCCTGAACAATGAGAGGCAAATGATACGGAGAGGAAGAAAAATGGAATATTTCTGAGACTGTGCTTCTGGGGAAAAACAAAGACAACAAAGTCTAAACACGCTCTTGGTTTAAAAATTTACCTTCGTACTGTCCTCTTACACTCATGCTTGTCCTATACAAAAACATTGCCTTTTTGAGCAAAGCAGTCAAAAGCAACTCATGATTTCACAATCTTTTGGGCACATGATAAATATATTTCTACAAGGTTCCTGCAAGACCTTCCAGAGTTATGTTGCTGTGGTGGATTAGTTCATTTGTATGATTGGTCATAAGGAATCTGACATCTGATCTGAGCTTGTGTCACATGTAAAAGTGTGTCCATTCCTTAGCTGAATCCTTTAAAAGCATTCCATGTGCGAGTTGTATGAAAATTACTGCCAGCCAAAGGGGAAACAGCAGGATTTGTGTAACAGCCATGGGAGCACTCTCAGGTCAGTGACAGGAGGACTGCCTGGCACCAGCTAGTATCCACTTATATGCTCTTGTTTTTTCCTTCAATTAATCCCTCAGTAACTGGCCCTCAGAAATATAATACCAGGGGCATTTGTGAAATGATCGAGAGAAGAGATGTGGTCATGTACCACAGATTCCCATTTCTTTCTGCCACTCTTGAGTTTCAGGCTCCTGCCCAGACCTGCTGCTGGGACTGATGCAGCAAAACTCAGTCCAAGAAGGACAAAGATGGCAATGGTAAACAGAGGGCAGTACTCTCAAAACTTTTCAGCTTTTTTCCCTTCAGATGAAGACATATCTATGACCGGTAAAGTCACGCCCATGGTTAGGTCACTTATGTAGCATTTTCCACCAAGATAGATCAAATACTTTTCTTCACCAGCTTTTACTAATGCTTCTAGTTCAACCCTAAGCCAGGCTATCTCTAATCTGGAGTCCCCCTGCACTGCAGTTCTCCAAGTGTCAGCCTGAGCTCTCAGTGGGTTATTTAGCTGGATTATAATGCAGGATGAATGCCTGGCCCAGACACCCAGGTAGAACCCCAAAGTTTGCAAGCTGACATCTGGGCATCGGTTATTAGAATCATTTTACGTCTTTAATGAACACGTTCCAACTTGAAGTTCTTTACAGCCTCCAGGTGGTGGGAATACTCTCTTTACCAAAAAGGACCTTTCCCCTGGTTTCTGTGTTAGTGCACAGAGTGCTGAGACAAGGTCAAAATTTGGGTCCTGATTTTCATTTCCTGGTCTGCATACCAAATACATAAACCTTTTCCAAAGAGCTGTTGTTAATTTTCTATCTTAACTTACAGACCCAGTGCAGCTTCCCACCTTTCAGTGGGAAAGGACTGATATCTCCTTCCCAGCCAGAGACAAGCACTGACATATATGCTAACATTTTTCTGCTGCTGCTCTGCTCCTGTGCAACAGGAAGCTGAGCTTACTCCCTAATTGATTATTTCTATATTCTTAATAGGGACTATTTGAAGTCTGAAATTGTCTTTAGCAGCCATCTGTTCCTTATGCTGCTCCATACATGCCCTCATCCCTGACCTGAAGTAACCATCCTTTCTTCAAGCAAAGGAGGTTTAAATATTCATGCTGGCTAGGTCTTGAAGAAACTCTTAATTGGTATCACAATCTCCCACACAGAAGTGGTTTATTCCTCCTTTACACTCTCAGCATTTGAAATATTTACTATAGTCAATGAGGACACATCTTGCCTCACAGGAGATAAAATCTACTTCTTGAAAAAAATTTCATGTGTTCAAGCTTGCATTTCTGAAGAGCACTGAAACTTCCACCACTTGAAATGCAAAATGAGACATACCCAAGACAGCACTGTTGGCATGTTAGGCTAATTTTGTATTTTTTTTGATTGTAACTGCACTGCCACTGGGGTCACATAGGGAAGGAGTAGAAATCCTGGTGATGGGAAAGCTATATTCACTCCTGTTTTGAATTCCTGAGTTCTCTCGTTCATCCGTTCTTTCTGGTAACTGAGAACTGAGGACTTGAACCAGCACTGGCATCCTGTACTATCTGAGATGCCCCAAGGTGGGTATCCAGCCTGGGATTCAAGTGCCACCCCATAAAGACCCCCAGTCCTCAGCCAGATCCGCCAGCTTTGCAGGATGCTCCCAACAACCCACACTGAATCGAACTGTGAACCCTGAACCCTCTTCCCCCAGCTGCACCACCTCATCTCCTGTTCTTCAAATGGAACAGCAGACACAAAGAGCTAAAATGTTGGTGCAATTCATGAGCTTCCTTCTTCAAAAGAAATTGTAAACCCCACCACCTAGTCATAGCAATCTGCTGAACAAGCACCTAGTGTAGACCAATAAACGAAAGGAAACTCAGGGGTCAGTACAGGTCATTATTTTCACATACCTTTGAATAATGAGGGCATCACATGTCAGCCAGAGGAGAACAAAATGTCACATTCTCCAGCTAAAGGTCATCATCGGTCATAGGTCATGGAAGGGAGGCCAGGAAATAACCTATGAGGTTAGGATGAGTGCACAAAGAAAGGGCAACAAATGTCAATGAAAGCATGCAGCTGTTGTGAGATGAAACAACTGAGGCACCCTTTTGTGCTGACACAGGCTTAAAAAATGTCTTTGCTGACTTTTTTTTTTTTTAAGCTGGCACTTTTATAGGACATTGACATTAATGTACTCAGCCCTGAATTGGCCTTTTCTGAAAGCAACAGTTTGGAAGTTAAGTGCAGCATTTTCCAAAGAATCATAAGTATGACATTTTTATTTCAAGTGATTGATGTTACAGCGGACTTCTAGCACCAAATTCTAGTTTGATTCTCAATCATTGCATCTGTGCAATGTGATAGCAATCAGAAACAAATGGAGGTGGCAGCCTGCATTGCAGAAAGGTCTTCTGGAAACTCTTTCTGCCTTTACCAACAGTCAGGTGTGTAATTTCATGTTTAATTCATTGCATTGCATTTATCTGATTGTTTTAATTCATGGGTTTCAAAAAAAGGTTGATTTGCCCCTGCAGTGGTGACAACCACTTGCAGGGTAATCATACAGGGAAAATAATAATGAACAGTTCAGGAATGTGTGGAAATATGTCCAAACTGAGAGACAATTTCTGATGAGTGAGCTGCACACTTGACTCATCAGTCTTTTCCTTTCTCTTTTGCTGAACAGCAGCACAATATCATTTTCTCTTGTCACTGTGGGTATAAACCTGACAGTCTTCATGAAATAACATGATGAAGCCAGGAATGCACGTCAGATGAAGGATTTCTGCATCTCTCATGACTATATCCTGGACAACACATGCAAAGAGACTCTCAAAAAAACCCCCACCAGACCAGGAACATTTTGCATTGATATCTTCACTGTGGCTGGGCAACTTTGCAGGATGAAAGCCTTCAAAAATGGCTTAACTCATTATGAGGTGCCCATTGGGAAATATTTTATATTTACAAGAAATTACAGAAAAATGAGAGAGTGTCATCCAGAGATAGGAGAATGGTAGACTGGAATATACAATTGCTGCCTTTTATTTTAAATTCTTTCAGTTGGTTATTTTATGACATAAGACTGAGATAAAGACCCTCTCTCTGCTTCAGTACTGCTTCCTGATCAAAGTACACTGACATCTGTTTGGAAATTCTCAGGTGATACTAACTTTCAAATTATTCCTGTTGCTGACTTGGCAGTCAAGTTTTTCTTCAGCGGTTCAATAGTTGAGGTGAAGAGTTGGTTTCTCAGTTCACTTTATGTTTAATAAATTGTTGAAAAACAAAACAAGAAAGCATCCCAGCTCAAGGGTTCCAGTTTTGCTCTTTACAGTCATCATTTGCTGCAATTTCTCACCTGAATCACCACTCACACCCATTTTTTTTTTTTGCTAAATTTCCAAAACCCATTTTGTTTATTTCTTTGTTTGTTTGTAGGTTTTGATGAGCTCAGACTTAGTTTTGCAAAGATGCCAACGCCTGCTCAGATTTGCACACCACTAATAGACCTAGGAAAGCCACAAATATAACTCAGTGCAAGCTCTCCAAAATCTGGACGTCAATGCTTTAGTCTCTGTCTGTAACAGGAAATTTAAGGGATTTTCCCTGCAAATTTCAGCAGGAGTGCGTAAGAATGAGGCAATCTATGCAAATTCCAACGGACTGAATAATCATTTCATCAGACTATATTCTGACTGGGCTTATTTACAAGCTGCATTTATTTTAATTATGTTTTCTATCTATTCACTCTTCCTTATTTTGGGTGTGTAATTGGCCACCTAAGAAACCTGCCATTCTTTCAGCTGCCAGGTTGACTGAATTAGAGAAAACACTTCTCAGGCAGGTTTGAATGAAATGTGTTTGCAAGAGTATTTGAGTTTAGAATACACTTTCTCCAACATCCCCGTAAACAAAAGCCACTCTGAATAATGTTAAGGGAGAAGAGGCTGTAACATGTCCAAATGTGGCTGAATTGGAGTTTCAGAGTTCACAAACATTCCCACAAAGCATTTACCCATTACTCCTTACATCTATGTGTAATTCTACTCTCAGTTAACTCAAAGATTCCAGGGCTTTTTTATTCTGAGTACGTGCAAAGCAGTATCCAAGAAACCTCCTTTCCTATCACAGTTCTGTGCTTTTCCTACTCTGTTTAAACAGATCAGCTAAATTACAAGCAAAATGAACTGGATTTACGGTGTCGGAAGTTAATAGTCCACGCATCAGAGATTTGCTTTTCTTTTTATTACTTAAGACCAAAATAAGTTAATTTTGGTTAGAAATATTTTAGGAAAATACTAAATAATGCCCAAATCCCAAAGAGTTCTTAGGTTTGTTGGGTTTTTTTGGGTGGGGTTTTTTGGGGTTTTTTTTGTTTTTTTTTTTTGTTTTTTTTTTGGGTTTGTTTTTTTTTTTTTTGAGTAGGATTTGCCACACCTGAATTCTGATTCAGCAGAATCAATAAATAAATAAGATTGTCTTTGGGTTGCAGAAAACTGCAATCAGCATGCTGCCATGACCCATTGAACAAGCTAAGGGCAGCAGCCAATGCAGTCCATTTCATTGTCATTACTGGTATTATGGTGACTCTGGGCAACACCCAAGGAAGGTGAGTCAGAACTCTACAATAAATATTGTAGATCAAATGCTGAAGAGGCTTCGCCCTTACAAGTACATTATATAATACTAAATATATATACACTAGTGCTGAGTTAAAAAGAAGTCAGTGACTTTAACATGTCATATCTATATGGAGGTCATTGAACCTTCTTTGAAAAGTCATTTTTTTCTAATGTCATCTGCTTTTCTCATGATTTTTACCCCTCAACCCATATAAAATGAATGGGTATTCAATCTTGAACTAAGCATGCTTGCAATGATTGAGATATGTCTAAGGTCAGAGCTTACAAAAAATTCATAAGGGAAGCAGCAGACAAAAAAGAGAGGATTTTTTTTAAGAGAGTTCAGGAGCCTCTGTATGAATTGGGCATGACATATTCATGTTACTGACTTCATTTATTTAATGTGGCTCCAAATAATTGATATCAGTACAGTGATAAAAGTATAGAGACTTCACTGCCAGAATTGTGATAATGAAGAGCCTCCCTGCTGATTTCATTCATGGGGCTGATAGTCTGCTGGGAAGGACCTCTGATGAAAACTGGGCTGCAGCAAATGCCATAAAATAATCAAAGGCACAGAGCCCTTTACCTGAGGGGAGCTCAGTCAGGGAGTGATTCGGGACAGCAGAGGGAAAAAAGGGAAAATTGCATTAGCTGACAAATGGCACAGCTTTTAAAAGAATCTGATCCAAACTGTGAGGACTGCGTTATGTACTGAAATCTTCCACATCTTTGGGAACAGATCAAATTACACAGCTCCAGCAGTTGGTTAACTGGTATACCAACAGTGCTTCTTACCTCACTGAATGCAGCCCAAACTTACTCTATCCTCATCCACCAGCCATTTGCTCTCTGTGCCTCAGACCCTGAGCTCTCAGAAGCAGTGGCTGTCTGTTTGTTATATGCTCAGCACAATGGGGTCCCTGTTTGGGCTGTAGAAAACAATCCTGTAGGCTCAAGGCAGCCATGCAGTGCTGAAACACAGTTAACGTCAAGAATCCTAGAAAGGAACTGAATATTAATATGAATCTCAAATCCTTTCTAAGCAAGGACATAATTTGTCAACTCTGCTCATTTGTTTCACTTCATGTAAGTGTGTCAATGCTTGATTAAAATTCATAAATGTGCAGCAGAGTTACTGGATAAATGTTGAGTTATTGTTTACATATCAGAGTGCAGTGAAGGCAGGAGCCTGGTTGTGGAAAACTGTGTCAGGAGGAAAAGACCATGGTATGAGTCACTGCCAGGACAGACTCACCAAACAATCCACAATGTCCCTGTGCAAACTCTGCTAGTGATTAATGATCTGTTACAATACAAAAAAAAAAAAAAGAAAAAAGAAAAAAGGAAAAAAAAAAGAAAATAAGAAAAGGCACATTTTACTTACAGTTCATGTTTACTGAGCTTCAGCTTCCAGTGACTGCATGTCTTGATGATTTTTTTTCCTACTAGATAAAAGCTTCTGCCATCGGAAATCTCTTGCTTGTGTGGGTGATTGAGAATTATCAAGTTGCTTAAATTCTCCCTGCTGTGCTTTCTCTTCATTATATCTACGTTACCCAGCTCTCTTTATATCTTCAGATGCAAAATCTGGGTCACAGCACTATGTGTCTTCCAGACTTGAAGTTACTACCCAGTGTTTAAGGAGAAATCTATCCCAAAACTCTTCCAAAACTGCACATCATCAGCTCCAGTAAAAAACTTGTCATTAATAACCCCTTATCATCTTAAAATAAAAGGCACTTCAGGTGAGTTCACAGGCACCTACAACTCCTTCCAAAAATGGGTGGCTGGGATGTGCCCATGGAAGCCAAAGTCACAGCTGTTGTGTGCAGTTACAGGTCACACATACTGAAGTGGATGTAGAATTACAAAAGGTTTTCTGCTCCTGGAGTTTAACTTGATTTTTTTAATCATGTACCTTGGTTTGCAGTGTTCTTTCAATTGGACAGATGGACAATTGTGGAACAGTGCTGTATGTATGTTTGGAACAGAGTTTGAAAATGGTCTGGGATGACAAAGATGGAACTATTGCAAATGTGGCTCAGAAATGCCATCTGCAACTGGTCTTTGGGAAAAGGATTCACAGAGAGATGTTTACAGCACTGAATCTCAGTATGGGACAGAACTGCAACAAACATTGGGAGACACCTTCTCATGACTGAGTGAGAACAAAATCATCAACACAAATAGGGAACACACATTGTGTGCCATTGCACTAACACCGTGCTTGCTGCACTTCTGTTGACAGAGCTTTCTAATACAGGAGGGAGAAAATTTGGGCAACAAAGGCACAGTGTGATGTGCATGTAACGATACCACTGCTCTTGTCTCTGTTCTTTAAAAGGAAGAAATTTAGACACTTCTTCCCATTAGTTAAGCTGTTGCACTTGTAAGACCTGGGCCTTACCCAGAGTGCAAGATTTATATTGCTGAGTAAAAGAGGGCCAGGGAGCCACTAAGCACAGGCTCCAGGCTGGGGATGCTGCTGAACTGATCATTCACATCTGTCTCTTTCTGGCACCTCTCCGATGAACTCTGCCCAGGGACAGTTTGGATTCTCTTTTGGAGGTTGCTCACCCCAGTGATCTTGGCTAACAATGACCTCACTGCACTGAGTCTGACTTGCTCCAGCCTACACAGTCCTCTGCTGCACCTTTACACTCTCCCCAGTATGACAACCCTGTGGCAAAGCCCTAACTCAGCTTTTGGGTGCTCTGTGGCACTGCTGCAAATGCTCTCAACCAGTGACCCTGTCCCAAACAGCATGAGAGGCACCCCACAGGGCTGGGGACAGAGGACCAAGTGTAGTGATGGAACAGCCAGTCTGCTGTGGTGGGCCAACAGCCCTAATGACTGTAGGAGCGAGCCAGTCAGGGCCATTCCACCTCTTGTGCCAGGTACTGTCCCCTGGCTCTCCTTTCCCTGGTTGTGCAGAATCATCCAAACTGTCCAAAGGCCAAACTCAAAACTCCATGGCTATCCAGCGAGGAGGTCTGTGTTAAATGAGTACATCTGAGGTTAGGCATTCACCTGAGAGCAAGAGCATTCTCTAAGAGAACTTCAGCATTATGTTATGATAGCTATGTCTATTCCTAATCCAGCCAGGAGAACTGTAATGGTTAATTTACAGTGATGTAGGCTGTTTTCATTAAAACCATTTCTCCCTGGCAAATCTAATTATGACAAATTATTTGAATAGATAATGAGAAATAAATTATTTTATTTGAATAAATAACAATAATGTAATTGTAACAACTGCAATTGAAAAGCACAAGAACACCACAGCCAAGAAATGCCTTTCTTTTGAAATATTATACACAAAACATTTTGCTTTATTAAAAAAACCCCAAAAAACAAAAAACCAGCCAGTATTAGAAATAGAATATAAAAGGATCCAAGGAAGGAGCAAATGTCAACATATTTGGATTTAAACATTTTGGGCAAAGTAATTATCTTCAGTACTTATTTTTTCCCAATGTTTGGATTATATTTTGGGTTTGTCCCCACTTAATTTAATGTGGATACTTAATATGATCTTTTATATGTCAAAATTTTTCAATCCTGACATTTTTAATGGAACGGAAAATCCATTTGACAATCGACTTTAATTTGTACGCTTTTGAATTGTTGTATCAGCTTTTGGCTTCTCGCTCATAATGTCACTTAGCCATGGCACTCTTCGTTCTTGAAAGAACAACTATTACAAATACACAATACTTTTAAAACACCAAAGGGTAGGTGAGCACTGTCTGTGTTCCCTTGCATAAACTGTCTACAGAAACAGGGCACAAGGAAAAACAAAAACATCAGCTAGAAGGCTTCTCCAGGGCAAGCTCCTGTCCATTTCTCCTTGCTGTGCTCACTCCTTGAGCAGGAGCAGTCAACACAAGCCAGCTCCAAGGAAATCACTGCCGCTATCAGGCTGGCTAACATCAAACTGGTACCCTACAGATTAAGAGCCTGATGCAATTTCATCTTGAAAGTGACTAAGTCAGGACTTGGAGTGATTGCTCTGGAAAGCAGAGGTTCAGCTAAAACTATCTCCAGTTGCCAGTAATGTATTGATTTAGTATGCCAGCTATAGCATCGATTATCTTCTACCTGATTCAGCCCTTGGATTTCTATCTACTGGAAGAGCAGAAAACCCTCTCTCCTGAAAATTATTTCTGCATCCTCCCACCAAACAATCCCCCTTCCAATTTAAGGAAAGCTTCTCTATAGTCAGAATCACTTCAAATGGCCAGAGTTTAATGTTTCTCAAGCAAGGTTTCCAGCAAGGGTTGCACATATTAATAGGGTCAATTGAGGGCACACCTGCAAATGCAAGGGTATTGACTATGGGCAAGTTAACCTCTCTGGGCATGATCTAACCCATCCAATCCACTGCCCTTTTCCCCCTTAGTAATAAGGCAGCCGGGCTGCTTAAGGAATTTCTTTTAATTTCTTTTACATTATGGACATTTCCTCCTAATGTTACTATATGTTAGATTTGCTAAACATGAGTGTAGTAGTTAGATCATTTTAAAAAGCTAATTGTATTTCTTGTGCTGATGAATTATTCATAGATAATCATATAAATCCACTCTCCACACTGATGTTTTACTTTGCATACTAATCTGAACATTTTGCATTTTCCAGGTTTTGATCTACAGATGATCTTTGATATTGACCTATTCACGAATATAGGGGTTTAGTTGCCCTTAGTGTTCTGGGTTTTTTAATGCAGCCAAATAGTGAACACATTTAATCAATATATGATACAGGCTTTGTCTCAGGACATCTTGTCCAATAAATCCTCTGGTTGATACTTACCAAGGGTCTTCAAAAGATTTGCTAAGGACTGATGTAGATATCTCTGCAGGTGATACACAATACCTGTGTACCAGATTTCACACCCTAAGTTTACTCTGCAGTTTTTCAACTAATTTAATGCACTCAGAAGCCCCAGAAAAGCAATAGAAAGAGAAGGATGTTACCTTGATCTAGAGAACAAAGCACTGGCAGTTGTATAATGCTAGGGGCAGACTGAACGTCATCATACATTTGAGGCAATGCATGTAGTCATTATGTCCAATATCTGGTCCCTCCTGTGCTAGAAACAGTTTATGTTTCCAAGGTTCTCAGCAGTTTCAATCAATACAATAGCTTAAAATTCAAATAGTGAACAATCTGTGTTGTTTAATTTTTTAGGATTCAGTATTGGATAAGAGTAAGTTAAAGCTGTGTCACGAGAAGCAGTTCTGTGGAAATTTGACTAGTAAGCCTGCTTTTGCAGCAGATTTGTTATTTGCAAACCCCAGTCACAGCAAGCTTTGCCCAAGAGGATTCCTACTGGAACTACTTAATATTATCAAGCTGGTGGTTAAAAGATATACTGAAAATTACACCATAGTTTATACATTTGCATCATGATTTTATACCATGTTGAAAGCAGAATATTTTTCAGTAATACAGGGATCAGGCTTTTTTAATGGGAATGATTAATCTTGAAGAACAATGAAACCATTTTCCAACAAGGTTTTTCTGAAATAAAGAGATTTCCTAAAAGAAGTCTGCTGTCAGCCTGAGGAGCTGAGGTGTATGTAGTCCATGGGGTGGAGAAACAGAAAGTGAGCTTTCCCTGAAAAAGCAAGCTGTGTAATCCTGACCTGGTGTTGTTGATAGGAGGCTCTTCCTGACTTCTGGAAATGCAAATCTGACAACAGCTTTGCCTGTTATGAAAGCATAATTAGCCCAGAGGGACAAATTTTTAGGGGATTGCAAGATTTGCCGGTCTTTCAGACCAATCACTTGAAATTTGACCATTTTCATTTTCAGCATTGAAGTCTCCCACCCTTCAGAAACATCAGAAGAGATTTTGCAGAGGTAAAAAATCACTGCTACACAGCTGGCTAGGTGAATAGCATTCAAGCAACTTCTGCTAACATGCACAGGTTTTATGATCATGCCTATAACCAGGGGGTTGAGGGGAAAATGTTAATTAATCTGAAGGAAAAAATATTGCCAGAGGCCAGCTGCTGTCTGAATTGATAGAGTAGCTCCAGCACTGTAATTTGCAAGCTGTAGATCCAGCAAGACTCCTCTCCACAATTTTATCTCTCAGGCACCCCAGGAGTGCTTTAACTGCTGTCAGGGAAAAGCTCAATTCCAACAATAACTTTCTTGGTTGAGAGGGTGGCCAGAGCAAGGGTCTGTCTGCAATGTGGCTGCAAACTGGCTGGGGATGTTGGCTTTGTCTCACTATGAACTGTGTGCTATTGTTAACAAGCACCCTATGAGCTTGTACCAGGGTGTGGAATTCAGTCCCCAGCCCTTCCATTCATTCAGCAGGCCCAGGAATAACAGGTGCTAAGGGAAAGAAAGGGGATACAGCAATGAGGATGATGAGGCTGCACCTCCATCATGCAGAGATCTGATTTGATTATAGAACTTCTCCTGCAGAAGGTGGTATCTGAGAGAAAAGAGCCTAGCCTGGCTTTCAGGTCCCTCAGGAGCACTGCTGAGGAGATAGATCTTGTCAGTGAAGTTTGGCATCTTCCAGACTGTAAATATGGATGTTTCATTGAAGGTTTAAGCATTTCCTTTTCAGATTTCAGTTCTAATTCTTAGACTTTTTATGCATAATTTTACCCTTTGAGCAGTTGTGTCAAGCATAGCACTAAACAATTCACTCACTATTTCAATAATATGGTCTCTCTAATCACTGAAACAAATGAACCAAAGTAACTTTCAATTTAACTTCGATCCTTATCTTTCAGCTTGCTTAAACTTCCTAATCCTGTGCCTTTCCAACATCAAGAGCTCTAAGCCTAAAGGAGTTGCATTTCATAGACATATCTGGACAAGAGAAGCTTATCTCTTTAACTCAATACCTGCCATATTGGTAAGCCTAAAAATACATCTATTTGGATCAGTATACATTCTATAAACAAATTTTAAACATTAGAAAATTAACCACTTTAAACATTAGAAAATTTCTCTGATAATTTATCACATAATCTTATATTATTAACTTTTGGAAAGAGCTAAATACATAGTAATGAGTCTGATATCTAATCTAATATTGCATCATTATTTTAATATGTGACAAGGGTTGCATGTTAAATTTCTGTCATCTCAGAGGGACTTGTTTATAGGATTTCCAGAAGGAGAATGAAGGGCCCTGCAATCAATGGCTTTGATGCTGAGAAAGAGTCACCAGGAGGTCACTCTTCGACAGATAAATGATGAATTTTTAAGGGCGATGCTTTATTCTGTGACCTTTTGACTTTCAGAACTGCCCTTGTAGCAGAGAGCCACAAGCTTCAGCAAATAAGTGAAATGTGAAAAACAGAAAACAAGGCTTATTATTTGACCCGCTTGTTGGGAAAAGCTTTTTGTGTGTCGACTAAGAAAATCCTTGGATTGGGGTTGTTGCTTTCTAACCAGCATCAGAAAATAAAGCTTGCATTATGTCAAACTCGTCCTAATGACTGGGACTCTTCATGTCCGTGTAAAAGCAGCACAGTTTGACCAGGCCCATGAGGTAATGTACAGTAAATAGAGGATGATGTTAGAGAAGAGATCTTGCTGACAGGAATAATGTGATTCAGCTGCTAATGACTCAGGGCTTTAAGAAGTGTTTTGGAGCCGACTTCAATTTACAATTCTCCTTTGAATTGCACTTGCTTATCATTAAAGCCTCCCAGCTGAAAGCCTCTCTCGTACACCTCAGGACAGGAGAGCATCCTGCCAGGAAGAGATGGGGATAATGTTTCACTCAGAGTGATAAATACTCCCACATGCACAATAAAGCCCCAGTTGCTATGGATGGGCTCTCCCTGGCCCACCCAAGGTGATGGCCAGCCCCTCCTCCAGCAGCCCTGCCAGCCCCTGTGTCCCTGGAACTGGGGTACACCTGGCTGTTCCTCTTGGCATTTCTGAACTTTGGTCATCTTCAAAAACAATCCCTGCTGTGCACCCATCTTTTCCTGCTCAAATCTGAGGATTATTTCTCCATCTTGAGTCTTTCTCCTAGAAACTGGGAAGGCTGGTTGCTGCTAGGGAGGATAACGGGGTTTTCCTTCTTTTCCCTGCAGTTCTCCCAGTCTCAGCACTTTTATTTTCAGTGCAGCCCAGGGTCCTCTCTGGCCTCCCAGCCTTGCCTCTCACACCAGTGTCATGCACATCTCTGAGAGGTGAAAGAGGCACTCCTAGTGATTTTGGTTGGTGTTTTTTGTATCCAGAACTTTCAGTGTCCTGTGTTTTCCAAAGCTGGTTACTGTATAGAGAAAGAAAACAGGGAATCAAAATCTCCCGAAAGGCTGAGCAGGAACAGGGAGGAGAAGACTGAAATGAAACATTCCTCCTGCAGAGCAATTCCAGCATTTCAGATTTTTTTTTGTCCATCTCTGATAAAAAAGAAAAACTACACATAACTACAGTTCCCTGCAGAAAAACGTATTTCCAACCTCTACAAATAATTGAGAAAAACTAAAATATGTATTTCCTGATTACTTAACTAAATATTTCCTAACACTTTTCTTATAGCACCTTACCAAGCTGCTCCTACAAGACAAAAAGCCTGTCAATATTTAAGCTGCACATTTTTGTTCTTCTTGATTTTAGTGAGATTCCTCTCAGGTCCCAGAAAAATGGAGAATAGAGCTATTGAAAAACTTCTGCTACAGCCTGGGCTGCTGGGCCCTTAGCCATGTTGCAAAACCCTCAAAACTTTGTGGTCTCGTAAGTCTGTGGTAGTCTATATGGAAGGATCATCCTGGAAATCTTGACCCTAGAAATCTGGATTCCTTAGCAGCCTGTAGGCAGGAAGCAAAGCAGTTTCCAGTGGACACCTTTTCTAGCACAGCTTCATCTAAATTCAGATATTTATGAAAAAATCCTGCTATTGACAGTTTTACATATTTAATAGAAAAGAAAACCAGACCTGATTTTATGGAAGTTTCCAGATATCTCTATGTATCATCTGGATGGAAAAGAACCACGAGTGTCTGCAAAATCAGAGACCAACTTTTGAAATATTCCTCACAATAATAATGTTTCCGTTTGCCTAGCTATAAATTGTGAACAGCTTAGATGAACATTGGGCCTCTCAACCTCATTAACATCTGAAGTGTGCTTGAGCATCACTGGATGTGCAAAGAATGTTTCTCTTCATGCCTGCAATGGGAGATGCCTTGTTTGTGATGCTCTGTGAACCTCCAGACCTCACTCGACTGACTTAAGGCTGTAGTTGGATGGTTATGATGTCTTAGGGAGATAACTCAAACTCCCCAAAGCAGAAAATGAAATTGAAACCTTTTTTTTTTCATGTGGTGTCTTATGAGTAGGTGCTGTGGGTGTTACGTGTAAGTACAGGAGACTTGTACTTCTGGAAAATACCTTTAGCACAGTCTGTGTGGGTGAGAATGATTTCCCCGCAATCTTTGATTCTCTTATTTTTCTCAACCAATTATGGTCTTCTAAGATGAGACTGTATCAATGAGCATTCTTGCAAGCTGGGAAAGTTCATGTTCTGGGCTCAAGAGAGATGTGATTCCGTCCTTTCTGTCTGTAAGGGCTAATTAGTTACTCGGATAACACAGGAAAAGTCCTCAATTGCAATCAATTTACTCTCCATCAAAAAGTAAAATTTGTCATCTGAGTCCAGTCAAAGATCATATGTGATTCACTTCTGAAGAAGAGACAAAGAAAGGGGAAAAGCAGCATTCCTGTAGTAGTTACAGTTACCAAATCCCCTGCAACTTCTCCAACACTCTAATTTCTTTAAATGTGTTAGGAGCAAGCTTTTCCTGTCTGCCTGTCTATGTCTTCAGCTTGTAAAGGCAAAAGAAGGATTGCACCTCTTTCTTTTCTGCAAACTCAGCTCCCTCTAACTCCCTTCTGATGGAGGTCTTTGGGCAATACAATATATAAATATTTATTGCTCTGTTGCAAAAAGGAGTTTATTTCTCTTCCCAGGGGCATTGGCCCCATGAAACATTATGAGTTCCGAATATTTTACTGCACAGTTACTCCACTACATGTTCCACCTCTCTTTGTTATACAGCAGTTGAACATTACATTCCTCCTCAGGGATGCTGCATCGTTCTCATGCTTTTCTAGGGCACGTTTTTCTGGAGTCACACAGTTATTTTTTTACTAACTAGAGGATATAAACCTCAGTCTGCCAACAGTCTTTGAGGCTAAGTGTCTAAATTTGACCAAAGTGAGCAAACCATTTTCAAAACCTATTGCAATGAAGTTTGTGGTTATGTAGAGCTCTGTTTCACTGTACAGTCACCCAAGCCTTATACAGAGACACTTATGCTTCTAAAAGCCGAGGGATGCCTTCTCACTCAAGAAGAACTTCCATATAGCTGCTGGAGTCTTTGAGACTGCTCTTCTGGGCAGGAGTCAGTGGTGCTACAGTCACCTTGGCCAGTCTGAGACAGTTTTACTGCAAGAAGGACAACGACTGCTCCAGTCCTTGCTGCAGACTCGCTCAGAATGTATGGCTTTAAATAAACTCGGCAGGCCACTGTTTTCTGGCACGCCTCATAAATCTGCCTATATAAGTCTCAGTACATTCTGCCATCTATTACTCATGTCCATATTAGAGATAAAGTAATTCTCTTTGAAATTCCACTGCTGCCAAAAATTCAGCACATCATACTGCAGAATAAATACTTTTTCATGTTACACCCCCTTTATTTTTGTGTTTGACCCTTGTGTGGGAAAAGGTGGGAAAAGGTTGACAACTTCTCCTGTTTTTTGGGATGGCTCCTGCAAACTGTGTGGGCCCAGGTGGAAGGGGAAGAAACTGAATTTGCAACACCTTGTGAAGTGAGTAATACCTTTAGCACAATATTTTGGAATAATCCTTGCTCCTTTGGTATACACCCTGGAGCAAATGTGTGCCAAATTAAAATCAATTAGCAACACTGTGGGTGAATTATAAAAAAATCAGTTGCTTACACAAGCTTTAAATAAGATTTTGCATCTTTGATACAAACCCCACACTTCTCTAGAGACTTTGAGATAACTTTTGTGTGAAAGTTCTCATCTGGAAAATTTCTTAATTTCAGGTTTCTTTCATTCCTTGCAGCTTGGGGACACCTTGCCTTTTCTCCAAGTCCAGAAGCCTGCAGAACAGAGGCTGCAGACGCCCATCAGGAAAGCAGGCAGTGCTGTTCAGGTACTGAGAAATGAATCTAATCACTTTTGAGATCCATTTTAGGCTACTAGGCAAAGCTTCAGCCATTTCCCTTACTTGTGCCGGTGTGCTTTCTCTAATTAGAGAGGTAGGTTAAGCTATCTTCTCATGGCAGCAATTAACACTTGCAGTGACTGCCAGACAATTTTGTAATGATTCAGGAAGAGCATCCAACTTCAGAGAGTGTTCCTGTACTTTCTCAGAGATGAAAGTTCACATCCCAGTGAGGAACAAGCCACTCCAGAGTGCCATTAGACCAGTCTTGCTCACAGTGCACATCATGCTGTATATTAACATTCTTGCCATAAATAAAACATTCAGTTTATCCCATGCATCTGATTTTCACATCTAAGTGAACAGCCTTGGGTTAGAGTTGGGGATGTAGACAAAAAGCATCACAGCAAAGGTAGACAATAGACTACTCCACTTAATTCAGTGCAAATTAATCTTCCCTGTAGCAGTCTGCTGCAGTGAAATTCACCCATTTGGCTGCCATGTAAACACTGAGACTGCATGTAGCAATGCTAACAAATAGTTTCAGGCACTTATTTACAGAACCTAACAGAAGGAAAAACCAAACAAAATGTCTGTACACTTGCTGTTTTTGTTATATTTGTATGCCAGACAGTTTCTTGTCTCCTGCCATCTCAGCAGTGATTCTGTGTGTCAAGCAATAGAAGCAGAGGAGCATTGCTTTGTCACCATGGCATGCATATTTGATAATCCACTTGTGCTCCATAGTACTCTTCCTTTCAAGAGATTTTAAGGGGAATCACTTCAGATACATGCAGCTGTTGTCCTGCTTCTTCGTGGATTCCTCTCTTTGTCTCCATTCACTATGTGTCAGAGCATACTTCACCTCATGTGCTTCTTTTAGGAGAGGTATGAACCATAATTAGGTGTATGTGGCAATAGCCTGCTGTTAAGACATGTTTACACATTAACTTTTCGAAAATACAAATGTATAATGTGATTTTATAATAGGAAGAGAGGCTGGATCACTTTTTATTTTCATTTGTTTTGGCGTGACTTAATGGTACCTGCCATCAGCCTGAATTAAATAAAGTTGAACAAATTTTAAACTTAGATAAGTGTTTACATATGTACTTGTATATGTTTATCTGGATTGTTTAAAACTGCATCATGGTCAAGGCTTCTGCTGATCCTGTACTATCCCAATGAACTCTGTAGACACAAGTGAAAGAAGAATGTGACTCGTGATACTGTATTGGCAAAAAGAAAAGGATTGTTGCAAGGAAATTCAGAATAAAAATGCAAATAAAAACTGAAACCAGTCATCTTTTAGTAGATGCTGTTCTGGAAATCTTTACCCCCAAAGTGATAAGCAAGTAAAGACAGGATTGTAATGAAATCATAACCAAAGCTTCTGTAATTTGCCAAAAATATAACATTTAATAACATTAAGTGACAACAATCTTGAAATTCTAATAATTTAAAGCCATCCACATTCAGAAACAGGTTGAAAAATAACAGTGCAAATTGATATGATTCATGTAAAATTCTCCTGGTCTGTCTGGAAAGGGTATCCTGTTAAATGAAATATCATTGAAAGCCCCCTGCAAAGCAGCAGCCAAGTGATACCTAGGATCTAGCCACATTTTGAAAACACATCTACTACTCAGAATGGAATTCAATGAACATGGTTAATTCACTGTATATTCCTAAATAGCTAGACTGTGTCCCTAACACAAACAGCGGAGGGCACATGGAAGAGCTGCAAGTAGTCAAGTCAGCCAAAAAAAAAAAAAATGGATTAAAGTTTTAGCAAGTGGGCTAGAAAGAGCATAGGTCTCAGCCCAGCTAGATTCCAAAGACAGTAGTAAGACACTTTAATTACATGATTGATGTGGGCTTCAAAAGCAGGCACCAAATCCACAATGACCCCAAGGTCACAAGCATTATCTGAAGGATAAAAGAAATACCACAAATGGAAACTACCACAGATGACACCTGAGACCTCTGTGCCAGTGAACTAATCAATAGCAACTCAGTTTTGTCTGTGTTAAGTTTAACAAAATCTGAAGTTACCCGTGATTAAATATCACAGAGGCAATTACACAAAACATCAAACTTCTTTGTAGGCTCTGAAGGGACTGAGAGGATATCCGAATATCATCTGCATACAAATGACACAGCAAACAGGGCAGCTGAATACTGTTAAGGAAGAGAAGTATATAAATAGAAACCAAAATTGAAACATAGCAGAATCACAGCCTTCCTAAAGAATGGATTCCCTCCAGCAGAACTGAATTTTATCAACATCTATGAAACAGTGAAGACAAACTAGTCCAAGCTCCCAAATGGAATAAAAGAAAGGCATTGGAAAATATATGAGCTGCTAAGTAATTTAAATATTTTATTCACCTTCATTAGTACATCTGGAAGCAAAAACTCCCGGTGAAAGAAGTGGCTGTATTCCATTTAAAAGGAAAGGCTTAATGTATGTAGATGTACCAGTGATGTGCTTGGCCTCTCTTTGTAGACATCTGAAGTATTGTTAAATTGCAATAACGCACTAATATGGGAAGACAATCTCCGATCAATGATTTTGTCTCTTGAAAGGCAGGGCAGCAATGACTTCCAGCATCTCATCTACCTCTGGAATTAGAAAAAGGCCAGGCACTGACAGGAAGTGGAGCTAGGTCATGGTTGAAGGAGTGAGAATAACTTTGTGCACACATTCAGGCCAGATGGAAGCTCCACTTGACAGGGAAAACATCAGGACAAGACTAAGAAGAACAAGCAAAGGTCTGCGAGTGGGAAAAGTTCCAGACAAATGGTGGCAATGGCCAAAAAAATCTAGGCCATTTCCAAAATTTAATGTGGGAATTAATAATGACTTATGGTTGTAAAACTGATGTTAATTAAAGCAATTTTAGCAGTATCCTTATCACTTTGATTTGATGCTATTACAGCTAGCTGGGAAGAGCATACAAATTACCCAGAGAAGGACTTTTAGCTCACCTATGGGGTTTTTTTCCTATTATGTTTGCATTTCTTGACCATGTTAGTGCAGGATCTGAGCCAAAACCAGTCACAATGGAATATGGATAGAGGATGAAAACTTACTAAAATGTAGAGAGATGGCAAGGAAGGATTGTAAAAGATTTCAATAGAAAGCAATGTCAGGGATGACAGCTTAAAATTATCTCTGAAGTAAAAAGTTCAGAATATCAGGCACCTACTTACATAGAAACCTGTGTATAAAGGCTTACTGAGGATTTTATATTGTTTTTTTGGGGGGTTGGTTTTGGTTTGGTTTTTTGTTGGTTTTTTTTTTTTGTTTGTTTTTGTTTGGTTGGTTGGTTTTGGTGGTTTTTTGGGGTTTTT
>VZSR01003209.1:1771545-1797936 GCA_013398615.1 Brachypodius melanocephalos
TGGTTTTTTTTTTTGGGAGAGAGATCTAATTGATCCCAAATACCAAATACGGAGAAAATAAATGTAAAGACAGTTGTTCCTAAAAAAATCAATACTTGGTTTCTAATAATTCAGGACAGAGAGGCGGGATCAACCATGGACCATATGTTTCCTCCGCCACCTTGATTTAGTGGCAAAAGTTGACCTTTGCTCTTGGGTTCGAAAGTCCAGGCCTTCTGCGAGCTTCCATAATGAGATGTCAGCTGTAATGCAATAACGTAATGAAACTCAGGTGTGGATTTAGCAGGACAGCCAAGGGGGATGTGACCTCCCTCTCTCCCTGCCATTCCCCTTCCTCATGCATTCTGCCTGTCCACCCCCATGCCAGCACTGGGAATGGGGTTGCCTGCCTCCAGGTCCTGGAGGTCCTTCTGTGAGCCCAATAAGGAGGCAAGAGAGGCCTAGATCCTGCAGGAGAAGATCCAGGGCTCAGTTGTCCTGCATGGATCAGGTAGTGCTGGCCCTTGGAATGGTGCTATCAGCCTATCAGCCTCTGCTGTCTTCAGGATTAGGTGCAGAACAGGCTGTGAGAGCCTGGTGAGACTCAGAAATACTTCCCAGCTCCAGGCATACTTTGCAGACATATTACAAATAGTGAGCGCAGAATGTGAAGTTTTGACTCCCATCTCTGCCTCCATGGTCTGATGCCCACAGGAAGGAAATTCCAGAAGGTGCATGAAGGGGCTACGAGAGGGTTCAGCTTGCTCAGGTCAGGTCCTAGGTCTGGACAATCAGTGCTTGTGCAGATTCAGCCATGGTGGGCAAAAACTTCCATGTGTGCTCCCATATGGGTAACATAAAAACCAAGAGAAAGAATTAGTAACTTGATCAAAAATTGTATACATTTTGTACATGAAATCAAATGGTTTGGACAGTAAAGACTGAGAGAAATCTACTTGAAGTCCTTAGGAACTCCTGTATAGAACAAGATGCTAGTTATACTACCTGATTGCAAAAAAACCCCTAAACCTGCATCATCTCTAGATCAGGAAACAACCTTAACTGCATGTGTACATGGTTTGAAATATATCCTTATTTTAACTATTGTGAGTAGTGACAACGATCACCACTGGTTCCTCTATTTTTTTATAGAAGTCTTCCTTTGTTTTCAGTTTTGTGTTTGGTTATTTTCTTATTGCTTTGTTTTGTAAGGTTTGGGTGATTTTTTTTCTGTGGCATCATCAGAAACACAACTGTAATATTTGCATTTAAGTCCTGTTTTGAAGTTCCCTCCTGGCTATGTGGCACATGAAAACAGCTCTTAACTCTTTCTAAAAGCTTTGCCAGGTCACCAGCTCTTTCATAACATTCTGGCCATTCTATAAGGCATAAAATATAAAGCAGAAATGAGTGTTTCACATTGTCTCCTAACCACCAGTATTGCCTGGACAAAATCCATGGCCCCAGAATGACCTTCTCATGAGTCCTTCTTGGTGTTGCCATGATTTCTGGTTAAATACTATTTAGATCAGAAATTAGACATGCCTACATTGGTATTCATAAAATGCTTCTACATTTTTTTTACACACCACTTTCACATCTCTAATTTTGGAATTTCCAGACACTTGGGCTTCAGAAAGTTGAGAAATAAGCTGTCCTGTTTTGTAAATCTGGGAGAAATAGTCTCTGCTTGTTTTCAGCAATATCTGTGTGCTTATGCTGCTATTCATAGTTTACATGTGTGTCTTTGTTCCTATGGTCAGGACTGGTGAGCTGATTATGCCTCAGTAGGAGCAGTTGATTTGGAGCAGTTCTTACTTCTCTTCTTCCCTATGTTTTCATATTTTTGGGAACAAATGCATTGAGAGATTCCTTAAAAATCTGTATTGCTTGAGCAGGAGTCATACAGGTGACCTCTGCCAGGTCTGAGATGTAGCAGCCCAGCTGCAAACAGCTTATTACTTGCAGAAACAATAAATATCTGCAGGTTCTTCACTGGCAGCAGGCAGGAGGCAAGCAGCGTTGAGCATTGGCAGCTCAGTGGCAGCTAGGTAGTGTTCCCCTAAGCCAGAAAGTCAGTTTTCTGTTTTCCATATCAAAAATGCCATAAAAGAAAAGATTTCTCTAGTTCAAATCCATCCTGACAGGACTGTGTGCTGAAGAGAGACATGCTACCTTTCTCTATCAGCATGGCCACATAGGTTGCAAGCTTTTTCACACCTCCACTTTGTCTGTTTACACCTAAAATTCTTGCCTAACCTTCAGTGCAGGCTCCAGAGCTTTGTAGCATCTTTCTCTTTGGACACTGACATTGGACCTTGGCCATCATGTCTACATGCAGCAGCTACAGCAGATGCCATTGCAGTCTAGCCAGAACCAATTCCCAGGCCAAACCCCGCTGTATAGGGCACCCATACACATCAACTCTGCTGGGAAAAGCCTGACATTTCCCTTCCTTGCCTTGGAGCTCTTGCAGAACACACCTGTGTGTGCTGGTCCCTGCTTGCCCTCTCCATGTGGTCCACAGCGGGCAGGGAGGTGATGCCAAGCCTCTGTGCAGCCCTATCCTTCTCCTGGCCCTGCCAGGCACGGACACACACTGCTGCTGCTGCTGCTGCTATTTCTGTTGCTCAAGAGAGAAGCAAAAATAGCACATGCAACTTGTAATGCCAAGATTCCCGGGGCATTTTGGCCTGCCTGTGGCATGGCATTTCTTACAAAGCTATTTCCTGGGTCACCAGTTGACCTTGGAAAAGGAATGCTGGCCCTGTCTAAGCGAACTGCCCCAAAATATTCCTGCCGTGAGGCAGGGCTGGTGGCCTGGTATGCACAGGGCAGACAAGCAGGGAGCTGTCTAGAATACCAGTGACACGTGCTGGCAGAAAATCACCACTGCATGCTTTTGCTAATTTGGCTATCTCTCCTTGTGCTCATTTCTGAACTGGCTTAGGTCTGCCTTGCCTGGTGATCCAGCTCTGATACCTGAATCATGGCTGGTAAGGGCTGCTGCAAGAGCTTCCAGGGGCTTCTCCTCCCAGCAGAACTTGCATCCCAACTTTTCGAAGCTGTCACTAATTTTTCATTACTGTGATACGTGTACTAGGCTGCTATTCTCTATTCCAGTGATGCAGGTAACTTTCACAGGACTAGTACAGTGAAATTCTATCCTCCCTGGTAGTCAGGTTAGTAAATGCACTCCAGATTTTTTTTATCACAAATCTCTCACAGCTTCATTTTTTCTTGTAGGGCTTTAATAGCCAGCAAAAAGAAACACCCTCAAGCACCAGAAGTGTCTTTTTTCTTCCTCTAAAGCTCTCTTCTGCTACAGTTGAGCTACAAGTCAAAGAAGTTTACACACTTCCTTTTCTTGAACACATAAATCATATATATAAATTATAATTTTAACCTTACTTGAAATATTCCTAAGAAATAAGACATCCAAATGATGTAATTTTACTCTTGTGCTGGTTTTGTCCAGAGTAAATTTTGACTAGCCCAGCGTGGCTAGTGTGAGACCATGCTTTGGATTTGTGCTGAACACTGCATTGATAAAATAGAGATTATGATAAGACAGAGATGTTTCTGTTATTGCTGAGCAGGGCTCACATAGAGCCAAAGCCTTTTCTGATTTTTGTGCTGCCACACTGGAGAGGAGACTGCAGCTAAATGGGAAGCTGGGAGGAGACACGGCTGGGACAGGTGGCCCAAACTGATATTCCAGACCACATGGCATCACATTCAGTCTGCAAGTGGGGGAAAAAGGGAGAAGGAGGGATGTTTGTTGTGCTAATGTTTTGTCTTCCCAAATAACTGTTGCTTTGCTTATGTATGTGCCTTTAGTTTTCCCTATTAAGCTATTAAGCTGTTCTTGTCTCAACATAGAAGTTTTCTGGCTTTTACTCTTCTGAATCTCTTCCTGATCCCACTGGTGGGGGAACGAGTGAGTGGCTGTCTGGTGTTAAACCACAATAACTGTAATTAAAGTTGAAGCTGCAAAATAAAGCACTAAAAATTTGGAAAATTAAACAGTCAAGGTTGGCTGTGTAATCATAGGTGATCTCTAGTCAATATGAATTCTGGTACTATTTGAAAAAAATCTGTTTGAAATTGCTGATCTTTCTTCTGACAGCAGGATCCCCTGCACCACAGAGCTCACAGATCAAAACAGAAATAGTGATTCTCTCATCTCATGGTCTTCAAGTCTAGTTCTGTAGGACTGGTGGCAGGTCAGATTAAGAGAAGTAGGCTTTGAATTTCTGTTTGCTTATTTTATACCTGGTATAAATTATTCTGCTGGGGGATAGAATAACATTGCCTTCAAACATGTCAGTGCTATGGACCAACAGGCTCCAACCTCAGCCATACTGACTTGTCTGCCCACAGACCATAAGCTCTCTCTTCACAGCTGCATATCCACCCTTTAGGGCAGCATTTTAAACCAAAAAAACCCCTCAAATTCTAACCCCCAGCCCCATTTTCCACCAATCTTAGCAACTGCATAGTATTTCATTAGAAAATTTCCTGTGATCATTGGCCAAAGCATATCATCTTTATTCCATACTTTTCCCACTACTGACTACAAGTATTGGTTATTTTCATTTAAAAGATTTGTATGCACCTACGATCATGGTATTTGGATGCATGACAGTACTATTCTCAGCAAGAAAAGAATCCAAATAGGACCAAAGGGAGTATGATGGAGTAGCCAAGAAAAAAAAATCAACATCTTAAATTTGTTACTTTTGTAGATTTTTTTGTTAGGGTGATGATCTTTTAAATCAGGCTTGCTGGCAAAATGTGTGATAGCCATACAAATTGTAAAGCCTGGCAAAACTGCTTCCAAATTAAAGAGCTTGAAATCAAGAGATGATGAATGTAGATCACGTTCAGATCCTTAAAACATTTGCAGTTGCAGAAGCTAACCTGGGCACACCCTAAAGCATAAGTCTTTAATTTCTCATTAGACCCTAAGGACTATAGGTGATTGTTAGAGAATAATGGTGTACTGAATGCATCCTGAATGGCTGGGATGCACTGCACCCACCAAGCCAGTGGGAGAAGGAAATGAAGGCCTTGTCTGATTTTCAGAATACCAAAGCCAGGTACCTTTGTGTTGACAGTGTCAGGAGTATGAAAATTACCCCACAAATTACAGTTCTTAAAAAAGAAAAAAAAAAAAAAAACACCAAAAAACCAAACCAAAACAAAAAAACACCACAAAAACAAAACAACAACAACAAAAACCAAACACCACACCCAAAAACCCCAACAACAACAATAATAAATGTTTGTGGTAGCTAACTTGGGACCCAACAGCAACATGTGCTTTTTCTCAATGTGAAAATCTGTACTTTTTGCACTCAGCTTGTGCCACAAATTTGAGGCAACCAAGGCTCTGATACTCATGACCTACTAAGAGTCATGCAAAGCAAAGAACTTGTACAGCACAACAAATTTCTGTCTTTTTATTTCCCTCCTGACAGGCAGGGCCAGAGAGGTAGAGCTCTTGTGCTGCTTCCAGGGCTTTTCATGCAGGAGTTACTCTCAAGAGACTCTTTCCATAATGTTTAAGATGCTTTTAGATAGAAGAGTGGCTCAAAAAAAAAAAGTCTTAATGTACTTGATAATCAAGTTTGTTGTGTACCTTGCAAAATACTAAGACACCAAAGTATTTAAGAATTAAAGGCAACAATAAATTTTTGCATTAAATTTTGAGCATGGCTATATTCCAGCAGTGAAAAATAAATATTGTCAGAGTGACAATAAAATGATGACCATTGAATAAAAAAAAAAAAAAACCAGGATGTCTCAGTTATTATCAGGCAAATGCATTGTAATAAGGATATCTTCATTTTGAAACATGATATGCAAGAATGGTGAGAAAAACTGCTTGTTACTCCAAATAAGAAAATATTTAGTTGTTATAATTGACATCAATGTTACTTAGAACTTGACCTTCTTCCCCTGAGATTCCAACAGACACCAAGTGAGTTTCATATTAACCACATCAAGTGGTTTCAGCCACTGCTTTATAACCAAACCCCAGAACTGGTGCTGATGCAACTAAGGTTGCTATTTCTATGGGTATGAAAAAGGATTCTCCCAGGTTTATATGCCAAAAAAACAGGCCAGATTTTAATCAGTGATGCAAACAATTTACGGCAAGCATCTGAAAACAGATGATTTATAGAGGCAAGAGAGAAATTATACTAAAGCAAACCATACTAATTAATGGTCATAGAATATTAATAATCTAATTATCAAGGTAACATCGATGGCAAAAGAGAGCTTTGATACAAACATGAAGTACACCAATGGATATTAAATAGAGAAGTATTACTGAAAGAGTGTGGTTGGATTTAGGTATGTATTAGCTGCAATATTAACAAATTCTTAACAAAGTATCTCATGTTGGCATGAAGCGTCACCATATGGAGACAAATCTGTCAGAAGAAACTTTAAGTGGTACATAACTATAATCCTAAAGATGCTGAGAGAAGGAGCTGCCAGTTTTCATCAGCTAGATCAACTTGGCCTACTGGTAATGGAGTAAAAGTCCAGAGCACATCCTCAACTCTATAAGTGCTATACCACTCTTGAGGTTAAAGAGTTTGGCTTTCCATCCTATACACAGACACATCTGAGGGGGTCTGACATCAGTTGTAAAGTCAGAAATGCTCGTCTAAAAAAATATTAGCAGGAAAACGGGCTTTTGTGGTGGAGATTCTTAGAAAGCAACTCTCTGAGAAAGATCTGGGAAGAACAATGGGGGACAAAGGCATTTTTAGCATGTTTTTCAACAGGCTGAAAGGTTTTAATGGTTGCTAATTAGAAGCTCATTCAAGATGTAATTGAGCTCATTGCAAGTTTCAGGTTTTGAGTATGATTTGTACATTACTGACTGACCTGTAGGTCCTGGGCTGTTTTTTGCTGCCTATTTTCTGCCTGTATTGAGGCCTGCAGAGTGTATTTGAGTGCATCTCAGTTTCTTTGAACTTCCACTGAATTTCACTCCGGGCTCCAATGAGCAGGAGCAGAGCAAAGCAGCTCAATGATAGGATCATCCATGTGCAGTCTGTGAATGCAGACACATGAGATCCACCCAGGAAAAAGGTGAATAAGTGACTCATTTCTTAAGCTGGACAAGGCCAGTTATGGAAGGGCAGAAAGAAATGAGGAGAGGCTGTGTAGCCAGGTGTCAGTGGTTTAGTTACTTGTGTTAGACTGATGCACTCCAAAGCTGTCTTTGATTTAAGTGAAGTGAACCCACTCTTTCCTTGCCTTCCCCAGTGTGCAGCTTCTTGGGATGGGCACCCTATGGGAGTAGAGCCTTTTAAGTCCAAACCCAGGACTCCCTCTTTCCAAACCTCAGCCAGATGAGTGGCTTAGCACACAGTGCTTTAGCCTGTCCATGGCTAGGTAGCACTTACAGCTTATAACAAAAAAGCCTTTCAAAAGAGATTCTGGACTAATTCTTCTTTCTTTTTCTACCATGACAGACAATACATCTAGATAAAATACTGCAGGTCCCCTATGGATCCCCATGCCTTCATTTCCTCAGTTTCTGGACAATTCTTCAGGCTGAAGCACAAATTTTTCCAGGTTCTTTCCTTTCTTCTCTCCCTCTTACAAGTGCCTCTCTGCCAGTCTCTGGAATCTGCTCTTTTTTGGGTAACCAACCTATTATTTCTCCTTCATCTCTCCAAAATGGCTTCTTAGACTCTGGTGGCTGCCAGCCTATTTTTCATTTTGGTAGGTAGATTTCTCATCGGCTTTTGCTCCCTGGAAACTGAGCCACAAATGAGGAGCAAACTCCCCTAAGTTAGTTTTAAGGGCCAACATTTTTTTTATGGTAGTATTTCATAAAAAATGGGCATCTATGATGAAGAGGGCAAGAAATCACAAGAGAGCAGGAAAGGGTCAACAACCCCTTCAGAAAATAAATGCTGTTTTCCACTTACTGCATTTATTTACAGTTTATATTCTTACATTGGTATTATGGAGGAGAAGAGACCTATGTGTTGTGATTAAGAGCACATAGAGCTGAAGATTCAGCAGCATCCCCATTTGTGAGAGCCTAAGCATGCTGATGTCACCCTGCCACAGCCTGGGGCTCCTTTAGAGATCCTGGGGCCAGGACAAGCTCTGGCAGAGCACACAGGGCTACCAGCAGCAGCCTGTGACACCCTTGGTGCCAAGGCATTGATGTCATGAGTAACTCTGGTGGCAGAATGGATGTGGCTCTGAGCAGACAGTGAAGATGTGGATTCAGAGAAATGCTTGTGGAAAGAGGGCAGAGGAGACTCAGAATGGAGATTGCATTCATCAGTATTTCTATTTGCACTGATGGAGATCCAGGCTTGAAAGCCTCTGCACTGCCTTCTTTTGAGGCTGCTTATTCCTATTAATTACTAATTACTCACACTAATGAAGAGAAGGAAGGTATGCTTCCAAGTATGATTAGAAAGCCAATGCTTGGGAGCTAACTCAATGGACCTGCAATGACTTCCTTGACTTCTTAGTATGAAATTGGATACTTCTTGTCACCTTTTTATGGTGTGTTTCTGAAGAATTTATGGGAGCTAAAATGAAATAAAATATTAACCTTATTGAGAAAAATATATTAGGCTGAAACAATCGTATGAAAAATATCTAAAAACTGTCTGGTTCTCTGTGGAAGCTTACTTCAAGAACATATATTTATCAGGAGGTTTTCACTGCAGTGCTTTTATTTGAGATATGAAACCTAAATAGCATTTGTTTGTTCTTCCTCTAAATGTAAGGAAGTAACAAGAAAGACAGGAAAAAATAAGCTGAAAACCTATGATTCCAGGAAAGGTAGCTGCAGCTTATACCATGTTTACTGGTTTTACCATATCCAACTTCTACAGTCATCTGGCAGTCAGTTGCTGCCAGAGAAGAAATGAGTGAGGATATATGAGAGGTTCTACTCTGCAGACACCCAGCAGACCCATGAGAGTTTCATTCTATTTTCCTCTCCCCTGTCTAGTTAACGAGGTGAGCAAGAGTAACTTTAGTCACTGGCGCCTGGTGTGGAGACAGGGACAACCCACCACACTGTCCTAGCTGCATTTCTAAAGCAACAAAAAATCTCCATACACATTGAGTTCAGCATCTAAATTTCTTTTGTAATGTTTGGAATATTAAGTGAAAGATTTTGATGTTCAGTCTTTGAAAGCCACTGCAGCAGAAGTCATTGACAGGAAAGAAAAACAAACAACCTTACACTGAAATTTGCTGTTTGGCAGGTACCAAGCACTCTCAGCTTTCAGGCACCCTTGCAGCTGAGTGGAGAGAAGGGCACAGCCTTCCTCAGGCTGGAAGTGCCTGGTGCAGTTCTGGCCAGAAACAGAGTGACACCTTGCTCATCACAGAATGACACCTTGCTCATCACAGAATGACACCTTGCTCATCACGTTGCTTGCTCTGCTGCCCATGTAGAGAGGACAACATCAGAAGTGGTGAGATACTTGCTTTTAATGCTTGGCTATGAATCACACTTTAGCTGTTGAGATGTTTTTGTCACCCTTTTCTCCCTTCTGCTGCTTTTTTGTTCTGTTAAGGCTCTTAGATCATAGCTCTGAGACACAAACAATCAGTTATGGTATATCTTTACAATGTCTAACACAACAATATTCTGAATATAGCCTAATACTTCATTTACTACAGTATAAATTATACTACTCTAACAAATTTTGGGACTATAAAGGAACATCCATTATTTCTGTGTTATCTCAGCTAAAATTCTTTTGCTGCATTAAACCACATTTCTCATCCCTGTTATTTAAAGCAATTTACAACAAATGTGATGTGAAATTTCAGAGAAATCCCAAGCAATGCATTCTATGTTTTCTGACAGCAAAAAAAAAAAAAAACAAAAAACAAAAAAACCAACAACCCTGCATTAATTTGAACACTCAAATAACAGGATCTGCTCCTAGTGCATATAAAGCTCAAATAAATGTTCCTCTTTGTACAGTAAAAACCTCCAAAGTGGCTAGGTCTTCTTATTTACCATGAAGGAGGGTCTACTGACCTAAAAGCCTTGGGTCTCAGTGTGTCTGTGGTTACTATTTGCACTTCCTCTGCTTCCTCTGGAAGCAGCTGAGCTGCAAAGCAAGCAGAGGGACAAGCTGTCAGTGTCTCAGTACCCTCTGCACCTGCACAGCTCCCAGCACGGACTGGGAGGTGACACAAGTGTGACCAGTCAATGCGAACATTCTCACACCCCAGCAAAGATCCTGGGGACCTGGACAGCCTCTCTGTCCCTCCACTGGATGTGTTGACCATGTATACATAGAAAAATTCAAGCTCACCCTCTGCCCATTCAATTATTAAGAGAAATGAGAAAATACTCTGTGTGGATCATCTTTTTCATTTTTATAGTACTTACAAATAGACACAGTGGAGTATCCTGACAAAGGATTGTATCACTAGGTATCACCAATGCAGGAAAAACAAATAATGAGAGCAATGGAAGAGTTGAGAGTGTTTGTTCCTGTGCTTTGATGGAGTAGATGAAGTGTGGGTCTCTTGTACAGTGTGCTGGTGTACTTGGATTCATTTCGTCCTGCACTCACTCCTCTGCAATCTGCTTACCATGACAAAAGTCACCAGAGACCCAAAGTGCTGTGATAATGAGGGAGCTGTAGGTAACTTCCAATCAGTCCCCTGTGGCACATTTGGAGTTTACTAGCCATAGGATGTAGTGGTTTCTCCATGCAATTGCCGCTGACTCTACATTTCTCCTTCAGTAAATATATGCAACCATTGAAAAGTAAAATTCAGGTTTACCTCAAAAGAGTGCTGAGCACATCCCTCTTTGTGTGCCTCATGTTTATCCATCTTGCAGTCTTGGGAAATCAGTATTGGCTTTTGTTATAGCAATCTCACTGCTGGAAGCAGCCATCATTTGGCTATTGGAAATTTTATGTAATTAGTAATTTATGGCTCCTAATTTTCTCAGGCACTTTTTGCAAGTGAGCTGCAAATAACATCACACCAAGTATTAAACCTCTGGATGCAGCATACGCAGCCTTTCACAGATAAAAATGATAACTCCTGAAGAGTTTTACTCCCCTAAGAAATGTTTCTTAAGAAGGATTTCTCTGTATGTGAAGTGCTGGCATAAATTGTAATATAGCAAATTTAATAATTAATGATATTTTTAATTATATGGGTTTTTTTACTGCTGTATTTTTATCAATTAGAGAATGTATTACTGTAGTAATAGCTTTATTTCTCCTAAGACACACATTTGAAATTACTTCATGGGGTAAACTTTTAAAAGCTATGCTGCATGTTTCTTTTTTTAGCTGTTTGCAAGTTGCCCAGGTTACCTCTGGTAACACTTTATGGAAGATAGACGTGAAACCCTTTCAGCCATCTCGTGACATTACCCTTAAATTATCGTTCCCGTTTTCAAGAGAAAGAGGATTGTGCTTAACATTTCCTTTCATTTTGTTCTGCTTTTAAGTATCCCTAACACTGTGCCAAAATTAAAGTCAAAAGTTAACACCATACTAATGGGGTTAATGTGTGGTCAAAGTCTGCATTTTTTTTCTGCCAGAAAAGCATTTGACATTATTCTTGTTGAATAGAGACGGCCAGCAGTGATACGTCGCAAGCCTGCAGCTCAGAAAAGGAAAACCAGGCTGTTTGCACACACTGATTGCTGTGTTTCTTTGTTCCAGGCAGGGCAGGCTGTGCCAAGAGGTGGTTTTATTCCTGCTTCCAAGTGCCATGCTGCTGCTTTGCAGTGCAAGGAGCACTTAGGAGACACAAGGGCCTCAGGTATAAATATAATGATGTGACTGTTTATTCTCTGTGTCGATCCACTGTAGCTCTATTCCAGCTTCATCCCAGCCGATTTCCATGGTGTTACATTGCCCTCGGCCTGGCAGCAGCGTGTTGATGTATCAGGAATCCTTTTTCCCAGTTTGCAGTGCACAACAGTGAATTTTCTAGGTAGCCTGTTTGGAGACCTCTGCATTCCCTTATGCTGTAAGACAGATGAGAACGATCAAGAGCCATAAGGAGAGGCAAAACCTAGAGAGAAGCTATCTGCCCTCTTTCCACCTTCTCACAGAATTGTCCTGGTACTGATACTGTGGGCTGTGGACCTGGCTAGAAGGGGTCAGCTGAATCTAAGAAGGAAATATTTTGCAGTGCACGGTTCCCCATTAGAAACTCCCTCTAGAAAAGGGAGACAACAGTGATGATGTTCCTCTAGTTTGCTTTTACCCTGGCTTGTGCCCAGAGGGAGAATTGGGAGAGATGAAGGTGCAGCCATGGCACTGGGAAACAAGGCTGATGCCTGTGGCCGCAAGGACAGGAGGGTGTGGAGTCGGGGTATCCATACAAGCTGCTAGGAAGTTCTCATGGCTCCAGGAGGTCCTACAGACAAATGCCTTAAATTATTCTTGCCTTTCAAGGTCTTGCAAGTCTCACCTACAGTACTGACACCTGCTCTCTTTTCAGCATGAGATTCACAGGTCGGGGAGTAAGACTCTTTCATCTCTGTGCCCAAATTTTTTTAGAGACAACATCATCCAGAGGCCATAGTAGTTGTACATAGAAGAGGTTTTGAGAAGCTGATGTATGTGCTTCTCAGATCTTCAGCTTGGCCCTAAAGCAAAATTAATTAGTTAATTAAATCAGACATAGGTCTCTCATGGAGGGCTTTGCTGTGGGAGTGTGGATTTGGACAAGGAGGCAGCACCAGGGCACTTCCCTGACCAGCCCTGTCCTGCAGACCCTGGCAAGATGGGCCAGGCTGGTCTGGGATGGTGACCAGGGTCAGCCAGAGGCCAGCCATCCATAGGCACCCTGGGGCTCAGCCAGGAAAGGATCCCATGGGATGGGATGGGATGGGATGGGATGGGATGGGATGGGATGGGATGGGATGGGATGGGATGGGATGGGATGGGATGGGATGGGATGGGATGGGGATGGGGATAGGGATGGGGATAGGGATGGGGATAGGGATGGGGATGGGATTAGAGCAGTGCCAGCTCAGTGGGACTCAGGGCCAGGCACAGCCAGGGCTGCAACACCCAGTCTGCATATCAAAGAAGTTCTCACTACTAAATGAAACAGAATGTTTTGGTTAATCCAGTAGAGAAAGGGTACTTAATTAATTTCTACCGAGGTCTGCTGGGAAATTCTTCTAAGGTCTGTTAATTCTTACTGAGATTTGATCAGCAGGAAGCACTGCACTGGTTCTGCTCTGCCTTCACAATTCACAGCCACTTTCTGAGGGAGCAGGTAATGGGAGAAACTCCTGGGCTGCCTGCAGATAAAGTGAGGTTTGGGTAAAATGTGCTCATGAGCTGGATGAGAAGCTGCTGTTTGAGCACCAGCACAGCACTATGTCTTCAGAGATGTAAATTAAAATTACAGGTGAGAGCACAAATAAAAATGAATGGTTTGTTCCACATTATAATTTTTTCCAGCAGAAAAGCCTGCTTAGCAGGTTTCTGATCTCTCCCTTGTCTCACGTCCATTAAGGCAATGACCACCACAATTTCCCAGCCCTTCAGCCAAGCTGCTGCTGCAGCTCTTTGTGGAGACACTCCTTGAACCCAGACAGTGAAATCATCCATTTTTTAAAAACAAATCAGGAAAAGAGAAAGGAACTCTTTCAAATGTAGTCACACATGGAGCACACTGAGCTCTTACAGAACCGTGGTGCAGTGGAAGTGGAACAGGGCAAACAGCTGTAAAACCCTTTTACGAGGAATCTGGCACAGAAATACCCAAATGACCACAGCTCCCACCAGAAATTCCTCCAGATCATTGCATCACCACGGGTCCCACATGCTTTCCATTATAAAACCCAGTATCATGTTGTTTTTCAAGATCATTGTGCTTCCTCCAAGTAGACCAGAACTGCAGATGCTGGAAGGATGAATCTGTGGAAAAATACTCATCTACAATAAGTCAGGTCTTTCCAAACACAAGGGCATAAGGGATGCTTTGTTTTGACCCTATTAAATTGTTCTTGCAGCCTTTTGTTTGGGGGAGGTTTCAAATTCAAAACTCTCCTGTCTTAGAGAACTCTGATTCACATTCCACACAGGTACCAGGGGCCAAGGAAGTGAGGCATATATAGACAGCCCTATTAAGGTTACATGGGCAGAATTAATTTTGGTATTTCCTAGTTTTGCATGTTTGCCTGAAGAAGAATTATCTACTGTCCTATGGGCTGCTGGTGGGAACCAGATCTCAGTCAGTCTTTTTGTCTTTACATAACTTCATTAGCTCTGCATGTCTGTTATAGAAATGTTTAAATCAAAGTTGTTCATGTGAAGAGAAAGCAACTGCTTTAACTGAAAGCAAAATTTCCCTGATTAAAAAAAGGTTAACTACCTGTAAATTAAGCACAAGAACTGCAGTTATCAATGCATCTAGTGACAACTCACTACACTGTCCAATTAGTTTGGTTGCTTTGTTTCAAGAGCCAGCCAGGAGCTAAATTAATCCAGCCAACATTACTTGTACTTTTAATCTAATATAAAAACTGAATTTCAGAGTTTTAAAAGTGAAAGGTAAGCATCTATCCATCAGTGGTACTACCTACCTGCCCATACAGGGTAACTGCAAATAGTAGCAGACAATACATTTAATTTCTAAGGCTGAACAATCAGGAACCATTACAGGAATATGGAAGACACGAGTAAAGCAATTAAGATAAGTGGAATGTCTTTCATTACTTGTATCAAACAAGTGAACTATTCAGAAAGATGGGCCAAGTTGGCGAACTTGCTCAAAATAAATGACCAATGCAACTTTCCATGTGTGCTTACTGAAACTCAGACACTGTTAGCAGAGCTGGCTTCTTGTCAGCCCACTCCTGTGGCACTCAGCTCCTGTTTAAATAAGAACATTACTTGTTTTGAGTGAAAGTTAAACTGACAGTCAGAAATGTAAAGTAAATGACTAAATTTTGTTTGTAGAGAAAGCTGAGCACTTATTTGCAAACACGTAAGGAAGAAGTGGCTTCTGTTCAGTGGGACTGCTCCAGTGTGAATAGTTACTCATTTGCTGAAGTGTTCATAAGATCAGATCACAACATTCAGAAACTCAACTGCTACACCCAAACATTTTTCCCACAGCACCCAGCTCTTAGTCACCACTCTCCAGGGAGAGCAGATGGTGTAGAGCAGAAGTCATTGTGGTCAGTGTGTGGCTTATTTAGTAAAAGAACTTATCTTGCTCATTTTCCATGATTCATATTTCAAGACTGCACTATTAATTTCTGTCAGACTAGATTTATACTAAATCAAGAGCTGCAAAAGGCTTGTCATTTGTTCTAATGCCTAGTGTGAGAACACCCACCTCACATATATATAGGGTAACACTTAATTTGGGATCAATAGTATTAAGTTTATCAATGATCAGCATTTTCAAAAGATACAAATGATTTGGGAGAGCTCTATCACAGAGACTCCTTCAGGCAGTGTGACATTCAAAAAGTGGGTCCTTCACCCTTCTGAAAAGCCAGTGGCTCCCTGAGACGTGTCAGAAGGGTCTCCTGAGACCCTGCACCACTTTGCCAGTTATTTTAGTCATCCTGCAGAGAAAATGCTGCCTAACCTGCTGCTGCTTGCTACCACCCCTATGGAGCCTGCAGTGCTTTTGGACGTGGGAAAATAACGACATTATTCCCTGTCATAATGTTTACCTAGCCAGTAGTTAACCCACTGGTAGTGGTCAGTCTTAAGACCAATGCTCATTCAATTTGTGAGCCTGAAGAAGTGAAAGGTAGCTCTGAAACAGCCACTCCCAGCAGATTCCAGCAGAGAGAGCAGCCTTTCTGCCTGCTCACTGCTGCCCAGGGAACCTCCCTGACCCCCAGGGCTCCTGGTGAGAACTGAGGGGAGAAGCAGTTCCAGCAGCTTACAGGAGCCACTGGCTCTGTAGAAAGCAGTAAGATGTCTTCATTAAACAATGCAAAGTTTACGCTACAAAACACACCAGGAGAGCCGTGGAAAAAAAATGCAGTAGCATTTTTTAAATACCTCAGTCAATTCATTCAAAAAATATACATTGGCAGGAGGAGGGGAAGTAGTTTAATAATTTTAATGGCCAATACTTAAGAAAAGATTAAAGGTCTAATACATTAAAAAGGAAACTCTGCTGATGGTAATCAGTTTTGCTGCTTTTATGCATCATTTTGTTCCGTGTTTGTGTATGAAATGAGGTGGAGAGGTGGGGTGAGGGAAATTTGAAGATTTAGGGAGATTACTGCTTTCATGAGAGTGTTTTATTGCACTTCAGCAGTTCTGGATTTAACCAGAAAATCCAATTGTGGAAAAAGGATGAAACAATCTGTTTTTCCTCTAATCAATCACAAGGTTGCAGGACACATTATAATAAATTTGCGACCGCCATTCTTCTTGCTTCCCACTGCTGTCGTAGCAAATGATGATCCAAAAGCTGACTGACACTTCCAACATCAGCCCTGATGCCTGCTGCCCTCCTTCTTTTACCAACTCTCATGATTACAAACAAATAACTTCAGAGCTGCTGCGAGAACATGGAGAAAAGCCTTCTGGCAGACGAAGCATTTCAATACTAATAAAAATTTAACCCGAAAATATCAGCAAAATTACAATCAGTCACATGAAGCAGTATGAACAGAGTAACAAATACTGTGTAAGTATTCCTCCTAGCTTTTTCCTACAGCTGACTGCTATTCCTAAGCTAGTTGTTACCTCAGATCAAGCAAGTAGCAACGAAAATCAAAAGCAACGTGCTCAGATCAATAGGGATTGCAGAATCATTCCCTGCCATTGCAACAAACAGGAGTGGCGCAAGCCACCATGCTCCTGTGCAAAGTCTCAAATCCAAGGTAAGTAGAATTTCATGTCCCAATTCAGGACACCAGAAATGTGCATCACATGTAGAGCACCAGCAGGCTGCTCATGGTACCCAGTCAAGTTGGCTCCTGTGACTGCCATGGAAATACACACCAATGCTGAGGTACAACTCATTGTCCTGTACATAGGAATCTAGATTGGAATCATCTAGGCTGTAAGGGAGTGTTAAAGGCACTGCAGCAAATTCTTGCTGAGGAAGCTTTCTCTTCTGCTGAGACCAGGTAGAGAATAGATAATCGGTATTTAGGAAGTTAAATTTAGATTAATTCCATCCAACATTGACTTTTAGGAGAAGCAGTTACTTAGTTACTACTGCGTAAGTGATCCAAAATGAGACCTTTGCAAGTATGGAAGACTGCAGACTCAATTTTAGTTGATTAAGGTAATTAACACCATCTTTGGATAGCAATTTACAGTATCCCCCTAATTACTATGAACAGTTTTCCCCTGTCCACCACAGACAGATCCCTGAACCTGTTCACAAGAGGAAGGTCCTCCCACATTTTTTTTTTTTCCTGGAAACTATTCCCTGATTCTGTCAAAGTTTGTGGACTTGAACTCACTGCAGTATCAGAGCACAATTGCAATATCTGCACCTGGGCTGGACAGCTGTGATGTGAATGAAACAAAATCCCTTGGAGAATTCCAGTAACAAAGAAACCCATCTAGGCATATAAACACCATCCATAATCAAAGGCCCTATGACCTGACAATAAGTCATTAGGATTTGTTAAGGGCTCATATCCTCACCTGTGAGCATTGGTATTAGATGGCACTGAGCAATTATCTCTTCTGCTAATGTCCAGATAAATTTAATTGGGAAAGTGAAACCATTGCTAGGTATGGAGGAAAATGCTGTGTTAGATTCTTGCGTGGTATTTATTCTGTGCCATGTTTTCTAGAGCCTTCTCATTTCTCTTTTCTCTAGTGCCTTTCACTAGCTAAGTATAAAAGTGGTGTACAAAGGTTAAAAATACAGAATCTCTCAGGCTTCAATGAAAATGTTCAGGTGTAACACTGGAAAAAGTGGTTGAAAAAATGTTTGCTTTCCAGCATGGAAATAAATGCTGTAAAAGAAGATAGTTAAGCAAAATACTATGGCCTGTTGCTTCTCAAAACAAAAGCAGCAGTGGTCAGGAAAGTTTTGCTGAGTAACACTTTAGTGAAGGAGAGGAAGAGAAACTGAGAAAGAAGCAGCAGACCATAGAGAGACAGCTTAAAGAAGCACTGCAAATGCAGCCTTGAGAGAAGTCTTCAGACAAAAATCTGGGCTGAGAGCTGAGTAGCAGAGCACTGAGAATATAAAAAAATGCACCTGTTAGAATTCTCCCATGTGCAAATGAATGGCTGTGGTACACGTTTGTGTAAAATACGCACATACACACAAAATCTCAGCAAAGATAACAACTCTGCAGGTCATTTCTATTTCTAATTAAGTCACATCCTTGAAAATTAAGTAAACTTCCATGCAAGGAGTAAGACCAAACTGTTATCATAAATATGGCTTTATATAGGGCACAATTTTTCTATTGTTCATTCACTACAATCTTATGCTTGTTTGTATCCTTAGTAAAAATAATAAAGATATCCCAAGTTTCAATCATATGGATATATGGTGAATATATGTTACTTCTAAAGTGCTGACCACATAAATATTTATCATACACTATTTTTTTTTCTGTGCAAGAACTGCATTTAACTTCATCAATTCAATTTCATTTAAAAAAGACTAAGCCAGCATATTGAACTGATTTCTGGCACAATGGTAAGATTTTTTTTCTTTACTGTCATTTTAATTCATTATATTACTGTGCTATTTTTAAAAGGTCCCATTTATATTGTACATTGCAGTTCCATAGATTAACAGTTGGAAACTAAAGATTAATTTACAGGAAATGCAAGGAAGGTAGCAAAGCGTAGTGATACATGTTATCTTTAGAGTTATTTCGGATAATTTACCACAAGATCTTTACCATGGCATATTCTGGGCAGTTTTGATTTTAAACTTTTAAAGGCAGAGGCTAACTATTCTTGACACTTCTGTGAAATAACATAAGTATACCGTGTCTTACGCTAAATTACAGCTTCATTCTGTTTTATCCAATACATCGCATGGTAAATTCTGCTTACAATTTAAAAGAGGGAAATGAATTGCTCTAAAGCACCAATAATAAAGCTCAGAGTAGAACATTACAATATTTCAGTTACAATTACAAAAGTGAACCCAATGCAGGTGAACAGCAGCTGAAATTTATCACCACCTGATGGCTGTTCAGTGGACCATGTGAAGGGAATTAACTTGTCTGTCCAGTTTGGAGCTGAAAACTCTCTGTATTCCAGAACCTGCCACCAAACCTGGCACATTCATTGGGGGAGATCAAGGGTTAGGTGGGTGTTGGCAACACAAGTATTGCCGCACTTTTAACTGCTGACAGACTAAGGGCAGAACTTGATTTGGTAGAGGAGATGGAAAAAACATTCAAAAGTTTTAAGAAAGCTCAGAAAACAACAAACAAATAGACAAACAACCAGCAGACAGTTGTAGGATTTACACAAATTTTCCAATTTTTTTTGACTTGGAGTCATGAGCCTGGGCACTGAAAAAAAAAATCTGTCTCTAAAAGAATTATATCACGCAAGCATGGGTTATGGTCTTGGGGCAAAAATTAATGGGTGAGATTCTCTGGCCTGTGTGATACAAGAGGTTAGACAGAGCAATCATGATGGTCCCTCTGGCCTTTTAAATCTAGGAATCTGTGATCAGTAGATGGAAGTCAAACTGTTTGCAAAATCAGGCAATGTCTCTTTTTGTTTGATCTACACAGTGGCATCTGCATTTGACATTTTATGCTGCAAAATAATACAGAGGTGAATATGCTATTACACTATTCTGCATGTGTGTGGGCATTATCCATTCCCACAGAAAGCTTTTTGCATCCCAGACTGTATCACAGGACCCGTTTTAGGTCCCCTTTTGCTGTCAGTATGGCAGACAGCACTTTATCACTCGAGTAATGAAACTGAGAGAGGAAGCAAAATAGATCCGTCAGTGCTTTGTGGAATTTAGGCTTGCACTTGAGGAGTACATGAGCAAAGGCAAGGTTATTCTCTCTCTCTCCCTCTTCTTATTCTCTCTTCTCTCACTCTGACGTATGATCAGGCTCCTTGCATCACCAAAATAAATGAGAAGCAATTTCTCCACAGTATTAGGAAAGTCTGGATGGGGCTCTGAGAACCCTGGTCCAGTGGAAGCTGTCCCAGCCCACAGCACAGGGGTAGGGACTAGATGATGTTTAAGGTCTCTTTCAACCCAGGCCCTTCTATGGTTCGATGATTCTGTGGCTATACATGTCTACAAAACCACCAATTTTCCAACCATTGTCAACAAAATTAAGTTTACCACTCCTCCTGACTGTTCTGTTGGTCATGATGGAGTGGCATCAAAAACTGACAGATTTAGTTTGGAGAGGCTGGATTTTCATCTAGTAAGGCTTCGATTTTTTCAAATGAGAAAAATTCCTTTAAAAAAAAGACGCCATAATACTGTCAGTTGGATGGAAGATAGCACTGCAAACACAAATTGATAGACTGCCTATCCAAGTGAAGCATACAATTAGTTCTGAATACCTTTCCTTCAAAATTATACTGATAATTGGCAATCTTATTCACCTGAGTTTGCATTTGGCTAAATGACAGAGAATTCTATTAACTGATGCATTTTTTTAAAGTTAATTTTCAAATAGCAGGATTTACTATTTGTGAGAGGCCAGTTGTCTTTCTATTAAAAAAGAGAAAATTATGAAAACTGTTCTTAAGGCATGATTCCCATTCCTAGTCTACGGCGTTTATCACAAGATTTAGGATTTTGGAATAGGTTTAGGAGTTGCAACTCAAGCTATGTGAACAGCAATACCTCCCGGATTTTCTTAACCACCTTTTCTTTTCTCTTAGTTCCTGCTTATTTCCGTTCCTCCTCCCTGTATGTTGGCACAACTCTGCATCTGGTCATGTTGGGAAGCAGCCTTAAAAACTGACAGGGCTTAAAAACCCAACTTAAACTGAAAAAAACCAATAAATCCAAACATTAAAAGGGGGAAAAAAAAGCTCTTTTCAAAACTTATTTTCCAGGATCTGTGTGCTCATGGGGGAATGGATACAGCCATTCTGGCAGAGCAGAGGAAGGTTACACAGGGGCAGGACTCCTTTGATCTGCTCCAATCATCACCTCTGTCTGGAAAGAAGGTGTCTGGACTGTCTTCAGACTTTGTGAGTAACTTGTGTAAGGAGATAATTTCAGGCTCTCTAGTTTTCCATGACAGGTATTCACCCTCTCTGCACTTCAGTAACTGGGCCATTTTCTCCTCACCCTCACTATCCCATGACAGTTTGCCACAAGTAGGTTCAGAATATGATGGTCAAGTTATTCTTTGTAATGTATTTTATTGCCACAGATGAAAACCACAAAAAGTAGGAAAGATCTGCATTGTGTACTAGATGCTACCTGCAGTGAAGCAGAGAATAAACACGCAGTACCAGATAGAACCATGGCTATTATCTCTCCATGCTGTTATCAATGTCTCCTGTTAGTCTGGAAGGGAACAAGATGATGGAAAGCTCTGGATTTAGCAAAATAACATCTCTGAGGAAAAGTTTTTCAGATCAGAAGCTTGGCTTCTGTTTCCCCTGTTAGAACACATGGCCACATGACGAGCTGTGCCAGGTACTTCCTGGGAGGGTGAGGAGGGAAAAGTTTTAGAGACTATTTTAATCCTTCCCCTCGGTGACACCTCATTGTTTTAGACTTGTAGTGATAAATGTGATAATGAGTAATGACATCTATTCATGGAATGTGTGAAAGCAGGTCTGAAATGTCACGATTTAGCATGAGGAAAATGTGTCTCCAGCAAGGTCAGCCGCATTGACTTACTTCAGCCCACCCCTCATTAAAACACAGCCGGGATTTCTCGTAAGTCTGGGCAGAGCACATTCTCCCGTCTCTCTGTCTCCTTCCCCCTGTGCCTGCAGTTTTTTTAGATGGTGCTCAAAGGCCAAATTATGGGAATTTTCAAACTCATTGTTCCCCATTAAAATGCTAATTCCGCCTGTGATTCCTATTGTTTAATCCCTTGAGTGCTCTAGGACACGCAAGACAGAGTGCACATTCTGTGAGAGAGCGCTCACCCCGCGTGTTTCCCTGTCCCACTGCCAACAGCCAGCCAGGACAAATGGTGTGGCTTGGCTGGGGACAAGAGGCTTCAGGGAGGTGCAGAAAAGGAGCTGAAGCCACTTGCCACACTGACTGTGCTTCTGGTGCTCCGTGCTGACCTGCAGTGCCCATCACCAGAGTGCCCGAGTGCTTTCTGATAGTGCAGCAACCACTGCACCCAACATCTGGCACATCCTTCTCCTCTCACCCCGTCCCCAGGAAGAGAACCTGTGTAGAAAAAAACCCTTTAGTAAAGGAAGCTCTTTTTTATGAGAGCAAGATAGGGAAGGAGGATTGCTTTTAAAGACTTTATTAGTGTGTATGTTATTGTAAATTTATACGGGGTGGGGGTGGCAGTTAAAAAATGTACTTAGAGCAGAAGGTTATGAAAGAATATGACAGTTCACAGACTCTGGGGTATTTGACCCTACAGGGTTGGTGGACTTCCGTGGAAAGCCTTGATCTGAACACTGCTGTGCCACAGTCTTAAAAGAGCCAACCACAGTCCTGGTATATTGGAGTAAGGCCAAGATTTTGAATCTGACACCCAAAATACTACCAGTGGTCAGCACCAACAGCAACAAGCTGACCCTGTGTGGGTAACTACTGTTAGATGACATAATTGTGCTTCACTATTGGTTTTGGTTTAACTTTTCTACACCTTAAGGCAAATGAGACTAAATACTGACCTTTGCTTCCAAAGATTTGGCATTTTTGCCTAGAAAACAGGATCTTTTCACTTACCATGGTCAGCAAAGGACTTCATTTGCCACCTATGCATGTGTCTGGCAGAAATAAAGATGCCTTTTTTGCAAGAAGAGGAAAGGAATCACAGATAATGAATTAAAATCTCCATGACTGAACTATTTTCTGCAAGACTGTGTATTCTCATTTTCATTCTGATACCTATCACTGTAGAAGACATCTTTGTTCTACTGTATAATATTTTGTCATTTTGGTTACAAACATGATCTAAGGATACAAGTGAGAAAAGGGAGAGGATGCAACATTTATTAAGTCAGACATTGTTCTGGGAATTATGCTTTTGGATTTGGCCTTGAGGGATGACAAATCCAAAAGCAACTTCATTTTATTCAACTTTATCAGTTTGTCTAGGAAAATATGTACTTTTTTCCAAAATACTGTCATTAAACTCTACTTATCTTTTTTGTGACTGTATCTAGTTTTTTAGGTCCCTGTTTAACCACTGATAGTTCTTCCTGCCCCTCTGATTTCAGTAATTTCTTTATACTTTCTGAACCATTTGGTTTTCATCCCATAATAAAATTATCATCCATGCTTGGCAGACATTGCTTGAGAAGACTCTGCAACACTGCAAACATGCTCACTAGCTAGTTTAAAACTGTATTTTGACAACAGTGAATGGCTTATTGTGTCTTTTTTGTTTGCTTTATATTAACTTGTCCTGATTAGTGTTGCCTTAAATTAACACTCAGGAACTTTGGCTATATCCACCTAAAATTATATTTGTTCATAAGCAAGTAGGCGGATAATAGCGTTTAGTTCTTAGGTTTGAACCTACCTCAAGGAGCCTTGCAACTGGATTGTGTTTCTCTCTGGAAATGTGCACTCTTTTATTCAGTGACTTCCTTGAATTTATACATAGGAGAATCCCTTTCTAAGCTGTGCCCATTGTACAAACCATCCATGTCATCCAGCATCAGGTAATTAATACTAAGGTGATCAGCCCTGCCTTTTGACAATGAAAGATATCTTCTTCTTAAGTTCATCAAGAAGAAAGGCAAGTTACTTAATTAGTATTGTAAGACCTGGGCAATAGTTTTCTTTCTCTACGCTTAGGTCTGCCTTTTGAAGATCTCTGCCTTTTATCAGTATTTTTCAAAAGCAATTACAAGAAAAAAGCCAGAAAGTCACGTTTAGCAGTAAATATTAGTGCGACAGGATCTGCCTTTAACATAAATGTACCAGAGATGTAATGTGTTATAACTTGAATATATACAGTAGACATTGCTCAATCTTGTCTGTGCTATTTAGTAAGTGCTTAGAGACTGCACAAACTGATGGATTCACAATATATTGTCTTCATAATTTTCACTGACTGCACCCCTTGAGGACTATCATTTGTAGTGTCATAGAGAGCAGCCACGTGACTATAATGTCCATGAGGAGGAATAAAAAAAAAAAAAAAAAAGCAAACCTAAGTTTGCTAACACATCTTTTATTGGTCTAATTCTCTCAGGCCACCTGTTCTGTAGCTGCATAAAACCAAACAGCTGTGAACCCAGTGAACTCCAGGAAAGTGCATGAATCCAACACTGCAGATCAGGAGCCTGGATGTGACCTAACTCCAGTTTCAGAAACAAAACAAATAAAAAACCAAAGTGGTGTTTGCATGACATTTTTAGTGGCCTGAAAATCTGCCATATCATGTTGCACCTAATCTGCAGCTGACAGCATGTCCTGATCCTGCCCTGCCCTCCCAGGCAGCCCCATGGTACCCCCAGCTCCCTGGCAGAGAACCCAGTGCCCTGGCACCAGCTGCAGCGGGTTCTGTTCGGGTCGAGCCAGGTGATTAATCCAGCTCACCTTGCAGCCACATAACCCTGATATCTGCCGGAGGGAAGGCAGAGGAGACACACAGCCAGGCACAAGCAGATTGATGGGACACATTAGCCCTTTCATTAGCACTTCCCCATCAAATGGGGCAGGTTAACGTGAAAATGGGTGTTCAGAAAAAGCAACACTTCATTTCCCTGGTGTTTCAATGAACTATATAAAGCACTAACAAAATCCCACACTCACTAAAGTTAAAATAAAACAATGTGGTCACAGGTGAGAGTCATGTTTGGTAAACTTTTGAGTGTGAATGTGTCAAAACCAGAGCAGAATGACAGAAAAAGGTGAAGATATGTTCTAGAGTGCAACAGTATATATAAAATATTACACATGTGTCAAAACAGAGTGAGATTTTCCATGCACTTTAGTTCAATCCCACAGCTTGGTTAATTGATTTGGATGCTGCTTTAAAAATCTGCTTCCCATTTAAAGCTAAAGATGGAACATTTGAGACTTCACACGAGCCCCTCAGCATTGACCTCATTCGCACATTTTATAAAGTAACCACTCTGACAGCAAGGACCGAAGGACAGGGTCCCAAAGTCTTTATGTGAGAGCTGAGCGTGTCATTCCAAAGAAAAGAGAGTCCTCTAGCGGAGAATTCCGAGTTTTACTCTCCACGTAGCATTTGAGAGATTTAACTTTTAACTGGGTTTGTAACACAAACAATACCCCAGCTTACAAGCCTGCACCGAAGGTACAGCCAACAATTTAAATCCTATAAGTTCATGCCGACTGTCAGCTTCTTTGACAAACTTTCTGGTTCTTTTTACTCGGGATTTTTTTTGTTGTTCTTCTTCTTTGCTTGTTTATTTGTTTTCATTCGGTTTTAAGGAGATTACAGCTGTATCAGGAATCAACAAATATACACAAGCTTTAGTAACCTTATTTTTTCTGCTATTAAAAAAGAAGTGTCATCTGATAAAAGTAGGAGAAGGAATCACTTGTTTTACATGACTCTCCCAACAACATGAACAATCAAATGGAGCTCAAACATTCTTGCAAATAGCAAATACGCTTCCAGGAGCAAGAATCGGCTCACAAGTAACGTACCAGCAGCAGAAAGTTAAATTAGCAATGAATATCAATCACAATGAAGCACTCAACCAGCTCTCGATGTGACACAACTTGAAGGGACACAATGTACTTTGAAAGGGCACTGATGTAATAGGATGAGACACGGTGACCTTTGTATGGTTGCCTTATTTGCTACACAGGCAGCAATCAAGCAACTATAAACAGCCCCGAGATTTCGTTCCTGACCTCTCCTGAACATTTTTCATTTAATAACGTGTCAGTGGCTTTTACATTGTCCCTTCCTGTTTGGACTGCACAGAGGTGGGGAAAAGAGAGACCACGACAGATGGCAAAAGCTGATTTGGTGGAGAAGGGCTCTCCCCTGTGAAAGACCTCTGTGAATTACAGGGTTTAGGAGACAGAACCTGTGCTCGTGTCAAGAAGAGAAGCCAAAACAGTTCAGTTCATTTTCTCTTATTTTTCTCTGACACATTTCATCTTAGTCTGATATTCCCATTACCAGTCCTCTATCTGTCTTATACCAGATAGGGAATTTCCTGTTCAGGGTGCAGCCTTTATTGTACCAATGTACTGACAACTCTTGCAAATTTATCCCAAGACCTGCAATTTCTGGAAGTATTTGCAGAGACCAGCTGCCAGGCCATAAAATTTCAAAACAATGTCAGC
>VZSR01003209.1:1802242-1834372 GCA_013398615.1 Brachypodius melanocephalos
GGCCCTGTCATTTCAAAGTTATAACAATTTGGAGGGAGGGGGTCATCTTTCCATCCAGGAAGTTTCCCATGTTCCTTGGCAGACATCTACATTTTAAACCAGGACAACTGACTAATGGGGATGCCTGTGTGCCTCTCATAATTTCTACTGGAGTCCACTTTCTCCTCAAAAACAGGACAGGCTGTTGTCATGACCTTCTTCCCTTTAACTTTTGCAGATCCTTTAGGTATCTGATCTAGTATGCAAGAGCGATTTTTTATCATAGTAAACCCACAAACTCAGAAAAAATACATAAAGCACACAAAACTTCACATGTACTAATGTATTCTTGAAACTATGTGGTGCTTTACGTCACTCCAATTGTAAAACTTGTAGAGTGGTACAGGTTTGCTTATTAGTAATGCAGAACCCCTTAGTAACATGTATCACCTTTTTATTTGGCTTGTCCCTTTGACCACACTGAACATTGTCTTTCCTTGATACTGGCAGCCTAGAATTACGTCTGTAGACAAGTAATTTTTGGTCAGTTGTGTATTGGTCTTTCCTTGTAAGACAGTTCTAAGTCAATTGCTCAAGTGAAGTGCAGAAAATATTGAATGACTTGAATATGTGTTTCTATACTTTCTGCTCAGAGGACTTGCCTTCTGGGGTGCCCCATTTGTATTTCATGTGCTTCTGAAGCAGAGCTGGATTATTCTCAACTATTATAGGTAGAACTTGGAGCAGTATGGAAAATTCTCCCATGCCAGTTCTTACACTTTTGATTTGAAGCCCCAGGTGACAGGACCCGTAAAGGTTACAGTTACAGGAAATTTTTTTCTGTTTTTTAACAAGTAGAAGCATGATCTTTGTGCATTGTAGACAGTCAAAATTGTTTGGGTACAATCATCAGATCACTGGCAAACATGCTGACCAGCTTCATGCTCACTCTTTCCTCTTGCCAGTCTGACAGTTCATAAACATTTATCCTTTTTTTAGTACTAAGACAGGAAAAAATGCTTTTTTACTTTTGGTTTTTTATTCTTCACTGAATGGCATTCCAGTCTTCATAAACAAGAGGATTCTGACATAGTACAGTAGTATTATTAACAAATAACACAGTTTGGCCATGATGAAGTACATGCAGTGAGAAAAAAAAATCATGTATCAGGCAATTGTGACAGATTATTAGCTCATAATGTGCACCAACTGCTTGCAATATATAAAGAAAATGAGTGCCTTACGAATGGTTTTCTGAAGACACATCATCAATCATTCAATTCCTCAAATATATTATAAAGAAACAAGAATCACAATGTTGTAAGATCACTTGCTGACAAAAGAAGCAACCCCACAGTTCAGTCTCTAGCAACAAACAAGGAAACATATCCTGTCCCATCCATCCATCCATCCATCCATCCATCCATCCATCCATCCATCCATCCATCCATCCATCCATCCCCATTCTTCCCCCTCCCTGTCCCCATCAAGTTGATGAACACCAAACTTCTGTAGCAGGCAAAATGAATTTAATTAACTTATTTTCTGTCCTGTCCCTTTCCCCCTTAGTTACAGGGATGTGGAAAACTACTACAGTATAAGTGTTCTGGGCAAAATATAAATGCTTTGTAATAAAAAAAAGAAATTCATAGGTAAGGAATCTGGGCTGGAAAAGTGTCACTGCAAAATGTTATCAGTCTTAAAGCTTATGAGATAAAAACTAGAGGAGGTGAGGGGATTACAAAAGAGATAATCCCAGACAATCCTTTATGCAGACAGTGTACAGGGGGGAATTTAATCAGTTCAGAGGTGGCTCATTATTTTTATATAAACAACTCGTTTCCATTTTCAGCTAGCTGAGTGCTCCTGCTGCTGGGCACTGAAGGAAGCTCAGCAAGGGCACAGATGTTGAGAACTGTGGTAAGGTAACTTCAAATGATTTAATGTCTGTACTGGAAGAGAAGTTAATTTATCATGTGAGAATGAATTCAGAAAAGAACTTCTCATTTCTGCTAATAAAATATCTTCTTGCTAGAAACCTAGTTTCAGTTTTTCATGCAGGCAGCAATTTTTATTAATCTCTACCATTTGACTGACACATATTTCAATTTTCAGAGGATTTTTCTGCAGTGTTGGAACAGTATATTAGCTGGAAAATACACTCTGGAATGTGAGTGTAAAGTATGCATCCATTATGTAGCAGCATCAAGGCAGAATTAGACTGCACTTTGAGACAAGATATAGTATCTGTCGCTCTTGTGAATGAGCCTTGATTAAATTAAATTCCCTACAGGGACAAAGGTTCAAAAGTTCCTGGTTTAATAAAACATACGGCAGAAAATGTGGGAAACAGTCAAGTATGTGAAGCGTTAGCACTGTAAATGGATCTGTTTCCCAAGTACGTGCATTTCCTCTGTACACAGCTACAAATACTTTGTTCTTAAATAACTCAGTGTTTGCACTACTTGCAGAATGTGTGTGAAACATCCCACAGTGGGCATAGGTACAGCTTTGTGTACACTTTGAATGAGGAACAGAAATTTCAAGATAACCGCTGTGAATTGGAAATTCTGGAGTCTTTTATTTAACTGGAATACATTTAAAAATATAAAAGCCATATATTATTTATTTTGCTATTCAGTTCAACATAACTATACCCACATTTTCAGCCTTTAGAGAGCCCTTTTATCTTCCCTGAAATCTTCCATAGATAATGCCACAAAGAAAAGCTGAACTACTTGTAGCTTGGGAAGATGATGGGAGGAAATTACCAGAGTTCACAGTATGGTTTTCACATGAGCATTTGATAGTTTTGACCAAATATAAAACCATTACATAAACCAAATTTTGTAAATTATATTATTATATAAACCAAAATACAAAATCATTCCAGGTCCTGGAATGGAGGATGACCTGCTCAGAGACAGCATTGACGATCCTCGTGCTACAATAGCTGGATGCATAAATGGAAGATGACAGAGCTTTGGGGGTTTAACCATGTTAACTGAAACTGTGCCCAATTGTAGTGCATTTTGTGGAACTTTTCCTGATTTTCTCATATTAAGGATTCAAATTGTTTGGTAATGTCTTCTGGGGAAAAAACCCTAATTGTTTTGATAAAAGAAACAGCACTTAAAACTGCTCATAATTTTCATGGACTGCTTTTCAAACTTGTTCATGTATCTGAATTTTGAGTCAAGTGGTTCAAGGAAAAAAACATTTCTCAGTCTTGCCAAAAGACAAAAATCTTACCCAGAATAACAAGCACCACATAGAAACACAATCCTTCCACGGGCTTGTATTCACATACAACACCACCAAACACAAGAACTGAGTGGATAATTTATACACCTTTTTAATGTCCATTTCCACAGTTCTTTTTCCTTTCAGTGCATATAGGAGTGCACCTTCAGAGGGAAGGATAAAACTAGCAGATTCATCTTCCACAGAAGAGCACAACTGATTACCACATCCACTGTGAATTCTGTCAGATCACTGTCAGCACTAACTGGTCTTAATTGGTCTGACCAGCTTCCCTGGAACCACCTCCCTTCTCAGATCCCCCTGCCCCTGTTCTCTAACAGGGCTTCCCAGATGGATTCCAGGTTCATGTCACGAACCTTGTCTCCAATTCTGTCTCATTCCAGCTGCCCCTGGATGGCCCTGGCCCTGGTTCATGCCCTCTCCTGTGTCTGGGCTCTTGACACATCCTGTCACAAGGCCCTGGCTCTGCCGACCCCAGTTGGAGAGGGCATTGCCTGTACTGGAGTTACCCTTGGCCCTGGCTCACCCTCACCCTTGGGAGCAGCCCACTGTCACTGTTCCCTGACAAACAGGACAAAAGTTTACTGAACTCACAGCCAGTAAGTTCTGGATAACCATTAAAAAAATTTCCCAACTGTAACCTTTTTTTAAGGTCCCTTCCAGTCCTAATTTCCCTGACCCTGTGAGGTGCTTGCAACATTCACAACTGAATCTAAATTCATCGGTCATAAAGCTAAGGGATTTGGGGTTTTGTTTTCTGATTTTTTTTCCCCTGAGAGGCTCCAGGGTGTATTTGCACGGTTCTTCACAATTACAGATGACACCTCCTCTTCAAAACTCTGTGAAATTGCTGCTCTGCAGCAGACCTGTAACCGATCTTACAGCAAAATTGCAGTTAGCTGTCAGCTTTGGCACCAGTGGTGGTCCCACTAACCCAACAGCTTCTCTTTAGCTTTCCTCACAAATACAAGTGGATCTGCAGACAATGTGCTCTTGATGCCAGTAAGTGCATCTTGACTCTTTTCTATCTGCCACTAAGGTATATTCTGGCCATCTTCAGGGAAAAAAAACCCAAAAGTAAACTAGATAAGCCCATATGGGATTCTTAAAATATCTGTAACATTCCAGAGTAACAGATTTTGCTATTTTGCAAAATACCACTGCAAGCTTTCCTGTACAATGCATTTTGTGTGAGGCGTGAATAAATTTCCTTGATACTGAGATGCCCAGCTGGGGTGTCTCAGGCCACAGCTTGTGTGACACAGCACCATGGCACCAACATGACGGCTGCCTCCGGACAAACATGGTAAATTAAAATAATCATGAGCACAAACTGGAAAATGAATGAGCTAGCTTTGTATTTGCAATGGAAATCAATCAGGGCACACGAGAGCTTTCACTTTGATGTTCTCCCAGATTTGTATAATAGCTGTTTTGATGTTTGCCTGAGACGTGCCTCCATATTTTTCAGGCCTGTATCAGGAAGGTGAATACAAATGTAACAGCTAACTCTGTCTTCTCTGCCACTTGAGTCTTCCATTGTGTATTAACACAAGGAAAGCACCCCAAAAGATATATTTGTTCAATTAAAGAAGTCATGTATGGGCAGTATGATGAAACAGGAGATAAGCACTATGTGTATGGTCAGAGATACTATTCCGGTTATAGCTGAGCTGAATCGATATTTTGTTGACACTACCCACACACAAACAACCTCTCATCTCCCCAGAGCTGCTTGTTCTCACCTTTAGCTGCTGCCTCGGCCACTGGGTTTGGGTTTCATTTGTTTGTTCCACTTTGAATAGCTTGAGGTACGCAGGCTCTAAATCAGTTCTGAGAAATGACCCAACCAGAAAAAGAAGAAGAACCCTCTTTATAAGAAGACAGTTGTTTCAAGCCAGTTCAATCTATTGGCTACAGATCAACCAGGCAAATACTTAAATGAACAGTATTGAGAGGTGAAATCTCTACTGGCCTTGAGATGTGGAAGGAGGAAGGGGTCAGGGAAATAAAAGATTTCCCCAAATTTGCCACCTGCAGCATAGCTCGTGTCCCCATTCCATAAGGTAAAAAGCATTACCTAAAATACAGAAATGAGGAGATTCCCTTTAGGACACCCTCATTAGCTGTCTTATTCTCAAATGACTGAAAGGACTGATTAGATCAGTTTTAAGACACCATAAAAGAAGTCAGCTCTACTAGTGGCTCAGCTCTATCAGTGGGGGGTTTTTCTGCAACTAAGAAGTTGAATCCGAGTGCTGCTAAATGTAGATTTTTATGAAGTTGCATTAGATTATGCCTATTATCAGGAATTTGGTATCTGCCGATTGAGCCTCTCCTCTGTGACTGACATTCTTTTAAACTTGCCAAGAAAAATATTTGTCATTAAAAAAAAAAAGTCTAAGAAGTAATCCATCTGTAATTATTAGAGTTCTATGCTCTTCATCTTACTGCCTGCCTTCCACGTCTTCTTTGATGGAGTTTTCTCTAGCATTCATAAATAATTGACACTGTTGATGGTTTTTCTAAAAGTATGACATCTATCAAAGACCTTAAGAGAATGGCAAAGATGAAATAGCATAGTATAGTTTCTTACCCGAAGGAGAAATAAAAAATTCCAATTCCTGAAGATGCATGCCAGCTAGGATAGATTTTTCATTATTATTATTGTTACCTTCCTCTTTTGTCTGTCTCCCTTTCCATTTTTGTTTGTTTTTGGCTTGTTGGGGGTTTTTTTAACAGTACTTAGGTTTGATCATTCCCATTAATAAGCAAGGCAACACTTGAATCCTCCTGCGCATTTGGAGTTATGGCTTTTGCAGAAATATAAAGTAAATTCTTCTCAAGAAAGAATTCTTCTCAGTAAAAATTTCTTCATGGAAAAAGTTGTCAAACACAGGAACAGGTTGCCCAAAAGTGGAGTCCCCATCCCTGGAGGTGTTCATTAATGACTGGATGTAGCAGTCAATGCCATGATCTAGTTTTCAGGCTGGAGATCTACCAAAGGCTGGACTAAATGATCTTGGAAGTATTTGCCAACGTAAATGATTCTGTGATCATGCCTGGAAGGGCTTCCTGTTAAATTACTTGCCACTAAACTGAAAGGAAGAAGGGGCTGATCTCCTAGCCTGTTTTAAGTAGAAAACTCACTCTTGTAAGTTATGACTTTGGCCTTCATAAAATGTGCCTGTTTTCCTAAGGTGAATGCTTCCTCATCAGTGGCCTGAGACCCACAAACCCATAGAGGCACTTCCCAGTGCATCATGTAAATACTCTGATAGTGCCCAAGAGCTTGGGTATAAGTGAAGGGGTTTTTTTCCGAAAAAAAAAAAAACCAAACTGTATAAATATTTCTAGCCTGACCTTTGAAGATAGTCTAGGTATTAAGTTGTATTGCTTCCCTCCTCTACTGTTTATACTGAACCAGACCCTTTTAATGACTGACCCTGTGTCTGAAAGTGAAGGGCTGACCTGTGTTAGTTCCAGCAAGAGTTACACTGACTGCCAAGTTTCATCACACAGGTCCAGGCACTGCACACCAAAAAAGGAGGACAAAAGTTACAAGACTCATACACTCCACAAACTCACTGTAGTCTTAGATTAGCTATAAAAATTTAATCTGGCCATCAAAACAATATGTAATCTCTTGAGAACATCATTGGCTTGGTTGGTAAAAGAAATGGTCAAAAATGGTCTTCTGCAAGGTGTTCATCTCAGATTTATACTGTGGTTTAAACTGCAAAAATTAAAAAAAAATACCATCAGACTGAGGGTAGTCTCTGGTAAATGCTAACACCTCAGAAGAGAAAAGAATTAAGAAGCTATTCAAGAAGATTGGGTGCACCTGCAAGATGTCTGTAATACTGTAAGTCAGGGATAAAGACTTGAATTTAGGTGGAGGGCAGTATTTGCAGGTCTATGTCTGAAAAAGGACAGAGACTTTGAATGTTAAGTAAGGTTACATACTATGTATGTAAGGAAGTAAGGGCCCTCTTCTGGAACTACACAGGTCTAGCATTATGAAGGCAATTTTTTTTTCCTGACTAGAAAGTGCTATATTAACAGAATAATTGTCCTAAGACAAAGCAGTGCCACTCTACTATACTAAGAAGGAGATATTACTCAGGAGGTGATGGGGAGGGGTTCATTTGGTGGTTTGTTTTGTTTTCTCTACATCAACAGTGAGATCACTGTCGAATGCTGTGCCCAATCCTGAAATTAGTGCCTCTGAAAAAATACTGAACAATTTGGAATGGCCTCAGAGAAGAGCTCTGAGAATGACTGAATCTGGAAAGGTCGAAGAATGAAAGAAAAACTGTATGTATCAGTAAATATATGCTGAGCTTGCACTTCAGTAGAGAAGACTACTGAAGTTGCATACAGATAAACGAAACCAAAGGTTTGTTTTCTTTGTCTTTACAAGGAAAAACCCCAACTTACTCAGGATTTCCCACGCCAAGCAAAAGTTCAGCTGTTTCCAATCCCTGATGTTACCTCCAATGGGAACTGTGGCTTTGTGAAGGAAGAGCTGGGGTGAGACCCAGAGGATCAAAGGCCAGGGCTGCACCGTAGTGCAGGCGAGAGACTCCGGGCAGCACCTGCAGGTCACTGCCCGGGCATGGCAGGACACACATGGGACACGGGACACACACAGGGATCGCCCGGTGCTCTGGCGATCCTGAACGCAGGACAGCTGCTCCCAACACGTGGTGGGGGGCCACACCCGGGCACGGGGGTAGCAGATGACTGCTCCAGCCGTAAGAACAGGGTTCAGTTCTATGTTGTCTTTTCCTCAGCCTTCCTTGCCCAGGTGCTGCCATGGCTTGTCTCCAGGTGCTGAGCTGGGATAAAGCAGTGGCATGGGAAGGCTTTCTCATGGCAGCCCCTTGACAGGGCAGAAGGGCACGGGTGAACCATGGCTTTCGTGTGTTCAGGGCGCTGTCACCCCAAACAAGCTGCTCAGTGATCGTGTTCACCCTTACAACCCTCAAGGCTGGCTGTAAATCAGCGAGCCTGACCTGACTTTATGAAAGCCTTAAATCCGTAGTAAGCATTTCCTTCACCTCTGGAACAGGTGGATTGATTTAACGGAATTAACTACAAACAGAGCTGCCTCTCAGGCGCCTTTGTAATCCCCTGGAAAACACTGCAGTGGGTGACAGGCAGGTGTATGCTCTCCGGAAATTACAAGCCACGTGTTCGGCGGAAGCAGCAGCGAATCCCAAATCGTGCTGGCCCGACCGGGAGCCTGAGGGCACCCCCGCACCCCGCCGCTGCCGCAGCTGCCTCGGAGCTCGCCCGAAGCCCGTGCCACGCGGCTGCCCTGCATTTCCTCCGGCTGTGCCTTCCTAAATACCGCCTGTTATTTCCCAAACACGGCTCCCTTCACAGCAAGCGGAGGCTCCACCACGAGATGGCGGCACGGGCCGGGGCTGTGGGGCAGTGACCGCCCTTCTTCCGCCGCCCTTTTCTTGCCGGGACCGCCCTTCTCCAGTCGCCCTTTTCCTGCCGGGACCGCCCTTCTCCCGCGGAGACCGCCCTTCTCCAGTCGCCCTTTTCCTGCCGGGACCGCCCTTCTCCAGTCGCCCTTTTCCTGCCGGGGCCGCCCTTCTCCAGTCGCCCTTTTCCTGCCGAGCCCTCCCTTCTTCTGGTGCGGCTTAGGCCGTACCCGCCCTCAGCACGCAGCCGCTGGTAGGAGGATGAGCCGGGCCCGTTTCGCTGGGAGCCCCGTGCGAGCTGTGTGGGCTCGGTAGCTGAGAGGGGTGTGCGCTTCAAAAAACAGAATGACAGGATAGTTCGGGTTGGAAAGGGCCTCTGGAGATCACCCGCCCGGCTAAGGCAGGGTCACCTGGAGCAGGTGACACAGGAATGCGTGTAAAGTGGGTTTGGAGTGTCTCCAGAGAAGGACACTCTGCGCCCTCTCTGGGCAGCTGTTCAAGTGCTCTGCCACCCTTGGTGCGAGGTTCTTCCTGGTGCTAATATGGATCTTCCTCTGTTTTAGTTTATAGCCACTGCTCCTTGTCCTGTTGCTGAGCACCACTGAAAAAAGCCTGGCTCCAAACTCCTGGCACCTACCTTGGTTATATTTGTATGTACTGATGAGCTCCCCTCTCAGCCTTCTCTAAGCTAAACAGCCCAGCTCCTGCAGTCTCTCCTCATAAAGAGAGATGCTCCAGACCTATCATCAGCTTTAGTCAGTTGGTTACTGACCTATAATTATTTTTTTAAAACTATTTAGGGGATTGAAGATGTCAGATTTGTGGGGCAATAATACTCTTTTACTATGGTGCCATTAGAATACTGCCTCGGGGAAATGCAAATACAGAGAACTAGCTTGTGTAAATTCCTCATGATAGTGTATTTAGCTGGATTAGTTCCTTTAAACAAATCTCCTCAGGCTTAAGTTTTAAATAAAGATAGTGAGCAGTCCTGCTGAAGTTGGAGAAATAGAGAATTTGGTATGGAAATTAATTGAATCAGGACTATCCTATATATTCAGCCTCCTTAAAACATTTTTTTTGTTTGGATTGTGGGTGGAAAACAGGTGGAAAACCTGTTTTACCTTCTTTGGGTTTTCCTAGTGTGCCTGTACCCACAGTACGACTGGTCAGCCTGCCCAAATGTGTGAGGAAAATAGTAAAGATGCTGCCACGAGATGTGGTTCTGCCTCAGCATGACCTCAGAAATTTGTTGGCTTTAGCAGAGTTCTGCTCAATACAAATGGAGGTCTGAAAGGGAGAGAGGTATTAATAATTTATTATAAATCTGTTACCGATGGCAAGAAAAGCAAGCTCTCTAAAAATGAACACCAGCCATGGTGTTTGTCTCAAGGATTCTATTACTCAAGCTGAGATGGCAACAAAGCACTTTGAAGGTTAATTAAGGACCATACGATGGCAGCAACAGGTGAGATGTGGTAATCGTGTAATCAACCAGAGATGCTTTAGAGACTTATATTTCCAAAGGTCTATATTTAAAAGATGAAGGGAGATACTGCAAAAGCTAGGAAGTGGTGAGAGAGAAAGCATGAAGAAAAACTCACCCAGTGAGCAGTTAGAAGTGACTCGTGAGTCAGTGAAACACCATTCTGCTTGTCTAGCATGGGAAATTTCATTTTAGCATGTAAAGGAATTCAGGTGGCAGAACAAGTTTACAAAATAGAAATTAAACAACTGAACTTCATTCACACTTTCTGTTAAGGAGAAAATATGCTGATTTATAGTGACTATTAAAAATTACTGTATTATTTTGATGGCTTTTATATGTTTCTAGCCCTTTATTGCTGACCACAAATCTGAATTCCTAAGATAATTTTAAAGTCAGTTTCCTATAATGAAGAAAGTATTGTCAGATGTTAGATGGAGGCTGACTAATTAAGAAACTGCTTTCAGGCTCTGCTAGAAGATCAGAGAATGTTCTTTTTTTTGCATCTTAATAAGAAATCATTGATAGTGTAAAGAGTTCCTTTGGTTATTAAAATATGACCTGAATATTGCAACCTGTTATAGGTAAGCATATATTGATATGGAAGTGGCACAGAGAGGAAAAATTCATCGCATTTTTCTATTTTTTAGTTGTTTCCAGTTCATACTGTCTATGCAAATCAAATTAAGGACTCTAGTAATCTTATTAAATGTACTGGTCTGGAGCTGAGGAACATTATTAAGTGCTTGCATTTGCTGCTTGAAATGCGACAAGAAGCAAAGATGTGTAAGACACCAGTACAGAGCAATTTTATGCCTGGTGCTTTCAAGCTCACCTCTTTAGATATTATTTACACGCCATCACTAGTCCCTCTTCATGTTCTTCTTGTCACCTGCAGAAGAGGAGACAGATCACAGGCAGAGGGAAATAAATAATAAAAGGGATGAAATTCAAATGTAGGAGAAGGCAGAGTAATAATGAGACTTTATGTAATGCTTTTATCTTGAGTACTCCTTGAAGCTGAAGTGAATGGTAATTGTGAATGAGGTGTTGCTTCCTTCCCTAGCTCAGAAATGCCTAAACTGTAGCACTATTAGCTGTAAATCAGACTGTGGCATAAACCTCTAATCTGTCTCTGAGGTCCTGTGCATGTGTTTCGTACTGAGGGTAGAGTTACTAAGAGGTTACTCATACCTTTCTCTCACATGATGTAATTAATACAGAGCAAGTGACTCCAAAACCTAAGAGCGGCCAGAGCAGAGTAATTGTGGATTGTCCCAAATCTCAAAGAATGTGTGAGTGGATGGTGTTAATAGCCTGATTATGTAGCAGCAAGGGTTTAAACATAGATCATGAAGCTTATAATTTTATTCCTTAAGGAGCAGATAATTTGACAGTAAGCACCTTGTGGGGGGAATATGGCTTTCTGGAGGAGCTGTGGGACTGGCCAGCATTTATTTCAGGAAGCACTTAAGTCCTGTTGGGTGCTGCAAGTGTTCATGCCTGATCTGTAGTGCTCTGAGAGCATTTACGGGCACCCTGACTCACCAGAATGTCTCCTGCTCTTACTCTTTTTTAGGGTTTAGTGTTTTAGGAGGAGAGTTCTACCTTGTTTATACCACTTCTGCATCTGTAGCAAGATTTGTATCAGATGTCACAGGCTCACTCCTTATAAATCTTGCATAGCAGACATTTATGTTTCAGAGGAATGGCACGTGGAAAAATCAGCTCTAAAGACTTTGTTGACCTTCTGTGAGCTATGTTAAATGACCTCTATTAGAACAGAGAACCAGCAGTAACTGTGTGCTCAGTTTTAGGTGCCCGAGAAAAGGTGCAATCATACAGATACACAGAAGGAATCTGAGAAGACTCTTCCTATCAAGTTTTATGTTTCTTAAATTTTTTTTTTCCAGTTACTGATGAGATCTGATTTGAAAGGTTGTGATTGTTTATAACATAATTTCTGTTCAATAACACTGCCTCAATTCTCTCACTGTCAAGAGATTCCTAAAGCACAGTTGTGCCTAATACTATAGAAATACAACTATGTGACAATTTCAGAGGCAGTTCAGCTTTATTTGGACTGAACAGCTGGAAAAATTTTAGATACTGCATAATTTGCAAAAATGTTTCTGAGTTCTCCTAGAGGTTTTTTTGGGGGTTTTTTTTTGTTGTTTTTTTTTTTTTTAAAGTCATCTGATAGCTGCACAATAAACTAAATTATTATAACACCAGGAATCAATCAGAAATAATTTCAAGATACAAGGAGACTGTATATATGCAAATATCATACAAGATATTTCTTAACAACCCCTTCAAAATTGTAATTTGCAACTTAAAAGACTAAATAATCTGATTTTCTTAGAACTGTATTTCAAATGCCTCTTGATTTGGAGCAACTGATACCTCCTAATTTGAGGGACCTTTTCAAGTCTGGACTAATCCCCATTTCCTTTTTGAAACCAGAGAGAATGTGTAGGAGTTGTTGCTGTGAAGATGCATTACCATCTCAAAAGCGGCTGTTAAGAAATTATTGAGAAATAATAAGTTGGAGTTATCAATACTTGAACTAGCTTTAATTTAGCCATTGAAGTAATGGAAGTGGCAATAAAAGAGTTTGATAGGAGTAATTGGCTCTCAGCAGGTAAGCTGGGTAAAACTGTTCCTTCCTGCCATGAATTGCCTTTAATACAAACTTCTCACACTTGACCAGCCAGTTTCAGGTTAACTTGGCTATCTCTGCAGTGCTGCTCTAGCTAAAGTTCCCTTTGTGTGATAACTGCTCTAAGTCACTGGCCTAAAAAGGTTTCTGAATTCCACCCCCCAGCTTTTTTCTTTTTCTCCTTCATTCCAAAATAATAGTAATACATGCTCATTCCTAGAGCAAGACATATTTTTCTTTTAGGAGCATGGTATTTAATTTCCGTAGTCCAAGCCTATCTTGTATTAAAGTTCAGTTCCCACAGATTAAAACCCAGCCTTTCTTTCAGCTGGAAGAAAGGATTCAATTATTTCATCCTTGAAATCACCACCTCAAGCCTCAACATTGAAGATACCTAAAAACAGCAGATGAATTTCTTACTGTACCAGCTGAAGCAGAATGAGTTAAGTATGGTGCCAAGGTAGATAACCTGTTTTAAGACATGTATTTTATGTCAAATGATACATAACATTATACTCAAGTAATAATCAATTACTACTATTGAGTGTTTACCATACTGCACTGTGTAGTGGTTTTTATTCCATATGCTTAGAAAATAGGTCAAAAGACAGACATTCACATGAAAAATGTCCAGATTTTTAGTGCTGTACCATATATGCTGAATAATTTTCTAGTTTTTGGCTTACATTAATGGCATTATGAAAACTGATGGCAAAGTGGAGGGAAATAATCACAGGTTATTCAAAGTTATTTCTGCAATAGCTGAAATATGTGAATTTGTCAGATGATATGTATTTAAACATTTGTCTCAAGGAAAGTTAACATTTTGAGCAGTGGTTTGAATGGAAGGGCAGGCCACAGTTGTGGCTGATCAGTGAACGGACCAATCTGAACTGTACTGTTCAGGTAATATGGTACCTATCATATTCCCTCAGAGCCTGTCCCTGCTGATTTTAAATTCTTCAAACATCATTTTCCTTTTCTTCTCTATGAGAGTGGAGAAAAAACTGTATGTATGTTGTGTGTGTGTCTAGAACAGCTTAGTGGAAATCTTACTTAAAAAATGAGATTTTAGTGAGAAATTTTGTTGGTATGGGATGAGATTTAGTCATTCACTTTTGCAGAAAAGGCTTCCAAAGTATGAATCCAGTTCTTGGAAAAGTTATTCTCCTTGTCATGATCATTTCTGTAAGAAGGATGTCATGATATATTTGTAGCTTTCTTTGAATTCTTTACAAATACAGAATTGCAGTTATTTATAGAGATCCAAAATATTGTTGTATGGGTTTGGGAAGGGATGGCTAGATCTCAGAGTTTTGATGGTATCATCATTACTTTTAGTTACAGCAAAGTGGCAAGAAGGGGTTGTGTAAGCCTTAATTATACCTATTAATTTATTTTCTCCTTCTCTTTCATTTCGACTTAAGTAAGTAACAAAAGTTAAGTACAGTTTTAGAAATTCTTGTGTAAGTTTGAAATGTTTGCCATAGTCTCTGCAATGTTTTTTCTATAGGTAGAGCAGCACAGAAATTACTTTTTGAAAAAGAGTGCTTAAAAAAATCCATGCTTTCTAACCAAGGGTGGGACAGAGCCCAGCTCAGAGAGAGAAGATTCTCCCACAGAGAATAAGGTAAACTACCTGAGGTTGTTTAACAACTTGGAAAAGAATCTTGCTTGTTCGTGGGTCTTTTGCGCTCAGAGTTTGGGATTTGGATTTCTAGATTGTTAATGATAATGTTAATTACACAAAGAGGATATGTAACAGGTAGAATCATGGGTTTCAAGGGGTTTTGGTATTTTTTTTTTCCATAAATTCTTAATGACTGTGGTGTTATGTTGCTGAAAAAGCTCAGAGTATTTGGGCCATAAATTACTGCCTTAGAGAGTGTACAGACTGTACAGTGAACTACAGGTGTGGGGCAGAGTGCCTGGGAAGCTGCCCAGCAGAAAAGGCCCTGGAGGTGCTGATTGCAGCAGCTGAACAGGAGCCAGCAGTGCCCAGGTGGCCAAGAGGGCCAATGGCACCTGGCCTGGATCAGCAACACTGTGGCAGCAGGACCAGGGCAGGGACTGCTGAAGCCACACCTCAGATCCTGTGTTCGTTCAGTTTTGGGCTCCTCTCTACAAGAAGGACGTTGAAGTGTTGCATATAGGTCCTTCTTGTAGGGAAGATTTACATCAGGTATGAGGAAACATTTCTTCACAGAAAAGGTTGTTAAGCACTGGAATAGGCTGCCCAGGGAAGTGTTGGAGTCACCATCTCAAGGAGCATTTAAAAGATGTGTAGATGTGACACTGAGGGACATAGTTTAATGGCAGCCTTGGCAATGCTGGGTTAATGGTTGGGCTCAAAAAACTTTTCCAACCTTAACAATACCATGATTCTATCTGGTTAAGAATTGTCCAGATGGAAGTCAAGCTAGAACCTGTAATACCAGTTTTTATCCTGAAGTCAGATACTTCAGACAGTTCTAGACACCTGGTTTCAGTGCTGAAAACTAGATTGCTAATCTCTCACATTTTCTAATAAAGAGCTCAGTGCTCTGGGCTAAAAAGGTTGGAGCTCCTGCAGGAGGTCCCTCATGTCATTCTGTAGCATGATCTAGCTGACTAGATACTACTTCTTGATCACAAGTGAGGTACAACCATCTTAAAAACCTTGAAATAACTCCACAATAAAAAAAAAAACCCCAAGGAGAATCCATTTATAAAAAACATCAAAAGAACTGCATTTGATATATTTTTTTCTATGCTAAGCTGTGTCTTTAAATAAAAAGGTTACAAAGGTAGACACTGTCTGTGCCAATTTTAACACTATAGTTACAGAGAAACCTCTGGACTGATGTTCTCTGCCCTCCCCCTTTCCAATTTTACGAATGCCTTCATTTTGGAAGGGGGAGGGGACAGAGGCAATAATGATAAAGAAGAGATGTATCTGCAGTGTCTGACTGCTGGGAAATAAATACATCCCATTGATTTCTCCATATGCCATATTTCAGCAAGGTGACTGCCTTTTTCCCTGTGTGTTAATTAAAAAGTTGTTGTAGAGGCAGTGAAGGCCCAGCCTTGCTGTCACCCTTGTCTCATGGGATTTATGCAGAGGGCAGGATCAGACGTGACTGATCTCACATCTGGTCCTGCTCTGAGTTGTAGCATCATCACAGCTTCACAATGTGTGGGACCTGTGAGTGTCATTGCCTGACTTTATCCATGAGAAACCTGGAGATATCAGTGTGTCCAGTTCCGTTCTTCCTTGTTTGGGCTTTCTCCGCAGTCTTCTGTCCCAACCTTGAATGTTGCTGCAGTGTTTCAGAAAGCTGCTTCATGTGAAAATGGCCTGGCCTCTCCTAATTACAATAGCTCCTTGTTCTGCTGCCAAGAAAATAGCATCATCAGCTACTTGGATTATACAGAATATTACAGAATAAAGACAACAACAGAAATACACTGTTATTTTTTCCTTCCTTATATCCTGCCTTGTGACAGGAATCCCTCCCCCTGCTAAGTTCATTGGTTAACAATAAACAAAGATGCTTTTAACAGCTGTCTCACTATAGCCTCTGTCCTCTGTGGAAAGGAATACACTAGAGCCATGATAGTATTTAAAACTGGCTTACCATCATAGTTTGGGGTTTTTTTCAGCAAACTTCATTTGACTTTTAACCTTTTCTAAACAGAGATGATACCCTTTTCTTGCATCTGCATACAATGGAGCATCTACAACCCAAATATTAAAGAATAGCTTAAATAATTTTATTAACAGCGGCAGAGATAATTGTTCACTGAAGAGATACAGTGTCACCACAAAACTTCAGAAGTGACCAGAAGCTGTAGTTTAACTTGGGGATTTGGGCTTGCTTCTGCCTTTCATTCCTATTAATAGAAGATTGTTTCTCAATGTTTTGGAAATTAATGTAAATGTATTTGGTTGAATATCAAATACTGATTTATTAGAAACCTATTTTTTTAAACCTTAGAAAATTGTCTACTTTGTGGAAAGGATAAGGACTCCACTTTCCCTAGCTGTAGGTCACTAATTTTGGTCAACAAAATTAACATTTTAATTTCCAAGGACTCCCTCTGTAGGATGGATCTCACAGGGAACTCCTGCTCAGAAGTCTGTCTCAGATATTCTGTGCCACCCTTCAGGGGAGACTTGTGGAGGAGGGGAGAGAGAAAATTGTCTCAGACACCCTGTGCAGTATGTGAGGGGTGGATGTGCCTTGATGGTCCCAGTTTTTCAGTGCTGGAGGCTGGCTGGATGCTCTCCTGACAGGCTGCCATGCACAGATGGAGAGGGAGGTGCCAGTTTCCACCTGCTGTTGTGCCCTGTCTCCTCCAGAGCTGCTGCAGAAAGGATGATGAGTTGGAACATCTTGCAAGCCTAATACCTGAATTGTTGGCCACCTTTTCTTTATAATATCAGTCCATCCTTTCTCTTGTCTTACAGTTTCTCTGTTAACACCTATCTTTTGTTTTTCAAAATTATTGTAGATGAGGTATCTGCCATTTTGGGGCAAGACCTTCTTGCTCATGCTTACAGCAAGCAAATTACATGACATTAAGTTCTGACTAATGCATTGTTCCAATTGTTAGCTGTAGGTGATAACGTCTGCATTCAGAAATCACTGACTGTGCCTTTGCACACAGAGTGGTCTCAGGAACATGCTCCAGCACTGCAGCCCCTCTGCCCTGCTACGTGCTGTCCCCACAGCTGTCTCAGGCTGCCCATGAGGAGCCTGGTCACTTGTATCTATGAGAATGGAGCTGCTCAGCTGTTTGAAGTCATGGGTGCATATTCACCTGTATCCAGGATTCAGATATTCAAAATATCACACTTTTGGATCTACCCAAAACTGGACTTCAGGGGACTCACCAAGAGACTTTGAAGTGCACTGACTGATTTAGACAATTCTCTAGGTGGGCACTGACCTCGTGCATCTTTGCGATGGAAGTCCTGCAATTTGATGTTCTTTTGCACTGCACTGCTCTATCTTCTTAGTTTGTATTAAACTTTTATTCGAACAGAATCCTTTAAATATCTGGATCTTGAAATTCATTGCTGGATTCTTTAGTATTCATCATTCTCATCCAATAAAATTGTTCAGCTCTTCTACAGAAATTTGAGACATATAAAAGATCCTTGATGAAACCCACCTTTTGGTGGGTTCAGAAGCAAGAAGGATACCATCTCTTCTGACTGTAATGGCTGTGCTGTTGCTTTTGCTGTCAGCAGTGTATATTTTTATTAATAGATATTACTTTGTTTAGTTCTAATTTAGCCTGGTAGCCTAATGTTTAAAGTAGCTGAGAATCAGATTTTACCTAAAGAACATTTCATTTATTGAGGGCTATTTGAAATAACTGGTTTAATGAATGTGTTGCAACTTAGCCAATAACGAATAACCTCACCTCATTTCTGTGCAATTTCAGTTCTGCATAACAAAGAGAGGGCCATATGTATCCAGGGGAAACTGAATCACTTAAGCAGAAAATAAAGTCTGTCAAAACACTACATAAATGCTGTACATGCATCTTTTTTAATTGAGTTGGGTAAGTTGAGAGATTTCTAGTGTATTCTGAATGTCTAATCCCTGGACCAAGTCAAAAATGATCTGCTACTCCTCAGGCAAAAATACAAGTCACAAGTCAAACGATTACATCTCTAAAGGAACAGTGAATATGTGTAAATTGGTGATGTTTTTAGAACTCCTCGATTCAAGTCTTCTCATGAATTTAGTTTACTGATTAGGAAATGCTGCATCAGGAGCTTCACTGCCACCCTCCCCACAGAGATGGAACCTAATGTGCTAAAGTACAGGCTGACATGAAAAGGATTTGAAGTCTACAGAGCTAAGCAGAGAGGTGCCTGTATCAAAGAGTAGCTCTTATGGTACACTTGGCTTAGCACATGCAAAAGACCTCCAATGTTTCTATCCTATAATGAGGGCTTTAAAAACCTCCTCTCATGAAGAAAATACTTGAAGGGAGGGGAAGAAGCTTCTTAATGATTCCTTTCAGTGGGTCACTGCTCTCCAGTGGCTCTCTGAGCTGCTATGGATTTTAACATTTTCTTGACCACAGCTGGGCTTTCTTTTTTTCCCTGACATTTTTCATTCAGATATAAATAGCTACTAGACCAATATTACCAGGAATATCTTTAAAGAAATAACTGATGAAGCCATAAAAAAAAATCTTGAACTAAAGCTTTCCAGCATGACTGCTATCATTTTCATGCCTCTGTTCTGGCTGCTCATGAGTCTATCTAGGAACTGTAAATTTAGGGAGAGAAATAGAAAGGTGTATGATGAGTACAGCAGATGGGATATTTAGTGTATCTTTTTAGAGATTCTTTTTCTTAATGCAGCATTATTTCTGTCAAAATCGAAATCCTTTGAAAAATATGCTAAGTTGATATAAATCTGTTCAAAAGAAAAACTGATAAAGCATTAAAAAGTCCAGCAAAAAATATTTTTACCATTTTCACAATTTTTTAAAATGTGAAGTGTGTTATTTAAAAGAATAAAAGAAATCTAAATTCTAGGAAATGTATTGCAGCAACAGGAAAACAAAATATATTGGGTTTAATTGGGAAAAATTGTAATTGGGAAAAAAAATTCTGTGAAACAGAAATTCCAGTTCCTGGCCAGGTCTGTTTAGTGACAATTTCCTAAATCTGCAAATACTTTTGATTCATAGATTCATGAGTCATGATTCTGTAAATACTTTTGATTGATGGTTTTAAAGGGAGAGAAGATTCTTAAATGTCAACTCACAAATGCAAGTGGATTAAGATCTCCTGAGCCACCTGCTTGTTTTAGTGGGGACGGCTTGATCACTGTGTGGAAACCCTGTTCCACATGTTCCTCGGAAAGGTGCCTCAGCACTGAAGCTTGGTTGTGTCCTTCTCTGAAAACTGGATGAAGAGATTTTCCCAAGCTGTAAATATCAATAGTCTCAGACTAATTATGCTTTTGCAAAGCAGAAGGCTCTCAATTACCTCACGTGTAGGCTGCTGTTGTGCAGGAGGAAGGGGGAATGTTCGGAGTGATGGTGTTTGTCTTTCCCAAGTTATGTGTGATGGAGCCTGGCCTTCCTGGGGATGGCTGGACACCTGCTCATGGGCAGTGGGGAGTGAATTTCTTGTTTTGCTTTGCTTGTGCATGAGGCTTTTGCTTTCCCCCATTAAACTTTTATCTCAACCCACAAATGTTCTCACTTTTACCCTTCTGATTCTCTCCCCCATCCCACTGAGGGGGAGTGAGCATGTGGCTGTGCAGTGCTTAGGTGCTGGCTGGGGTTAAACTTCTGTGTATTTTAAATTGGGTATTATCTTTGAAGCCTAAAGAACATGTCAGATAAGCTGTTATCACATCTCACGTGTCACCATGGAGTGCTCACTGGGAGCTGGCCAGTGTTGGCAGTGGAAAGCTGGGATACTTATTATAAAGACCATCTTCATAACTGGAAGAAGTGTTGGTGGAGGCAGAAGCTTTTACTGTGAAGGAAGCAGAGCCCATTCATTAGCTCTTCTTGCTATATGGAAATTCAAACATTAAATAAAAAGGACTAGTTGTACTGTGCAACTCATTGCTGTGCAATGAGCATTGCACCATGCTTTGACTATAACACCCACCAAATGTAATCATCATCTGTTGGCCAGATTATCTTTTTCCTCTGGGGATTTTGACCTATTTCTTGTTGAGACAGACTTTTCTCATGTCACATCCATGCATTTCCCATCACTCTGTAAGCTGAAGAAGAAATATAGTCTAGCAAATTAATTAGCTAGAGTTCTCCTATGTAGGAGACCATGTAGGAGTGTGTAGACCTTAAAGGAGTATTTGTCACCAAATGAACATGTCTGTGCTAGTTCAAAATGCCCTTCAAGCTATGTCTGAATTATTTCTCTGTTCAAATGAGTTACTCCTTCTTGTAGGTGGACTCAAGAATCTTGTCCTTCATCTTAATTTGTATAAGGCAGATTCATAGCAGAGTAACTTAGTCATATGAAGGAATGCAGATAACACCTCCCGTGTACACCGTGCAGAGTTGTTGTAAGCCAAGGAGTTGTACAGGTAACAGACAAGTAAAACCAGGCCTGGGATGTCTACCAAAACAATCAGGTTGCAAACTCTGCATAGTCAAGTTAAAAATCTAATTTAGCTATTTGTTTGGGTTCTTAATCATGCATGCAATGTGTACAAGTTCACATTAAAGTTAGAATTAATTACATCTTTCAGCTCATCCATCTAAATGAACAATGCTTTGCTTAATGCAGCTTTGTTTTTATAAATATCCTCCTATTATGCGGCAACTGAATATTCCTGTTTTACCTTGGCTTTTGTGCGTGGGAGAGGCACTCTGGAAACTAAATATATCCTGTATTAATTAAACTATGTATCTCAGAAGGACAGCAGGATAATTCTTCTTCATAGTTTTATAATGAGATTTGTCTGAACATGAAGAAAGCTCAGCCAATTCAACATTTTTAGTTCCATTTTAGATCTATCTTTACATCAGTGAGAGTGAGCAACAATTGGCTCCTGTATTTTACAACCTGGTACTTAGGACAAAAGACTGTTTTTGAAACTGAGCTTTGCAAATATGTAGAAAACAGGAAGAAACAATGCACAGGGAAAGGGGAAATGGAGAACAAAACATGGAAGAAATAATAGATATTTTTGGCACCTAAAGAAATAGGAGGGAGAGAAATGCCTGTGAAATACAAATCTGAACATTAAAGTCTTGTTGAATCCTAAGAATGACTTGCAGTATGTTAGATCATAATTCTCCTTCTCTGTTATGTTTCTTGCCCTGTTAATGCCCCACGTATCCCACATTTGATGGCCTTTGTGCTCCCTTCCTCATGCCCCATATGAGCCAGCAACTTACCCTGGCTCCCCTTGGAGCCCATGAAGCTGGCATATCCCATGTTTTGTGCCACGAGCCGTTTCCAGAGGGTTTCCATCATCTGGGATACAGCTGGTGGCTCTGACTCAGAAATGCTGAACACAAGGGCTGGTTTTTGCTCTCAGCTGTCCGCAGTAACCATGGAAAGGTTTCACTTCCACCTTGGATTTAACAGAATCCAAATCCAGAGGTATTGTGAGCTGGATGATCTGAACTCAATGAACTAGAACTTTCCCACTGAATAACTCTACTTACAAGACTGAGAAGTCCCCAGTTTACTTCACGTGTCACACAGGTACCCTGTTATCCCTTGAACAAAGCAGTTTAGCCACTCTCGCAGCCCAGGGACAAGGAGGGGGACAGCCTTGCAGATTGTGCTGAGGTTGTTAAGAGGCAGAACCCCTCCAGCTGTTTTGTCTGTCCTGTCCTTCCACAGCTGGCCTGTAGGGGTGGAGCACCTTCTTTCTGGACCCAAACGAGCTTTTGTCAGCACTTTAAGGAAAATTGCTGGACTTTGCATCTGAGGCATGTACACACAGCCCCAGCAGCTGCTTTTCTGCGGGGATGGTTTTCCCTGGTAAACGTGATAGCAAATTGTGGAGGGCCTAGAAACAGAAGAAGGAAATAATTCATGACTTTGCAAAGACGTCCAGACATTTTTCCATGATATTTCAGGAGTAAATTCTTAACCCTATATAAAAGACAACAGATATCTATTGCAAACATTCTCAACCAAATGAAAAAAAAAAAAAAAACGTGGCAAGCAAGCACCAAAGATTACAAATATATATTTTGCAAAACTGCCTGTAATTATGCAAAGTAAATTTTATGCAAAAAGCAGCACCACCTAAATGGCAACATAACATATGCACACGTTCAAAAAAGACAGTCTTTTCAAACAAACTATTGCCACAGTCATGCAATAGCTTGAGTCTTCAATTACAAGTTAATCTATCCTAGTAAAATGAATTCTTTAATGTGGAGATTGAGGATTTTATGTTTTTCACTACTAAGTTTCTCTACTCCTCCATGTTGAAACAGTAAAGAGGCATTATAGAAGAAGGCAGGGATACCTCCATGTGTGGCAACATGACAGTAGTTTTGCTGCAGCTTTCCCCTTAGGAAGGTAAAAAACCCAGTTTAAGATAGCTCAGATGTTACCAAAGCGGGCTTATAGCTAAAGTCTGTTAATTTCTCACCTTAAACTCAGACACAAGCAGTAACTTTTGTACTAGCAACAACCCTGATAGTTATAGTTCTCTCCAAATTACCCTCTTTTCTGTGTTTCCTGGCAAGTAGAACTGGTCTTTTGGCATTGGGCTGCAGTGCTTTGCTGCATACCCAGAGAAAGCAGGACTGTTCCAGCCATGGCAGTTCATATGTGCTCCCTGCTCTTCTACTACAAAGCATTTTCTTCACACAGCCTCCCCAGAGAGCTGGGCTGAAATTACAGCACTGTGGTTGAGAGTGAAACTGCCTTAAAGAAGTAGAGGATGATACAAGTTTATATAGGTTGCAAACCCAGATGTCCATTATCGAGTTGGTGCAATGAGCTGGCTTTGTACTGCTTGTTTTGAAAGGCTCCAGAAAAGTCCATGGAAGGGGCTTTAGATGTGTTGGTACAGTGCAATGATGGCTGTGTCAGAACCAGAAGCTGTTGCAACTTCCTAAGTAGTAATAATAGATGAGTTGATGCCATCCACTTCCCTAGTTTGTCTTTTCCTGCTTTGTCATGAGGGCGTCTGTCTGGAAGGATTAGAAAGCGGAAGACTCTTCAGTTTTGAAATATTTGCAATTGTAAGCACCCAAGAAGGAAATGAGTGCCTTGACAGAGGCAGAGTTCTTCCCTGCAATCTGAGTGACAAGCTGGGGACCAAAAAGGAGGAGTAGTGGTTTTGAAAGTTAAGAGTCTCAGTTGGCCTTTATAAGTTCTTCTGGTCATCTCTAGCAGTCTTAGGGATGTGACTGTCAGTAAAGGCACAGCACTAATGAACCTGAGTTTGGATCACTTTAAAAAGTATAGCAGGCATGAAGAATGAATCAAAATTGAATATATTAGAAGTGACATAGATTCTGAGAAAATAGATTCCTTCATCTAGGGCATTTCAACACTGACTCTGAGGAAACAGATGCCTTCATCTAAGGTCTTTCTAGAGACCTCAAATCCATGACCACTTGAGCCAAACTGACTCTACAGTCCATAAAATCTGGCCTTAAAGTAAAGATCCCAGAACCAAAGTTTTCTTTCCACTGAATTCACCTAGTCATTGTGTGAGATCATGTCATTGTGTGAGTTAGTAAATATACCCTTTGAATCACAGAACTTTACACAAAGATGTTGAATTTGTCTATTACATTGATCCACATGTCTCCTCTGTGCTGACCAGAGTCCACTAAAAAACAGTCTGAATTCTTTTTATCATGTAGCTGAAAGAAAACAAACAACAACAACAAAACTCCCATATCATAAAGATGTCTATACCTGAACTTTTCACCTTACTATAGATACACACTTGGTGGGATGGGTAGTCCTGTCTCTCCAGCTCTGTCACCCTGTGTGTGGAACTCGTATTTCCTGTTCAGCATTGTGACTTTGTGACAAGCCATGAAGGTGTGTTTGCAAAGGCTCCCAGTGTGGTGGAACTCTGTATCCTGGCCACTTCCCAGGCTGCATTCTGCACAGCTTCCACACCAGTCACCTGCCTAACCTGGTGCAGAGAGCTGCTTGCCCTCAGTGTGGGGTTTTCCCACAGTCCCTCCTTGCAATTATGTCCTTCTACAATTAATGCCTTGCCATCCCTGAGCTCTGTTGAGCCATTCCATCTCCCAGCCTTGGTTAACAAAAGAAGAGTGAGCCCTCAGAATGAACAGCTTTGCCCACATTTCTACATGGACAACTAAACTAAGTGTATGAGACGTCACCTCCTTGTAATGCTGACCAGCTACTGATGATAAACTTTCTCTGTCTCTGTCTCTGCCTTCACACTTAGCTAATCAGTCTCCATCTTTTCCATGTAATGAACTATTTTATTGTCTTAATTTTGTCCATTTTTATAACAGACACTTCCCTTTGGTTTTTGCCTTTGGAGATTTTCTTGCTTCATTGACTCTCTGGAATACTATATTGGGCTTGTTTTAAATTGCAAAGTGTGCCCATGTGTAGTGTGCCTGAATGAAACATGCATGAACTGCTGTTCCGAGCGGCTCCCACTGTCAGTCCGTACGCAGTGTTTCTGAGGAGGCTGCTGCTCCCAAGTTCCCCAAAAGCACTGCCTAATGTCACTGCTTCTGTTCCTGTCTCCATTTTAAGCCATGGATTCCCCCTCTCCAAAGTTAACCCTTGCTATAGCTGTTCAGCATGGAGTCCTAGCTAGTGTAGCACTCCCCGCTTCTGCATGTTCAGTTCCACGGCAGGAAAACTGATCCTAAGATGGTTTTCTCTGTAAATGTGCACCAAATGTGCAATAGTGTAAGAAGCTAAGTAGAGTTTTACCAGTGAATATTAAAGATCATCAATGAAAGTCCCCACTGAGAAACAAGTGCCACTGGAGATCATTTCTCAAACAGTCTGACTAATGCAATTTATGACCCTGTCTCATCTCCTCAGGCTCCTGTTTAGCTAATGTGTCATCCTTTCAATCTTATGTTTCACCCCAGCTGTCCATGTTTTTACATTTAAAGGCTTTGCATGAGCTGTGCCTGATACTGTAGTAGTAAAGGTCACTAAGCTGACTTTACTATTAGGTGGGTTTCATTTTTATATACCAAACGTGATGAGGAAGAGTCACAGTGAAATCTGTTGACAAGATCAGCTTTAAATGTTGAACATATTAAATGACTTTGCTTTCAGTTGGTCTTCTCAGGACAAGAGGGACTGGAAATCTCATTAGAATATATAAAGTGACAGATTTTGAGGTGCCAAGTGTACTCTTGGAGCCCAGTATTGTCCCTCATGTGAATACACAAAGAGTAAATTTGCATATTTATATAGAGGTTGGCCTACAGCTGTGTCGAGAGCAGCCACTGACAACAGCCACAACCACCCTCAGTGCATCTCTAAGAGGGTTAATAGCAATAAAGGGGTCTTAAAGGGCTATTATATATTGATTAAAAACTTCCTTTTTCTTTCTTTATGGCAGGTAACCTCCTCAGAATTAATTATTAAAATGATGGTTTGGGTGATTTTAATCACCCAAATGAACACTATGCTCAGATAAAACAAGTCAGATACGTCAGGTGAAATGGTCTGCAACTGTCAGCATTCTTCTGTACCATTTAGGTAAAGTAGACTTGCTGGTTAAAACCATGATAAGAAAACAAAACACTTTTTTGTTTTCTCTTATGCCTTCTGACTTACAAAACTGCTATTGTTGCAGTCAGTAAATGTGGTCAGACGCCATGGATAGTTGAAGTAACATGGAGAATACATTCTTTTCTGCCAAAAATATATTTTAGAAAGCATTTAGTTTCTATATGCAGGTAAAAAAATACCAGATGGTGTGAGCCTGACCATGCACACATCAGTAATATTTTGTATCTACTTGAGTTTTTACATATAATATCTTACAATCAGTAATAAGATACAAACCAAACTGACATTTGCTTAAGAAAATGAAGGACATGTTGTCCCATAACTGGATATAAAAGAGAGGAAACTGCTCATGGGATGTAAAATATAAACGTGCAGTTTCTTTTGAGGAAATTTCTACACTTTTTACTCAGTAATTTCATGTGATCCAGACTGAGAGCTATTAAGTTAAAAAAAAATTAAATAGGCTGAGGGCATAAAAATTTTAGGCTATAAAAATCCTTTCTTGGGAAAAAAAGGAAAAAAAAAAAAAAAAAAAAGCTGTAATTAAATCCTACTATGGAAGTCATAGTCATTTGTGAGGGATTCCCTGAGCTTTCCTTAACTTTTTTAGAGGATGAATATGATGAACCTTGTGCTAATACCTACCATGGTCAAAAGAAAACTGCCTGTCTACAGCTGAGTCAACTGAAAATTAAGCTTTATAAAGGAAAAACAAACAAACAAACAAAACCCCCAACAAAACAAACATACAAAAAAGGCAAACTCCCATCTAAATTTCTAGAGAAACAAATAGTTATCAGAAAAGTTTCCTAAGTGCTAAGGAAGCTCTTTCTGTGTGTGTGCTTCAACCCTGCCGGGGCTGAATACCTAGGAACATTCCCTAAATGGGAAGCAGTGGTATTCCCCAGTTCATCTTCCCAGAGAGCACTTGATAGCTGAGCTCTGAGCGTGCTGATGGGGTGAATCAACGTGGCATGCAGAGCCCTGAGTTCTTCATTTAAAAATACAGCCACTGAGGGAGGCAGTAATGATGTTTGTTCCTTATTTAAGGTCCTCGTATTCAGAGTACTGTCCCAGTAGATGGAGGGTTTGAGTGCTGCTCCCTCCTACACTGTCAGGGGTTTGGTGTCCACATTCCCCTCATTCCAGAGCAGTGGCCGGACAAGGAGGCTGCTGCCCAGGCTGTGGAAAGGATGTGAACTGGTTGGACCTGGGCAAGGATCATTAAGCTTTAGTTGTGAAACATGAACCCTTATGTAAAGCATCTTCCCACCCATTCAAAAGTATCTTTCCTGTCCATAGCAGGGGTAGGATATTAGGCACATGCCTCCCTCAGCAATTTAGAAGGTTGTAGGTTGCTGGATGTTGTACATCCCAGTTTGAAGCATCCAAGGCCATTCCATACCTAGGACAGGGAACTTGGGTAACTAGCTGAGGTATTTTAATATCACCCTAAGAACTCAATACCTGAAATTTATGTGAAATTATGCACTACAGTCTGGGGCCTTTAATTTCTTTATCTTTGTGGGTGACTAGAAAGAAGGGCACACAAAATGACAGAAGCAAAACATGGGAATTTTGTGTTAGTCCCGTCAGCTTTGACTCCTAGTTTTATGTGTGGATTACAGGATCCTGATGGAGAACAACATTGTTTATCCACATAGACCATCAAATGTAAGGTCATTGTCTATGAAAACAATTGCCTGTCATTATTCATTTAAGGAAGGGTGCAGCATGCATTTACATGACTGCATATATGGGAATCTTGTCCAGGAGTTGTGATAGGCTGTCATCACGGTCAACGAGCACTTGCTTCAACAAAAAGCAAGAAATGACTGAGAAGTTAAATGGGAGAGAAGAACAGGGAGTTTGCCACTTGAAACAATACATGCAAAGTAAGAATGAGGGAAAAAAAATACGTAGAACTGGCTTGAGTACTTTGTAATCCAAAATAAATTGTTTAGGCCTTGAAGTGTGAGTGTTACACAGTTATAGTGCTAAAAGTTATAAATGTTTGAGCTGAAATAGTTTCAAAATAAACATTGTAAGTAATCATTAGGTAAAGCCTAAACCAGGGGGGATGTTAAATATTATTTTGCTTAAAATGAATTCAGTGGAAATAGTGGTTTGTTGTGAACCGTGGTCATTTAAATGAGTTACCTTTTCAATGACAGAAAGAAGTATTTTGGGAACAGTTCTGTAACTTTCTAGTCCTTGAAAAACACTGGGTAATGCCTATTGGAAGGATTAGTAGTTATTGCTGAGCTCTACATTACTTTCAGCCACATACAAAAAATGTATTTCCAGAGGCCTCTCAGGAAAGCTGTGTGAAACAATATGATCAGTGTGCAAGGATGGTCAAGAAAGTAAATAAAATGCGAAGAAGGTGTCCAGGGTAAAAAGGGCACTTTAACCAGGTTCTTGTAAAAATCCATAATTCCTGTGAAATTCAGCTGCAATTACATGAACTCAGGAGTCTAAATCTGAGAATTTTTATTTTGAATGTAGCACCTGACTTTAAGAAGGCGTGTGAACAGACACCTGCTGTCAGGAAGCAATTAGAAGGTCAGGGACCTTCAATTTAAGGTCAATAAACAATGAAATATGAAGTTGTGTTTTGCAAAGCAAAAAAACCTACGTTCATTTCATTTTAGTTTTACTTTTAGATTTTCAAAAGGCTTTCAGATGATGATTGCTCTCTTTCCTGAGTTACAGCTTTGGTTAGTTTTTGTTTTGGTTCCCTTGGATGATAACCACCAGGAGATTTTGCAGGTGCCAAAGCAATGCTTGAATGGTTACCAGTGACACAGAGAGTAATTGCCAAATGATGATTTCAAAAGTGTTATGCTATAAAACCTGCTTGAATGGCTGTGGTTTTGTCAGTTGGCTGAACTATTTACTGCAGAGCCAAAAAGCCTAAGTGAAAGTGCTCTGAGATGGGGTTTATAAATGTGAATCCAGGGCAGCTCTTGTCCAGGGTTAACTACAGAACCTGTGTTTGTAGGGTTCACTGTGCTTTTTAATGCAGTGCTTTCTCATCCCCAGTATAGCAGGTTACACATTTGGGAAAAGGAAACCAAGAAGTCCTGACTTGCACTTCCCCAGCTGTAACTTATGCACCCACAGTCTATAATTAAAGCCCTAAATAAATGTTGCATTTAATTAAAGACAAACCCAAGTCTATTGAAAACGGAGGGAAATAATGAGCTACTTCTTGTTGTACATGATATTCGTATACAATAAAACATGTGCTAAAGTGTTTTGTGGTTGACTGATGATTTGGCTGCTCTTTGCAAAAATGGGAAAATAAGGATTCTGGTGAGCAGGCACAGGCTTTCCCTCCAACTGGCAGATCTGGAAGGTGTGATCACTTACTGATTTGAGGACTAGATGAAATGAAATTTGATGGGTACCATCGCTGAGCCTGGGTCACCCTCTCTTCTGGGCCAGCACAGCTGTTCCTGCAGCCAGTCAGTGAACCATTTTGGGGAACTGATCTAGTAGAAGAGAACAACCAGTTTAGGGGGGAGGGGGGCCTGTTCTTGTTTTTCAGGTGAATCACTTCTCCAGCACTGCTGGTGAGGAGGATGTGCAGACGAGGGGGAGCCTTGCTCAGGGGACCAAGCGGCTGGAGGCAGAGGTTGTGCAACATGTCACCAATTGTTTAACAACCAAACCATGTTTGGTAACAGCCAAACCCTGTAATATTATTAAAAGGTGAGGAGCAACTAAGGAGAAACCTGACAAACTTCTGTGAAAATATGCACATATATATATATATATATATATATATATGTATATATATTCATTCTTCCTAAACTGTGGCCCTGACAAAATCACTAATGTTTTCTGATGGGATAAAAATTCCAGTCTTGTGCTCAGTGCACTTCACAGAGTGCTCGTCCTGCTAATGGAACAGGGAACTCTGCTCCCTCTGGTTCCCAGCAACACGACCGAATCCTCATTTGCATGGCTGTGGTTCAGATTATGTATCTCAATGACAAATCCCTGTCTTGGGATTGCATTGCTCAGCCTTTTTTTAATTTAAAGAAAGTTAGGAAGCTGGAGCCCTCAAAAGTGGTAATTTTATTGGGGGATGGGAATTTAATGAAAGGTCATCCTATCCTGATTTAAAGAGAATTGAACAAAACTTACAATTTCTTCTTTCTTTTTGAACACATTTTATTTTTGGACACAGGAAAGCTATTAAATGAAACAGTAAAAACAGTAAAAAAATTGAAAGACAGAAGTATTTCATTTAAATGCTAATTTGTTTATAATATTTTAAATAATGTAAATAATGAATAATTTTGATTAGGGTTATCTGAACATAGCACATGTCAAATACACGGTGAAGAAGCTGTAATATATAATGAAAGAGGACAGAGGAATTGGACTAGCACTCCTGCACAACTGCTACAGTAAAGTTTTTTTAAGAAAAGCCCCAAGCTGCTGCTGTTGTCTTTCCTACATGTAGCCATCAGTCTGAGCAGAGAGAATTTCCTCTCCTATCTCCAAAAAGCAATTTGCAAGCCATTTCTGATCTTGTTATATTATCTGCATACTTCCTTGTCTTTTGCACAATAAATTCTTTGGGAACATTAATTTTAAAATTGCCTCGCATATTGCAGCATAAAAGGAAATAAAAAACCATTAAAACTGATACAATCTGTGGGCAACAAACCTGAGAAGGGCAAATATTGATTACATTGCAACATCTCCTGCACAGAAGCTACAGTGAAATAAAGCAGTGGTTGCAGGTTGTCATGAGCTGTGCTTGTGTTTTACTTGAAGTCCAGGATGTTCCAGCAGTTATTACCTGATAACCTGAGTTTTAAAAAGATCCATACTCTACTGTGGGGAGAGGAGGACCTTGAATTACAGAGTCGTAAAGACTGTGCCTGACAGACAGGCAGTAGCCACAATTCATTTTGTTGCATTAGGCTCCCAGCTCATGTTTTTTAGGTACTTGGAGCCCTCAGAAGCGTGCTGCTCTCCGCAGCTTTCCTACAGGCTAAGCTTTGCCAGCCTTGGAAATGGAATTGGGACACAGGTACCATGCAGGCATTCAAAACCTGGGGTGGGCTTCTCTGCTGCTGGGCAAATGTGTTTTGGCCAGAGGAGTCTCTTTGCCCTGCTTATGCTGATGCTCAAAGCAGAGTCCTTTCTCGCCCTTTCCCTGGCACCCCAGAGCAGGGTGACAGAGGGACAAGAGGGACAGTGTTTTCCCTGTTACTGTTTATCTGTGGTGCCAAAATTCACTGTGGGCTGTCAAGACCAGCTATTCCCCCCCATACATTACTGACATTGCTATATAATTTGAATGCTCAACACCATCACCTCACAGCTCACCCAGTCAAACTTAGCCAAACCTCAGGAAAAGGGAAGACCTGCAACTTCAGGATACACCATTGCTGTATCTAGTTCTGGGTTCCTCAAGGAACTCCTGGAGAGGGTCCAGCAGACGCTACAATGGTGATAAGGGTCTGGAGCATCTCACTTATGAGAAGAGCTGGGTCTGGTTAGTCTGGAGAGCACTGAGAGGGGACCTCATTAACACATACAAAGATCTCCAAGGTGGGTGCCAAGAGGATGGTGGAGCCCAGCAAGAGTGGGGCCCAGCAACAGGGCAAGGAGCAATGGCCATAAACTAAAACCTAAGAAGTTCCACATCAACACGAGGAAGAACTTTTTTCTGTTGAGGTGGCAGAGCACTGGAACAGCTGCACAGGGAGAGTCTGGAGTCTCCCTCTCTGGAGACTCTCCAAACCCACTTGGACACGTTCCTGTGTCACCCGCTCCTGGTGACCCTGCCTTGGCAGGGGGATTGGGGCGGGTGATGTCCAGAGGTCCCTTTCAACTCGAACAAGCCTGTGATTCTATAATTCATTCAGTGATGGGTTGTCGCTACGAGCAGCGACAGAGCTGGAACCAGCGCTGGCTCAGAAATTCCCTGGCGATGCCCTGTAAAGCGGCGCCGGTCCGAGCTGCTCTCGGTTCCCCCGCAGCGGGGCAAACTTCTCCTTCCCCGGGTACGCGGCGGGGCCGCCCCTGCAGCCGGCGAAGGACGCGGAGC
>VZSR01003209.1:1837862-1861557 GCA_013398615.1 Brachypodius melanocephalos
ATCTTAATGGGTGGCAACCTTCCAAGGAGTTAAAATCCAAGCCTTTAAAATCTCTGTGTTTTGAGATTTGAGTTCAGAGTTGCCTGGTGGATCCAAGAGGCTGCAGGCTGCCTCTCTCATCACAAGGCCAGAGCCACTCTTGCCTGTGATCAACATGCAGGTGTCCCTCTGCACCTGAGAAATGGCCCCTGGGTCATGGAATGAGGATGATTTCTGCATCTCCCCATGAATGGGGAGCTGTCTGTATTTGGACTGTGTGACAGGCAGGCTTGGAGGGCTTGAATATAGGGGTTACAGCTGCCAGTGCTGGTATCCAGAGCTTTAGTACGTCTTTGCCCAGGATGAGCAGAATAACAACACTGCTTTACTGAAAGTGTTTGCACTGACTACTAAGGAATTTGCAAACATTACTTGAAATACTGTGGAGTTATGCTGTTAAATATACAGAATCTTCTTCTGTATTTAAGAAGTTCATATCAAAAAACTTTATAATAGTTGTGGCTACACCTTTGACACAGATTCCTGTTGGTATTTCTGAAAGCTAGCTCAAGGTGCAAAGGCCAGTGATTCAAAGTAATTTTGAAAGCCCTTGTCAAACTGGTCTGCTGAATGCCTTCTGGTTTTGTGACTGTTCTGATGGATTTTGGTGGGAGTGGGTGGAGGTATGTGTGGTTAGTTTTGTTTTTTTGTCTTTTTTTTTTGTTTGTTTGTTTAGTATCTGTGCAAGCTTGCTGAATCTTGGAGGGTTGTGTTTATTGGTATAATATGGTATGAATCAGCACCTTTATGAAACCTTTAACAGCAGTTTATAACTTTTTATTTTCAGAAAATCTTTCACAGAAATTCAGTAATTATTTTGATTGTGTTTGCAGGAGTTTACAAGTGTAGTACTATCATTAGAATTTGGCTGAAATAATGTCTTTATGTTCAGTCCACACCTTGAAGGAAAAATACTGCTTCTGGATATGAAAGTGGGAAGTTTATAGATTTTCCTGATAACCTTTTATAGTATTATTTTAAAATATCTGTAATAAATCCTTAACACACATTTCCCCCTCCCTCCCCCTCCAGTATTTTTAGGATAACTCTGTATTCACAGCTACTATGAGCAGCAACTACAAAAGATAGTAAAACCCATCAGCTTCTATGAAAAGGTCAAAAAAAGCAAATTACTCATGTCTTAAAATAGAAAAATAATTCACATTTTAAAAAGTGCTTCATAAAGATAAGTGGAGGGATAATTGCACAGTTGCCTTTCTAACATTCTTGTATCTAAGAAGATATGTTGTGGCCAGCATCTCCTTAATTCTGTCAGTTCAGCTGGTGTCCCTGGATTTGAGTAACTGAAGGGGAATAAAAGGTAAAACAAAAGATGGAATTTCTGTTCTGTTTCTGGCTAAATCTTCTCTTCTTCCTTACTGAAGGACCCATCCAAGAGTTGACAGCCCAGTTTATCAGTTCTGGAGAAGCTGGTTCTCTAGGTCCAGGGATGTGAATGATGAGGTTGCGGGATGTCGCAGGTGCTAGGGACCAAGTGGCCAGGTTGGTAAATCAACCGGAGTCCCCAGGGACTTGGAGGATGCCTCTTCAGGCTGGGCTCAGGTCTTTGCAAAATCAGCAGAGAGGTCTCTGACACTCACCTGTGCCAGGAGTTGTCTGAGGAGCTGTGTCAGTCACCCCCTTACAGCCATTGCTGGCAGTGCCAGTGGCAGGGGGATTATTGAGGTGCCAGAGATGCCTAAGATATATTAAAATAATAGTGCTCTTCACTGTCTCTAGTGAAGATACTGATTTTCAATTCCCATCTGGTCAAGAGTCAAATGTGACATTCCTGGTATTCCTTAGCATAAAAAGTAAACAAAAAGCTTAAGAGCTGTGTCTTCACTTACATATTTTCATGTAGGAATAAAATCCTTTAAAGGCCTGAATTTTTGGTTTTGTTTAGTTGGTTGTGGTTTTGTTTCTTTTTTTAAATTGATTTTCTGTTGTTGTTAGGGAACAGAACTCTTAAAAATCTGAGGGATGTGTGTGTGAGTTGGTGGGACCTGAGAGAGAAAAGTCTTTTCTGCTTTCTCTGAGTAGAAAAGCCACAGGTGTGGGAGCAGATTTTCTTGGAAATGAAAGTATCCTGATGGCTTTCACTTTCTAGTTCTCTTGTGATAACAACTGTGATTATTTTCAAGTGGGTGAAGGTTGTCTTGAGTCACAGTGAAGAGTTGTGTGTGTATAGAGTTTTGTTTGTTTGTTTGTTTGTTCTTTGGGGGGTTGGGGTTTTGTTTGTTTGTTACTTTGTTTGCTTGGGAGTTTTTTTTTAGCTGACTTTGTTAGTAAACTTCCCAATCGAACACTGGTGACTGAGTTACTAATGTGATGGTCTTCAGTCAGCTAATGGACACTTTTAAATTGAAAGAATTCAGATTCCCAGCAGGGGCCGTTGACTTGTGCCTGGGCTAGCAGTGTAGCATCACAATTCAAATCACAAGTTAGAGTATTAGGTTAGTAATGTTGGAGAGGCTGTTGTGACAATGTATTTCAAAAGGATTTTATGAATTCAGGGTAGAGTTCAGTCTTTTATTCTATTATGAAATAGAGATGGCTTTTGTTAGCTGATGATTATACTTTATCAGTTGGGGTGCTGTTAAAGAAGTCAACATCTACTAAGAGTGGAAAATACTAGACTGGAGTGAAAATGTTTCAGTAGGCAAGTGAATCTAATGTCACTCATGTGTGACTTCTGCCAGGGAGCAGAGTGTGTGATACATGGGATAAAAGCTCCCTTCATTCCCTTTGGGACTGTGATAGGTCCAATGTTCTGGTTAAGGGGTAGTCAAGCATAATTAATAGGGAAAAGCGGATACTGTGAATCACAGGAGTTACCTGTGTGCAAAACCATGCAAGTTGAATGCTTTCTATAAGCTCACCTTTTTTATTAGTTAAAAAAGGGAGAGAATGCCGAAGCTGTGGGGCTGAAGGAAAGATGAGGTGGTGAGATGCCTTCCTGCAGAGCATACCTTGCACGACAGTACTGACTCAGGCTTCGTGCCAAGTAAAGGTACAAACTCGGACTTTGTGCCAAGCAAGAGGAAATACTTTTTGCTGTTTCCTCAGATTGATGAATGCCATCTCTTGCTGTTTTTTATGAGCACTTGTAATTCTTACTTTGGCAACACAGTGTGTTCTGAACAGCACGTGTCAGATTTTTCCATGTTACTTTGCATTAATACTGTGCTGAATATAGATGTTATCATGAACTGTATTGTGCCTGCATACCTCAGCCAAGCTTGCAGGTAAAATCGGGAGCAGCTGCAGTGTGTGCTGTGGTGACCGTCTAAACTGTTGCTTTCTTCCAGCATTGCAGTTTGCTCTCTTTTATTGTATTGCAGAGTTTACATTTTTTATCAATAGATTTCTGTAGGACTTCAAAACTTGCAGTTGACTAAGAGCTCTACAGAGCACTAGTGGAAAATTTTCATGAAACTTCTTTTTGAATGATCCTGTGCATAGTGTCTTTGTGCTCTGTTACCACCCTGTTTTTCAGAAGTGGATAAAGTAGCTCTTGGCTACAGAGGGTTAAGTCTCCCTGCCTCAATATTTGAGGTGAGTACGCCAGTCTGTTTTGGAGTGGCTGTGGGGGTTTGCTGACTCCTGCTGACACTCACAGGGCTCTATCTTCTGGTGAAGGGGTGGTTTTAGCATACTGAACTACACAGTAGTTTTCTTGTGGGTGTTGTGCAGAATCTGTGGATTTGGGCTTTAATGTGAATGAAATGTTGAGCAACATTGACTCAAAATGTTGAGGTTGCTGTGAAGTGCTGTGACAGAAGAACTGTGTCCTAAGGTGGTATAAAGGACAGATTGACACAAAATGTCATGAGGTGGACACTGTGATGTCTTCAGTTGTTGGTGGTAGGCTTTCTGAGTTCTTCTCTGTTTCATTGTAGAGTGATTTTCCCATGTATTTAGTAACATCATTCATTCTCAGCATTTGAAAATCACAATGAAAATAATCTATTCAGACTACACTCTTGCAATTTAAGAAGGCACTGATTTTTTTTTCTTTTATTGTTTTCATTGTTTTGTAAATGTCATTAGCTTTTCTTTGCCATAAAGGATGAAATTCAGGAGTGTGTTGGACACCATCAGCATGAGAGTTTCCCTGAAATTTGGTTACCTGATGATGAGACCTAAATAGGGATAGCATTGTTATGAGCAGTAGCACCACCGAGTGTCCACAGTTTTAAGGTATCTCTTCTTCTAAGGGTGTTGGAGAGGTGGAATCCAAAGGACATGTGATGTGGAACAGCTTGAAGGCTGGAGTGCAATTAGATTAACTTTGAAAACATCACCTGACACAGATTTGTGTGTGTAAAACACTTTTTTTAAAGGGTGTTGGAAATATTGGTATGCAAATTCTAACTGGTTTTATTCTGAGGTGTATAGCTTTGACTTGATGCTTTTGTTTATACCTGGTTTCTGAATTATTTTCCTGGTGGATTCTTGCTGAAAAAAATTATACTCTGCACAGTATTTCTTTTAAAATGTTTTTATTATCAACTAATTGGCAACAGTCAAGCTTATCAAAGTTTAGGTGCCAAGAAAATGCAGATCATGCTAAAAATTTCCTTGACTAAAGCTTTTTTAGCCATATTTTCAGCTTTACCATAAGCAGATGTAGACAGAACAATGTATTTAATAAAAGCTTGTCAGAGATGCATTAGTGTTTTCAAGGCATGATCTGGTCAATTAAATTAAATCTAATTGACCTTTTTATCTTACCATACACAGAATTAGTGAAAATAAATGCACGTGATATAATAGCATTCTATCCCCCTGTGGTTTCATCCTGACAATTGTCATCATTTCAAAATGCAGAGGACTCCCTTTAGAAGAGGATGTTCACTGCCATTAGGGTCTGAGTCTGAGGTGTATAACTTTTGGACTGTGATTTATGCAGCTGTATTTCATGCCAGTTTTTACTTTTATTGAATAGTAAATGCTTGAGGTCACATGGGTTTTGTTATAACTGTCCTTCTCACAGCTGTGTGACTCCAAGGAAAGTCAGATGCTTGAAATTTCTATTTCTATTCTCAAACTAAAAATGACACTTTTTGATTTTCAATCAAATCTCCATTAAAACATAAAGCCACTTCGAAAAGTTGAATTTAGCTCGGTTTTTACTGGGAGAGTGTCACATGGAAGTTGAAAATAGTGTTCATTTACTTTCAGGTGTGTACTGTGAGAGTGCTTTAAAGTGAGCTTCTGGAAGAGGCTGGGTGTGCGTTGGCCTGTGACGTTCTTCATTCTTTTTCTGAAAAGGAGATGGCAGGAGCAGACTCTTACTCCACTTCTCTTTTGCTTTTGGTTTCGTTTTATTCTTCTGAAAGTAAGTTACTTTGAAACAGAAATTGGACAGTTGTTGAAACAGTTGTTGGAAGAATACTTTTTTTTTTCCCCTCTAACACTTTACAGTGCACAGGTATAAATGGCCTGGTTAGAGGACTGAATACTATATTGTATCCCAGAAATATTAGATTATGACTGAGAAAGCATTCCTATACTTTGCAGATTTTAACTTTTGCTTTGTTTTCATGTAGAACCATGGAGAAATATATAAGAACATTTTTAAGCTTGTAATTATGTTTTTTTCTAAACCTAAATAGCTTTATAGACAGCTTGCACAGGGATTTTCCTTCTTGGTATTACCTATTTTCCCATCTGTCAGCTACTTTTCTTCAAATTCTACTTGTATCTCTTATGTAATTTCCCACCTCTTTGAGGACTTTTTTTTTTCATTTAGAGACTTTCCCACTACTGTGTAGTTTTTTTTTTTATTTTAGAATCTTTTAATTATTTGGTGGTAATAATTAGGAAGTTTTATTTAATTCTGGCATCTAAGGTTATAACTTTTTTTTAGTGGGGTACTGGAATTAAGTCTTCTCTGTCTGTATTCCATTACTTGTTTGGAAATAAAAAAATAACCAACAGCTTACTGACAACTTTTAAAAGTTCTCTCTGGTCTTGCACGTGTTTTATGGGACTTAGTGCTGAAAGCCACAGAACATCTCCTGTGGCAGCCCTGTCTGGACCACAGTTGTCCCCTGACCTGAAGCTCCCTGAGCTGCCTTTTTGGTTGAGCTCTGGATTTATTAATGGTGAAGACAGACAGATTTCCCCATCACCACCAGTTCCAGCTCTTGCTAATTTGCTGTGTTGCCTTGAAGCTTTTTCTTGGGCTGATTTTAAGGTGACTGGTAAATGTAGCACCCACTGCTGTGCTGAATGAAGGATGTGTGCAGTGCACAGGCTCTGCTGAGTTGTTAGGGGCCAGGGAAGGTACTGAGTGCTTTGTGCCCTAACTGAATAGAAAAGTATTGAAGATTTTACTGTCACAGTTTATCATCTCTGTCGTTTGATAGAGAATGTGTTGGCATAATGCTGCTGCTAAGAAAGCAGCACAGAATTTAAATTTTTGTTTCAAAGAATTTTCCAGAAGTGCAACCTCGTTAGAGGAGTATTTCATACTCCTTTTACTCAAGTCAGCCTCTGAAACTTCAGGTAGGTGTGTGCTGATGGCAAAAAGTCATTCTTGGTGATACTGTTACCACACCACTGATACAGGGAAAACTGGTAGGGCTGAATTACAGTGGGTAGTGTTTACAAACCAAAGTTGTTGGGGATTTCTTGAGACCATGTCCGAACATATTAGAATATAGCACCTTATTAGAATACAGCTTTCTGTGGGAGGTGAGGCAAAAGTGTGTTTCAATATCAAATAGTTCAAAGTCCATTAAAAAGCACCACCCCCCAACTTCAAACAATTCTTTTTTTTTTTCTTTCTCCATGAAAGAAAATGGTCTAGAAAATTGCAGTTGCCTTCTGTGGAGTGCAACACTGAATTTACTATTTTTTTTAAATTGTGAGGTAGTAAAAGTACACGCTGATCCCTGGTACAGGTCTCACCATGTCTTCGAATGCTGTATTGTATTTTGTATTGTATACACACCTCTGTTGTGTTTCAGATTCATTTCAGTTCTAACATCACCTGTATCCGTAGAGGTTATTACCCAGTGCAAGCACAAGCTGCTGGCTGCCCTTCACAGCCGTGGATGGCAGTGACCTTTCTGCAGGGACACAGCACGTGCCAGCGCTGTCCCCGTGCTTGACCCAGGAAAGGCTCTCTTGGCCCAGAAGCTGGAGCTGCTGTCAGGAGCCTGTCACCTTCCAGGTGACCTGTTAAACACCACCCCGGATTTTATGTGGCTTAATGTTATCTGTAGGCTCCTTCTTGTGCAGAGTTGTGCCTTGTGTCTGTCCTTGCCCACAGGGGCTCCCCAGGCTAAAAACATGTCTTCACACAATTTCTTTTTAGATGGTTAGTGGAGGGCATCAAATCCTTTTTTTGGGATGAGCTATCAAATCATTTTACTGAATGCTGTGAATAGTGGTGTGTGACTTTCTTGATGTAATTTTGTTTTAGAGTGCACCAACAGTTGGGGAGAGGGTGACCAATTGAGGCTTTGGGGTGAGTTCACCTCTGGCAGACCTCACTGCAGTGGAGTGGAGCTGCTCCCCCTCTGTTCTTCCCAAGCCTTCTGTGTTGTCTCCTCTAACTTCTTGTGGCCCAAGATGTGAGCAAGATCAGGCAGTGTGATCAGGAGCTACACACTGGCTGGCCAAGGTGCTAGGAAGCTTGGGGGTGCTGCTGAGGCTTTTGGGGATCCCTGGGGCCAGGCCAAGCTGCTGGAGGTGTCCTTGAGCCGTTGCTTTTAGGAGGCAGGAGGGCAGACGTGCCTGGGTACGTGCCCACTCTGTGATCACAAGGCCTGTTTCTGTAGGAAATCATGTTACTAATTTTTTTTTTAATTGGGCTACATGGAAGAGCCTTTATTGAAAGGCTGTCTGTTAAGTTCAGTTGGTTTTTTTTTCCTTCCTATTCAAACAGACAGCTGAGCTCTTTTCCCAAATGTGTCCATTCTATTGAATACAGTGGACTCTTTGTAACACAGACCTGTCTGTGAAAAAGTGCAATTTAAATTTTATTTACAATTTCTCAGCTGTACTATGCTGAATTTTGTGTGGAAAAAATTGCGAAATCTTCCTGGTACCACTTACCTAGGACATGTAGCAGAATTGTTTGAGGTGAAGTGGAAGCTTTGATCTTTGTGCTATTAACAGCTGTAGTAAATTAAATCCTTCTGGATGTGCACACCTAAAGCAGGAAGTGGAGAACTGTATATGGCATTTTGGCCTATGCAGGAGTGTCTCTGATTATGTGTATTCATTTGTGAGACATGTACACCAAGGGCACCACATCTGTCACTGTGAGATTTTTAATTCATCTCTCATTGGTGTAAGTTCTCTGCAGTAGTGTCTAAGTAGGATGGGGATTGCAGGAGGCTTTTTCCCCCCATCAGTTTCTCTCACTAGATAAAAGAAGAATTAAAATAGTAGTAGTGAAACAGCTCATGAGGCTGCTGCTCCACAACAGTTGAACCCAGTGGAAATGGGTACAGTCTTTGTTTTATCCCTGCCTTTGTCCCATGCCTGGCTCTCACTAAGTTGGCAGGAAATCAGTGAATGCAAAGAGACTCTGTGATGGTTTATTGAGAGCCTGGCCTGGCTTGCCAGAGGTTTGGGTGAGTGGTGGTGCTGGCTCTTAGGGACAAGTGGCATCTGGCAACACCAGCCTGGGCTGGGCAGCACTGGCAGGAGCTACAGCCTGGGAAGAACAGCTGACTCCTCAAGAGCAGCTTGTGGTCTGACAGCCCCTGTGAGTGTTACTGTTTGTAAGTATTGCGGAGCCTGGGATCCCACTGATCTGGGGACACTTGGAATTTCCAGAGTTGGCTTGGTTGCTCCTGGAATAGTTGCCCTTGTTATCATAATGGCAGAGTGAGGAGGATGAATGGGGTTAGCTTGGTGTTTTCTTGGGGGCTGTTCAGTATTTTGCAGAGCAGGGTAGGCTTTTATGATGTCTGTTTGAAGAAAAACAGCCCTATAAATATGCTGAATATTTGAATGGGCTAGTGAGACTGCCTTTTCCACTTGAGAGTTAGGCCTGTGAAAGGGCTGTGAAGAGCATCAAACATGAGCCAGAATAGCTTGTATTTGGTGTGAAGGGTTAAACTGTGATTGGGATGCAAAGGAAAATATCTCAAAATGTAAAAATGTGGATCTTGTGGCAGCATTGTTTTTGACCTGAAGGATAAGACTGAACATTTTTATGGTGGCCATAGTAAAGTTATACCCTAGGCAATAGTCATTCCTGTGAGGAGAAAGCTTAAGTCTTGGTCATGCCACCTGGTCAGACACTGCAAAATGGGATGTTTATGCATGATGATAAATATCTGTGAACAGAAGAAAAAAATAAGGAAATAAACTTTTAGAACAGAAAATAGCCAGGAGGGATTGGAAAAATATCATAGAATCATGGAATGATGTAGGTTGGAAATGGAATTAATTTTGTTCCAACCCCCTGCCATGGGCAGAGGGACACCTTCCACTAGACCAGGTTTCTCAGAGCTCCATTCAGCCTGGCCTTTAACAGTCCCAGGAATGGAGCATTCACAGCTTCTCTGGGCAACCTGTGCCCACTGCCCTGACAGTAAATTTCTTCCTAATATTTTTCTAAACCTACTCTCAGTTTGACACCATTCCCCCTTGTCCTGTCACTCCAGGCCCTCATAAATATTCTCTCTCCATCTTTTCTGTAGGCTCCCTTCAGGTGCTGGAAAGCCACAATGAGGTCATCGTGAAGTCTTCTATTTTTCAGCCTGAATAGCCCCGTTTCTTTCAGCCTTTCCTTGTATGTGTATCTTGATTTAGCCGGGTGTTGATGATCTCTGAGACATCCTTCCACCCCCTACCGCTGTGGTTCTGTGTGTGTGAATTTATGCACACACAGTTTGCTGTGTATCTGTCACCCTCCAGCCTGCTCCTCCTTTCTGTGTAACTTTGCCTCTGACTGACCCCTCTGGCTTTAGTTTGTTGTGGCTCATGCGTGTTTTTGGCAGGTCACTTGGCTGTTGAGGTGGGACAGGCTGTGAACCACTGGTACCGTGGCGCTTCCCTGCTGTTGTCCATGGGTGGGCTCTTGGAGGAATCCTCCTGAATTTTGCGTAGTTTACAGCTAATACGTGCTGGTGCTTTGATGGACCCCTCCCACTGCCCCCAGTAATTAATCACACAACAGATTTTAATTGGAGCAGAGAGATTTTTGCTAATTACTGTAACAGTTACTGGAGTATGTAAGAATCCAGAGCAATTTTTGTGAAGCAGATTTTCCTGTGGCAGTTCCAGAGAATACAGCCTGAAGTTTAACTTGTGTCTATTAAGTGAAACTGAAGATTTCATTGGTTTTAGTGTAGTCAATTAATTTCAGAGCTGCTGTCATTACTATTGGGAAGCTCACTGTTATGGTGAGCAGGGTATGGAGAAATCATGATCATTTAAAACACACAGACCTCTAAATTCTCAGTAATTTTGTGTTTCTGACACCTTTTTCAGTAAGTACTAGGGTTGCCATCTTTTCCTGGTTATCATCCTGTCATTGAGGCTCTTTTAGGACTGGCTATCAGTAACAACTAGAAACACAGACTAAAGCAACAGTGTTCATAAATCAGTTCGTAGACTAATTTTAAAATTTCCCCCTGTGAACTGAGCAGGTGGTTTTCCTGCTCATTGCAAGAGTATTCTCCATGCAGGTAATGATTTGGCTCATAACTTCTGTGTGGTTTTATGTAAATAACTGTCAGAGGTGGGTTTGCCCTATATTTATTTAGTGTCAGAGAATACAAACCAAACTCCTCAAGCCTCTTCTTAAAATCTTATTTCAAATTCTTTAACTATTAGCTTGAATAAAGACAAACATTTTCTTTTTTTTCTTTTTTTTTTTTTTTTTTTTTTTTGGCCACACATGAGGCTGAGAATTGTGAGTGTTTATGTGAATGCATGACCTCATGTTGTGTAGAAACTTGAATATCAAACATTGAAATTCATTGAAAAGTCACCTGTTAAAGCATGGAAATCTGGTGAGGGTATTCTGTGTGTTGTCTAGGATCAATATAGGTTACATAAAGCTATGATTAAGTAGAATCCTTAATTTAATTCTTGAGAGAGGAGTGTACACACCTAAGCAGTGGACTCAAGCCTTTTCCAGCCCTTAAAGTTTTATCTGGGTTAGGCTGTGATTGGCTGAAAGTTCCTGCCATACACTGTGTCCTTTTGCTCCCTGAAGTAAGTTTTTGCTCTCAGCCCAGTTGCACTTTGCACAAGCTGCTGCTGTAATTGTCAGATTTTGGCAGCCTGTGCAGAGCAGTCCCAGACTGAAAATCTGCTGCCTTTGTGCTTGTCCTTTGCTCTCCACAGGTGATTTTTATCTGAACCAAAGCTGAGGTGCATTTTGCATTAGTGTGTGTATAAAAATATATCTTTACCTACTTTCTCAGAGGATACAATGTCATGTTAGAGGTTTCTCTTTTCATACCTGGACAAATGGAAGCCCAGTTAGCAGATGCTGGGCAAGGGAACCTAATTCTGTTGTGCTTTAAGAAACACCTTAAGAGATTGCAGAGATTTAACTTGGTCTTTGCACTAGCAAAATAGTGCTTTAAAAAATAGATGTATACATAAAATGACTTTCTAATGCATATATTTTTATAAATACATTTATTCTGCACATACGTGGAGAAAAATCTTGAGGACAGAGCTGGGAAAAGTAAAGCCTTCTGGAGCTAACTGTGTGTTTTCCCTGTGTTTCAACTCAATATTTTCATCGAAGGAGTTGGGTTTTATTTGCCTGTTTGGAACTTGACCAACAGCATATTTAGAAAATGGTTAATGTATCTGTGTTGCTGGAAGCTGTAATATACAGCAGTGTCTGTGGGCCTTTTAACTATTCCTGGGAGATATGATTAATGTGGCAGAAAATTATATTCACAGTAGTAATTGAGGGTCTTTAGTATGCTTGTCCTTTGTATGTTAAACTATTTCTGTTTGTTTGTAGCAGAAACCTAAACCCTGTTTATAGAGGATTACATTCCTCTAAGCTCTCAGTTTTCTTCTCATTACAGCAGCATCATATGAGGGAACCAGCTTATTAGCTACTTGTCTGCAAGCAGTGCCATTAGCAGGTCCTCTGCAGCTTAGCCTTCATTAGAATTGTCTTTAATATGAAATATTTGTGCAATGTCATTTGAATTTTCATCCAATAAATAAGTCTTATAAATCAATGTTGCACTAGAAAGTAAAGAAAATAGGATTTGTGTAGAGGGCTTGAGTCAAGATGCTGTTCTCAGCATTTACATTTTCCTCTTTCTTTCTTTTTGTCTCTAATAAAGTATACATCCCTCAGGAATCAGAGTCATGGTCTGAGTTGGAAGGCACCTTAAAAGTCATCTGGTTCCAACCTCACTGCCATGCACAGTGACACCTTACACTAGACCAGGATGTGCAGAGCCCCATCCAGCAGCCTGGCCTGGAACACTTCTGGGCATGGGGCACCCACAACCTCCCAGGGTGACCTGTTCCAGTGCCTGACCACCCTCACAGTAGAGGATTTTTTCCTGATACACAATCTAAACATATTCTGTCAGTTTGAAGCCATTTCCCCTTGTCCTGTCACTACAGGCCCTTGTAAATACTCTCTCCCCATTTTCTCTTGTAGGCTCCCATCATGTGGTGGAAGGCTGCAAGTCACACCTAAGCCATCTCTGAGGCTGAACAATCCCAGTTCTCTCAGCCTTTCCCCATAGGAGGAGTGTTCCAACCTTCTAAGCAGCTTGGTGTGCCTAATGCATTTTCATTGTATCCTGTTGAAATGTGAACTGTGTAGTGAGGCCATAGATCCTGTTTTCTTTGGAAAACGTTGGATCGTCTCATTCATTCCTGAACATACAACTTTATCTGTGCTTGGAAATGGAAAAAAGTTGTTTTATCTTCTGAGTTTGTAAGTGCTTGTGTTGCAAATGCAAATATTTGGATGTTGCCATGAATAAAGCCAGATAATACTTGTGCTTCTTCAGAAGCTACAGAGAGGAGAAAATAAACAGATCAAAAGATGGCTAACATTTTCCCCAAATTTATCTTCACTGTAATTTAGTATTAGTCAGTTTATGAGATTTGCCTTGTTCAATAAAAGCATTTGTGTAATTTAGCTTTTTGCTTTGATTGTAGGAAGTTATCAGAGTTTACAGTACTGTTGTGGAACTAATTTGGGCACAGTATCTCCCTAAGCTGATAGTAGTGCAGATCCTTTTCTGCTTCACTGATGCTGGCACAGCTACTGAATATGCTATTGTGTGAGGTCATAAACCAGATAATCTTAATTGGGCATTTCCTGAGAGCAAGGGAGGGATGGCTGAAAAAGGAGAGACTTGGAAATAAGGGCATGCATTCCTAATACACAGATTTGGCTTCCATCCAGGAAAATGGGAGAATTTCCTGTTAGTGAAAATCCTCCAAGAGCCGAAAGCCTGAAGATACATAGTGCATACCTCAGGGAGCCAGAGGAAAGGGAAAGGCTGGGAATAGCTTGTGCATGAAAGCCTCAGGGAACAGACTGCTTCGTGATGTGGTGGGACTGAGGGGTGTGAACAGCTGGATCCCAGGGCAGCCATAGCAGCAGTGAACCATCTCCTTTGTGTGGCCAAGGACTCGGGGTACCCTGCAGCAGCTGTGCCAGCACAGTCTGGTGTCAGAGATCAGGTCCTGGGGGCTTCTAGGGTTAACTCAAATGCTGTTCAGGCTCCACGGAGAGTGGGGGTGTGTGTGACGTGTGTGCACATATGTCCTAACACTGCAGATGTTCCTGGAGTCTTGACTCACTAAACTGGAGGATCTCTGCTAGAGAAAAGATGTGGAATCAGTCGTGTAAATTTGAGGATAGGATGGCAAACAGAAGTGGGTACAGGCACATTTGAAAGAATGTAAGTGGATCTCCTAGCACCAGTAGTTGCACCTGGTTCTGTTGGAACGAGCTGGTTTGTGTCTCTGTTTGAAAAGAGAGGCTGTTTATTAAACTGAATTAAAGTACAGTTATAATTATGAGTTGTAATTCAGAATTTGAACCTCTGCTGAGGCAAGGTTGGAAAAAATAGGGAATCAGGAAAGAGCTGCATTGAAAAAATATGTGAGCTTTTTAATGTTAGAACTGGTAGTTATCTGAAGCTTCCCTCACTGACCTGATTTCATGAGCATACATAGGTGTAGGTACTTCAGACACTTGTAAATATTTGTCTGCTGCTTTCTTCATTTTTTATCTTTGTTTTGGCATAGGGTGAGCTCTTTTGGGTATTTTTGGTTATAGCCTGTGAGTGAATTATTATTTTAATTGTTTAATATATCTATGTATTTTTAGTCATTTGAGGGTCTATAGTCTACATTCACGTCAGCTCAAGATAGCCCAAGCTTCTTGAGTTTTTAGGGTAAATGTAATCAGAATGAACATTAATAGGAGTAAGGAGGGTGACTTGCTTCATGTGTAGAAGTCTGTCTAGTGTTGTATTAAATATTTCTTATCATACAGAAGAGACTTAAATGTTCAGTTGCACTACAAAATGATCTCCAACTTCAGTCATGGGTAATAGTAACATACGTTTCCTGTATGCCAGAAAAACCAGAGCTAAAGCAGTATTATTCAAAACAAATAAAATTTAGCCATTTTGACTTTGCAAAGTAGTACAGATGCACTAAATAAAGCCACATCAAGAATTAAGTAATATAAACTCTCTGAATATGGTTGCAATTGTTTCATAAGTGTCTTAAGTGAAAAGCAAAAAAAATTGAATCTCACTCTCTTATAGTGATTGAGGAGAGGTTTTGATAGTTGCCTGCTCTATCACTTGTAATGAAAAGAAATATAATTAGTTGTGTTAATACAGTTTCATGGGTGATAACATACTGTCATTATAACAGTGAAGGAGAATAATGGCAAGTTAAACATCCAGTTGCAAAAAAGTTCAATGCACAGTAAAGATGATGGATGCAGTTACATCAGATTTGTGAGGATGAGGGCAGATGGTGAATTTGTGGAAGAAAAGGCCACCAGTCAGAGTTTTTAGCTGCCTTAAACAATTGTTTCTGAAGATCTGTTAGTCCATTAGCAAGTATTATAAGAACATGTTGATTGGGTGTAATTAATTTCAATTATACTTCTTCTAGAAAGGGAATGTATTCATTGTTTAACTTCTGCATGATTTGAAATAAGTCAGTTAGAAATTAGTGGCAACTTGTCCACATTTAGCTGAAGAAACAGTAATGTCTAAACCAGACAAATGCCCCAAAGCTCCATTTAAGGTGTTCAGGAGAACTGTTAATTTTCCTCTTAATTCCTGTCACTTCTAACAGTGGTGCTTATGGATTCTCCATGTTGTTCTTTTAATTACCAGTTAGAGATTCTGGAGTAGAGTACCTTAAACTCTTGGCCTTAAAATAAGTATACTTTGATACTTAAATCATCTCTTGATGAGAAAGGAGCATCTCTGGGTGCAGTTCTGGTCCGTTAGATGTGTATGTCCATGGGAAGGGGGCCTTGAAACACAGCTTTTACACTGGAATACTGAAATGTGGATAGAAACTACAGATGTCTAAGTTTATAAGTCACAGCTGTGCTCATAAATTAACAGCCAATATTTTGAACTGCTAAAAGATTGTTGGTAAACTGTCTCTTCTGTCTTTTCCCAGTCTCTGTGAACGATAAATATCCTCCAATCAGCCTTTCCAAGTGTTGTATATATTGTGGAAGATACAGAAATCTGTTAGAATTTGTTATAATAATTTATGGTGAAACTATTTTCTGTTTTGCTTTTCATCATGTTGGTGGCAAATAAAAAAAGAAATCTACTCTATTGCCATGCCTCGAATTGCTGCTGCCAGTTTTAATGCTGTCGTAGTTATTTTTCCCGAATGCTCTTATTTCATTTCTTTGATTCTTGCCAGACTTAGGGTCAGGAAAGCAAATTTATATGGGAAGCAAGGGGCTTTGTACAGTGCTATGAAATGCACAGAGTAAACAAATGAAGGGGGGAGGTATGGGGATAGAGTGGGAGTTTGTTTTCCTGCATCACTTCACTTTTCTTGTGCCAACAGAAGGGTTTTCAAAAGGAAAAGAAAAAAGGAGGCAAATTGGATTGTTAGCAGTGTCTTTTGGGTTCATAAATGAAGGGAAGATTGTGTATGTAATTCATAAACATCCTGAACTATACGCCTTCTATTTCAACTTATTAGGGCATGAAGTAGTGCCTGCCAGGTTAATTTCTCACTGGGGAATTCAGCATTCATGCAGATCTTAATTTTCTCCTCTATGCAAAGCAGTGATAAGGGATGAGTAAGGGTATTTGAATATTTGATTCTAGATAATTCAGTTTAAAGATGAGTATTTTAGGAGTAGCTGCAAGACAATTATAGTTGCTATTTTCAAATGAACTTGGAGAGTAGCAGGAGAATGTTTATTTCCAGTAGGAAATATGCTTTTTGTCGTGCAAACAAAACCCTGTACTTTACAAAAATTTTCTTTCATAGATGAAATTACTGTTTTGAGTTCAGGATGTGGTGGGCAAAGAATAAAAAAGAAAAACCAATAGCAAATATTTTTTCTTCATTTCCCATCTGCCAAAGGAACAATTGAATTTGTTAGTATGGAACAATGGTCAGTGTTCTGTGTTTTCATGGTTTTAATGGTTAAGATGCTTATAATGGTTAACAGGAGTTCAAGGATTGTTCCAACCTTTTGCTTCTGTGATGGGATAGAGCATGAGCAGAGTGAATCATCTGTTGGCTCTAAACAGGGGTGGGACCAGATTTTTATTTAAATAAAACGAAACCAAGCCCCAAAATTCTTATGGACTGAATATTTGAGATCCAGAACCTCTTGTTCTTTTTCTAATCCCCAGTGTTGCTTTAAACTCAGTCATGGGTGCTGACTTATGTGATTTGGGACAGTTGGATTCAACTGGTATAGGAAGGCTGTTTGAATGGCTTCCTAAAGTTCTGTTTCAGTATCAAGAAACTTGTTTTGTTTGGAGTTTTTTTATAGTATTTCTCTTAAAAACACCTCAGTGCTCAGCAAAGTTGAATTTCCTGGTTTTGCAGTTGGAATGACTAGGAATAATTTATGTTAAGGAAATAATGAGGTTGAGAATAGCTGGGAGTTAAAGAAGTTGGTTTTGGTTTGAGTTCAGTCAGCTATTTTCGCTACTGCCTTTGGGAGAGCAAGGCTGTGGAGTTTTATTTGTTTAGAAGGGCCAATTGTGGCTTCATATAGGTTTCTTAAATCCATGTTGCATAAGCTTGCCCATTTTTTTTGTTTTAAAAAATCCCAAACCAAGCAAACCCACCAAAATGCAAAGTCATTACATTTGGGAATTAAACGTGCCTAAATAGCAGAAATGAAGACAAACTCAAGTAATGAAGATTCCCTTTGTGGTGCATAAACCTCATAAGGAGATGCCTTTAATGTTTATGGAGGAGTGTACTCTGTTAAGAATTGGTTTTGCTTTTTGCTGTTATTTAGCTCTAATCTTATTTTTTTTTTTTCTTTTTTAGCACCAGCAAACATTTTTAAATCAACTGAGGGAGATCACTGGTATCAATGACATCCAGGTACTACAACAGGCACTGAAGGTAAGATAACTGACTTACAGCTGAATGCATCTTAACTGTCTGTGAAAGCCATAAATCCCAACCTTTCTTACTCATGTCCTTCTCTTCCTTCCCTTCTTTCCCTTCCTTCCTTTTTCTCTTCCCAGCATGAATTTATTGCAGGGATAAAAAAAGCTAATAATGATGGCTTGTTCACTTTACAAGGAATCTTGTTCTCTTTTGGTACTGACCTAAAAATTAATCAACTGTTCAAAAATTAAAAGACAGGAATGTTATGACTTGCCTTTAACCTTTGTGTGAATTGTTTTGGGATACATTGGTGCTACTACAGATGCTCAGCTCCTGAGGAACCAAGTGTTGTTTTCTTGTCAAGGTGTGGCTGTTTTCTATCATGCACAGGCATTGCTCACTGTGTAGAATGAAGAACTCTGCTTGAACTAGCCAGCCTTTGCTAATTTGGTATTGTTTCTATGTTTTCTCAACCATTGTAATTTATTTCACAGAATAGAGGAGTTCTTTGATGCAAGTAAAAATGGCAGATCTCTCTGCATTCTGTTTCTGTACACATAAATATATATAAAAATTTTAAAAATGCTTTGTCTCCCTCTAGCAGAACTTTTTAGCTGTTTATACATGGTAAAGGACAATTTAATAATTTAAACCAAATACAGGTAGTTGTTAGCATAAGTCATGTGCACAACTGCTTTTCAAAAGCCAGGATCTCTGGCTTTAAAAATGAAACTGTGTATTTTCAGAAGAATTCATCTGACTCCTGTTGAAGTCTGACTCCAGTGAATGTGCTGGTTATGTTTGTTGTAGGTATGTTTGTACCTATGCTACAAGACTTTTTTTTCTTTCTTGAAATAAGTGAAACTCCACCAAAACATTTTTTTATTTGATGTTTTATCTTTATTTTGGTTAAAAATGGTGAAATATGCAGGATATTTGTTTGTCAACTTTCTTTTCGAGTCAGTATTTTACCTGACAGTACAAGGGCTATTGATTTGAACTTGCTAATTGTGTAATTTGCTTTTAAGAAAAAATAAAGGGCGAGGAGACTCTCACTTCTTGTTGGTTTTTTTATGCTTAAAGGACAGCAATGGTAATCTGGAGCTGGCTGTGGCTTTTCTCACTGCGAAGAATGCCAAGGTTCCCCAGTTAGAGGAGGCAACTTATTACCAAACAGCCCTTCCTGGGAATGACAGATACATCAGCGTGGGCAGCCAGGCAGACACCAGTAGGTATTTTTTTCTTTTCATAAGTTTAGTTTAAAGGCATGGGAAATAAAACCTTGCCTGTGACATAACTGTTAATCTGCAGATAATTCTTACTTATCAGTTCCTAGATTATTATGTATTCTCTCTTTTCTTATTTCAGTGGGGTTTTTTCTTCTTGTGGTTTTTTTTGTTTGTTTGTTTTTTGGGGGGGTGTTTTTTTGTTGTTTTTTTTTTTTTTTTTAAACTTTGGGCTACCTTTAAGTATTGCCTTTACATGTATGTATGGTACTAATCAAAGGGTGAATGACTGGGCTTTCCATCTTTTTTTTCCCTTCCCACCCCCATATTACAGATTTTATTTTGGGGTGATGCACTAAATAATCTAAGGCAAAAGCTGGGTACTCCTGTCAAAACAAAATTGGAGAAGAGTCTGTCATTGTTCATCTTAAGAATATTCAGCTTCACCATATTAAGAGTAGCTTCTGCCTGACAGGAATGACTTTCACAAAGGGAGAAGTGGGAGGTTTAGTGTGAGTTTTGTACTAAGGGAGTAGGTATTTTATATATGAAATTAGCATTAAATACACGTGGTTTTAAACAATTTCATTTAGTTTTTACAGGAGATCCCCTAGCCTGCATTTCTCTTAAGTCTTGCAGGCTCTAATCCTCTGCTTTAGTGTATAGTTGTTTTTATGGGGAGGAAAAAAAAAGTGTTCTGCTAATAAATATAGGAAATAAAAGAAGTAAAGAAGTAAAAGTAGAAAATCAAAGGAAGTTTTGTAGTGGGATTGGTATCTGTAAAATCTGAGTTTCTTGATGCTATAGCTACTTTACACAGTTTGCAATGCAGGTGGAGAATATTTTAATTATATATCAGTTCTTTAGCCATATCTGTGTAGATTTTATTAAACAAATAGAATTATTTAGTGCCTTCTGCAGTAGGATTTTTCCCCCTTTGCTTTGGTCATGGTGGCTTCAACGTAAAGAAGTTTAGGTAGATCTCCTTATCAATTGTACAATTACCTTTTATCTGTAGAATCTTGACATGAACCTTTTAAACTTTTTTTTTTTAATTAGAGATGAGTTTATTCTCAGCATATCCAATCTCAAAACTGCATTTAAATCCTTGGTATTATTAGCAACCCTGTATAAAATGTCCTCGGTGCATTATAGGTAGTTGTGTTATCCATGGACTAAGTTGTCGTGGGTGGCTGGGGTTTTTTGTGTGGGTTTTTTTTGCACTCCTTTGGAAAGAAAGCACACACAACTTTCTCTGTGTGTTAATTTTCAGTGTTAGAAAATTACCTTTGAGGAAAGGAAGGCTATTAAAAACAAACTCGTCACTGTGTCATAGTTTCTAGTCCTGACAACCTACTATGGCAGTGGAATCGTAAGCTGGATTCTCTTGGAGTCTGTGTTTAATTAGATTTAATAGCAATCCCATTAATAGAAGTATTTAGTTTTGCTGTCACTTACTGTGCTGTACAACTTTACTGAAGAAATGAGGTGACAAGGGATATGAACAAAACCTGCAAGAGCCCACATTACCCATGGCAGATGGTCAAACTGAGAAGAGTAGGTCTTGAGTTGTACATTCCAAGGTGAATTTCAGAATTCTCTCTTCTCTTTTCTGGAGGGCTGAGGGCAGGTTCCTTACAGTTACACAGCACAAGTCAGTGATCAAGAAACAGCAACTGCTGTGGGGAAAGTAGGTTTTTAATTTTTTTAACATCTTTAGTGTCTGGTCAGATCCTCACTGGCAACAAAGATGAGAGCCCTTAGCCAGTCTTTGCTGTTTTAGTTAGACTGAAAACACAGTATGAGATAAAGGCATCTTTGTGAGCTTTTCATCATACCAGAGGACTTACAAGAACTGAACAAGCAAGAACTGAACACCTACAGCAGAACAGAAGCCTAAACCAGTGTGATCATGGAGCCCTTCCAGGCTCCTGTAGAGATCTAGTGAATGCTTCTGGAAAAAACCTACACTTTCCTTGTAATGTTATTACCTGTAATTATTTGGATTCTAGATTTAAACAATGCAGTGCACAAAAAAGGCCAAATCTCAGGGCTCTGTGTTAGTAAGTGCTGTTGTGTAAGGGAGTGTGAAAGAGCAGTGACTTGTGAGGAGAGAAAGGAAGGATGGGCACAGGATGGAAAACCTTCAGCAGATGGCTTTGACCATCATCACTCCCTTCTTCAGAAGAATACTTATTAACAGTTCTCAGTGGCTCTGCTGAGTTGCTGACAGGATCTTCTTGTCTCTCAAATTTGACTCCCTTTATTATCCCACATAGGTATAATTACATGAATTAATAATTATAACTCACCCTTACTGTTCCTTACTGCTTAACTACCTCTATGTGTTTGGAACTTGGGATGTTAAGAGTCACCGAGCTTTGTGGTCCTGCCAAGTTAAAGCATCCAAACTGGGAATGAGAAAAGTCATAGATAAATACCAGATCTGTCTTTTATGCCACAGAAAACCTCCAGCCATTTACAAAGGCTGTTGAATGTATTCCTTGCATAAAGATATGTCAGATGTGTTGTGTGGGCTTGACTGACTACATTTCTTTGACGTGGTTAATTAGTTAAGGGGTAAAATGGAAAATGCTAATGTGTACCAAAACAGCCAGAATTGTGTACTGGCTCTTCCAAAAGTGACAGTGGTCATAAGTGGTTTTAGAGTTGCATCCTATGTGGTAGGAGGTATAAAAAAACCTGGTTTGTCTAATTACCAAATGCAACATCTCAGCAGCTGTAAAAAATAGGTTTTCATTAAATCTACTGTTAAACCTGTTAAACAAAGACTGACCGGTGCAATGTGTTACTCATGATGCTTGCCTTTTTGTCTGTTCAAAATGGCATGTGCAAGCACCTGCAAATGTAGTATTTTCACATCAACAGTGGTGCAAGCTTAATCTGATCCTTTTGAAAAGGTGGTTTTAACATTTTGAGTTTTTTCCCTTCTTGCACTCTGTGAGGAGAAAATGTTTAAGCATTAGGCTTGCAATGTACAGAGTCGTGACTTTTAGTCTAAGGTAATTTTAACATTCCACTTGCTAGAGGAAATCCTAGGCATTATACTTAAAGAAAAACAAAAGAAGCTTAGTAGTACTTCCAAATAGTTTCACTTTATTTCTTTCTCTACAAACCTTTTTATTCCCATTTGAAGTAATTTTGTGTATTTTTATCTATGGCTGCACAACAGAACTGTTGGATTGCTAAGAATGTATCCATTTTCTTCTTATTATTGAAGGAACTTGAGGAACCCAGGGTTAAAGAAAGGAACAGAATGAAGAGATGTGTTTTGGAAGTTTCAATGTGTTCCAATGAAACAGCTGTCAGGACAAATCCTGTCTTTCCCTTCTTTTGAAAACTCAGTTATTTCTCATTAAAGCTGAATTATTAGTCTTAGCAATTGCACGTTCCATAGCCAAAACAAAAGATTTCAAGCCCTTTTATAAGGGCATATTACAGTGTAACTATGAAATGCCACACACAGGAATTTGAGGATTGTAGATTTCATGGCTTCTGGCTTTTTAGATCTTCTTGTTCTTACTTTGAGCCTTTTCATATGTTTCAAAACTCACTCAGTCAGCCCTTTCAAGTGAGGTGGAGTTTGGACTCAATGGTACCTAAATCCTTCTGAAGTGGTGTTTATGAAACATTTCTTACTGTTCTGTTCAAGAGACTCTGAAAGGTTTATAGGGTAGTTTCTTTTGGAGCTTCACTGTCCCTACTTTTAGACTCCTAGTGTCTTGCCTAAATCCCTTTTGCTTTAGGTTAAGTCCTTTACTCCTTGTGTGCCTCCTGTGGAAATTACAGTACACTTTCATTCCTTTTATCTCAGTTGCATGCTCGAAGACAGTGGATCCAAAGACTTATCTCACATCTAAACCAAACAGCCTAAAATCCTTTCAAGTATTTGGATGCATTTCCTATTCCTGTTGTCATTTTTTTCTTCTCACCTAGGCCTTCTTTAGTGTGCTTTTTTTCTGAGCTGTGGCATGTGAAACAGTAATGAAGACATCAACTTAGTTCTGAGGAAAAATAGGTGAATCTCTATAAATATCCTCGTAGTACTCTGACAGAGGTGTAACACTTGCTATTTTCTTCAGTGCTGTGATGATGTGAATTGCAGATTGAACATGAGTCGACTGTAGCTCCTGGATCCTTCTTGGCACAGGTCCTAGTCAGTCCTTCATTCTCCAGCTGTTCATTTATTGTTTCTGTGAGTAGAATTTGACAGTGGCTTCTTCTGTCACCTTGCCTAACTCAGCCATTGCTATGTGTCTTCATGATATTTCCTTCTGTTTCAAGGATTATTTGTGTCATCTCTGTCCAAGTTCCTGGGAGTTTTGCCAGCTTGCCATGTCAAGATCCTTGCTTCAAAATGTCAGGAGTCTTGTACCTTGAGGTCCTCTTTTCATCTTACAGATTCACTTGTTGCTTTGGGCCGTGATCACCTCTCTCCTTCCCCATCGGTGTGGTAGTCGTCAGTTTAAGGTGTTATGATTGTAGGGTGTTGTAAATACAGCTGAGATGAGGAAGCTGTGGGATAGTGGTGGCCAATATTTACAAGCTCCTGCATCAGTATAGCAGTTTGAGCTGGCTGAATTGCTGCAGGGGTGCTGGGTGTTCTCCCCTTATTCAGTTTTAACCAAAATTGGCATATACAGCCACCTAAATTCCTTTAAATCTTCACGTAAGGAGCCTGAGACTGCTGTGAATTTAGCGTCACAGAATCAGTGGCAATATATAGGATCTTGCTTAGCTCTGCTTGTAATAAACCATATGTAGTTTCAACGCCCTTTTAAAATTTTTTATATTGTTTATGTGTTGAAATTGGAATGTTGCTGCTGGATTTTTATGTTTGG
>VZSR01003209.1:1861629-1930797 GCA_013398615.1 Brachypodius melanocephalos
CGTACCAGTTGTTGCATCACTGTGGATGTTTATTGCCTGTCCCTGAGTTCAATTGCTACTTCTGATCTGTCCCTCATGCTGAGATTCCCAGCCTACTTAAGTTTGAAGTTCCTACTCTTTGCCTCCTCCTCGTATAAGTACCAAGTCAACAACACAGTAATTATTTTAATGACCTAGGCAATAACCAAGTAAGAACCATTTATTTAAGTGATGATAGAAACTTCTGAAGTAAACAGATTTATAAGCTTTTTTTAAAAAAGGGAAGATCTATGGGGATTGATAGATGCAGTGTGTGCATTTATTGTACATACACTAGTATATTTTGTCTCAGATTTCAATATACAACCTAAAATTGTTTTGTAGAATTATAAACAATGTCAAACACTCTTAATCTTATGTATCAGGACACATTATCATATTATAATAGTGTTATAAACCAAGACTATATTTCTCAGTAAAACAAATGATTAATTATGAATGCTAATTTTTGCTGAATAAACACACATGCACTAAGCCAGACTGTGTTGATGAGTTTCTTCACTCATGGAGAATTTTTTCATAAGCAAACTTTATTTGCTAGTCATGGCCTGGTTAAGAATATTTGCATTTCCTAAGGTTATTTGACATTAAAGCTCTAAGTACCTTTATGAGGATGAGCCACTGAGAACTGCAGTGTTCTGTGGGCTAAATGAAAGGAGTATTACAAAACTGGCATGTATAAATTAAAGCCAGGTAACTAAATTTGGACAAGTGGCATTATTCTTACACCTTTATGAAATGCATCCTCCAGCCTATCACAGAAAAATCTTGTGTGTCTGGTAAAAACTTTGAGTAAAAGTCATCTTTTTTGTTTTTCTTCAAGCTCGCACTTAAAACAGAGAAATCTGTTGGTCAGATAAGAAACTTCGGCAGCTCAGTTTCATGAATGAGTTCTACTGCTAATAGCTGTAACATTAACATCCCCATGCAAGAATTTATAAAACATGAAGATATTTTAAACAAAAATGAGGAAAAAAGAAAACTACATTAATTTAATGTGTTATATGTACACTTGTATGTATAGCCATCTTACAGGAAGGCAAAATGTGGAGACAAGGTAATATATATAAATATATATAGATATTTATTTTTGGTTTTTTAGAATAAAGAGTTTAGTCTCACACTTCCCTTTCTTTTATGATTTCTGTTGAAGTCTTCTTTATCATCTTATGATTTAGGATTCAAGTAGTATGTGAGGTGTTGCAGCTTAATGAGTTTGTGTCACTGTAAATACGTTAGCTTAAATATCAAAACCATTTTTATTTTACATTTGGTATAAACTAAAAGCTCGTGTGAAGTAGATTACCATGGAGGAGCTGATACTTTTGAATGTATTTTTTGACATTATGCTAGGTAAACCCTCTGTGACATGAATTGATTGCACCACTCGCGTGTAGTGGTAATATCTGGCAGCGTGTCTTCACTCTACTGTCTTTTTTTCATGCACAGCAGGAGCAATGTATGACTAGAACATTAATGAAGAGAATCCTGTAGTGTCTGCTCCAAAACCCTTGCACGCCAAAACAAACTCTTTTAACTCATCTGCTTTTAGAAGGCTAACAGAAGTAAAAGATTTGGGGTTTAAATATTAAAAATTATGTAATTGCTATTGATATGAGTGGTAATAAATTTCTAAACACCTAAGGTGGTAGTAAAGATTAATAAAAGTTAGAGAGCTGGGGAGTTGCAAAGAAGTTGACTATTTTAATGGAAGTGTGGGGTAGAGTTGATCTAGATAGATTTTTGTATAACAGAGGAGGTTTTGTTAAATACATAATTTTCACCTACATTAAGAGTTCTTTTCTAGAAAATAGTCCCCATATAGAGAAGCTGGTTTCTTAATCTAACTTTCTTTACTGTCATATAAAAATGTCATCACTCTTACCTGCCTAGAGACTTGCTCAAGGAACATGCCTCCCTGTAAGGAAGTGACCAGAGCAATCCCAGACTTGTCCATCAGCATGTGTGGCTGCTGGGTTGTGACCACTGTTCTTACTTTGAGAAATACAGCTTGGCTCCAGGGAAGGTGAGGTGCTGTGTGTGGCTCCTTGTAAATGTGCAGAAAATACAACACAAGCACCACATTTTAGAGCATAAGAGGTAGTATGTGTGTGTGGTAAGGGGATCCTCTCATTTCTGTCTACCTTTCTAGTCCCCTGCTGTCAGGCTGTAGGACAGAGCCAGGTTTGCATGTGCCCCAGGCTGAGGTGGTATTTTTGCCCAAATTAGGTTGTTCTCAGCATGGCAGCATATTAATCAAAACTTCTCTGGGGGAGACTTCTGCTGCTGGTGGTTGTAATTGCTTTAGTACTTCTGAAGGGGAATTTCAGGCATCTGAGATGAAGTAGCCTTCTGTTAATGCTGGAAGATCTGAGCTGACTATAGAAGGCCTAAGAATAAAATTAGGAAGTGCTGCTTTTATAGCAATAGTGTTTTTCCATACTTTTAGATCACAACAGATTGCCCAATGTACTCTGCAGGTAAGAGTGCTCTCTTTGAAGGCTCACTAAATAAAGTAGAAGTTCAACAGGGCTGAGTTTAAAACTAGGTTTTGAAAATGCTGGTGTTAACAGAAGTTTCTTCACAACTTCTTTCTGGTTTCAGCTTTCTTCAAGGACAGGTAATCCCATTTTCTGTTCATGCCTGACTTTGGCAGTGATTTTTGTATACTAAGTTTAGTGTTTTGTTCTGATCCAATGGGAAAAATCCCAAAAAAGAAAGCCCAGGGAAGTAGGGGAAGCTACAGTCTCTACAGTGGGCCAGCTCATGCAGGAGAAAAGTCAGAACGTAGACAGACCAGCTCTTTAGAGTAATTGGGTTAGCCTGTGGGAGGAGAAATGCTGACAAGCCTCTTGTCTCTCTTTGTGAGCAAATGCCAGTTTCAAATCTGTGTATCTTTCTCTCAGAGCCTTTCAGCTTGTAATGGCTAAACCCCAAGTCGCTTTCATAACTCTTTGGGTAAATTTTGCCTTAGAAGAGGGAGACTCAAACCAGCCAATGCTCCTTGTGCGTGTCTGTCTGACACTGCACACAAAAGTCCCTTTCACACTTTTTTTTCTTTCTATCTGTCTGACTTGGAAAATGGGACTTCTGACCCTTGAAATGGTGATAACGAGTGACCTTGACTTTTTTGAAGGTCTTGTGCAGCTGATGGCCATTCCTGTAGGCTTTAGCTGCTCTAAAAGCTTGGCTGTGCCTAATGAGGACATGATTTGTGTTGTGGTGTGTAGTAGGTTCCCACCTGAACTGGGAGCAGAGGTGGTGTTGCTGCACTCAGGAAATAAGTAAGTTTATGGAGGATGTCAGTCTTTGATCCTTTGTATAAGAGGTGATGGAGAAGACAGAAGTAGAGCTGTTTTCATTTATTGTCCATCCAGTATTCCCCATGTATCCAAGTATGAATCCTCATTTTGCCTCCAGTTTTTGTTTTGTCATGTTGAGATGCAATACTTTCAGTAGATTAAATCGAATTTAAGTATGTTCAGAAAAGGGATGCACAAACAGGATAGAAAATAGGTTGAGTAAGGAACTCTCCCACTTGTTGTGAAACTATGTGAAAGTATTTGGCTCACCAGGGTACAGAAATACGTGTAGAATTTGGGGCAGTGTTGGGAAAACTCCATTGCATGTTCCTTCATGAAGAGTAAAATCAGCTGTGCTCAGTTAAGGTATCCTTTTTAAGTACGGTCCTCTTCATCCTGTGTTCCCTGAAGCGACTGATCTCAGTAGCTGAAGTAATGCATTTAGGTGTAGTGCTTTAAGGAGGCTTTCAGAAAACGTGGATTCCTAAATTTGTCCCATAGATTTGTGAAACTTAAGAACATTAGGAGCAAGGAGAACTACAGCCCATCATATCAAGAGTGAGCTGCTGAGGTTTTTATTTGGCTTGGAGGCAAAATGGAGCTGTTTGCAGGGTTAGTGGTTGGAAGAGTGTAGAGGGCACAGGAGGGATGGGCTGGAATGGTGCTCAGCAATCCATGTGGACTCTCTCCTCTATAATAAGACTTACCTTTCATTCTGTTTCACTTTTAATTTTGAGAAAGATAGTTTTGCTTTTCAGATGTGATTGATCTCACTGGAGATGATAAAGATGATCTTCAGAGGGCAATTGCCTTGAGTTTGGAGGAATCAAACAGGGCATTCAGGGAGACTGGAATAACAGATGAGGAACAAGCCATTAGCAGGTAAACAACCAACTTATATAAAGCAGAAATTAAATTAAAGAGTTGGAGATTGGCCTGTATTGCTTTTTTAAACTTTTAACAAATAATAACTTGTTTACTTTTACTTGTGCTACTGATATGCCTGGCTTCAGGATGCTGCTTTAATGTATTGTATGTTCTACACTGGAAAATAGTCTATTATGTGTAGACTAGGATTTAACAGTGTGTTTCATATTTATGTATTTCTTTAAATATGGAGGAAGTGGATGGAGATAGAGAATGTGTGGTTATATTTAAATAGGACATAAACCCTAAAGAAGTTTCTCTTGTGTACCAGGTAAAAAGTGACAAAACCAAAATATAATTAAGAAGCTAATTAATACTTTGTCCTGTTTGTTGCAGTGTTAATTTTACAATATTATTATACATTCATTTTTTGTTTTCTTCCCTCTGTGCTGAGGCAGTGGGAAGAAAGAGGGCATGGGGTATTAATGTTATGACTTGAGGATACTAAGAGCAGCTGCTCTCTTTTAGCAGTTGAAGAATGTTATTAACCTATTTAACAAATAAGATTTATAGGCTTTGAGTGAAATTCTGGATTTAAAATTTTGTAAACTTAACTCTCAGTTTTGGTGTGACAAGAGTCTTTGAGATAACTTTTGATCAGATTTTAAGATAACTTTTTGTACAGTGTATGTTTTTCGGTAATGTTGATAAAATTGTGAAATATTTGGGACTTGAACTGGATATAGGGATGTGTGGGAGGGATGTTGTTTCTTTTTTTTCCATCTGCAACTGGCCTTGGGAGGAATGCCGAGTTTTTCATTTGTGGCTGGCCTTGTTCTAAGGAAAACAGGCAATGATTTGATCCTTGATAGGAGGTAAAGTACTACCTCCTTGTAAAAGACCAATTTTATAAAAAAATAATTTAGATGAGAGACATTAACCACAATAATTCTTTTTCTCAGTTCATTGTGTTTGACAGGCTAAATGACTTATTAGAAAATTCCATCTCTGAAAATGTGGGTATTTTATTGCTTTATTTGTAATACTTTATCAACAGTAATTTTCTTTTCTGTTTTGAAAAATAAATATGCTAATTGTGAGAATAAACATACCCTTCTGCCCCCCCATTTGTGATAAAAGTCATCTTGTTATATGAATTTAAGAGAACATATAGGAGGGAAGGGTGGAATGAAAGGGGTTTATATTCTCATTTACAACTGGAAGAAGCATTTAAAGGGTTGGTCTTTCTAAAACTTCAGTATGTGCATGTATACAGCAGAATGGTGGAAGTTCTGTCCAGTTATTTTTCGGGTGGTCAGCTCTTGCATGTTCTTTTTTGAAGGGCAGAATTGTTGTAATTACGGAGTTGTGATTTAGGCAGGCACTCAGAAAGATGGACCTATTTCTGGAGAGAGAAAATTTTCTCCCTCTTTTTCTTTACCCAAGCCTTGCCTGCTTCTGCTGTGCTCAATTCTTGGGAGCCTTGAAGATTTAGGATTTTTGCTGTAGACTTTGTTTTTCACTTTTGAAACTAAAAACCCTTCTTTGGTCCTATCTGCTTAGCCTGTAACTTAGTATTATAAATACTTTCTACTTAAATGACAGTGAATATTTTTCAGGCTGCAGAAAATAACAACGGAAGCCTTTTTTGTCTATGTACAAAGGCATCTAAACAATCTGTTTGGTTATTTGTAGAGAGAATGTTGGTCTTATGAAACAGAGACTTGCATCTAATGGCAAAATTGCACTCAGTAACATGTGCAATGTCAAATGAGCTTGTTGCAGGTCATATCCCCCTTGGTGCACTGCGCCACATTTCTATGCTTGTTGGAGGGTTCTTTGGGCCGTTTGTTGCACGAATTCATTTTGCAAAGCTATATAAAAATATTCACTGAAAGATCTATAGTATTTCATGACTCAAGGAAGGGAATGGGACTTTGCTTGTGAATGGAGGCAGAGAAGAATGAGCTTTTTGAAGATTTTGGCAGCATTGACACATTAGATCAACTCAGTAATGTAGCAAGAAGCACCCTGAGCTGATGGCAAATTATGTGAGCATTGAACAAATACAGGAAGTTCTGAATTCTTGATCTGAACTGTTCAATCATTTCCTCAAGGACAGAATTTCAGACTGGTTTTATTACAAAAAAAACCAAAACAAAACAACAAACCACCACACTTTCTAGTTAACACCCCACAGAAGAATGTTGGCATTCCAGTAGAAAGCACAGGATCTGTGAAGAACTTCTCAAAACAAAAAGTAGAACACTTGTGGTTGTAAACTAATCAAGCTAAAGCCATTTACTTTTGATTTTCTGGATAAAACAAGATGCAGAAATCAAATAGGATGTCAGTAATAAGTAAATTTAAACTGTGGAAATGTTTAATTTTCAAAAATGCAGGCCATATGCATATTTCAATAGTTTTTGCTGTGGTGGATGTTTTTTCCAAAAGTATTTGTAGTGGTTTGGAATCTAATTTGCTCGGATTTTGTTAGGGTTTCCAAGGGAGAATTAATGGAATTTCTTGACTTGTATAATTAATGTTGTAATGCACGTAGAATTTGTTTTCCTGAATGTAATTGCCTTAGTTTACCTAATAAGGACAGATCTGATTACTGTGTAGGTGTTGAGAGGAGTGCATCTGAAATGTCCAAGTGTCCGAGCTGAACATCTTGTACATGGCACGTTTAAAGTCTTTTCATGTTTCCTCTTTAAATCTCCTAGAGAAATGTGCATGATCAGTGTATTTCTTATTGTGGAGAAGTTTCTCCTGTTTGTATTACTTTTCCTGGGTTGGAAGATTCTGGAGCTGGCCAAATAGGGCTTCACTAGGGAGGCCAGTGAGATGTTACTGGAAGGAGAAATCAGCTGGCCTGTGTTGTGCCTGTGATACTGCCAGTATAAAAATGCTGTCAGTGCATAAAGGATGTGCACAGCCCCTGGGCTTTTTTTTGAATCAGGGTCATTGAAAGTGCTGGGGACTCTGCACTGTGGTTGAGCATTGTGTGTGTAGATCCAAGGTGGGGTTGTTGAATGTTGTAGTCAGGGATATATACCTGGATGTCCAGCTGTAAGACAGTCACATTACAAATACCTTCCCATGCTCTTTTAGCTGAGTAACCTGACAGAGTGGGCTTTTCTGCAGCATGTTGAATGGGCTTCCTTAGAGTGGTTTGACCGAATCTTTGTGCTGTGAACTTGCCTTGCCCGGTGTTCCTGCTTTGTCTGGTGAGCCCCCTGCAGTTCTGCAAAGCTGCTTGGCTGTGCCCAGCTTGTTACAGAGAAATAAAGCACTGCTTTCAAGTCTCCTGCCAAGCCTGGCACTACCTAACCCTTGCTACAGCATTTCCCTCCAGACAGGATTCCAGCCCCTGGCAGTGGGGGAGCTGTAGGTCGGGTGAGTCCCAGGGGATGCCAAACATACAGCTGATGTAGCTGATGGCGCTGTGCTGGAGACTCTGCTGCTGTCCCCGAGGGTCACCAAGTGGGACTTCAATTCTGTCATCAGAATTGCTAAATTCTTGTAATAACTCTCTGGGAGGATGCTTGCTATGTTAAGCAATGTAAGATTCTTGATCCAGGTGATGTCCCAAATTTGTGACTCCATGAATGTAAGACAGTGAGCATTTTATGAGTCATCCTCACTGTGCTAGTAAATACATTTATTTATGTAGCTTTTGAGCTGATCATTAGGTTCCTATTTACTGTGCTCACTACACTTTATTTCTCTTTTCATTTTTGATTTAGCTGCTATCACAACTATCATTATGTCTGAAAATTAATTCAGCACATAGAATGTGAAGTTAGTGCATGTGCTCTCTGAGGAGAGATAATGTTATAAGTAGAATTAAGGAAAAAAAACCAAACCTGTGGTGGCTTCAGAAGAAAATACTTTATTAACACATGAAAACACATTTCAGGTCAAGCTAGAGATGAGTAATCTCCATCTGCTAAAGAAACACAAATTCAAATACAAGAAAGAAATTTTGGTGGGTAATTAAGCTGATGAATGGTAATACTCATGGGGTCAGGGAACTGTTTCAGTTTGATAGTATTTGTTTTTCCAAACTTGAATCTTGAAATACCTTGAAATATTCTTGAACTTCTAGGGGGAACAAAAAAAGAGAAGTTTGATTTTTTACCTGAAACACAAGTGATCGGTAGTTACTTATTGTAACTAAGTGTTGTAGTCCTGTTACAACATAATTTAAATTTATTCCACTCTGTCAGTCTTCCTGCCCGTTTTAAAGGTCCCTTCAATTTAGTCTAAACAAGATTTTAAGCAATTCTACCTGCATGACAAATTATTTGAACTATGCATGACATTTTTAATTGATTTTTAATGTCCGCATTGACCAACTTTTGCTCTCAAAGCAGAGGTACTCAGGTCATCTAACACTTTTGAAGGACTGTAGTAGTGAAAAGGGAAATTGACCGTTTCTTTACATTTTGGGGTTTTCTTAGTAGAAAAAACTATCAGAAAAGACTCTTAGAATAATCAACATCAGGTTCCATTGCTATGCAGTGTTTCAATAGATGTCAGAACAGAAACTCTTCGTGGTTTATATGCCTGTCCTTTCAGTACTCTTTACAAGGTGATGTAAAAAACTAAATTGATTAATCCTTAGGAAGTGACCAGATTTATTCCTGAGGTTCTTCCTGAGACAGATACAAAATTGGTATTTGTATCAAATGGTCTCTCAAATTTAGAATGCTTCCCTTTTTACTGTATTGTTTCTGAAATAAGTATCAATGACAAATTAGTATGTTCCCCAGAGCAGTTATCTGCAGTAAATTCATAGGATGCTTCATAGTTCTTGATAAGATAGTTTTTCTTTCTTTGACAGGAACATAGCTTGAAATAAAGATGTTGGTAGGAAACTGAGGGATTATGGGGAGGGGAGTTGTCTGTTTCTGTGTTTTTTTCTAAGATGTTCAAACTTTATTCCTTAGGAGCTCCCTTTGCAGACCAACCTAAACCTGCCTTTCTTTGATGCTTAGTGAGTCTAGAACTGAGAGGGGGCAACTCTTCATGCTGCTCAGACTGCTTAGATGCTTGTGATGCAGCTTGTGAAATCCTGTGCTTGGTGTAGGAGAGCAGCTCAGCCTTTTGTCTGGGAGTTGGACTGGATGGCTGGAGACAGTGACTACTGTAGTGCACATGCCAGACTCCTGGCTTATGAGCTAGAGCCACTGTTACATGACCTCAATGCATCCATCTCCATCTTTCTGTTTAGAATACACCTACCACAAACTACTTTTAAGGTGTATTCTGTCACCAGGCTAAGCACAAGTGCTGATATAGAAAAAATGTATCGAGTGAAGCTTGAGTTGGAGAGCTTCACACACATCAGATCTTCCTGTCATGTGAAATATGGATATGCAGCATAAATCACATAGGAATGGTTTCCAGCAAAGAAAGTGGTCATTGAAGCATACAATTAAAGCATTGGGTGGCATTTGAAAAATTGCAGGGAGATGTCTTTCCATGGCTCATAAAGTAATTACTTGCCATGTAAAGTGATTAACACAGTTGCATAAGTTGCAAAAATGGAAAGTTAGAAAACTGCCTTCATTTTTGAAAGTTGCCTAGCTAGCTTTGGCTTCCTGTCAGTAAATGAAGGATTGGTGCTTCACATAGCAATAAAAGCATTTGAGGATGAAAGCACTGTACTATTAGTGGTGCCTAAAATTTGTCCATCCTGTTTGAATCTGGTTCTTAAATAATCGATGACTTGTAGACATGACTCTTGTATGTAGAGCTCTCACAGGAGATTCATGCACTCACTGATACCATTTTCCAAAGGGTAATGGAATTGCTGTAGCACAGCTAAAAGTGAAATAGCATTTTTGAAGACATGTTATTGCATATAATATAATCCATATATTGCTCAGCAACAATAAGTGAATGATGTCTGTATTGCCACCTGAATGTATTTTACTACTTAGTGGGGGATTTTTGGGTGGGTTTTTTTTGTGTTTTTGTTTTTTTCTCACATTTTTCCCTCCCTTCTGTTCCTGAAGAGTTCTAGAAGCCAGTATTGCAGAAAATAAAGCGAGTTTAAAGAGGACGCATCCAGAGGTATGGAGTGACTCTCCGAACCCTTATGATCGGAAGCGGCAAGACAACTGCCCAGTAGGATTAAAGAATGTTGGCAACACGTGCTGGTTTAGTGCTGTCATTCAGGTAAGCACTCTTCAGTTAGCTGTGTGTATTCTTCATTGTATCTATTGGGAGGTGAGTCAGCTCATTTGAGTGAATAATTTAAAATAATCTCTTTTCCTGGGAAGTTTAGGCCACTGCATGCGATGTTTTCACGCATTACTTATTTATTGCATCTCTTAATGTGTCTATCTGTAAGTCAGATTGAAGTGTAGAAAGTACTGGTAGCATATCTAAGTGAAGCTTCAAAATGTTTCTTATTAAGAGGTTGTTGAAGACAAGGAGTTGACTCTGAAGATCCCGGTGTGTGCAGCTCATGCTAACATCAGTGACAATGGTGGATTCCTAGAAACATGGGAAAACTGGGTCACAGATGAGGAACCAATTTTTTAACATTAAAAGGAGCACGTGCAAATGACTGAAAGGAGATGGCTGACAACGGAGGAAGAAGTGAGATACCTCTAGTGCTTATTCAAATGGCTACAGCTGGGTAGGGTAAAAGGAGGAGTAATTCATAAAGAGGGAAACTTCAGAAAAATGATGGGGAAGGTTTTGTACAGATGCAATTGCAACTGGTTTTGGTTGTTTTATGTAATACAATCAATGTGTGTGCTTTTTTTTTTTTAAAGATGGAGTGAGTGGGGAAATGAGTACAGATACTGCAACTTGTCTAGTGAGAGCTAATGTTCTAATATCAATAACTGATGTACATAAACTTTATGAATCCATCTTTTAGGAGACATATGTTTCTGTAAATAATCTGTAGTACTGAAAAGCATTTTAACCTACAGAAAACTGAGGGTGAAACTGTAATACAATGATGGGAAATTTATTTTTGGTCTACTTGAAACAAATATTTTAATCTACAAGAAACAAATGTATTGTAAGTTTTCATAGTCTGAGGTTTTGAAAGAAAGAAAATAAAATATTTATTACCCATTTTTAACAAATTACTGTTAGGCTGAAGTGCTTCAGATAAACTAATACTGTTACTTTCATACTGGCTGTTGAAAGATGGCTGTTGTACTTCAGGCTGAGTCCATTTAGATCAATGTTCTGCCCAGCAGTTTCCACAACTGGATGCTTACAGGGAAGTACAAACAGTATGCATGATACTGCTCTGGTAAAACGCTCCTGGACCTCCCACTACTTTTACCTTGGAAGGGTTTTTTTAATCCTCTGCAGTTTGTATAGTCCCAGGGGACCTCCCTTGTATGTTACTTGTCTTCCTTGATCCTTGCAAACTTCTTGCACCTGTAAGTGTCCCTTGAGTAGGAGTTCCACAGTTTTGCTTCCCGTTGCATAAAGAACTGCCATGGTTTTGTGTGGATTTTTGAACCTGGTTCCCACTATCTTTGCCCAGTAGCCTTCATGTCTCCTGGTGGACCAGACAGAAGTTGATGGCCATTACAGTTGTGTGTGCTGCTCTCCTACTCTGTTTCAACACCTCGGTGGTCTCTTTTTTGCAGGCTGGATGCTCAGTTGCCACCTGTAGAATGTGTTCTAAGCTCTGATCCACTTTCTTGCTGTTCTCCAGATCCTTTCTAGCTCTCGTAGCATTTGAGTTGGGGGATGAGGAAAGCTCTTAAGATGTGAGTGTGTTGTGAGCTGGGGATGCTATGAGGGAGAGATACAGGTTCCTCAGGAATGACAAGCAGGGATGACAAGGGAAGGTACTGCCTTTCTCCTGAAGGAGTAGCTCACATATGTGTGGGACAAGGTGGCAGTTTAAGATGAGAGTCTGTGGATCAGGATCAGAGGAGAGGCTGGTAGAAGTGCCACCATGATTAGTCAGCTACAGACTACCTCTTCAGGGCGAGGATGTGCACACAGCCTTTTTGGAAGGCAAGGAAGTCTCTGGATTACAGTCTGTGGTTCCCATGGGAAACTTTAATAAACATCCTGACTCTTACTGGGTCCAACACAGCAGGACACAAGCAAACCAGTTTTCTGGAGTGTATGGGTGTATGAGCTTCTTGGTATGACCATTGGTGGGCTAACTAGGGGTGGTGCACAGCTGAATCTGCTGTTCCCCAAAAATGGGAGAACTGAAGGTGGGGTGATACGAATACTCTTGACTGCAGCAACCATGAAACGGTAGAGTTCAAGATGCTCATGGGAGTGAGGGACCCAGACCCAGTGTTCAGGAAACTTTGTCTTCCAGAACTTGGTATGTGGGATTCCATAGATGGCAGCTTGGAAGTGCAGAGATACTTAGGAAGGCTAGCAGCATTCCCTGATTGTCAGAAGGGTCCATGCTGCTCTCAGGGAGCTCATAGCCAAGCTTCAGCTCAGCAGGCAGTGTGCAGGATATGGAAGCAGAGATGGAAGGAGACTGGAAATGTTGTCCAGGTGTGAAGGAATGGTATTACTAAAGTGAAAGCTGCCCTGAATTGGTACCTCAAAGGTTGTCTGGGGTAACAAGAAAAGGTTTTGATGTTTTACTGGTTGTAAAGGGCTGAGCTAGGAGAATATTGCTGAATAGAGCAGGTGAGGTACTCACTGCCTTGCTTTGCCTCAGTCTTTACCAGTGAGATCTCCAAGACTATTGTACACAGTTGAAGAAACTCTGAACAGGGGTTAAGGTTTTGGCTGAGAGTTTACCTGGGGAAACTTGACTCATACAAGTCCACAGGACCCACTGAGCTGCATCCAGTGGTGATGAGAGACAGTGGGAAGAAGTGTTAGCAAGGCAACTCTCTATCATTTTTGCAAAGTCATGGAGAATTAAAGAGGTTTCTGATGTACTCAAGCCAGACTTTTTAGAACAGTGCATATTGGGAGCATGAGAGGCAATAGGAGTCATTGAGATAAGAAAGATTAAGCCTAGATATAGAGAAGCCTTTTTTCCCATAAAGACAGGCAGGCAGTGGAGGTTGCCCAGAGAGGCTGTGCAGGGTTTGTCAAACCTTGGAAAGTTTTAAGATGCCTGAAAAGAGTAGCCTGGTCTGATCTCACAGGTTAATAATGTGAATAATGCTACTTAGTTTGGTGCCCATCATCTTCTATAAATTCCAGAGTTTCCACCATGTACCTCACTGTACTCATAGCAGTCTTGAATTTAGCTTTCTCCTTACACAGATATTCAGTCTCACATGATGTTTCTGTTCATGCTTGCCAACTCTTGTTTCTACTACACTGCAAGTATCTTTATTGAGTGAACATGGTCAAAAGTTGTTGTCCTTTTTAGATCACTTCTGAATTTTACTTACCAGTGCAGAGTTGGTGAATTTGCAGTAACCTGCCTTCAGGCTGGAACAGATGGCTGGCTCTTGTTCCTCTCTTAATTTTTGATTGCCTATTTCTTTGTGCCTGGACCTCCCATCTCACCTCACTGATGCTTAGTTAAAAGCTTTTGGTGAATGAATTATTCTGAAATTGCCCAGAAATCCCAGTAGACTGCATAAATTGGATTACTGTTACACATGTTCTACTTGACTTGGAGGTTTTTGGTTCTGTTTCAGGTGGGTCATCTTTGTTGGTGTTTTGTTTTTTTAATGGGAAGGGATTTACTTACCTGCAGGTTGCATGTAGGTAATGCTGTAGATAAACAAATTGAAAGAGTTCTTTAATTGTTCTATGCTGCCCCCCTTCCCATTGAAGTTTTTTATATTCTTAGGACTGTTTTCTTTTCAGCAGTTAGTAATCTAACTGGTATTTGAATTTTCTGTGTTCCTAGAGATCTTTTGATGTTTCCCTTGTTCATCTCTCCTCCTTTCCTTATTTCCATTACACACATCACTCTTTTTACAACAGCAGAAACATTGTCTTTGTCCTAACAGAAGCAAACATTACATATTATTTCCATTAAGATCTTTATGGAGCTAACGTGACTTGGTGTTTTATGTTCTGTGTTGTGTAATCAGATTTTACGTTCCTAGCAGTCCCAAATCTAAAAGACTGATTTTATGTGCATGTGGATTTCTGTTAAAGACTTTTTTATATAGGAAACTGAAAAATCTTTAAATAAATGTTTTTATGGAAACTTGGAGTTTTAATTTGTTAATCACAGAGATAAGAGCAGAGGGCAGAGAATGTAAAAACCTATGCTAGACCTATGATCTCATGTTATTTATACCCAGTGTGCAACTTTATACCTTGAAAACAGATTAGAAAGAGACCTAGCTAGTTCGTATGGTCACCTGCCATACCATGTGAAAGTCTGCGGCGTCTGGAATTATTATGGCTTGATCTAAAAGATAGTGAAATTTCTGGAGTTAGTTCTATGGAATGTAATTCAAGCAAACCATTGGAAGATTTATAACTTCAGTTCGTTGAAAATTTAGGTTATTAATATTATCTGTCAGCCAGGAAGATTTGTTTCAAGCAACCATCCCAGGAAATTTAATGCATGTTAATTTAGAACATTAGCTAATGCCTTTATTTATCCACAGGGCAGATTGACTACTTGGGTTGCATTGACTATGTAGGAGTATTTTCTTGCTTTCTTTGGGAGGCTTTTGTAACCTGACACATCACATAGGTCAACAATATCTAAATGTTAACTACTGTCAGTCACAATGATATATTGTGTAATGTAATATAAAACTAAATTGCAAAGGAAGAAAAATCTTACTTCTATTTAAGGGGTGCTTGTTAAGGAAAGAAAAGATTTTGACATTTTGGTGCTTTCATTTTGCAATGTATGTTTTTTATAGGCACCAATTAGCTGACTTAGTGAAATACAATCATAAATGGTTTGTGTATTTGCATTAAGAGTATGAAATTCGTGAAGAGACTTTGTAGTGAGTGATACCAAACTCTTAACAAGATTCAAACATTGCTGGAAATGTTGCCTTTACCCTGTATTTATTTGTGCCTTAGAGAAGTAGGCACATCTGGAAGTCATCCTCTTCTGCAGGGGAAGAAGTGAGTCTCTCTTCAGAAGGCTCCAAAACAAAGTTTTGCTTTCAACAGTTGCATTCAGGAGCATTAGAGTGAACAGTAATATTTTTCCCACAGTATAACTTCTAAAACTCTGTCTTGCTGTTGAAGACTTTCTTGAAAAGTTTCTTTAAAGAAACAAAACACAAATATACCACTGTATATTTTTACTTTTCTGCAGTAGATTTTGTGAAAAAGTAATGTCCCAGTTTTTCTTGGCTGTAAGAGTTTACAGCCTGAAAACAGCTTAAAAATAATAAATTTATGGAGCCTGTGGTGTGGTTCCCTCATCGCATACTGAGCACAAGTTAAGAATTTTCAGGACATGGGATGCAGAAGGCAAGTAACTCATAGGACATAGATATGTTGTTGGAATCTATCTTAGGCTTGCTGCCTATGCAAGTTCTTCCCCAGATGTTTTGGTTTAAGGCACTGCACGACACTAACTTTATCTTTTGGAGTCCCAAGTGGGGTTCTGGTCATGTGCAAGAAGTAATGTCCTGGCAGGACCTGCCCTGTGGAAAAGATGCCATGGGAGATGCCCAGATTGTCCAGAGAATTTCACTGACTTGGTAGATTTCTGTGAGAAAAGGGAAGTGTGTGGGACATCAGTGCAAACTGTACTATGAATGCTGCTGTTTCCCCTTTCTCCAGTCCCATTCCTCACAAACGATGTGCACTCTCTCCCCCAGTCTCATGACTTCCAGAGGGCTAGGTTGCAGCTCCTCCCTTCACCAAATGAGGTATCCCAACAGGACAGCTGGGGCTTGGCATCTCCACACTCTTTTCTCTGTGCGTCTTTCAGAGTCTGATGGTAGTTTGTTGTTTTTTTGTTTTTTTTTTTCCCTAAAAGTGTATAGCTTGCTGAATGAAGTTAACAAGCATAAATTTCCAAGGGTGCTCTTTAACTTTTATTTTCAGGGTCCCTGACACCACTTCTGGCATTTTACTCTGTTGTCTTGTGTTTGGGAGCAGCCTTCTTGTTTTCCTGATGTCAGTATATTTGGGGTTAGGATCTCCTTTGAGTCTAGACTGGTAGTTCTGGGAAGAAGTGAATCAGCTGGATGAGTGAGAATCAAGCAAGTATTTTCTTCCCAGTTGGTGGCTCAGCTATTTACCAATGTTGTACTTCTTTAAAGCAGGCTATCACAAGTATCTACCTTTTACATTATTTTATGTTTTTTATTTGTCATGGTGGATGGAAAGGATTGTGATGGGTGATGTGGTAGTGCATTAATACCAAAAAGCCTAGGATTATATTATTAAATGTGCACATTTATGCATTATACATGAGTCCCTTTCTGCCCTGGGCATGCAGTGCAAGGTTGTAGGCTGAAGAACATTCAGTGCTCAATCCCAATCCATTCAGTGCTCAATGACCAGTTTAACTCAATATGAGTTAAAATGGTCGTTGATGGAATATTTTCTTCGCACTATTTTCCCTGTGGAACAGCCTCAGGCTGGTGTTGAGGGGGGATATGTGATATAAACTACTCTGTAGAGTTTCATGGGCAGAGGGATAATGATGTTGGAAATCTAGTTTCTTGCTTTCCATTCATCTGTCACTCCCTTTGTTTCCCTGTAAAGTGAACCTGTACCTTCCAAATTTAGTCATCCTGTGATATTTGCTGACTGGGTATTCTTTTTCCTGCTTTTTGTGCTTCTATAATCTCTGGTTCCCTCAGGTTGCTTGTGTGATATTTCAAACTCTTACCTTACATTTAGTGACTTGTTATATTGCAAAATTTGTTGCAATGATATGGAAAGCTTTAATGGACCATGGCTTTCACTTTGACTTATGAATAGTTCTTCATTTAATTAAAGTAAAGGAAAGAGGATGCATTGTTTAGGTGTTATTTAAATTTACATCACTCAATTTGGGCAAGAAGTTAAAAACTGTAACCATGTAAGGAAATGTTGGCTGTAGTTTTTTTGTCCTAACAGATTTTTTTCTTACTTTGACCATGTAATAGAGGAGTGGTTGGATGGCATTTCTTAGTATGTGCCAAGGCACAAGCATAAAATGGATTCTTCTGGACACATATCATACTTAGCTGTCTTCTGAATTGCAGTAATGTTCTAAGTTTGTTGCTATAAACAAGCAAATGCTCTCTAAATGCAGGCTGGTAATTCCATGGTGAACTGTTTGTTTAAAATGTTGACTGAACCCAAGCCTACTAGAGGCCTTAGTTTTACTTTCTAGCTCAAACAGTATGCAAGCTGTTTTCCATCTTCTTCCATGTTGCACCTCAGCATTTTGGAGATCTAAGGCATAATAGCTTAAACCTGCAATTTATACCTAGACTTTAAGCAGTTTAGAATGCTAATTGATCGTTTGTTTATGACTAAAAATGTCCTTTTAGAGGTACTTGCCAAAATTCCTGAGACATGGGATTGAATCTGCGATTCTCAAATTGCTAAATGTTTTCCTCATCACTACCACTGTACATGCAGGGTGGTTGTGCTGAAGTTCAGCTATCAGGCAGTGTCATATCTGTCTGTAGGAGTTTTTTTGAAGAGAGAAAGAGAACTCCTCTTCCTATACTTTCACAGTGAAGTTTGAACAGGAGCTTGCTCAAGTCCCAGCTTTGAAGCTGCATTGCTCACTTCCCTTCTGTCTTCCGTATGTGAAATTTTTTAAAGAATACAAGGGAAGCTTTGAACTGTGCCAAATCCTCAGTGTATATAAAAAAGCACAAAAGTATGTTTTGGGTGACTTCCTAGTTTTCTTAATGCCTGTCCTTAGTCTGTGCTCTGGAAACAGGATTTACCACTTGACAGGAGTAAAACACAAACAGGTGGAGTAGGAGACAACCCCAGAGTAAGTTATAAGGAGGAGCAGGGTGGAAGGGAGCCTTGTGCCCAGCAGAGCAACCAGTGCAGTAGCAACAAGCAGCCACTTTTTTTTCATTGTGAGAAAGTACTTTCAAAAATTTGAACTAAAAAAAAAAAAAAAATAGGGAAAGTCTGGAAAGCCTTAAAGAGGAGAGAGAGGTGATTTTCCCAAATTAGAACCAAAGAATGACCTGGTTTGGAGTGGATCTTAAAGATTATCTGTTCCCAACCCCCTGCCACAGGCAGGGACACCTTCCACTAGACCAGGTTGCTCAGAGCTCCATCCAGCCAGGCCCTGAACACTACCAGGGATGGGACCTGTGCCAGTGCATCATCACCTTCACAGTGAAGAATGTCTTCATAAGTAAGATCATGTCTGATCTAAACCTACTCTGTGAGTGTGAATCCATTCCCTCTTGTCCTGTCACTCCAGGATAGTCTCTCTCCTTCTTTCCTGCAGGCTGACTTCAGGTATTGGAAGGCCACAATTAGATCACCCTTAAGCCTTCTCTTCTTGAGGCTGACCAATCCAAATTCTCTCAAGATACAGGGATATAGGGTCCAAAAGGCTTGCAAGTTGGTGAGAACTGGACTCAGTTTTCAATGAAGTTGCTCATATTTTTGCAATGTGGAGCTTTGGACACTTAATCAGAGGCATGCAGGAGTATTAAGTCACTCATTTGTGCAATATTTAGGAGTACTTTTACTTTGTACCTTAGCACTTAAAATATTGATAACTAGTAAATTTCAAATACTTTATTCTATTGGAGGAAACATGGCAATGCATGCAGGTAGGACCATATATTCCATAACTCTGTGTTTTTCTTTGATTTGAGTTATTAACATTAATAAAATGTTAACCCTAATAATAGTCAATCCACCCCACTAAAACTGGCTCTATGTACCTTAAACCACCAAAATTGTTTATAAAATGAAGTAAGAACATAAATCTAATTTGTCATGTTGGCAGAGACAAACTATTCCAAATAAGACGCTTTATGACATAAGGCTCTATTTTTGCTTTTTTTATTAGAACAGTAATGATGTATTCACTATTTAAGACTGCTTTCTGCTTGTTACACAAAATGAAGGTGGATATGATCTTGGCTTTGTGGCGTTAAATAAAAAAATGAAATAAATAAATAAATGTCAATTTGGAGATACATAAAAGGCCCCAGATGACTAAATGAGGAAAATGAGTGTTGTGATGTGCTGCTACATATGGGTTTTCAACTGGTTTACAAGATCATGTTTTAGCTAAATGCCAGTACAGAAAGGAATTTGTTTAGGAGCTCTGTAGGAATGCATGCTTTTCTTTTTCCTTGCCAAGAGTTGCTTTTCAAGCTCTCCTAGTAAGATATATTTAGTTTTTGGGTTTCTTCCTTCTGTACTGTCTTCCCTCTGTCCTTCCTAGCTTAACCTTTGCACATTCAATGGGCAGCTGTCTGTGTTCATGGTATTATGAACTTCAGATTTTCATGCAAATTGGTATAAAGGTGATATATATTAAAAATCCACAGTTCTTGTGGACATTTTCTTGCCATTTTCCTGTTTTTGTTCCTAGTGCTCGAAACAGAATTGGTAGTCAGAGAGAACCAAATGTTTTCATCAATCTGTTAGTGAAACAGCTGGTTTTAGTGCCTGATGCTTACAAACTTGCAAGAATCCACCAGAGAGCCCATCTGAAGCTTTCTGCAGCAGCTTGTTGGGTCATCTTGTATCTAGACTCAGAAGCAATGTTTTCCTACTCTCTAAAGTCATATAAGTAAAATAACTTTATTAATTTGGGACTCTGCTGGTGACTTTTAATGACCTGTGTTGCATGCCAGGTATTTATAGATTTAATAACTGACTAATTTGTATTCTTGCAGCATTAATGCAGCATTACAGTTCTTGAATGTTAACAATTAATCCTTTACTCAGTCAGCCTAAATTTTGGCAAGGTCCTTATGTTTGATAATCCTAGACTTTAAGTGTGTTTTAAGGGAAACCAAGGCAACTTTCATTTAGAAATTGTGCTTGAACTCAATATAAGTGATACTACTCATAAAAGTGAATGTTTTAGTATCTTACAGTATAGAAGCTACAGCTCTACCTAGTTCTCTCTGGTATAACTGAAAATACATCATAGCCACTTATAGCAGGAGAAAGCCATGATGTCTTGTCGATATTCAGTATTGTTGGTGTGAATGCCTTAGAGATTGGAATTCTGTTCTCGTTTTTCCTCATTTACTTTTACTGTGTTGTTCACCACCCCCCCTCAAAACTGACAGAATACAAGGCATTTTCTAAAAATCTGTTGATGTTCATGGCAATTTGAACTGATATAACTTAGCTTGGCTTGGTCAAGTTTCCAGATGACAGCTTTTAAATGGTTTAAATGCACTGGGGGGAAAAAAACCTGCAAACCTACCTTGTAGAGAGTTATTCTTTGGTGCATAAGTTTTGCATACTAAAGTAAATTGTAAAGGTATTTGATCAAGGACAGTAGATGTGAAGTATCCACCTTTTAGATGCAGCCTGTTTTCTTTCACTGGGACTCCTGACACCTTTGTGCAGCTGAAGCCAAGTGAGTGAAAGGTGAGATGCTGCTCCATGCAGTGTGTTTGGAGCTTTTGGCTAGGGCCAGTGCGTGGCACTTGGGCCTGGGACAGTCTCTGCTTTATCTCTTGGTGGCTGCAGGAAGAGCAGCTTCTACCTCATGGGCCACTTACCCTGGGTGCAGGGAACCTGGGTAGAAGTTTGGAAACTGGAAAGTCAGCAAACTGGAAAGTGTTTTGCCTCGCCCCTTTCTGGGCTCTGGGCTGGTTGGCCTGGGGAGGTCTCTGCGGGGCTTCGGTGAGCTCGTTCTTGTCTCCTTACCTCGGGAAGAACTGCAGGTTCCTCACTGAGATACTTCAGGCACAAAAATAGTTGGTTTCAGGCACTTGTTTACAGTTACACTGGGAAATGATCTTTTTTAAATGAAGGTAACTTAAGTTTCCTTAAGCTGATTTAGCTCCATATAGGAGAGCTACGGCATGTCACTGTCCTGTGTGCATTAGTGATGTTGGCAGCAGATAAACTGTGAGGGTTCTGCTGCATCTCAAAACAACTGTACACAGTGTAACCTTTTCTGGCAAGAAGCTTAACAACTAAACATCTTGCATAAGAAATTTTGAATAGTACAAGGCTGAAGAAGAAAAGAGCAAATCAGACAATCCTCTTAATTACTCTCAGCAGATTGCACAGATAGGTTTGTTCAGGTCAGTCGGAAAGCAAGGAATTATGTTTGGTAGAGTTCTGGATTAAAGAAACTGATTTTTTGTGAAAAACTTGTTGGATTGAATGCCAGGCAAAAATGCTAAACTTGAGCACAGTTTGCTGTACATAATTTGTGTGTTTGTATTACAAAATTGGCCTGCTTAACTGCTTGGCACTTTGATGGCACTTGGATTAGTTATGGAGAGAATTCAGCCTTTGGACGTTGTATTTCAGCAGCTGGTTTATTTTGTACATAAAACATTGCTATGTTTTGCTTGATGAAGAGCCCACCAATGGAATGCTGTTACATCATGAGACATAACTTCAATTAGTATCAGCTTCTAGACTGACACTTGAATTAAATATTAACATTTTCTGTGCTTTGAGTAAGTAAACAAAGGACTCTTGTTTTAATCTCCCTTCTCTGCAAAGATGGATAAAAGGGGAACATGTATTTTGAACATCAAAACAGGAAAAAAGTTTGACTACTCAGTTTGTCTGCCTTGATTCGGCAAGGTCAGAAAAGGTCTTTTCTCAGCTGATTTTTTGATACTTTTTGAATCTAAAAAGAGGTATGACAATGGTGGCCTCTTTGCTTTGTTAGGGATGGTGTGTGATGTGGGATATGAGAAAAGGTTAAGCTCTTTCATAAGGAGAATCAGGAACATGGCAATTTTTCGCAACCTTTTTTTCCCTACCAATATGTTCTAAATTACTGGAATAAATGCAGAGCCTCTTCACAATGGGCGTTTCACTTATTTGGCACTGTGGTGTTGAAAACCTGTTAAACTGATGTGATCTGTGACTTTAGTCATGGGTAGGACAAGTTCTGGGATCAAAGTCTATTGCTGGGGTAAGCAAACTCTGTCTTTCCAAAACAAATAGCTAAGATATGTGATGGAGTGGGAGGAAAGTTAATTATAGATTGTAAACCCAGGAAAGTGCAAATAGGAAGGCAGATCTTTCCTGTACTTCTCTGATGAGCACATTTAAGGTACTTCAGGCCTTTCCTCCTACCTTGTCTTCATCAAAATGCTCTTCTGTAATGAGATGATTTTTAGTTAAGATACTTTTTGTACAGAAAAGCAGTGATGTGGTTCCAGAAGTTCTGAGGTGTCCAGTTCTCAGCACAATGTGTTGGACTTTTATTGTTTGCAACCCAGAGTCATCTTGCTCTTGTACTCTCTTGGCTCCAGGCTCTGTGTTACACTGTGAAGTTCTTTGTGGGTGTGCCTGCAGACACCTGTTTTCACGTCCTGGACAGACAGACACCTGTCTATTCACGTGTCCATAAAATGGGAATGTTATCAGTCCCTTACCTGTGAAGTTGCATAACCCAATTTCCTTTCTCTAATGTGCATCTCTCATATTGGTATGGGAGGAGAGGACAGAATGCAAAATGTTCAGCTGATGCAAGCGGAATTAAGTTGCACACACAGAGAATGTACTCTCTGGGTGCTGAGGAGTAGATGATACAGAGCCTACATCTAAATTTTAGATGACTAAATAGTGTTTCATGTCAATTTGAAAACTGACAGTTATACAATTCATAAAATTCTTGTTGTAAAATGTAATTTGCCTATCATGTAAAATTACTGGTTCTTTTAGGTGATTAAGTGCAGAGATATTTTTTTATTATGCTGCTTTCTTGGCAAAAGTAATTGTCTTCTGGTGAAAATATGTTTAGCAATACTCTGTCTTCTGAAATAAAACTTAACGTTGCATATGTTTAACACTTCATCTGTTTTGCTAAGGCTTATTTGGAAGAGTTTTGTATTGTTTGTAAAAGTGCTTAAAGGTGTTCTTTTTTTTTTCCTTTCCAGTCATTATTTAACCTCCTGGAGTTTCGAAGACTAGTTTTGAATTTCAATCCTCCTGCAAATGCTCAAGATCTGCCCCGAAACCAAAAGGTAAAACAAGAACTGACTTCCTCTTGTGGCTGATGAGGGCATTTCTGTCTTGTACTTGAATTTTGCACTGTTCTCTAGCTCGTATCAGCGTGGGTTTTAGAGGTGCCAGTTAACAGTTCTCTGAGCTTCCTGTTGTGGATCTTACGTAAATGGCACCAGCCTCACAGCAGAGTACGGGGCAGGGTGCTGAGAGAGGCAGAACATTTCTCATGTGAGTGTAGCTTGTCTTAGTAAATGTATTTTATTCCAATTCCCTCCCACTCATGATCTGACACTGAGCTTTCATTTATTAGCATGTCTCTCCTGGCTTTTTCAGGAGGTGATTATAAGTATAAATTTTCTCATGTTTATCCTGGTACTCATATAGGATTGGGGAGGAGAAGGCCTTGGGTTAGGTTTCTTGTGGCTTCAGACTGGCAAGGGGGAATGGACATGGAGTGGGGGACAAGAGAGACCAGTTTTCCTTCCTGCATGGGCATCCTTTGAGGAGAGATACAATGGAGGCCCCTTGGTTTCTATGCTATGAAATGGCAAGGAAGAAATGGAAAAGGAAGGGGCTGTATGAAATGTGAAGACACTTGGTTGCCTGATTTTTGGCAGGGACTTATAGAGCAATGAATTTTTGCGTATCCAGAAATTAGAATCATAGAATGGCGTACGTTAGGTTGAAAAGAACCTTAAAGATAAACTAGTTCCAACCCCTGGGCCACGGACAGGTGCCCCTTCCACCAGACCAGGTTGCTCAGAGCTCCATCCAAGCTGGCCTTGAACACTTCCAGGGATGGGGCAGACACAGCTTCTCTGGGCAACCTGTGCCAGTGCCTTACCACCCACACACTAAATGAGACTTGCATGTTGCCCCTTTCTGTCAAGTTTAAAGAAGGGAGTGTGCTGTCAGCCTGTTCTTAGTTGTTTTCCCTTCAGGCTTGTCTGGAATGTTCACTATCAAAAGTAAGAGCTGTTATTAGAGAAGCAAAAGAAAACAAAGAGAAGACAGTGTCCATTTTCTAAACCTCTGGGTATGTTCCATAAAAGGGAAGTTGAATGTTCAGTCGGAACTGGATAATTTCTCTCCTACCTTCCCCCCTTCTTTCCTCACCACATTCAAAGTGCAAGAAGTCACTTTTTTTGGTTGGAAAGTATATTTGCATTAGGTCATGAGACGGTGTGAAAATAAAACATTGGCTAGTGTTCCCAACACAAGGTAGGGATGGAGCAGTATATTTAATAAGAAAGATAAGTCATGTTTTACAAAGAGTTGTTCTATTTTTTTTTTATTTTTAGATTAACTTTCTGCCCAGTATTTAATTTTTGTCATAGAATTTGTTTTAGTAATACCCTTCAGTACTCAGAAATTCTATGTTCATTTTTCAGTATGTAAGTAAAAAGCAATTGGCATCTAAAGTGGTATGAAATAGCTGATAACAAGCTGTTGTCTTCATAAACAGCTAGCGCTAGCATTGACACTTGCACCCAAATGCCTTTAGCCATTCCAAAGTGCTTTATTTTAGACAGACAATAAGTTTGTGTGAAATGGTGTGACACCAGGCAAGTGCATGCATTTGTGCAGAAACCTTGCTTTCTGCAGGCCTGCCAGAAAGAATCTCTGGCAGTAGTTTGTGTCCTCTCCTTTCTTAACTTACATTCCAGAATGAAGTAGCAGTATTACTTGGTGTACTCATCTGTCTTATCTACAGCTGAAAAAGGATTGAGGAGAATTTAGGATAAGGGATCGCTTCACTAGTTGGAATTTAGATAGATAGAAGTCATAAGCATGCATGCCCCCAAATATGGTGCCTTTATTTCTTTATAAGTGAAGGCAATTAGAGGCAAACTGATTTAGAGTTGTAATACAAGTTACCAGATGACAGTAGAAAAAAAAAAAGTAAAGCCCTGAAATTCGCTTCTGACTGCTTACTTATTTTAACACTATTTTGCCTTAGTTTTGGTTTTATTTTTATTTTATTCCACTATTAACTGCCATATGTGGCTGACATTCTCCAGGATCAAATTTCCTTGCTAATAAAGGACATGTTTTAATAATCCCAGATTTTGAATACTTGGGTTTACATCCTGTTGTTCTTCCAGTTGGTGGGAATTAGAGTTTAATGCTGGGGTCATGACAATTTCTTGATTTAGATTTAAAGCACGTGGTTATACTTCAGGGAATATTGCAGAGCAGAGGGTTTGTTCTTTCCCATCAATATATTGAATCCAAATGCTATGAATAATTTGGCATGTAAACTTCTTAATCCAGAAGTCATTGGTATAAATTTTTACTTCAAAAAACCCCAGCAAAACAACAACCCCACCCTATTTGTCTCAACTAACTGGGCTTTGATTTTCTGGATTTGGGCATACACTTAAAATATTCAATTTGATCTTACTCTTTTTAATTTGAAAATAATTTGTCTTCCTTGGTTTCTTTCTGTATAACAAATGCAGTTCTCTGTAGTTACTGCAGCTTCTTTGCTGTCCCAGTTCTCTTGGCTCTTGCTGTCACATGAACAGATCTTTTTGCTGTGCACACTGAGACCAGCTAAATATTTGGCCTCAGTGATATCTTCAGGAAACATTTTATTATCAGAGGAAAGGGGTTACTGTGCCCCAGGTTAGCACGTCCTTCCACCTGTTCTGATGTTATTGTAACATTATCATTATCTCACTCTCCATGGCCAACTGATTTGCCATAATGAATGTTTGCTATGTATTAAATACGTAGACTGCTTCAGAAGCATTTATAGTAATAAGTTGTTCTGACATTTATTAAGAAATGATTTATGCTGGCAGGATAGGTGATAAAATGGAGAATGTCTTAGATTATGAAATTTCTGTACAGTGCTTAGTTAAAAACTTAACCTCTTTTTGTATTTGTGCATGTACAGGATGCTTTAGAGGTGAGAGCTGTATGCTGTGCTGTGATCACTCTATCAGTTCTTTGTTTTGATGTGCAAGTCCTTTTGTTGAACTCAGTACCTCCTCTTAGGGACTGGCCCACCTTATTTTGAAGATTTTAGGGTTTGTTCTGGTCAAGGATCATGTCTAATGCATAAAATTGAGCTTTGTCAAAAGCAGCAAGGATTTCCCTAGTTTTAGAGAACTTTGGTAGTCTTTGTAGATATTCGTTTTGAGTAATCCTACTGACATGGGTAGGCAGTTGTTCAAGCTAAGGCTATAAATACAGCTAAAACTCAGCTAAAGTTGTAGTGTAAATTTGGATAATGCTGTAATGTACTATGTACATTACAATAATGCCTATGTACTTCAGATTTAACAAAAAGAAGCTAAAATCTAGAGTATTCTGTAGTTAATAATTTGTATTATGCATGTGAACTATCACTGGTATTGAAGCATCTTTAGAAAATGCATCTAAAATTTGAAATTCCATTTGTTTTAATAGAGCTCTTTGAAAACAGCAAGAAAAATACAACTTTTGCAATTTGTTTCCTTTTGTTGTTATTTAGTGCTTTAAGTATCTAAATGGGAGACTGATGTTTTTTTCTTCAATTAGGATGATTTGATGCTGAATTAGGGTGGCACTTGAAATGCAGCCTTTTCTGTGAATAGTGTTTATAACTGGCAGATGTTTTGCAAGGTGGACTAGAAGAGCAAGTTAAATTCAGAGATTTACATGACTAGAAGTATTTCCTAGGTATTATGTAGAACACAGTGAATTCACTGTGCACTCTTTAAATTCTAAGTAAAGCAGATTTTATGTACAAAAAGCTTTATGTCTCCTGGATTGACACAGGAGTGACTAAACAAGTCTGCTGTTTGATGATGCTGTGAAATCGTTTGTCATCAAGTAATTCCAGTTTGACCAGTATCAAGACATCTGGGCTGCCTTTGAATGATACTTTGTTCTAAACACAAGTGGATATTACATGGGGTTTAATTTCACAAGTATTTGCCAACTATCTCCTCAGGAGTAGATAGCCAATCTCCACAGCATTGGTAACCTGTGATTTAATCTATGGTATTTGTGTTTCAGTTTATTTGTTTTTCATTATGCAGGCAGAAAGTATTTCTTCTCTTCTGGAAATCAGCAAAAGAATGCCATTGTCACATGAACTGTACTTCAAAATTGGGTAGAAAGGAGAGCAGGCTAGTTCACTTGTGTCAAGAGAAATAATAAAGGTTAATGTAGACCTTAGAAATTTAATCTTCAGTAAAAATAAGCTTTAAAAAGCTACCGAATAGTGTGTAGGCTCACAAGAAATTCTTCTAGAGGTAGAGAGGAATACTAATTTGAATAAAATAATGCATATTGCTGCAGTCTATTACTTAAGGCTTTGTAAATCTTGAGAGAAACATTTCTGTCCTAAATGCAACTCTACTTGTCCAGCCGTCAATTTAACTGTCACTTCAAGACAAACGGTATCATCTAGATATGATTTCAGGGAATTTTTAGTTTCTGAAATGGAATTTTCTTCCCAGAGAACTGCATTATTTTGTAACACTGACAAGTAAAAGGCATGCAGCATTACCTTGGTAGTACTAGAAGTAACCTTATATATTATGATGTTACTCAGTTTATTGGGTAACACTTCTGTTCAGTAGATTCCTGTTATCACTTTGTTAAATATTTGTATTCTTCACGTACAGGAACATAGGAATCTGCCTTTCATGCGTGAATTGAGGTACCTGTTTGCACTTCTAGTTGGTTCAAAGAGAAAATATGTTGATCCATCAAGAGCAGTTGAAATCCTTAAAGATGCTTTTAAATCAAATGATTCCCAACAGGTAAATTCCGTGTATTTTCAATCAAGTTTATGCATGTTTTTATATGGTCATATTGTAATAGGAAATACTGTGGACAACAGAATTCCAAATATCCACAGAAAAGCAACTTCTACTTATCACAGTCTTTGGCCCTTTTCTATAATATTATCTGATTTCTGATTACTTTTATTAGAAGGATTAAAAAAAAATCCAGACAACAGAACTATTTTATTCAATACACTTTCTTCCTATTTTAGAAATGAACTAATAGTTCAACATTCTTGCTTTTAGGATTTAGTTTAGCTTTTAAGTCTGTAGGTTTTTGAAAGAGAACTACTGTTCTGATCTAACAGTACATCCAAGGCTATACTGTCAATGTACAATCCCATTATACTGCTTGTTTAGATATTGGTTTGGAGAATCTAAGTATTCATATTCAGGAGTATTACCCAAATCATAATGTGCATATTCTGCTTTTTTTTTGGAAAAACTTTGTTTCTTCAGATGCTTTGTTTTTCCACATGAGGGTATATGGCTGAGGTGTTTAATTACAATAGCACACTGAATTTAGTGCTCGATGAAAGCAATATTAGTCACCACTTGCTAGATACCAAAGGGTTTGAACAATAGGATTCATGAGATGCCTTCGGACTAGCATGGTGTGAATGCTGAGCCCAAGAAACAAGGATCACAGGAGAGTGTCACTGCTGAGGAACACCAGAGCCACTCATAAAAGCAATCATGGCATAGTCTTAGACATTGCATGATTTTGGAACGCTGGTGGAGGGGGAAGGGAATTCTGCTAAACTGATCTTGTAAGGTGACACTTTGTTGTGTTCTGTTACACATCTGAACTGATCGCTTTTTTTTTTAACAGCAAGATGTTAGTGAATTTACGCACAAATTATTAGATTGGCTAGAAGATGCCTTCCAAATTAAAGCTGAAGAAGAGAGGTAAGATTTTTTTTTCTAGCTCTGCATGTTGAACATTTGGATGAGACAAAAGCAAGGCAAATGACCAAAAATCCAATTCTCTGTATGGCTGAAAACATTTTGACTCTGTAGCTTGTTTTATTTCAAGTGTGCTTTTTCCCATATATATCAATACTTCGGGGTTTTTCCACGAGTTGTCTTTTTTCACCATCTTACTTCATGCTAGAAATCTAGCTCCATAAAGTCCAGAGTATATAAAGAGTAGAGGGGTTTTGTAGATAATGAATTAGGCTTTTTTATTTTAATGCCATCTTGCTTTTTGATCCTGTAGTTAAAGTACTTCAAAACCTCTCTCCTCTCTCTCTCCTCTGAGAAGTAAATACTCATTGTTTGTATAAGTGAGCATCTGGAAACTCTTTTGAGTACATGATTTTTTTCTATAATGTTTCAAGATACAGGTTTTACAAGGGTTTTGTATAGTTTAACCACTCATTGTTGAATCTGGTTTGCATAGATTGTCTTAGAATGAAACACTTCTGAAAATTAGTTTTCAGAGTATACTTTTCCCTGCAAATATCTGAATCATTATTGTCATTAGAGGAAAGTACAAAAAGAAATTAATAGTAAAGTGGGCATAATTTCTAGAATCAATTCAGAATAGTTTGTTCATAGTTTTATAAATCAGAAGTTGTAGCTTTGACTTGGATTTTTTTTGCTCTAACACATCTCCTGCTTTTTTAGGGATGGAGAGAAACCAAAGAACCCAATGGTGGAGTTGTTTTATGGACGATTTCTAGCAGTAGGTGTCCTTGAAGGTATGCATCAGAATTTACTTGGACTTCTCTGGTCATGTCTGTTCTGTGCTTTTCCAAGCACACAGGTGACTGATGCAGTTTTAGGATTTTGGCTACTTCTGCAGAACCAGATGTGGAGAACACATGTATATACATTTGTCTGTGACAAATGATTCATCAGATATGAGGCTGAGGAGAAAGGCAGTGAGCTGCAGGGATCCAAAAAGACTGGTCTCATAACCTTCAGGTGCTGAGTGTATGTGCTTAGTGCAGCAGATGTTGAGGTGAGATGCTGAGGGAAAATGCTTGAAAGAAATTATTGGGGCACTGTTAATACTTACTAACAGTGTACAGAAGACAAGATACTGTACTTCACTGAGCTGTTTAATCAGTTTAAAACTTCAATTCTTGCATTTCCTTCTGCACAATTTCTCAAATGGAAAACTCACCCTCTTAAAAGTACAGTTTGTTGGAAAACAAGTCAGCAGAAACCTGCTCGGGGGCAGCACTGGAGAGAGCGCTAAGGAGGAGGAGACTGTACAACAAGCTTCCCTTTATCTTATGTGTATGTAATTAGTAGATCTGCGGAATTGTACTGCTCTCTATTTCCAAGAGGCTATGAAGGTATTTTTGAGTCATTTTAATGTTGGTGATTCTGCCTCCCTTCCAAATTAATGACTTTGCATTTGAACGAAGCAGGTATAGTCTTTTAAGTGGCTTCCAGGTTATTCTGTGATCTTGAACATGTTTCTAATGAGTTGTCAGATTTCAGAACCATTCTGCAGATTTCTTGCTAGTAGCTAGCATTCTTGCTCCTTTATATTAGCTACTTTCATCCCTTACATTCTCATTTTAACAGAGGAGATACGTAAAAATCCAAGAATTTAAAAGAAACTAGGAGATGCGAGGCTTGTTACTGACTTTAGGTTGAAATAAAGTGAAATTCTAGGTTGAAATCACTTGTGGACTGTATTTCACCTCATGTTTGCACTTACATCTTTATACAGTGTTACCAAATTATAATCTTGTTTTCAGAACAGAAATGAATGTTCTCTATCTTAGCTTATTTTTGCAAAATCTACTTATACAAAGGGCTGTTTCATAGCAGCAATTCCACTGACTTTGCTGATACAATATACATTTGTATTCTGAAGCTCCTATTTGCAGGACTTTGATTTATATGTGTAAAAACTTCCCATATGTCTGTGGTGCCAAGTACTTCTGAGTTTTGCTTATTACAAAAAGATGGTGAAACAATATAAAACATGAGTTGAAGAGGAAAATGCAGTAATTTTCAATATTGTTTGTGCAACATTTTTTTAATAAATGGTCTTTGGACATAGAATTAAATTGTTCAATAAGAAAATGTGGGTATTGTTCAGTAGACTAGATCAATTGACCTAGAATTGATACAGTTTTTTTCAAGGTAAATGTTTGTTCTAAAACGTTGACTGTTTAATTTTTCATGTGCAGGTAAAAAATTTGAAAATACAGAAATGTTTGGCCAGTATCCACTACAGGTTAATGGCTTTAAAGATCTGCATGAGTGCCTAGAAGCTGCAATGATTGAAGGGGAAATTGAATCTCTCCATTCAGAAAACTCTGCAAAGTCTGGTCAGGAGGTGAGTTAAGTGCTCCTGTGGACTTCTCTTGGGATGTTGTTGTCATGCCCTTCATTTTTGCTTTGGGTTTCATGTCTGATTTTTATGGTTCGTGGCACCTGCTGTATAGATGGGAATCCCCATTGCCTGTAAAGGCTGAGCTACTTTCTCCTTACACAGCTGTTCGTGCTTCATCACAATTATTTAAAGATGTTAAGTCTTAGGAGTTTTTTTTCCTACTTGCCTAAAAAGTTCAGGTGTAATTTCTTCCTTGATGTCCATCTTTTCCAGTAATGAAGCGTTGCTTCCTTTAATTATATCAAAGTATACGTGAGGTTTAATTGTGAAGCCTAGTGAGGCACTCTGAAATCATCCTCCTGTCTGAAGTGCTGCTGCCAATTCTGTGCTTTACAACAAATGTTTTATGGCATCTCTTTTACAATGAGCATATATCCTGAATTACAATTTGAAGAAAACAAAATCTCATAAGTGTCTTGGTACAAAACCCAAGTTTAGTTTCTTTGTGCAAGGTGAAACCTTGTATGTACCTACTACAAGAGCACAATTGTTCATCTTATGATTGAAAGATTGTCTTGCAGTTATAACCTGTGTGTATTCATGCATAACATGTCAGTTCTGTTATAAATGCTTGACTAGAAATGTCAGAGTTGGGTGTTATGGGGTTTTTGTTTTGGTTTTGAGGCTTTTTTGACTTGTAATATTGGGAAACTGGGGAACAGCAGGATAGTGATGTACATGTCTATACTCTTCAGCTTTGAGTTCTGTGAAATTGTCAGCTTGGCTTCTTAGCATGTGGAAATAGAAGTGAAATGTGACAGATTTCACTGTCACATTTTCAAACCAAGAAAAGTAATGTAATAAGTCCTATTCTAGAAAAAACATAGCTTCATTATTACCAGGGCCAAGTAAATTGCTTACATTTCCCTGAAATAATCCATAGTGATATTGCTTCTTTTAGTAGCTATGTTTAAATATAATGCCTGAAAGATGTTACAGTGCATTGGAAAGTTTGGAAGAACTCTGAATTTCTTGTAGCTTTAACATGGTGTGTCTCAACTGAACAAAGACTTCAAGTAACTGTTCTCTGAATTGATTGATATCAAAGCTTAAAGAGAATAATAATGGGGTACTCACATGTGTTGAAAGATTCTCAAAGTAACATTCTGGGTTTTTTCCTTATTCCCATCACTGACTCTAATGGGGTATTTAGCTTGATTATTATTAGTAGTATTGTTGTCGTGATACCTAAAAGCCTCAGTTACAGAGCAGGGTGACAGCAAGTGAGCTAATGTAGGAACAGAAAAAGCAGACATTCCCTGTCCTGAGGAACTTAAATCCTGCTTCAAGAGAATTGTAGCCATGAGCACAGGAAGAAAAGGCTGTTTGCCAGGTATTGTATAAAAAGACTATTCAAGACATTTGGCTGGATAGGAGAACTTGAAGTGAGTCAAATGCCACATACAGGCTATAGCACTGATGACAAATATGTGTCAATGGTGTCTGCAGCAATCAGAGAAACTTCAGGTGATGGTTAGACACCCAAAACTTATTAAATGGGCAGACCGTGGTATTTATGTTTTGAGAATGGAGAGGAACAAAAATATCTTCAGCCCTGGAACTGGAGCTGGATTTGTGTTGTAGTAGAGACACAAAAAAAGAAAAGAGGACTATGGATAGGCCTCTGCTGAGTAGTCAAAGACAAATGGGGTAAGATGATGATAGCAGTGATTAGAGACATGAGGAGAAACTTTAAGCTGTTAGTATGGAGGAAATGTCAAACACTTGCTGATCGTGTTTCAGAGGAGGTCAGAAGCTGTGAATGATGTCAGGTGAATGAAAGGATCAGAAAGTTCAATCTGAGTGAACTACAGCAATAAGAGCACTTGCTAACAGTGTAAACAACCCTTTCCATATCATTGAGGAGTTAAGGGAACACAGCAGTTGGCAAGGCAGGTATGCTCAAGCATGAGCTGACTTTTGTATGAGCAAAATAAGTGTGAGTGGAACAAGTATTTCTGCCTCCTCTGGTGAAATACAGATAGCAAAGTTCTTTTGCAGCATGGGCAATAAAATGGTCTGTGTTTACACTGAAGGGAGAAGGTGGTAGCATTGGAAAACTTATGTTGACCCACCTTCTAAAACCAATTTCTCTTACAGCTATGTTGGTCTGCAGGTATTGTATCATTATTACTGAATTTCTGCTATTGGTAGGCATTAATTTTGGTGATTTCTGTTTCTTCATCCAGCACTGGTTCACAGAGCTTCCTCCAGTCTTAACTTTTGAGTTATCAAGATTTGAGTTTAATCAGGCTTTGGGAAGACCAGAGAAGATACACAACAAATTAGAATTTCCTCCAATTTTGTATCTAGACAGGTATGGTATAATATTATCAACAAAATTCTAGTGTGAATAGAAAATAAATCTTGTAAGTTTGTTAAAGTTGATGATGTGTCTTATGCTCACTTGAATCATAGTAATTTTGTGTTCTATTTATACAAGTTAGAGTTTTCATGAGTTTCATCTGTTTCAGAAAATACACATAGATTACAATTTAAGACACACTGTTACTTTGTGTGAAAAACCTGTTTCCGCTTTCATTTATTGCTAGGTACTTGTGTACACGGGCAAAATACTCTGAAAAATCACACCGTTTATGGGTTCATTTGGGAAACAGAGTGACAAGTTGGATATTTTGTGGTGTTCCAGATACTCTTCAAACATGCAGTTAATTCTCAGCATGAGTGTATGCAGTTTCTCAGTAGAGCAGAAATACCAGGGTGACTTTCAGTTAGCTGCTGAATGTTATTTGTGAACCAAAATAATGAAACAGGAGTATTGCTCTGTGGTTGCCACTTAAACAGCTTAATTTGGAATCTCTCTGATAGTGACTTTCTAATGTATGTTTGTCATCCTTGGTATCAACAGAGCTTTTGATACTGGGGAAGAAGCATCTTCAGAAAGTTGTGAAAGGACAGGCCCATTTTCTTCTCTGTTCTGTTTTAGTGCTGAGTGTGTTGTAGCTTCTAGAGGGTGTGAGTTTTTATTGTGGCTGATGGAGACAGACCTCAGCTTCACTGTTGGGATGCTATGGGCTGACACTGCTTTCTAAATTTCATGTTTTACAGGTATATGCACAAAAACAGAGAAATAACAAGAATTAAACGAGATGAAATCAAGAGACTCAAAGAGTACCTCACAGTTTTACAACAGAGATTAGAACGGTACTATAGATAACTGTGTAAATGCAAATAGTATTTATTATGGGCTAACTAGAATAACTCTTTGCAATTATATGCTTTTTGTATAGCTATTTACCTGAGATTTTCTTTATATATATTTTCTTTTACCCTTTCTTTGGAAGCTGTGTTTTAAGTGTTGTAATTCTGATTCATGAAACATGCTAGGAAACGTTTGCTTTCATTAATTGCAGTCAATCAGAATTAAAAAATAACTTTTTTTTTCTTTTTTATTTTTGTTTTTTTGTATCTGTGAGTCATGGCATTAATACATTTTGTGGTTAACAGATATTTAAGCTATGGTTCTGGTCCTAAACGATTCCCCTTGGTAGATGTCCTGCAGTATGCCCTGGAGTTTGCCTCCAGCAAGCCGGTGTGCACGTCCCCCGTGGATGACCTGGGTGCCAGTGCCCCTGCCAGCAGCACCCTGCCCCCACAGATCCCCCCCAGGTAAGGGCTGCCTCCTGCTCCCTGGGGCAGAGGCCAGAGCAAACCAACCTCTGGGAGAGAGGGAGCATGTTCAGCTGCTTTGATCCCCAGACAATAAAACTGGGCATCTCCTAAGGGGGTACCGTAAAGTTTCTGCTCATTTCTTTCAGCATGGCAGGCTTAAATAAACAAAAATGTTAATAACCTGGGTTTGTCTCATGCACTTACAAAAATGTCTTCACAAGGAGATTACCATTTTCAAGCACAGCCCAATTCCATCAGCAGTTCTAAATAGACAGAAGATTCTGGTGAGGTCATTGATTCCCATGTGTATTGTTTAAGAATCTGAACTGGGCAATGTGGATGTGCTGCATAGCATCAAGGTTTCTGGTGTGCAATTTATCTGTTACATTTTGCCTGGGAGTTAAGCTGCTGTGCAGTTTGCATATCTTACCAAATTTGTCAGGAACCTAAATAATCTGACTTCTTAAATGCAGAGTAGCTAAAGTACCAGAGTTAAATGTGCAATAATGTTGTTTTTCTCCTTGTTTAATCTAGTAACTTAGTATAGGGGATTGAATTGTATGCTCAGTTAGTTTGCAGATGATGCCCAGCAGAAAATGACCTGAGGGGTGCTGGTTAACAGTGGCTGAACATGAGCAATCTGTGTGACCAGGTGGCCAAGAAGGCCAGTGGCACCTGGCCTGGATCAGCAGTGGGGTGGCAGTGACTGTCCCCCTGTGTTGGGTACGGGTGAGGTCACCTCAAATCCTGTGTTCAGTTTTGGGCTCCTCAGTACAAGAAAAACATTGAGGGGCTGGATCATGTCCAGCAAAGAGCAACAGAGCTGGGGAAGGGTCTGGAGCACAAGGCTGATGAGGAGCAGCTGAGGGAGCTGGGGGGACTCAGCCTGGAGAAAGGGAGGCACAAGGGGACACCCCATCACTCTCTACAACTGCCTGGCAGGAGGGTGGAGCCAGGTGGGAGCCAGTCTCTTCTCCCAGGAAACAAGGGACAGGACACAAGGGAACAGCCTGAAGTTGCACTAGAGAAGGTTTAGATTGGATACTAAGAGAGATTTGTTCACAGAAGGGGTTGTCAAATGTTGGAACAGGCTGCCCAGGGCAGTGGTGGAGTCATCCCTGGAGGTATTTAAAATATGTGTAGACGTGGCACTGAGTGACATGGTTTAGTGGTGGACTGACAGTAATGGGTTAACAGTTGGACTTGATCATCTTAGAAGTTTTCTCCAACCTAAATAATTCTATGATAATAGAGTATAACTTTTGATAAGTGGACACTAACAGTTTATAACATAACTTAGTATATTGTGTCTGGACAGTAGGGTTCTGTCTTCTGGGTCAGTCAAGATTGTTAAATTTGTTGTTCAGAGAAGTGAAATACATGAATCTAAAAAGATTTAAAAATATTTCCAATGCCTTACTGATAATAATGCCAGCAGAAATCATAATGATAAGAGAAGACATACTTTTAGAAGTTATTATTTCTTGCACAAAATGCAATATCAAAAGTAATAAACTGCTCAAACTCCTGTATAGGAAGTTTGTTCTGTAGAAATGTGAGTATTGTGGCTTTTTTTGTCCATCTGCAGAAACACCACAGCATGTTATATAGAGTGACTTTTTCAGCTCTTAATGTTCTCAGAACTTTCTAAACTCCTGCAGAATCCAAGTTCCTCAGGCTGTATCATGATGCTGTACAAAAAGTAAAAATTCAGTGGCATGCAAGAAAGGTCTTCAGCTTCTTCCTGTGCAGTGTAATTATATAGAGTTTATCTTGTTGATGGGAAGGGAAAAGTCTGTAACAAGTCTTCATTTTTATTATCCTGCTGCTCTTGCAGAATTCTTCTAAGATGGCCGCTTTGCAGTTCAAGTTAGGGTGGTTTGGAACAAATTTAGATCAGTTGGTAGCACATTTCCAGTGTGGCATAAATATCAGATGTCCCTTTGTTATTGCTGTTCAGCTAACATAAGTTGTAGGTAGAACATTAGAAAAAGCATGTCTGCTAGGCATAAGAAGGAATGTCTGCTGGACATGAAGGAAGTTATTAAACTGAGAATTCGTGCTTATTGGATTTTATGGTCATTGGCCATAAGAGAAACCGCTGTGATTTCTCTCTGCCATTTGGCTGTGAATGTTTCAAACCACAGTTACTTATGTGTATGACATGATTTGAAGTTATTCGGTAGTGTTTCACATAAAGCAAACTTTGTTGTTGTGCTTATGTGTAATACACCACAAAGCTTTCAGAATTTAAATGCTAATTCCATGTTGCTATTGTAGTTACCTGTTCTGGATTACACTTTAGGAAATTATTACTTTTAAAATGCCCGTTTTCAGATGAAGAGCTTATTTTTATGGTGTAACTTTTAGTCTGTCTATGTGATGATTCAATTTTTATATTCCATGTTTTGAATGAATGCAGCACAATAGAGCAGCAGGGTCCTTCATCATCAGATGTCCCAAGCACGTCTCCTGTTCAAAGATCAGTAATACATAAACCATTCACACAATCACGGATTCCCCCTGACCTGCCCATGCATCCGGCACCCCGGCACATCACGGAGGAGGAGCTGTCTGTCCTGGAGGGCTGTTTGCATCGCTGGAGGACTGAAGTGGAGAATGACACAAGAGGTAAGGCCACACACTGGGGAATGCACTTGCTGTAGGAAAGGATTTGTGCAAGTGAGGAAAGCCTCTCATCCAAGGAAGTTTATTATTTGGTGTGTAGATAGGGGTATCACGTGTGAAATGCTCTCCTGTTTGGATTTTGGTGAGATAAAGATGTAGTCATGTGCAATTATACAGCCTTGTGGAACAGAGATTCTTTCTTCTCTTTGTCTTTCAGATTTGCAAGAAAGTATATCTAGGATACATCGGACAATTGAATTGATGTACTCTGACAAAACAATGGTCCAAGTAAGTACAGTTTTGGCATGAGATAATTGAAAATAGATCAATTTTTGGCACTTTTGAAAAGTTGTTAGATGCCTGAAAATGGAGCAAGTATACAACAATTATGTAGTGTTTTGAGAAATTTCATTGGAGAGTCATAATGGGTTTTGTAAGCCCTTGAGTTGTGCACAGTCAGATGAAAGACAGCATTACAGTATTTTACAGGTAACATGCTTAAATTCAGGCAACTGTGATGAAAAGCCCAAATATGTTCTAGCTCTGATCCCCATTTTTTACCTGAATGCAGATCCGCACAACAAAATTTTCTTGCTCTGATTTGCCCATATTGCTCAATAATTTTACGGCTTTAAGGTGGTGAAGCATAGTACAGGAAAATACTATTTAGTTTGCTGCTTAGTGCCACTGTGTATTGCAACTTCCATCCTAATACATGGGAATTCCAGGCTCCTGATTTTTATTGGTAGTTAATCCCAGTGAGTGGTTTTGTTGCTATTGGCTTGGCCTTTTGTTTTTTGGGTTTTTTTTTAAACTTTGTCTAGATTATGTATCAGTCACAACTTTGATTCTTCGTTTAATCTGTCTTCTAGCTGATTCTCCTTCTGTGTAATCTGAATAGTGTTTTTAGAATGTTTTACTGTGGAGTTGTGGCTCCTCTGCTCTTTCTTGTGTTCACATACTCGTGTTCTCTCACTCTGACAGATTTTTAAGTTAAGGATTACTTCCTATGTTACTTTCTGTTAGTAAAAAGAACTGTTTTCATTCCATGTAAGATCTGTTCAGCTTACAGTTTTACTTGAGGTATGTTTTCATTTTGTACATGGCTTCTAATAGTTACTGGCAGCTGAACTCTGATGTTAAGGATTTCAGGCAGATTTGCCTAGATGACTTTCTTTAGGCTTGCTACAAGCAGGCACTTTTTTCTCTTAATTCTTGTGTTATAAAAAGAAGGCCATAGGCTGCATGTCATCTAACAGCAAAGTTAATTAGTTTGGTAACTTGCATCTGAATAGTCTACCTGGGTTGGCTTAGGTGTTACAGGAACCTCTGGATAGCAAAGATAGTAGACAGCTGTCATTACAAAAGAAAAAAGTGTACTTTGTTGAACACAAAGCAGGTACTGAACCCACCTGAAATCACAGGCTGGAAGGGAAGCTGCCCTTGTGCAGTTCAGCTGTTTGTTACTGTGGCTCTTTTGGCACAATAGGAAGGAGGCAGGTATGCAGAGCTGTCGACTCTGTCTCAGGGTGATTTGATAGCTGGATTGTGCCCCGTTCCCTGAGAGCAGTTTTCACAGTGTTGATGTTTCCCTCTGCACAATACAGGTGCAGGATTGCAATCTCGAAGTCAAGTTCTAAGCACATAAAACTAGATGCATTTTTAAGACAGACATTTAATATTTGCAGGCTGCTTCCTAGTGTATTTATGAACTATTTGAGAAACTCTTTGTCTTCTCCTTTTGTCCTTTTGGATTCTAGGGAGATAAAATAGTCCATAAAACCTTTGTCAAATTGCCATATGAAATATATTTCCAAAATCTTTGTTTCATTCTCCTGAATGAATGTTTCATCAGCTGTTACTTTCTTCCTTCTTTCTGCAGACTTGCTGTTGGGAAAGAGACACAACTGTTTTTTCTGTAGGAGTTAGTTTTGGATACAGCAACTTTGAGATACCTGTTCTGTAGCGATGTGTGATGGGGTTGGTGAAGCTCCATTCCTGCTTCACGACTACTAAGTGTGAACTAAGAAGTTTAATGCCACCTATGTTTGTGTTGCCTTGTGCTATTAATTACTGTTGATATAATAGCTTATCATAAGAGATGCCTGCTGGCACTGAACTCACCTCTCCCCTGGTCACAGACCTCTGCAGGGAACCTTCCTGAAAGCTCACTGTGAATGACTGACAGCTGCTTCTCCTGACTTGGAAGAGGAGATGGGGACTCTTAAGCTGACCCAGTTAGCATGGTTTTAAGTAAAATGATTTAAATTCAATGGGGATTTTTAGTTCCTGATTTTAGGATAAGAAAATTTTATTTTGACAAAGTCTAAAGAGACACATATTTTAAATCAAGATCTGCATACATTTTTGTGCATATACACAGGCTTGCAGTCATTTCAAGGATGACTGCAAGCCTGTGTATATGCATAAAAGATTTTAAGGCTTTCACACTGGTTTAATAACAGATGTTAAAAACCCCAGAGCATTCAGATTTAAGGACTTGCCAGGATTTCTTCTGTGTATGCTTCTTGTGTTTGGGAGATTTAGAGTTTGGTTTGGTCTCTGGAATGACAGGCTGTTTGATTCCAGCTGCTGTGCAGTCACTCTACTTTACAGTTCAAGGGGAGTTGCAAAATCTCCAGCACTTGCATATAGCCTGGAAGAGAGTGATCAGGTTAAAAATAACTTCAAAGAGTTTCTCCAGTCACAGTTGTGTGTGTCTTTACAAGTGTTGCAGTACTCAAACCATATTTGTGAAAAATACGAATACACCTTGACTTAGAGACCGTTTATCTTCAGTCCACATTGTGACAGCAGTACAGGCTGGTTTGGGGATTTTTAATCCCAGCTGAGCTGTTGTCACTGAGGCACACTGTGCATAGCAGGGAAGCTCAGCTGTCTCTTTCATGTTGCATGTGCTATTCCAGCAGGTTAAAATGAGTCAATCACCAAGATGTTTTCAAAAGACTTGTAAGTAAGGAAGAACTCATTCATTCTGCTGCTCTCTCCCCTTCAGTTTCCCGTTGTTCTTACTGGTTAGTTTACAGATGTAGCCTGGAATTCATTTCACACTGATACTAGAAACTGCTATCATCCTTTGCCTCAGGAGGAGGAGAGGACCTTTTCAGGTCTTCCATGCTTTATTTAGCTTTTCCTGATACCGTTAAAATACCGGAAAACAGTTGTATTCCTGTTCTGATGTAGGAATTTTATTTTTGTGTAACTGAAGCAGATACTAATTTAAATAAATTCTTCTACTGTCACACAGAAAACAGTGAGTTTATTACCTTGAATTTGCATGTGCCTTTCCAGCCTTTTTGACAGGTTTGCCAGGTCGGAACTGAAGCAAATCATAGGCAGTCAAGGCTGACTTATTTGAGGGTTTTTTTGGCAGATACAATGAAGGTAGGAATATTAAGGAATTAAGAAAAGAGGATGTGTGGCACTAAAGACAGCAGAGTACACATTAATGTTGTACACTAATATTTTTAAGATCTACTGTAACTAGTAGTGGTAAGTAACATAGTTCCAAATCCTCATGCTTAGTGGGTTGCTAGTTTTACTGGTTTGTCCTCTGTGTTGTTTTGATCCTGATTAAATTTATTTCATTTATTTCAGTTATTTTTGTTTCATGTAGCACTTATTGCTGGCATAGAATACAAACTAAATGCTGTCAAAGAGGGTTTGACATTTGTTTTATTTTCTGTTTTGGTTTTTTAAGGTTCCTTATAGGTTGCATGCTGTCTTAGTTCACGAGGGTCAAGCGAATGCAGGACACTACTGGGCGTATATTTATGACCACCACCAGAACAGATGGATGAAATATAATGATATTTCTGTGACAAAGTCAACCTGGGAAGAGTTGGAACGGGACTCTTTTGGTGGTTACAGGAATGCCAGTGCATATTGTTTAATGTATATCAATGACAAGGAGCAGTACTTGATACAAGGTAATGTTCTCGACACAGACGCTGCATGATATAGAATATCATATATACGTTGGTAAAGCAAACTTCTTTCAGATGAATTTCCAGATTTTTGAAATGTTTTTAATAGTTATTGAAAGTTTTATTCCTGCTCCTAAATGTTTGTTTTTGTGAGTGGAATAGTTGCTGTTCAACTTACAGATCATTAAAGATAATGCCAGTGTTCCAGCATTATTAAGATAAAAAACTCAAACTGTTTGTTAATTTGTAAATATTTTAGAGAAAGGATTGGAGGATTTTGGAGGGTTTATCTAAAGATTAGAAGAGAAGTATGTAAATAGAGAAATGAGCATTTTGACATTAAAATCCACATGTAGCTGCTTTTTTCCCCTAAGCTTCAGAGCTCTGATACACTCTACTGGAGTGTGGAAACTTGAAAGCTTATGCAGTAAATTGAAATGTGAATAACTTAGCCCTACCAACCACACATCAAACCTAAGTAATACATGGGTTGGGTAATTTTTTTCAGGTCATGTAGGAGTATGCTGCTCTAAGGCTTTGTATGGAAGTGTTTAAAGAGAGGACAGAGATCCCTTAGCACAAAGTTTTTGATAATGGTAGACAGAGAACTGTCTGTGAAAGTATCCAGAGATTCAGTCATGGAAAATATTTGGGTTCCTGTTTTTTCATAGGGCAGAAGGCTCAAGTGCTCGTTTGTTCTGTTTTTAAGTGAGAGTCAATATTACCCTTGACATTCCTAGGTTACCAGGTTGGTGGTACACTTGCAGCCATAGGGTGTTTGGGCCCTGTAGGCTGCCTGTGCCATTCCAATTAAATCTGACTGCTCACTGTGGGACAATTACTACTGTGGATCCCCTGGGATCTGGGATACCTCTGCAGACACCATTCTCAAATCAAAAGGAAGATGACTCAATTTACCTCGTCTTCTTATCAGCTGGCTTTCTGAATTCCTGTAGGTCCACTCTCCCATTCTCCTTCCTTTTTTCTCTTGGGAAGTTTAGTTTAGTTCCTCTGTGGCAGTAATACAGTCAATGGTGGAGATTTTGTGAGTATCCTCTGAATGTTCACATAGAGTGCTCAACAGATAGTAAAACCACTGAAAACTAATATAGTTTTGGGGGGTTGGTGTTAACACTGTACATTTCTGGTAATTCACTTGAGGATATCTGTTGAACATACTTTCTACTTTCTTTTGCCCAATTTTTTCTTTTTCTGAGACTTGTATTTCATGTTACTACAGAGGAGTTTAACAAAGAAACGGGGCAGATCCTTGTTGGAATGGACACGCTGCCTTCTGATCTAAGGGATTATGTCAAGGAAGACAATAAACGTTTTGAAAAAGAACTTGAAGAGTGGGATGCAGAACTTGCCCAGAAAGCACAGCAGGAGAAGTTGTTATCTCAGATACCCAGGGCACCAGCACCTTCACCTGCTCCAGGTTAGCTGCTTCTACCTGTTTGGAAAGGGAGTAGGACCAAAAATCACTGGGGCTTGTATATATCATTTTACAATGTAACAAAGGAAGAAAAAGTTAATTTGTGTAATCTTGAATTACAGCTATTTACTTGGTGAAAGTAACTATACTTGAAGTTTAGCCTGTTGGGGTGGGTTTTTGCATTTCATTTTTTGGTTTCAGAAAATAATTATTCATTGGTTCTTCTGCCTTTTCCTTCCCAGTTGTCCTGAGCTTCGTTTATCTTCACCCGCATAGCAATTGAGGCTTTTTAAGATAGGTCTCACCAGTCTGTTTTCAAAATTTGTTAGTTTGTAAATTATGTATTTCTTCTATTCAGGATAATTTAGTGTGAGACCCACAGTCACATTTTAAATTAGAGCAGCATTTAGATCTGAAGAGCAGAATAATGTATTTGGTACAGTGTATTGAATAGATTAAGGAATTAGTGTGTGGAAATGAGGGTGTTAAAATTGTGGAAAAGATTCTGACCAGCAACTCTGAGGCCAATGCTTGTAGGAGCCCAGCTAGTGAGGACCACTGGCAATCTGACTATAAACCAGAGGTGCCAGGTTTTTGGTAACATCCACTGCTCCATTGCAATAAGCTGTGTATGTTATGTGAAAGATGACATGATGAATTTTCTGTCCAGATGTTCTCATTGCTGTATTTGGGTCCTAAAGATTGAGCATACATTTCTCATAACTATGTGTGACTGCAAAATGAATATAAGAAGTGCAGTGATTTAATGGCATTGTTTGTTTTGCAAACTCAGCGAAGAGTTGCTTCTTCTTTTGTTGTGTTTTGAGTTCACAAACACTTTGAGATTCATGCTATTTCTTTGCTAGTAATGGAAGGAACAAAACGAATGCTTAGTCTGCCAAAATTTGGTTTCATCATGTAAGGAATATAAGACATTATTTATACTAATCAATTTATTACTCTTAAGTGGAAGAGATTGAGATCTCCTTTAAGGCATAAAAATATAATGTGTTTATTATTTTACAAAGTAAAAATAAATCTTGCACTCAAGTGGCTGGAGATCATTCCATATGTTGAGTCTGTATCCCATAGAAACTCCAGCTGGAATCTCACCTTTGTTCTCAGTCATCCCCAATGACTGATTGATGAACACCCCTCACTTAAGAGCCTTAATGGGTCTATAAACAGGACAGGTCCGGTGTTCCTAATATAAAATCAGGGATCCATTTGTAGGGAAGTGTTTAAAATGACATGAGATGCAGACTGGTGCCAAGTTGTGTTTGTGAATTCTGTGACCTACCATGCATTTTCTGTGTGCTTACCTTATCTATGAGACAATGATCCAAATAAAACTAATCAGTTTTAAACTCATGCTTATGTTAACACACTGTCTTATTTCTGTCACTAAGTTCAAGCAGGAGAACCAGAGTATTTAGAGCAGCCATCAAGAACTGATATTTCAAAGCACTTAAAAGAAGATTCTGTACAAGCAATCAATAAAGCTTTAGCTGAACAAGAAGATAGAGGTCCAGAAGCTATAATGGATACGGTGAGGACATTTTGAAGGTTGAAATACTTCTTTTGCTTTTATTTTGCAAGTGAAAATGATAAAAAAGCTGATTAAAGGGTGTGAGTCTGGAAACTTTGAACTGAAAATTGCTTTTTCTTCAGGGTATGTCCAACACTGAAGTCCATCCAGAAACTGTGTACAATGGTAATGGGTGTAGTGCAAAAAAAAAAAATACTAAGGTGTTCTCTATGAGATGAAAGTGCTTGTCAGAAGTACAGCATATTGTTCAAATTACAATCAACTCTTTGTACCCACCATCTTTTGAAAATGTTAGATGATCCCATGTACTTTTGAGGAGTAAACATTGACAGTCCATATAAAAGACCTGAAAAATATTGCTTTAGATATTCAGGTTTTTATCTGAGAAATATAAGAATATAATTGAGTTCCTTTGACAGACCTGTGGAAATTATTTTAGCTTTCAAAAACAAGAGGGTTTTTGACAGTATTCTGTACCTTAATGCAGAATCACAACTCGATGAAAATATTTTTTGTGATTCATAGGATGCCAATATTAGCTTAAAATGTCTATAATAATCAGTGTTGGGTGTTTCTGTTTTCACATGGTACAAAATATACTAAGAGGAATGGGACATTAACTATTTTATGGGTTGTTAATGAAAGTAATGTTTGACATTTTCTTCTTTCAGCAAGTATTTTTTTTCCTTCCCTGTAAGTATGTAGATAAATGACAAATGTGTTTGCCACAAAATTAAGTGCCATTCAAACAATACATGCATCTGTCTTGGAGCTATATCCATAAATGTACAGTATGGCTTCCTTAGGCATCTCTAGTAATCACTAAGGGTAGGAACAGTTTAGATTTGTGCAAAATGCTTCCCAAGATCAGGTGTGAGTCCTCATTAAACAGAAGCAGTCTGGCCCCAGACACCTTTCAATCTTTGAAAATTATGTCACAGCTTGTTGGCACCCTGTTGACCTCCTTGGTTTTCCACCCCTCCTGTGGTGTCAGGAAGGCAGGGAAGCACACTTCCTCTGCTAAACTGAAATCAAAGCTAGCAGGGAAACTCATCTAACTCTGGATGAACAGGTGCTCTGCCACTAAAGCCTTGGGCTGCTGCATATTGGCCTTTTTTGAGTTCTCAGAACAGCTTAATGGGAGGCTGTTTAATACATGTTACTCCAGCTGAAAAGGTGGCTATGAAGATACCAAAATGCATGATAAAGTGTCTTTCATAAGGCTGTTCTCCTTCCAGGGTCTGTGGGCACCATCCCAGTGGGATGTGAAAGGATTTTAGACTTTTTTCCATGGATCAAGTATTGTAGTTCAGAATAATGGCACTTGGCACACTGGTCAACCTTGGGACTTCACAAGACTGCGGCTGAGGAACACCATGATCTGTTTAATGAGACAAAAGAAAAAAAATCAAACCATGCAAATGTTATTTAGAAATAAATCTACTTCAGCTGTTAAAATGTAAAGTAAATTTCTAGTTAATCTGAAGGTACTCTGTTAACATTTAAAAGCTGTTCTCTGTATCCCCAAGTTTCACTTATGGAGAATTATGCTCCCTTCTCAGTGTATCAGCATGCTTTCTAGTTATGCTGCTTCCATATGCATTCAGACATGCAGGCATATATTCCATTACTTCACTTTTTGTTTGTCCATTTTTAAAAGAAAGAAAGCCAACATCAGCACATGTAACAGGGTTGTAGGTTATTCACCACATGTTCATTTTGTCCATTTTATGCCTTTTGTCCTTTTTTTCTGCCCTCTGGTGGCACAGCTTTCCTTTGTATTTATATAATATTGGGTGTAAATAGATACTGAGTATGTCTTGGGACTCTTTGTTAAAAGGTGAGAGTATTGTTACAGTTGCACAACAAGTAGCATAGCACTTGGCAATTTTTTGGATTAGAGTGAAAGTTTAAGTTCTGCAAAGGTTGCAAACTGCTTATTATTCAATGATAGACCATAGGAGCCAAGATTTGTCTCCATTGTTGTTTAGAACTTAATTTAGTATACCAAGAATTTTAGTGACTCCTGATTTTCTGCTTAATTATTCTTCTAAAAGATAAACCAGTTGAATACCAGTTGAATGTAATGCTCCTTTAAATATTCTTTAAAATATCTTAGTTACTAGAGTTACTTAGTTTTTTTTTTTTTTTTTAAATCCCAGAGCTTTGGGAAATGTTAGCTTTTAGTTTGTTTCTATCCCTTAGTGTGACTTCATCATGTATTTCACATATGAAGTATCTGACCTGGCCTTCTTCAAGGCCAAACTGGGTGGGGTCCCTGAGCAACCTCATCTAGTGGGTAGTATCTTTAGGACTACATGATCTTTGAGGTCCCTTCCTAAACTATTCTGATATTTTATGATATACTTAGTAATTTTGGAGTGAAATGTACAAAAAATGGTGGTTCACAGACTCATCTTTTGCCAAGTAACCTCAATTTGTAATGGATATTAGAGCTTTGAGACTGGTATACTAACCTGTAAAGATAGAAGCAGTCATTAAAGAACAAATGAAATAATTTTAGTAATTATGGCTTGTAATTTTAATTTGTTATGGCTAATAATTTTAAAATATACTGCTTAAGCAATTATAAGTATCACTTATATTCTCTAATTAGATACCGTTTCTGAATTTTTTCATAATTTCAGCAGTGGACATCATTGTACTAGATCAGCCTGTCAGTTTGCATCTCTGCATAATTTTGCTGTATTTTCTGATGATTATTATGATTATTCTTTTTTTTCCCCAAACACGTACTGATAATGGTTTTCTTCTGCAGAGCTCTGATAATGCCCCAGCTCAAGCAGCTCCCACCCAGCGAGTGGTAGAGGTGGCGATCCCTGATGTAGGGACTTTTGTGATTGAGTCAGAGGAGGGGGGTTATGACGATGAGGTACCTCTGATTGCAGTCGTGTGCACCGCTCCTCCTCAGTGCTTCCTTGTGCTGCCTGATGAGAGGTTTTTGGCATGTTTGCACACTGTGACACCTAACAGACCTCTGCAAAACTAAATTTTGCTTAGCGGTTTGTAACCTTTAACAATGTCATCGTTTGGTGTGAAATATGGAAGGAAAGCACTACGAACTCGAATTGGGCACGCTTTGCATGGTACCATTTACACTGGAGGTGTATTTGTCTCTTCAGCTGTGGAGGTTGAATGTTTGCATTAGGCCAGGTAGCCTTCAAAATGCTGGTGATAGACTGCACACTGCTGCATTGTTTAAAAGGGGACAAGACACTGGGGGATGTTCTTAATGTTTGTGCTTTCTTGTCAGTCCAGTAGAGCTAATGTTCAAGTCTGATCTCTTACTTGCCAAGGTTAAGCTTTTCAGGCTTTGGAGATTAAATTAGCCATGGAAATAACCTGAAACTGATATGGCTGGGAGAACTGAATCTTGCAAATCTTAAAAATAATTCAGACTCGGGGTGGTACATGTACCTGCTACTACTTGAGGAATAATTGAAAGGCTCATTGTTTTCCTGAGAGACATTGTTTTTTGCTGCCTGCTTTCAGCAGTAGAAAGCAACACTGCTGGTCATCAGACCGCTCTGCCTTGTCTCTGCCTACTCCACGTTTGTTTTGGTTGGGAATTAGGGTTGGTGCAGCCTGTATCCTCAGGGATCTAAACATGGATTCTGGCGGGGGCTTTAGCTTCCCTAAGCAAATGGATAGTTCAGGTCATATTGCCTTGGAAGGGTGATCAGTTATAACTGGGAGGATGGGGTGGGGAATAAAATGGTTTAATTGATGTCATCACACTGAGTTTAGCTTGTCACCGATGTTTAGTCTCTACCTTGAAAGAAGTGGGGATTTAACCTCATATAATGACCTGCTTGTTTGTTTGTTTTCCCTTCTGTCCCCATGCCATTGTCTTTCTAGAGGATAACTGTCTTGCCTATTTCCCTGTTCATTTTGTCAGTGTATTCACGGTTTTTTAATGTTTTTATGTGTGGGAGACTTGCAGGGAGTTTAAGATCTTTCATCGTTTGTTGCTGTGCCAGCAATACCTTGGGCAGGGAGAGGGAGTGTTTTCCTTTCTTTACAGATAAAAAAAGGAGAAAGGCGTTTCTGAGTAGCTTGAATGTATCAAATTGTGTGAATAGCAGTGCAAGATGTCTTGTGTTTGGCTTGGTGTTTGTTAATTGTTTTGGGTCTGAAGTTTAAGAAATTGTCTGCGAATGATTCAGGGATTGATTGTATTTGCAGCAGCGAGTCTCTTATTTGACCTTGAAATATGCATAAAATACAGGTGGTATAGTTTACCATGGCTTTAGAGCAGTATATCTGAAGTGTGATTGGATAAATTTTCTACTTGAAACTTTTTTTTTTGATCCTTAGATTGCCATGGATAGCACTCATTCTATGTGCAGTTTCTGCTTGGTACTAATGCTGAACTGTGCATGTTCCTTTCCTGCAAAGTTTGGTCCATGTAACCTTTTTGACACAGTTTTCTTCCCCCCCCCTTTTTTTTTTTCTTTTTTTTTTGTAAGATTCCTTTAATGTTGTTACAGTAAAACTATATATACACATGCCATGATTTGATTTGCAGACTGTGCTCACCAGATCTGTATTGAAATGTGCCATATCGATATATGCATGCATTAAGTTGCTTTTTCATCTTGCATGAGACTAAAAGCATATTGAATTTAGTGATTAAAATATTAATCATTCAAAACTTTTACCTTCAATCCCTTGTGGCAGGTCATGCTGACCCCGAACATGCAAGGTATTATCATGGCTATAGGTAAAGCCAGGAGTGTTTATGACAGGTGTGGGCCAGAAGCAGGGTTCTTTAAGGTACAACTTTTTCTCCTCTGACTTTTCCTGTTAGATACGCTACTCACTCTCCCCCTTTCTGTATATAAAGTCTTTTACAGCATTATACATACTTGTCTATATCAGTCCCTCATTTAGATATTTCTCTCTTGAAAAATAGACAGATATCAGCAGCTTATATACCTTTCTGCATTTTAGCTTTTAATAATAGTAGCAAATAACATAATAGTAACATGAAACCTAGATATGTAATCAATAAAAGTATATTTTTTTTCTCCTGTTAGTAATAAAACCTATGCCTTTGCTGGGGGACATCAGGATTTTTTTACCCAGGGACTTCTAGTCATTTGTTGTTTATTTCAAAGAGATGTTCTTGGTTTGCACTCCTTAAAAGATTGTTAATAAATTTAAATTGGTTGCTTTTGTGTAACCGCATGGGTGTCAATACTATTTATTTAAGCAGTCTTTTGTTACTGGGAATTAGGCTTTTTACAGACATTAGGCTTTTTACAGTGATTAGTCTTCACTGTGACATCAGATTTAAGAATATGTTCATTTTCTTAAATACACAAACTTCTGAGCACCTTTAGCTCATGGCCTTTTGGATTTTTAGGATATTAGAAAGGGAATTGCTTTGACGTGATCTAAAATGTAAAATCCTCTCAAATGTGATTTGGAGAGGAGAAAGAAGTTTCTTGCTTATCATTCTTATTTGTTATGCTGTACTTCCACTAGAAGAAACTCTAAAAGCCACAAAACCCCCAAACAAGCAAGCAAACAAACAAAACCCCCTAACGTCACCAACAAAAAGTTGTGCAAGCCCTTGGTGAGGAAATGGAAACCTCGTTGGTTGGTTGGTTTGTCTGTTTGGGTGTTTGAAGTGGATAATTAGAGAACGGTTATAACCATACTGTGTTTGCAGGGCTGTCTCTGTGCCTGATCTCAGGAAAGGGAGAGACACCTGCCACAGCCTCTGCTCAGTGAAACTGAGTTTGTTTGGGATTCAATGCTGGTTCTTTTTTTTTTTTTTTTCCTTTTTCCAAATTTATTAATGAAAATATGTAAATTGTTTTTAAAGTTGAAAAAAAATCCTCGTTTGATCAAATCACTCCTTACCAGAAAGTTCAATTATATCTAATATTATTTTTTAATATGAAGAGTGTTTTGATAATTTTAAACCAGAAAATCACTTCAAAATAAAATTATATTTAATGCTTTAGAGTTATCAAAACAATGTTCAGTTGAAATGATTTTCAGTCTTTAATTTTCAGTCCTTAAACATTTAGGCTTCCCGGGGGCAGAATGTCTTTGAGTGAGAAAATGTTTTGACATAAAGTAGAAAACTTTCCTTACTCATTTTCTGCTGAATATTGCAGAGGTACAATATGGTTCATTCTGAAGGAATACATTAGTATGAATGGATGCAGATCAAGTGGAGTTGTTTGAGAACAAAATTTTTGTTTTGGGATGCATCAGATGACATCTCACATTTTCTCATAACTTACTATAAAAGCTTCTGTGATGTCTTTTAATGCTTCCACTGTATTCTTTTATGTGTTTGTTTTTGATTAAATTAGTGTTTTCAGAAAATTGGGGGGTTCTATATCTTTGTTTTAATTTTACTCAGGCAAAACTGTCTTTGGTGTGGGTCATTGTTACTGCCAAGGTTTCACTCCCCCTCTAGGTCTCAGGTTTAAGACATGACTAACATTCAGATATTTCTTGGTCAGCAATCTCTTCAAATCATTGATCTTTAATCTTTATAGACAACTCCTTGTAGAATGTTTCCTTTAAGATCTTTATATAATATTCTCAGTGAGAAAATGAAAGCATATAATATTTTTTCTGTCTCCTTTTCTGTGTAAGAAATAGTGTTTTTTCATTTTGTGTAAGATTTCTGAATCTGTAGAATACCAAATTATTTTAAAAATCATTATAAAATACAGGGTTTGAGTTGCATTTTTTCCTACTTCTAAGTAATTATATAAAAAATTAAATGTCTAATAGCAGTTTACTTTTGTTTCCTCAATAAACAAGGTTTAATTGTTAGCCATGTTGACTTTCTAATGGTAGAACTTCTGATGGAAGGTAATAGAAATTCTGTGGCTTTTGGCATTTATAATGTTGTCCTGAATATCCTTTTTAATGGTAGCGCAAATCATGAGTATTTAAAGATACTGATGCAGAACATTCTTCTAAGTTTTAAAGGTTTCCACATGTTCCATGTTTAAACCTGTATGATTATTACCCTACATGTTTAGTCCTGAAACAAAATGTGTTATTAGCAGAGGATGGGAGCCCAAATTTCTGATAGTTAAATGTCAGGTATTAGAGCATAAAGGTGTTTGAAATAGTGAACAGGATTTTTTTTTTTCTGTGACTGCTTTGGTGCTTTATTTTGTGCATACATTGTATTGAAACTTTGCTCATTTGTTAGGAAACCATCTGATTACCTCCCTGTTTTCAGAGGGAATTTATGGAATGTGTGTTAACAATTTTCACCATTTTTCTAATTATTTTTCTTGTTGCTCCTGTTCATGCTGTGTAGTTTTAGTAAATAAAATCTAATGAACATATCAAATGATGTTCATTAAAATCTAATGTGCTGGCAAAACTGGAAAAGTAACTGATTGTGATGACTTCTAAAATTTCTCTAAAATATTCAGTGAGGCTGCATCCTGCCCTATAGGGCAATAAAGTTAATATTGAATTATTATTTTCTTCAGATATCCCATCATTTGTTTTTGATTGAAAAACATATTTCATTTCCACTTAGTATTTTCCAGATCATACACGTTTACTAAACTTTCTGTAGGGTATATTTTATTCATATCTTTGTATTTAACTATATATTAGAGGTATTTCTTTTATCTTATGAGACTTCAGAAAATTTTTTAAGGTCAAGTGTCTGCTTATACTTGTCTTGGGCTTAAAGAAACCTCTCTAAGGATTGGATAAATCTCCTCTCAGGGAGACATAGCACAGGATTGGAACTACTTTTGAAGGGAAGGTTTACTTGGGATTTTGTCAGCCTTAACTGGTGAGAGAAAGTACCAACTTGACAATTTATGTATGGCTTTGTTCATTTTCATTTTAAAAACATAGTTTAGACTTCTTAGAAGGCTGGTCTGTGGAACTGTTAAAAAATTTTATGGGTAAAACACCATGGCACATAAAGTGTCTTGTGTGTGTGATGTTTGAGTTAAAAGCCAGAAGGAATTAATGTCTAATTTTTTAAATCATGTAGGCAATTAAATTGGAATACACACGTCTGCTAAAATTAGCCCAGGAAGATCCACCACCTGAATGTGATTATCGTTTGCGTCATGCAATTGTTTACTTCATCCAAAACCAGGCACCAAAGAAGATAATTGAGAGAACATTACTGGAGCAGTTTGGGGATCACAATCTCAGCTTTGATGAAAGGTAATAAGATCTGCACATCTCATTTCCTGTGTGAATGAATGTTCTCTGATGTGTGGAAACACCTCTTCACGTTTGGCTTTATCTCCTATTTAATAGCTTGCAAGTTTCTTTTGTAAAATAGATGATTTTTATAAAAATTCATGTTAAAAGAGTAATCAAGAAGTTGAGTTTCTACTCAACAAGTAGAAATGCTCAGTGTTCATAATTTTACACTTAGATTTCTGTAACTTTTCACCGTGTTTCCTCACTGAAAGCTAGCAGTAGAGATCAAAGCCTTTCCAACTGGGTGAGTGACTGGCTTGAGAGCAAGACAATGTCTCTCTTCCACTCAAAATTCCATCTACTTACTTATATAAATAGATAAATTGCAAGTTAGAAAACAGTCTTACTCTGTGTAGGGAATAATCTTCTAAGCTTCTGCAAAGTAACTGTCAGGGAGTTTCAAACTATCTGAAATTTAAAATTAAAAGCAAGACTGAGCCATGTGGCAATTTAGTGAAATAAAAGAAATAATCCTTTAAATAGCACAGGCCTCCATCACACATACTTCAAAAGTATGCCCTCTCCTGCTGATTATACCATGCATAATAAAATGCACATTTTCCATGGCATTTTCATACTGGTTTGCATAAGGCTGTAGCTCATACTGTTTGAGGCTCCTGTCTTTGTAAGAATAATATCCTCTGTGAATTTCCAGTGATATTTCATGACTTTTTTATTGCTTTTTGCAAGGTGCCGTAACATAATGAAGGTTGCTCAAGCCAAACTTGAAATGATAAAGCCAGATGAAGTAAACATGGAGGAATATGAGGTCAGTATTTCCTATGCTTTAAATTAAGTTGTAACGTGAAATAGTTATCAGTAAAGCTGAATTTCGTCTTCACAAATTTCTTCTTGTCTTAGACTGAGAAGTTAAAACTGTCTATTTATTTAAAGACCCCTTACTTGTCCAAAGGCTGCTCTTGAGCTAAAGCTGTTTTTTCCACATCTGTAACTCCAGTGCTTGAGCCATAAATAAATGTCAGTTTGGAATCTGTCCTTACTTTGTTAACGAGGCTTGACGTCACTAACAAAATTCTGTAATTTATCACCACATGAGCCATGTGGCTTTTTCCAGGCAGACACAACTGGCAGGGAAGGAGGAGAGTGGTCTGTGCCCAGCCTTGCTCATCTTGAGAGCTGCATAGCAGGCACAGTCCCATTTGTGCTTTTTCCTCCAGCTGTCTCTGCAGCCATTCCCATTTTCTTATGAGCAGCAGATTCTTTTCTTTGCTAAGACCATGCATAACCAACTTATGCATTTAATTTTTCCTCCTGTGTTGTTTAGAAAAACTTGGAGGGAAAGTGAGAATGAATCTTGGGCATTAAATAATCGTGACTTAATAGTTGCTAAAATAATTCATCTCACATTTAAAACTAAGCCTGTAGCTGACTTTCCAGCATCAGTTTCAAGTCTGAGTAATAGTGTTCATTAAGACCTCTTAACAGTGGGTATTTATGTCCTGGGTAGATTCCAGTGCACTACCTATACCTCCTTATTGTGCTGGTAGGTTCAAACAATTTGATCAGGAGGATAATGGGAGTAATCTTTCCCTCACAAATCCAATGAAAAATACTTTAATTGCCACTTCTCATTACCAGGTTTAGGACCTACAGTAGATGCTACTGCATTACAGTGTGCCTCCCTAGTCACTGATAGGGAAGGACCCTCAGAGTGGCATTTTAGTTGCATTTTCTTAGCTGTGCAGGGCTCAGCATTTTACCATTTTCTGAATGATGCTGAACAGAGAGAACAAACAATTCTGGACTTAGCTCTAAGAGCGGGGAATGGGGGTATCTTCAGTTCCTCTGCAGAAAAGTGCCCCTTTTTCAGCTCCTGCAGTAGGTACTCGAGGGTTTCTCCATAGATTGTCAATCCAGTATAGTGAGTTGGCATTTTATGGGTGCTTTCTCAAGCTCTTGCTGTTGAATCTGCTAGTAGCTGTGTCTTATGGTGTGCTGTTCGCTATTTTATCTTTAATGCACAATTGAAAGTCAGCAGTTAACCCTCTGTAGAGAAAGTGCCTTTCTCACCTATAGAATTTACCTGTAAAGTGAACTAGGAGTCACTTGGTATAAATGGTGATGCAGTAAGATAAATATTCTGCTCCAGCACCAACATCTCATCTGAGTTCCATTTGGGGTTTTTTTAGCACTTCCCATGTGAAGTGTTCAGGCTTTTTCTGTCATTCTTATATTGAAAATTAAGCTTAATACCTGGCATATGAAAACAGTTTTCAACACTTTCTGGGTGATGTAGGCAAGAAAAAACAAGATCTCATATAATTCTACCTGTGGTTCTCCAAAGATGCTTTGTGTTCCTTTCAAATGGTAATAGGTTCTATAAGAATAATCTCATCTAGAAATGTTTGAGATATTTAAGAATTTTCTTTTTATTGAGGGAGGGTGGATTCAGGTGGACTTTCCACATATGCAAGCCTACTGGCATCCTTAGTACTTACTGTGACTATTGGATGCTAAATTTAAGTTGGGGGCTGTGTGTGTTTGAAAAAATAAATTATATTTCATTTTTGTGGATGAAGTTCTGTCTACCCTTTCTTACATGCAGAGATGGCATCAAGACTATAGACATTTCAGGGAAACAACCATGTTTCTCATGGTAGGATTGGAGTTTTTCCAAAAAAAGAGGTAAGTGGTAGTATAGAACTCAAATGTAGTAGAACAATGTGAGGGCAAAATGTAATATTGATTAGTAAAGCTATTTTTTAAAATTAAATTTTAAATTAAGAAGTGTTTAATTTATTCTTCATTTTAGATAAGCATTTATTCAGTTACTAATGTCTTCAGTCGTGTGCTTTCCTATTCTTAATTTCCATTTCAAATCTCTTATCAAGCCATGGGTTCTTTTCAGAGCACCTTCTACATGCACCATATTCTTCCTTCTCTTCTATTCTTAAGTACTCTGGGTGTCACTCAGCCATGAAGTTTCTCTGGCACCACCTGTGCACATATATTTATCTGCTTTCATCAGCAGACTCAATTAGTCAAGTCTATATCTTTCCTGCTTTTTGACTTGGTCTTCCCACTGAAGCAGTTTTACCTTCTTCATTAGTCTGAGCCAAAACTCCTCCTGTGGTGGGCTCTAAAGGTCAGGAAAACAGAACATATTTGAGAAAACTATCATGCATAGCTGTCATAGTTGTAGCTGCTTGTCCTTAACTCCATGGTGATTCATTCCCTTCTCTTTTTGAAGCAGATCAGAAATTGTGGCTATATAAAATGGGTGACATTTATGTTCTTAATTCAAAACAACTCAAATTTATTCTGATCTACACATGCAACTAGAATGGTGATTACAGTACAAATGTAGTCAATCACTGATTTTTCACATATAAAACAATAGGTAGGAAATTTATAGCAGGAGTCAAATATAAATTTTTGTCTCTGTGTTGTGTAGTAAATTGCCCCATATTTCTCATCTTGTAACTTCCCAAAAAGAAAGGCCCCAAACAATACAGGAAAATTGATTGCAAAAGACATAGCCTTGCCTTTGTGACATGATACATCTTTTTATACTGGCTAACACAATGAGCCCAGAGTCTTGGATTGTCTTTGGGTGACCATTATGTAATAAACAGTACATTTACTAATAATCTAAATTGAAATGTGCTGCACTATTGGTCTTAAACAGTTTGTGTACAAAGGCTAGTCAGAAGATTGCCTGGCTTATTTGAAAAATAAACACCCTGGTGTTGCTTCATTCCTTAAAGGCAAAAATGTCAGAGGCATAGGTGTGGTTTATAGGAACCCGTTCATGCACTAGGATTGCAGGCAGGGGTGAAACATATTCAAATTCCTTGGCACTGGGACTGCAGAGTGCACCTTCAATTGTAAAATACCAGTGTTTTCAATGAATTCCTTCTTGCCATAACATATTCTGGTTTTGTCATGAAGGAGAAATGGAAGCACAGGTTTCTGCTACGTGCTAAACTAAGTTCCCCACTATTTACAATAAATGGCAGAATTAGGATGAGGTGTTTGTTTGAAAGCATCGTCATAATTTAGAAAACAAGCCTGTTATCACCAATCTTACACTCTAATATGGATCAGAAATAAAAGATGAAATTTCAGGAGTGCTTCACGAAGTGTTTGATACAAAGACAGTAACACTAAACTGTAGTAATGGATGAGTGAAATCTGGGTATCCAGTGACCTGCTCCAAAGGCATCTTGTGCAAATATGTACTTGTGTTTCAGCTTCAGGTTCCCAAAGGACTCAGATTTACTGAGCTTCCCACCTTGCACACCTGAGAGAGCACTGGTACCATCCTTGTGCTGGAAATGAGACTATGCTGATCCCTGTCAGTTCATTTAACACTAAAAATCATACAAACATAACTTTAAAAATATAGGATCCTTACAAAAGGATAGACTTCCATAATAGAAATATGATCTTCATTAGTAGGACTGTTTTGAAGCTTTTTTTTCCCTGCAAACCCACCTCTCAGTTCAGAAACTTTTCTTAGCTTCAGTAACACTAAGTGATAACCTAGCAGCACGTGATGTCTTGATGGAGCCAAAAGTCTACCTTTATTCAAGCAGTATTTATTTCTTTAATTGTAATGTGTTGAACAAACAGAAAAATTAACATTAAGGTACTTTGGTGTATCTTTTTCATGCCTGCTTTCAGTGGTCACTCGAGATCCCTGGTGGTGGGTGAAAAGGCCCACTTTTCACTGCAGGTGGAGAATTAAGGGTCTTTCAGGCAGATCTCCTCTGACTAGTGTGGCGTAGTAACCTGCTCTGGCTCAGATGAACGCAGCCAGCTAATGAGCCTTGGTAGGAGTTTTGCCTGCAGCTCACTCTTGTGGCAGCAACTTAAAAGTGAACAAACTGCATACTTTACCAGTTGCCTTTTAAGTTTCTTGGAAAGCCAATACAGCTTTTCGGTTTTGATCGAAATGCCTTTTGCAAAGCAGTGCTAAAATTTTGCCATTCTGTGCTTTTTGCATCTTTTCCAAAGGCTTGACCTAGTGAGCTCCAGAGTTTTGTGAGTAGCTTCAGTGATTTGAGGCTTAGGCTGCATAGGCTTGAGCTTATGTGCAGTTCATTTGTGAGAAGGCAGAAAGCCAACCATGTCTTGGGTTGCATCCAAAGCCCCGTGGGCAGCAGGGCAGGGAGGGGATTCTGCCCCTCTGCCCCCTCTGCTGAGACCCCACCTGCAGGGCTGCATCCAGCTCTGGGCTCCCAGCACAGCAAGGACAGGGAGCTGCTCGAGCCAGGCCAGAGGAGGCACCAAGGTGATCAGAGGGATGCCCAGTTAAGACAGGACAAAGTTGGGGCTGTTCAACCTGAAGGAAGAGAAGATTGCATGGAAACCTGAAAGCAAAATTTAAGTATCTGAAAGGAGCCCACAAAAAAGATGGAGAGAGACATTTTAAAAGAGCATGGAGTGACAGGACAAGGGGAAATGGCTTAAGACTGACAGAGGAGAGGTTTGGATTAGTTATCAGGAAGAAATTATTTAGTCAGGGTCGTGAGGCACTGGAACAGGATGTCCAGGGAAGCTGTGGCTGCCCCATCCCTGAAAGTGTTCATGGCCGGGTTGGATGGGGTGTTGTACAACCTGGTCTAGTGGGAGGTCTCTGTCCATGGCACAGAGGTTGGAACCAAATTACCTTCAAGGTTCCTTTCCAACCAGGCCACCCTGTGATTCTATGGCTCTGTTTGCTAATTTTACTGTAGTCCCATTCCTCACACCCAAGATATTTAAGGAGTCTGAGCTTGGATATACAGTCATGATAATCTAAAATAACTTACCTTGATGTTAAATGGCACCACAGTTGTTTCAGGAAAGGGTCACACACAAGTGAGGGAAGGAGCAAGAAGAGGGTGACTGGAAATAAGGCCCCTACCACCACTGAGTTTTAATTTGCCTCAACAGAGCTGTTGACACTGTACTTTCAACTTGCAGTTTCACAAATAACTGAACTAAGAACGGAAAGAGAAAGTCCTCCTCCTCTGGCTTTATAACCAGCAGTTTCACTTCTTGTAATCATCTTTTCTTCCCCTTTCCTCCTCCATTAAGTTTTCAGCTCTCTTGTCACTTTTATTGGTGACCAGTGGTGTGAAGTTTTCATAGCTAGGAAAAATGGACTTCAAGTAGCCTTTTCCCTTATTTCTATATTGTCTCATTGGGAGGTATTACCTTACATCTTGATTTTTTTACTTTGGAAAACTCTTGACTTGTATTTCAGGTATGCTCTCTGTGTGCACATAATTTTTAGCCTTTTTTGTAGCTTGGTAATTTGATTTTGGTAGTTACTTGACCCATGAGCTCATACTCTCATCAGGAGGGAGTGCACAATTTCATGTTTCTTCAACCACTCCCTTAGGAAATTCCTCTTCCTAGATTTTTTTTTTTTTTGAATTTGAATATAAATGAGATATCAAACTGCCTGTTTTTAGGGTAGCTACTGGAATTGCTTTCAGTGCTTGTCATAACTGGGTCTTTGTAAATCAAAGAATTAACCAAGTGTTTGCAGGACATGGTGTGCAGCAGTGTGAGGGGAGATTGTTCATCTGTGCATGAAAGGATCTCTGTCAATTATTAACTGATAGGTTCTTGGGTACTCTTATTCCTTCTCTACCAATTAGCTTTGCATTTATCTTCTGCATTCAGATTAAAGACAGAAATATCAACAGTCTTAACAGCTTTTGAAATGCTGTGATGGCTTCTTCCATCACATTAGGTTTTCAAGTAACTTGGAAGAACTTACAGTTAAGTGAAGCTTAAAAATTCACAGTTTTTGTTTTAGAAATAAGGTGACAGCTTTAAATTGTATTTGCTGAGGTGTAGAATGCTATCAAGATATTAATGGCAATGGAAGCTCAAACTCAATGTAACATTAATGCAGTCAGGAAAAATTAAGTTTTCATGGATACTCAAGGCCAATCTAAGGCTGGTTTTGAAGTGAGTGAAATGATACCCATTGGTTTCAGTGAGCTTTGGATCAGACTTCATGTGTAATGGTCTAACCTAATAATAAAATAATTTGTTCTAATGTATGTAAAAGACAAAATTGTATGGTTTAAAAAAAAGCTGTGAAGAGATTGGTGGGAAGGGGTGGACTTGCCATCCAGCAAGTGGAGTAACCTGTCATTTGAGGAACGCAGTAGTTGTCTTGAAGCAGATGTTACGTGGATGTTGCACCTAATGCCTTTGTTTCTTCGCTTCAGTTACATGGAAGCCTTGCTCTACCTTATCTATGCTTACCAGAATAACAAAGAACTCTTGTCCAAAGGCCCATACAGAGGGCACGACGAAGAGCTGATATCTCACTACAGACGAGAGTGCTTGCTAGTAAGTGAAAGAGGAACTATATGTTTCAAAATGTTGAGTTTGCTGCTTTGCTCTAATAAAATTAATTAATAGAAAGGTGTTGCCAATCATGTACAACAACCCCAAAACCTCCCTGCATTAGCAGTTTAACAGTGAGGCTTGAAAGGGGGGAAAAAAAGCAAAAGTAGAAAAGAAAACATTACTCCCCCCCTTTTTTGAATAGCCAATCATCTTCTCTATGATTACAGTGGGCTCAGTGCCATCATGTCTGGGCTAGGTGGGAGCAGTGGTTGACAGTGTTGGTGAGCAGACTAACCCTGCTGCCATGGTTTGACAGGGAGACAAATACTGGGAAAGGCATCAGCAATGATGCCTTGCCTGAAACAAGGAATTTTTTCCTTGTTATGTCACTTTTAACAATAATGAAAAAATAAAAGCAGGTGATAGAATCTCAGTCTTAACAAAACAGCTGCAAAACTGGAGTTGGCAGCTATGAAATGAAGTGGCTTGAGGAACAGCACAAGTTCAAGTGAATTAGTAGAGCAGATGTGTCATGGAGTAAATGTTAAAACACAGCTGTGGTTAATACAAATTGCCAGGTAATTCTGTAGGAAGACTATGCTTTAAAACAAACTGATAATGATGCATGGTAGACCGTGAAATGTTGTGTACTTAAAGCCTTTCCTTTTTTTGTGGTGTTTTTTGAAGAAACTAAACGAACATGCTGCCGCACTGTTTGAATCAGGAGACGATCAGGAAGTAAATAATGGCCTGATCATAATGAACGAGCTTATTGTCCCGTGTTTGCCATTACTACTGGTGGATGAAATGGAAGAGAAAGATATCGTTGCTGTGGAAGATATGAGAAACCGTTGGTGTTCCTATCTTGGACAAGAAATGGAACGTAAGTCATTTATTATTAAGGTAAAAGGCCCTTGTGATCCTTTTTTATAAGCATGATGTTTCCAGCGTCTGGAATTAAACCTGGATATTTTGTGCCATAGTAATGTTTTTTGAGCTACCCTGACTTTTGAATAATCCTGTGTACATTTAAATAAAAAGTTTTTCCATATGTTGCACTGGGGTATCTGGCTGTAAAGGAAACATGCTTTTTGAATGGAAAAACATTCATGGTGTTAGACCATCTAAATGGGAATTTATATCAACATCTTACTAGGAATTGGTATGTCGTAGTTATTGCTGGTCTAAAGAATCTGAATTATTCCAAATGAAACTCCTTGTTTTCTACCCACTAAAAAAAAAAGTCAACATTGGGCAGAAAAAGGACAATTCTACATGTGGACATAAATGCTTATGTTTGTTTTTCTGGTTTGATTTGCAGCCAACTTGCAAGAAAAACTGACAGATTTCCTGCCAAAACTGCTAGATTGTTCTACAGAGATTAAAGGTTTCAATGACCCGCCAAAGTTACCCTCCTACTCCACACATGAACTGTGTGAAAGATACGCCCGAATCATGTTGTCACTAAGTCGAACTCCAGCCGATGGAAGATAAATTCTGCAGACCTTCCTAAGCACATTGTATAAACTTTTTTAGTTCTTAAACCTTGCCTTCCTGTCACAGGGTTTGCTTGTTGCTGCTATAGTTTTTAACTTTTTTATTTTAATAACTGCAAAAGAGAAATGACTGTACAAACTTTAGCCAGACTGCAAACGATTAAAGCTGAGAATCGCATGGCGCTCAGTCGTTTCAACCAGAATTGATGCAACATGCAAGTCTGATCATTATGGCAAAACTGCTTTTTTGCCATTTATCTGTTACAGTATTACTTTGCTTTTATCTTAAGATCCTTTACTTTATCAACAGCTGTCTGGGTCATTTTGTGACTGCAACTACTTTAAGTGTCCAGTGCTGTGTAAATACATGGTACTTGGTAGCTTGTAAATGAAAAGAAAGAATAAAGTTTTATTTATGGCTACTTCTGTGTTTGCAAGCAGATACCTTGTATATTATTGTAAAATACGGGTATTTTTAGAAGAGATACAGTATATTGATGGGTTACTCAATTTTATAGACAAGGTTCTTCAGGATTTATGGCCAGTTTCCTTTCAGGTACATGGAGATTACTGTATGTGAATATATTGAAAAACTGTCACAGTATTATACACAATGGTGTTTTGTATATTCTTCACTGGTCTGTATGATACTGCACCTGAGCACTTTAGTGTGCGTGTGAATGGCCATGCTAAGTCTTTTCTAATAGTAGGGACTGGCTTCTGAAGCAAAACAATCATGGCACCTTCCTTCTATTCTTAGAAAAAAAATGAAGTAAAAAAATTAAAAGTATTTTCAGTATAAATATATTACACCCTCTAAGCAAGACTTCTAAAAATTTATTTAAGTAGAGAAAATAAAGGTTTAAAAAAACGGAATTTATGAAGCTTAAGGAGTAATCCATTTTTAATTGGTTTTTGAGTCATGTAATTGACCAGAAATAAAATACTAATTTTAATTCTTTACTTGAAATGGGTTGCTATTGTTGCAACAAAACATCTCAAAAATCTTTTATCTGTCCTAATTAAATTTCTATTGGAAGTAAAAAAACATATCTATTGGGCTTGTTTTGTACAACTGAAATACTGTCCGGTTTTAATGAAGAAACTTAATTATTTTGTGGAAAAAGAGATTTAATGTGTCCTTAGGTAATGCTGTTACCTGCCACTATTTTGATTCCTTCTCTTTTTAGAGAACGTTTTGTGTTAGATCAGTAAAATATATGAATATTTATTTGTATGTTTTTATTGGAGCGACACAACTTTTCCTTACAGGCTTTCAAGTGGTGTTTGAATATCTGCTAGTAAAAGGCCACAGAGGGAAGGGAAGGAGTGATGAATTTCAGACCACCTAGAAATGCAGTGGGCAGAAATGTGGGCACCTCATATGCAAGAGGCAGCAGAGTTCAATCTTAGCATGTATCACTCTGAGAATTTATTCACTCTGGAGAGACACTGGATGACAATGTACAGGATCACAATAGAATGTGGCCTTGAATTCCAAATCTGTTCAGGGCTGTTCTCCACTCCTCTTTTCAGCATTGCAGTACTTCATGCTTTTTCAAACCACCCATTAATTTTATCAAATTTTTTTTTTAAAAAAAGAGTATTGACCTTTTACAAGTGAAATACTGCACAGGAGCATTATTTTAGGTCTGAGACTGTTGATGTGTGAAATATCCCTCTTAAATAAAAAGGTAGGCTTACTATGAAATGGGAGAGGATACATTTTAAAAGCTTTTAACATTTTGCACCTGTTCCACTTTGATTTGAAACTCAAGAATATGCCTGCTTAGCACCGTATTTTTAAGCAAGGTTTTGAACAGATCAGACTTCCAACTTTTTTAGTAATAGTAAAAAGAATTAGATGTGTAAGAGCACCATCATGTCGTTATGGCTTACAGGTTTTGAGTTTGAATGTTTGTAGAATGTTTTAAGGAAAGCTCCCTCTTACCCCAAAGGAGACGGTTACCCTCGTCTGTTTAATTGGTCACAACAAACATATGGGGAAAGGCACTCTTTCTAAGGTAAAAAGAGATATAAATTGTTTCATTTCAGAAGAATACCTAAGATATTTTAATTAAAAGGAAGCAAGGAAGGATGAAACTTGGTTTTTGTTTTGGGAGTTTTTTTGTATTCAGTTTCTGAAAGTATGAAAATTATCCATTGAAGTTCATAGTACTGAAGATAAATGTGTATTCCTTTGCAAAGACAAATTTTTGAGTTGAATTGAGAAGGCAGAAAAACAGAAATAAATGTATGTTGTTATTTTATTATGTTTTTAATATCTGAGTTTAAATCTTCGGTGAAATCATTAGTGTGAAATCATTAATGGTTACATTAATTTTGTCTTAAAAACCTTGCTTTTCTCACTGCAGTAAGGCACTTGATAGCTTGGATTCACAATGCCCAGCACAAAACCTCTACAAGTAACTGTAAGGTAGTAAAGTACACAAGTCCTTTTGGCTACCTCATAATCTGTGACTGAATTATGTGAGGAGGTATGGTCTCTTCACGATGGGGATTTTGAAGGGTTTCATCAGGGGCATTTTTCAGTTAATAGAACACAAAAAGATTAAGGAAATTTAACCAAAATTCATTTACAAAATCACCTGTACCATCAAGTGAAAGGTGTGGGTTTTTCCAGATGTTGCTTCATAGTGAGAAGGAGCTTGAACTTACTCTTTTTCAGTTAATTGCCTTTTTTTAATCCCTCCCAAACATGTCTTCATTTTAGCTGCCTGATCCTATTACTTTACTTGAAGTGCTATTTTGGTAGTATCAAGAATCCTGTTGTTTCTAGTTCAAGCTACCATAGCAGGTCTGTCAGTCTCAGCCTAGCAGAAAACCATGAGCAGCAGCAGAACTGAGCTGAACAAATGAGGAGGGTGGATGCAGTCAGTTTGTACTTGGATGTGGGATATTTGGAATCACACCAGATACCAAGAACTTGACCTCTGCTAGTGAGTCAGCATTGCTATGTGGACAGTCTGTGCTTTACTGCAGGGAACAGGTTTGCTTGAGAAAACCTGAAGTGTGAGCAGAGCCAAAAGCACATGCTTTGTGTTCAAGCATTAACATACTAAAATTTCATACTTATCTGCATTAAGTATCTTTCAGGTTATTTTTAGGCCACCCCTGTGAAGATTGCAGCTCCCAAAAGGACCTGGACACCACCAGTAGAGCACAGGAGACAGCTGGACACTCCAACAAATGTAAAGGTTCATAAAGGGAGACAATGGTTGCTGCCTGTAGTCTTCGTTTTGTCATGTTTCCTTCTCTCAATCTCCAGTGAGTCCAGATGTCTGTGGGAGGCCTTATATAAGCACAAGGTAAAGAATTTTGCTGGAACAATGCACCACTCTAGGTCTGCAATGAGTCACCTCATCTGTGCAGCATTTTTCAACATAAATGTGTGTTGTTAAAAAAAATGTACATATTCTAGGTTTGAATAAAAGACCTCTTATTTAAAGAGGTCTTTTAGCAAAATGTAGTAGGTAGAATTCCAAAGGGAAGTGATTCAACTGAAACAATTATTTTTCATGTGCTTGAGATCCAGTTTTTCTTTATGTACTGTGTCCTTGAAGATTTTTTGAAGTCCTGGTCTTGGTGGATAAGTTGTTAACTGGAAACACTTTGAACTCCTAAAGAGCATCTTGCTTTATAGGCAAGAATCAGCAGAACATTCCTGCTTGGTTCAGCATTTCTAGTTCTGTTCTGATCCATATGGAGGCAAAGCCTCTCAACTTTTGTAGACATGTCTGTTGCTGCCATACATACGTGTGCTTCAGCTGTATTGTTATGCCCTTAAAATCTTTGACTTGGCCATGGAATGTTCTCAATTATGAATTTCAGATCTTTGCTGTAAGCAGCAGGAAAGGACTCATGCTTCTCAAAAACTGTTCATTGAGGTAGCACTTTGAAAGAACAGTTTGACTTGCTTTCTGGTGGTTGGGATCAACCCAAATCCCCTTCTCACAGGCTGGGAAATGCATAGTGGGAAAGGCTTGTTTTCAGGATGATGGTCACAGGATGGATTCATCGCAAATGTTAGGATATGGTCATTTTTCATTGCTCTCTTCATATCTAAACTGAAGTACCTCTTAAATAAAGTTTGAGCTTCATGGCTCATTCTTTCATTTTTTATTTCCCCCTCTCCTGTTGTTCCCCAGTGAAGTCACTTGAACAGTGATTTTTCAGGCTTTGTATATGGTTAAACCTTTGATTCACCATCAGCTTGAACTAACCACTGTACTTTCACCACCAGCATACAGAACCAGGATTTCTCTGCTTCCATCTGATTAGTGTGAGCTTTGGTTTCTGTCTTGCTTTTCCTGGAAATGCCTGTGCAGGATCTGCAGGTCATATAACACCATCCACACACATACTGTCTGGCAGCTCAGCATTTGAGGGTCTGAAAGAGGGAAGTTAGGGATAGTTAGCCAAAGCTCACTAAACTGCAGTTTTTCTGTACCATATCTTGGCATATAAAGAAAAAAAAAAAGAAAAAAGGAAATCATTTGTTGGAGCTTGACTTAACTGAGCACTTTAAGAGTGTGAGGAGTGTCTTGTGCACTGTGTCTCAGCACTGTCCTGGTTTATGAAGGTTGTAGAGGCTGTTCCTCTTGTGTAATAATTTTCAATTTACCCTGATCTTTATACTTTGTCTTGAATTATTAAAACTGCTTTCAAACATAACTTCTGGCAAAAAGCAGCTTTTCCTGCTGTGCTGATTCTATTCAGTAACTCTACAGTCCTTACCCATGTCTGTGTTCTGTGACTGGGTGTTGCCTATCAGTGTTCAGGAATGCATTGCTTTATCTGTGTTAAAGTTCCCTGGACCTTTGTGGATATAGAGGAAGGGCAGTAATTCCTGTAGATATTCTTCAAGAAACAAAATCTGCATTTTGTCTGTGACCTTTATTCTGTAACAGTAAAATGTGGACTAAGGGCTTGGGAAAACTTATGGGAGTTTGGGGAGGTGTTGTTTTTTAAAAAATTATCAATAATACGGGATCACGAGATGGAGGGAATTGCTGTGTAAACATAGTAAATTTTTATGTGGATTAGGAAAACAAAATTGAAATAAGTTTTAAGCAAAGAAGTCAGTGTTACACAATGCAATTTGAAGAAAATCTCCTGTGTTCTTAGGGAAGAGGTTGGAGTGTTTGACTTTTGTAAGGAACCTTGATTGGTGAAGTTGAAAAACTTGTAACTTTTAATAGCACAAGGTAATACATTCTCTTACTATGCTTATGAAGCTCCTTTGTCCAGAAAGTAAAAAAACAAAAAACAAAACAAAACAAACCCAAACCAAAAAACAAACTGTCTCCACGAAGTCAAATAACCCCCCCATTCCTCCAGGAAGATAATATTCTGCAAAGTCCAAGTTTACTTTGGATGTTCAAAAAAATTATTATTTCCTCCCTCCCTTGCTCAGTCTGTTTCAACAAGTACATTATGTTTTGAAATGCATATAATTTCTCTTTGAAGGAAAATTTGTCATCTCCAATACTTTTCAATGTGAGATTAGGACCTGTCATTGTATTTGGCACTGGCACTTGTTCCACCCTCAGCTGATGGTGATTTTTGGTTATGTGGTTGTTGCAAGAAGCTTAAACAGATGATTTGTCACTTCGGCTTCCTTCTGTAGGATGTAGTCCTTAACATTCTTTGCATACAAAGGTTTGTACTGCTGTGTTTTAGGAATTTACTCCCCTTCCTTCTTATCTTGGTTCAGTTTAAGGCTGTTATTCAAGTGCTTTGCATTAAGCGAGTGAAACAGCACTGATTCTGTTTGCCAATGTTCTGCTCCACTGGAGACAGTGACACCTCTGTGCTACTTGGACTTCTTAAGAGATTTTATGGTGCTTTCTGCTCTGTGAATTTGTTTGAAAGGGAAGGTGATGGAGTTAATTACCTGTTGGTTGCAGTTGACAGAGAAGCGCCATAATGTTGTTTTCTATTTAATAACAAAGTAAAATGAAATAATTTCTCCCTTGACACATATCCCCACGAGATTAGGAAAGCTCTGTATCCTTTCTAGGAAAGTAAAAGTAAGATCTGGTAAGTGTTCAAACTGGTCACAATCCCTTCAGGAGGGCGCTTGCATGGATAGTGTGTTTGTCCTTCTGTCTTTGTTCTAAACATACTGATTTAAAAGTATTTATGGTGGATTTTTATTTATGTTGTAGTATATTTATGTTTTCTTTGCATAGCCTTTTTATGTTAATGCCTAATATCAGTTCTTGGTGTTAAGCAAGAAAGTATGATCCATTGCAATGTGAATTTTCTGTCGATTCAGTGAAGTTGTGAAACTTTGCAGTAATTATTCTCAGTTATGTCTATGCTATTACCTGGCTAACTCCCTACTGTCTCCAACCAAGGCACTTGTAAAACTAAGTAGTGGGTTCAGGGCAAACTATAATTTTGCTGATTGCTTGGGGTTTTTTTTATTTTTTTTTTTCAAGCAAAAGACCAGTTGTTTGGCAAAGAGAGCTACAAGAGATTTAAGATAGACACCAAATACTGGTAAGCTCTGGCTAAGAGAGGAAAAGAAACAGGTAATACAGCTGGGTTTAAATTTATATGTCTTGAGTTATTTCTGCTATTAAGACTGAACAATTTGAAGTGGTTGCAAATGCTGTTTAGAAAATGTCTATAAAAGGATGCTGTGCAAAGAATGTCTACAGAGGAGTGCTGGACAATGACTAAATGTTGAGGGCTTCTGAGTACTGTAGTCTAACACCTCTTTCCAGAGGGAGAATATTGTGGAGTTTGATCTCTGAAGAGTTCAGAAAAGACATGACAGGTGATGTCAACTACAGAGACACTCAGAGGTGCGAGTGGACAGAGATATTCCATCAGGATTTCTGCAGGTGGTTTCATGCCCTCTTCTTGTGTTAGATTAATCACAGGCTCTTTGCCCAGAGGAAACACAGTGCTTCTCAATAATGTAGGCAAAGCTGAGTTTGTCCATGAGAAATGGAATGGGACTCCCTGTTGTAGAAGAGGGGAAATGTGTATTTTGTACAGTATTTACTATTGTATTTTGGATAGTAACCTTAAGGGGACAGGCATGCCTTTTTTTGGAAGGGACAGCTGAAAACAGTGGGGCAAACCCCCATCATTTCCACTGGAGTCACTGTCTGCAGACTGGCTGTTCCCCTCCTTGGCACCAGCTGAGTCTCAGCCATCTGCTTCTTCAGCTGAGTGCCAGCTTTGCCATACTCCTGTGTAGTGTCACAACTGCAAGTTCATTTTTACTTCAAGTCGCTTCTGAGCCTCTCCTTTCCTAGAGTACAAGCCCTGTTGGATAAGGGAAGGATGGCCTTACTTTCATCATAGTGAAGGGGCATATCGTATTTTAAACTTGCACTCAACTGAATTCAGCTGAGTACTCAGCTACATTGTGATTGACTGACAGACACATGGCAAAATGTATCCTTCAGGTTTTTCAGATTTCTGTAGATTTCACTGCCTCAGCTCCCTGATGAAGTGGTCTTTGCAGGATGTGACTCCTTCCCTTCAATAGTAGTGCTTCCTC
>VZSR01003209.1:1930897-2001717 GCA_013398615.1 Brachypodius melanocephalos
CTGCTTGAGGAGGGAGGTTGGACCAGATGACCCACTGTGGTCTCTTCCAGCCTTACCCAGTCTGTGATTCTGCAATAAATCATACCTTTTGGTCTTGTGGCTATCTCAGACAGCATTAAAAGCTATAAGACTGTAATGGGAAAACTCCTCTGATGATTAGTGGTCTGCCTGAAGGGAATGATGGAATTCCATGTAGTACCTGCTATAGTCAGACTTAGCACTTAGGCTTTGACACCAGCACAGTGTGCTCTCACAGAACACTGTATAGGTCTGCAGTGATGGCAAATATTCCAACAGCATGTGCAGCAGGACTGCGTGTGGGAATCTACTTTTACGTGTTAAGCCCCAGAGTTACAAATTTCAGCATCAGTCCTACTGATTCAGGCCTCCTACACTGGAGAAAGATAAAAAGGATAAAATTACATCAAATTACATGCAAATGGAAACTGAAACCTTTGCTCTCTGAAAATCTTACATGGTGACAGGCCAATGATGAGGAATGCAGCTAAAATACTTGAAGTTCAGTTTTGTCCTAAAGTTCAGTTTGTATTACAATATTTTAAAAGTTTCTATTTCTTATATGGTCCATCTAGTTAAACTAAGAATCTGGAAGTTTTCACTGGAGTGCTCAGTGGTGGTGTACATACCTTTTATCTTTTTTTAAACTTGTTGAGCTTTTCCTCTGACCTGCATAGGAAATAGTTTAAAATTATTGCATTAATTTGGACAGCTTTTCTTCTGTAAATATATAGAATATGTGTGCTATTGACAATGCTTTTAAATTTTAGATTTTTCAGAGCCTGGGAGTTTGTCTGGGCCGGGATTAGTTTGCTTTTATGCCTTTTTATGTTTTCTGAAGAGCCTAATGCTGGCAGTGATCCCTTCAGAGCCTCTGATGCTGCACTGTCCTGGGGAATAGGGGCTGCTGAGGGCTGAAGTGTATCTGTCATGAAAAACTTGAATGCTGCCCTCAGCCATGGGCACAGCTGCCATTTGGGAAGGCTGTGGTGACCTCCAGTGTAAAAGGATTCTGGAATACTCCGAATTCCTTCAGTCTATATATACTTAGTGAGAATATTGAAGTCTGGATTTGGGTGGTGAGAACTGCGGGCTGCCCAGGCAGCTTGTGCGCTCCCCATGGCTGGCAGCATTCAGGGCCAGGCTGGGTGGGGCTCTGGGTACCCTGGTGCGATTGGGCGGTGGCCCTGCCCGTGGCAAGGCTTGGAACTGGGTACAGTTTAGGTCTTTTCCAGCCCAGGCCGTTCCCGTTCCTTGCCTGTGGCAGGGCTTGGAACTGGCTGCAGTTCAGGTCCTTTTCCAGCCCAGGCTGTTCCCGTTGCCTGCCCATAGCCGGGTTTGCAATGGGTGCAGTTTAGGTCCTTTTCCAGGCCAGGCTGTTCCCGTTCCCTGCCCGTGGCCGGGGTTGCAATGGGTGCAGTTTAGGTCCTTTTCCAGCCCAGGCTGTTCCTGTTCCCTGCCCATAGCCGGGGTTGCAATGGGTGCAGTTTAGGTCCCTTCCAGCCCAGGCCGTTCCCGTTCCCTGCCTGTGGCAGGGCTTGGAACTGGCTGCAGTTCAGGTCCTTTTCCAGCCCAGGCTGTTCCTATTCTCTGCCCACGGCGGGCCTTGGAACTGGCTGCAGTTCAGGCCCCTTCCAGCCCAGGCCGTTCCCGTTCCCGGGCAGCCCGGCCCTGGCGCGGCCTCCCGCGGGCCCGCAGCGGCACCTGCCGGGCCGCGGCCGGCACTGCGGGCGGGATTCCCCGCTCCGCGAGGGGCCGAGACCCGGGATGGTTCCTGTGGGAGAACCAGGGCCCTCTAAGCCTGTCAGAACCCGGGCGAGCTGTGTAAATAAACTTATAGACACTTGGTGTTTCCAGCAGTGAAAGCCCCGCTGGGGCTGAAGGGCTCCGGAGAGGTCCCGTGGGAGCTGCTTTTTCTCTCACGGCGCTTCAGGCCTGCAGCAAGGGAAAGTAACTGCGCTTTTAGTTCACGTGAGTCAGAACGATTCCTTTCTTCCCTTGGGCTGGAAATGAGGTGTAGATTTTACCAGTGAAAGCCCGAAGTGACTAGGGACTCTTTTAGGACAGGCAGCTTCTTTCAGTAGTTTGTTCCAATGGCTGCAGTTCCTGTGGCAGATTTATACTAAGCTGCTTTCTGAATTTAAACCAGCCTGGAGTGGTGCTCATAGCAACTGGTCTTTTTCCTCTGAAATTCACTTTGTCATTGGTACCACTGCCATGGCTGTGCCAGCCTGTACCAGCTTCCAGGAAGCATTCCTCAGAAAATCAGTGAGGCTTTGAGACTCAGATGTGCCTGAGAACAAGAGAGTTTAGGATAGTTTATTAGAAGTTTTTTTTTTTTTTTTTTTAAATGACATGTTGTGAATGTAGCCTTTCTGCCTTTAAGGTTGTGTATAAATGGGAGATTCGGGTTAGCCATACATTGGAAATTTTCAGGAGCTTTCGTTGTAGGTAATTTTGGTTTGGTTTGGCTTAAATGTGTATGAAAATAGTAATTTTACTTATTCATATATTCACTTCTAGTGTCTGCTAATGATATCTAGTAGGAAAGAGAAAGACTAGCTTATGAAATAAGGTTTCATTTGGATACCTAGAGCTGGTTAACTACTAATTAGTGGGTTAGTAACTAATTGATGGATTTCTTGCATATTTGGAAGTGTGTACATGTGAAGAAGCAACAGTACATGCAAGATGATCTGGCTTAGTTGAGCTCACAAAGGAAAAGTTCCACAGATGTACTCAAGTGAGAAATAAATTTGCTGAATTTTTTTGCTGCTACTCTTCCCAGCAAATCAGATAATTTTGACCTCATGTGCCCAAGAATGGCAAAAATAACATGTGTGGCAGTTCTTGTCACGACTGAAGTATCAGCATCATGATATCATGACCATGGAACACAAAGTTTGTGTGTTGAGCTTTTCTGCTGGGTTCGAACTTGCTCTGAAGTTCAGACTTGAGGTTGCTCAGGTCATTTTGATGCCCACCTGAAAACTGAGGCATTCAGAAGCCCCATCATCCTCTTTGCTGCCTGCAAAAGAATGAAGAACAGATTAATCTTTATTGTGCTCACCTAGTTTGAGATTCAGTAGGCAGACCAAAGATTGCTTTAACTAATTAGGGCCTCTAATTGGATTTTAAAAGTTATTAACCTTTCAAAGAGGCTCTCCAGAGTGGCATGTCAGCATGTTCTGAGCTAATGTGCAGCCAGCTATTGGTTCCACTTGCAGGTCTGACAAGCAGAGGGCAGTCAGGGTTGAGTTGCTCCTTGGGGAAGGGAGGGTGGGGAAAACTCTGTGTCTCTGCTCTGCAGTGGCAGGGTTGCAGGAGAGGAAGGTGGTGCAGATTCTCAGCATGCCCAAGTAGCTTCTGCCTTACATTCTCCATCACTTCCTGCTCATGGAACCACCTGAGAGTTACAAGAATGATGAAAGAAGAAATAAAACTCTCACAAAGCGAGTGGGTTTTTCTTCTCCTTTGATGCTGTCTTGCCTTTGTGCTTGCCCCTTTTGTGGCATATGTTGCATTTCTTCATCCCACAGACTATAAGGGGTTCCTCCTGAGACTCACATTACAGAGTACTGGGAATGGCTCCAAACTGGAGGGGGATGTGTTTGTGTGAAAAGCTACAAAATAGAATGACATTATTTTCTGGGCATATTGGAAGGTATGATTAGTCTTCTACAGTTTTTGGACCGGCTCTGCCAGTGGCTTTTTAATTCTTGATGAATTTAAGTGGCCTTCAGTGTTTGTGCTTCTGTGCCACTCAGCCCCACTTGTGGAAGACCAAAATAGCCCTACATGAACATGTCAGAGATAACCTGAGATGTTTAGATATCGTGACTCATGGTCAAACTTATAGAGCTGGATGAATTTGTGTTGCTGTAGCATGTCTGCAAGAGCTTTCCTGCAGGCGTTTCTCCTTACCCAATGTGCTTTAGGACTTGTGAAGTTTTCTTTTTTTTCAATGCACAGTGTATGAGGTCATATGGGCAAGAAAGAAGATGGATGTGTGTTTACTCAAATTTGCCCTATGAAATAGAAACCAACATACAGGAGAAAGTCTTTCTGATATTCAGTTTTCGTATAACAGAGTTTGAAACCCCAGCTCTCAAGACCCCTTGCATTTTTCTTTCTTGTCATCATAATTACTTTTCCATGGCTTGTAAGTTACTCTGCAGGAGCTGGAGACCTGAGGCCAGCACTGAGCCATTTGTGTTCATGCTAAAGTGCTGCCATTTGATGGATTTAATTAACACAGCAGCTGCTCCATGCTTGCTGCTCCCCTTCCTGCTGTCTGGAATAAAACTGATGCTCTACCTGCTCCAGAGAGCTCAGCCTGACTTTCCTAGCCGTGTCACACCGTGCCTTGCTGGCAGCATGTCACAGGGCTGCCAGCCTGGTGGCGATGGACTCCTGTCAGTGCTCAAAGCTGCCAGACTGCTCTCTAGCACAGAACAGGAGGAAATAATGTCATGCTTCTGGTGCTGAGCTTTTTCCATGGTTCCACTTCCAAAGGCTTTGCTGAGAAGTGTCAGGAACTTTTTTCAACTGCACGTCGTATTCACTGTGAAATATTCAGAGAGAAGAATTCCAGAAGTCAAGGATGCAGTTAATGCATGCAGTAGTAGCACTCAGTGATAACACTCAGTTCTTTTTTGGTTTTTTAAATGCAAATTTGCCAAGTTCCACCTCAAGTGAGAGAAACCTGTAGCTATGGAATTGCAGGCTGAGATATGGAATTTTTTCTTAATGGGGTACCTACAGTGGTAGAAGAAGTAAAATAAAAAGGGCAATTTTCTTAATATAAAATCAAAACTCCCAGTACTTTGCCTGCCCTTACATTATTTCCAGCTATATTGGTGTCTTATTGCAGAACCAAAGCATGCAGTAAATTGTTTTTTTTTTTTTTTTGCCATTATAGTCCTTGATCTTGTAGTTGCTAAAGTCTTTCTAGAATATACTAGAGATATTTCTGACCTGATTAGTTGTCCTGTGTGCTAAAACTAACAGTGCAGTGGTATCCTTCCCTCACATATCAAGGCTTGTAAGTTTTCTATGTGGTTCATTCAGCAGGGTTTGTGCTGTAATGGAAACGTTCACTGGGAATATGTAGTAATGACCTGTACAGTCTGAAATGACACACACTTGGAAAAAATCTTAATGTGATATGTTGCCATGAGGGCTTATAAAAGCATGAAAAATAGATTGCTGCCCTATTCCTCCTCTGAAAGATTGATTATATGCTTCTTGGAAATGCGTTTTCAATTTTGGAGAACCAAGTCGTGGTTTATGAGCAGGTACCCCAGAGCAAACCCAATGCTGCAGCAATTGGACCTGACACTCACTTGAGGTGGGGAGGGACACAAGATTTGGGGATGTGTAGTCTCATCATCACCTTCTGGTTTGTGTTAGAATATGTTCTTGAAACCCCAGCTGAGAGAAAAGTTCTGCTGTTAGTGTAGTAAAATCAGTAATCGTAAGAGTGAATAATGATCTTGAACATCTTTAAATTTTAAAAGACAGAGTGGAGAAAGATGTGTCCTCCCCAGTGTAGGGAAAGGAAGTTAAGCAGAAATAAAAGAAAGGTAAGGTTGGGCCATATGTTTGAGGACTGTATTTCTATTAGGGGTGCTGTCTTCCTTGTAGAACCACAAGCTTCTACTGAAGCTTCCTTCTTTGTTCCTTTGTCCTATGTTCCCTCTTTCCAAACTGAAAATACGTTGGAAACCAAAAAGTCTTGAATATGTGCTATCAAGTCAGTCTTCATCTGCTCCTCCTATAGATCAGACAGAACAGTTGCTGTCTTTAATCTGGAATTGGCACAGATGAGTGTGTATGAATAGACCTATATGTATGCCTGTGTTTGTGTGCTTATTGTGATTCTTCCTCCACAAAGGAGGAAATGGAATATGCTGTGTGTTCAGAAAAAGGCAAATCCCTTCAGACTTGGATTTTAACCCGTCCTGGATGGCTGTAGGCTGCCACCCCAGAAGATTTGTTTGTGGGGGCTTGATAGTCCCACCTTGAAAGCTGATTATCAATATTTTACTTCAAAGCTACTCAAAGCTCTGCAAGCACACAGCCTTAAAATAACCTTAAACTTTTGGTTTTTTTGCCTTGACTTCTGAAAAATTAATACTTTTAAAATTGCTTTCAAAAGTAACGAATTATATAAAAAGCATAAAAGAACCTGAAAAAAATCTATAGAGATCATAGCAAGTATAAGTGTCCAGGTTTTAGAGTGCTGGATGGAGTCAACACTCTCCAGAATGTTAGTTAGCCAGGGTATCTGGTACTTTCACATCACAAGGGCATCTGATATGTTCACATCACACTTATTCTGCTTTCAGCTAAATCATAAGTAACAATTTCTCACTTTATAAAGAAAATGTTACTTATGTTTTAGTTGAAAGCAGACTAAGATTCATTTTAGGGTAACTGTAATGACAAAGTCAATTAAAATTAAAATTTATTATGCTGATATTAAAACTATTGGAGTGAGTGCACCATAGGGAATTGTTCACCTATTAGCCAGTTCTGTGCTAAATGGAACTTCAAAAAAGCTATTTTGAGGGTAAATGCTAAAGATAGAAGTGGACTTAAGCTATCATTTTCAGCTTCTAATTTGTACCTTTTTTCTCTACGTTAAAACCTTTGAGTTCCAAGTGAACTGTAAAATTCCAGTGATCAGGAGTGCTTTTTGTGCATTTATTTTAAAAAGTATAATTTTTTTGCATGGCTACCATGGATCATTGTTTGTACAAACAGCAGCAGCCACTTGGATACTAATGCAAAACACCCTTGCTCAAATGACCATTTAGTGGCAACTCTTCCAGGATCCAGCTTTTAGTCCTTATGTAGTTGTACTTCTCTGAAGAAGGAACAGGGGAAGAGGCTTTCTGTCATCACTCATGTCAGCAGGAGCTGCTTTCCAGTCCTTTCTGCCCTGTTTCACATTGCACAGAATATTGTGAGTTGGAAGGGACCCACAAGGATCAATCAGCAAGTCCAGCTCTTACGTGTATGGCCTGGGCAGAGATCAAACCCACAACCCTGGTGTTATTAACACAGGGCTCTGCCCAGCTGAGCTACTCTCAAGGTCTCATAGTAAATCAAACCACTGTGCCAGCTCCTCTTGGGAGCAGGTGGGATAGAGAAATCCACAATAAACAGCTCCCATCCTGTGATCCTTGGGAAGTTGAGGGGAAACAGAATTGCATGGAGAGTTGCTGGCATGGTACTGATGATGCTGCAGAAACCAGAGAGGCTCACAGGGGATGCTTGCTTGCAAAAAATCTTCAGCGCTGTGCTGCACAATTGCTAGTAGCAGTGATACAGTCATAGTAATAGTAAATGCATTTAATAGTAAGGCCTGTTACCTCACCAGGACTCCAGGGAGTGATGAGTGAGGAGGATGGGCCTTAGCAGTCTATAGCCCTGGTAGCTTTTGGTGCCAAGTGCTCCTTGCAAAGTAATAGTAGTAACATTGACAAAAGTTATTACTGTTTTGTTTTACAAACTGGCGTTGACTGTACTCCTTTAAATCCCTCCTCCAGTCTTCAGAGCTAAATGCCCTGCTTGGCTTGGAAGTGGAGGAAACAAGCATGCTAGTTTTGGAAATCCTGTTCTTATTATAATCATGGAAGGCAGAGAGCAACATTAGACAGAAGTGTAAAACATGGCTTTATTTTACTTTTGCTGGTGCAGTCCCAACTGCTTTTTCTAAAATCCTTTCAGCACTTTGAGGAAAAGTTTTAAGTGCCAAAAAAATTCGAGCACAAGGTAAAATGTGTTTATAAAAGAAGTGCCAAAACTGGGAAATTGTGTAACAGCAGCAATATGAAACTATGGATATATTGCTGCTGTGTTTTCTATAGTTGTTACTCTGATTATTATTACTTATCCAAGATTATATTTCTTACTGTAAGAAAAGATTGTTAGAAAGTAGATGCTATTACTTTGCTATTAGAAGTGAATGACATACTGAGGTTTTTAACTCTCATTTCTGCAAAATAATTTCTGTGCCCAGTCATACCCTACCTTTTTTTTAAATTTGTTTTGTTTGAGTGGAGGTTTTTTGCTTGTTTTTTGGGGGGTTTGTTTGTTTGTTTTATTTGGTTTTGGGTTTTGCAGCTGTTTATCTCCTAAGTATAAAATTTTACATTATCAGGTTGCTTTTGTTTAGCTTAGGCATTTAAGTACTGTGAAAAAGATGGAGAAGAATGGTGAAGAATGAGTACTAATAACATAGTACATCTATGTCTATAACTTTCGCTTTTTTCTTTTTTTAATTTAAGGTGAGCTTTCAAAAGAGACACTACTTCAGTAAACACTTTAGCATCGTTCACGTTGGGGAACAACATTAAATTTCCTTAAACCTTTGAAATAGCAATAGGAAATGGGAAAACTATCTGGTCTTCCTTTAAAAACAAGAATGTGATCTATAAATACTTTCAAAAATTTGTTCCTCTTATGTGGATCTGCAAGTTTTGATAGTACCTAAACGATGTGGGTGTGCTGTTTTAAGGTGTTCATGTGAATGTACTCATCTTCTAACAATAATGGAGGGCAGAGGAGCTGTGGCTGTACTGTTTTAAATACTGGGGGTTTTTTAACTGTTTACTTGGGCATCTGAAAGTCAGAGTTGAATTGTGCTTTTAAATGTTGACTTTTCAGCACCTCAGTCAATCATTTAAAGATATTGAGGAATCATATCCCATAGGCTTGTCCCATAGACACTGTACTCTTAATATGTCTACGATATTGTGTTTTACTACTAGTTCAAAGATCTGATGATCCTATTTCTTAAAAGAAGGTTTTGGGGTGGTTTTTTTTTTTTTATTTTTTTTTTGTGTTTTGTTTTGGTTTGGTTGGGGTTTTTTTGGGTTTTTTTTGTTTTTTTTTTCTCCAAAGGACTGAGGAGATAGTAGAAAAAAATGGAGCAGTTTTAATAGAGGAAAGCTTGCTCTTTGATAAGTATATTTTCTTGCTCTTCTGATATGAAGCAAGTGTTCATTGGCAGTGTAAACAGCCAGCTTTTGTTCTCATATGCTTCAGGTATAGTGTCTTATGGGGTTTTTTTGCTAATAGAAGATGGAACTGGGCATTCCTTGATCCTACATAACAAAAAGTTTGCCTGTTCAACAAACTGATACTTCAGAATATACCTGCATGATTTCTGGGAAGTTAAAACTATTTTGGAACATTTGCAGTGAATCAGCGAAACTGATCCTGGTATTAAAATAGCCCAACTTGGTTAAGTTTCTCCTAGAAGCAAACATTTAAAAATGTTTTTATTACATCATCCTAGAGCTTAAGATTGTATAACATATAGCCACAGTTGTTTAATTGTTGGCCCCCCACCAACTACTTCATAAGGTGTCGCATGCTTTGGTTCAATTTCCAGAAAAAGACTCCTCTTCCTAAATGTGTTAGATGATGATGAGATTATCTGATCTGATTTCTTCAGTTTTTACCTCCATCTGAATTCTTTGCTCTATGGGGGACTTTTCTGGTTGAGGTGGAGATAAATGAGTCCTATAAATCCAGGAGGGCTTTAGCCCTGCTGTAGCCCTGGAAGGAAATGCCTGCTGGCTCTGTAAGCCCCAAGGCTGCAGGGTGCTGGGAGCAAAGAGTAGAGCAAAAATCGTGGTGTGCTTACCTGTGTTAGCCCTAGGACAGCATTTGGGACAGGATGTGGGGCTGCAAGAGCTTTTGACTCTGGCCAGTAGAGACCTTTTAATGTTGCTGTTACCTGAGGGGTCTGAGCTGTCTTGCCTGCCTTATCCTGCAATGTGGAATTTGTGGCGGGTCTTTCTGACACATCTTGGGATCCCCCCGGAAGGGCTGGGCTGGGAGGCCTCCCTGCACCTTTTGTGCCTGTTCTCTGCCCATTTCTGCAAGAACAGGTGCACACACCTGTGCTCAACTTCCGTGCAATTTGCTGACCCTCCATCAACAAGTGAAAACCAATCCCAGCAAGGTGTTTGGACAGGGGAGGAACAGAAAGTAATCAGACTGAGAAACTTCTGTGCCAGCTTTGCTTCGCAATGCCTTTCAGGACAAAGCATTTTTTGTCTTTCTTCCATCTAAACTAAGACTGCAATTTAATTTGAATGTCTTCTGGTTGTGCAATACCCTGGAAATAAATCTTTTAAAACGACCTGTATCAGGCCTGTACAAATTGCAGACCTGCTTCATCTGAATGCACTTTAACTTTGTTATGTTGGTACAGAATAATTAGCAGAAAACTGAAATGCAATTTTGTCTAAATGAATGGCAGTTCTGGGGCTTTACCTCACCTATAGCCTTGCAAGGCTTTTAGTGTCCTGTCAAGCAATCTGTCAGAGCAGGAATGTTGAGTGCATTCATTTTTTACTTCAGTTCTTTTCTTACAGGAGCTCAAGTGACTCCACTGAAACTCTGGCATTTATCACAGACAAAATTAGGTCAGAAGAGAGCACAGAGGTACTGAAGTGAAAAGAGAGAAATTCATCTGTAGAAGAAAAAAAGAAAGTCTCAAACTGCAAACTTGGGTTTGTCTCCTCCATGTAAGGTAAGACTTTTCCTAAGGAATTTTCCAGGCAAGCTATTGGTGTCTGATATAAATGTACTATAAAATTTTGTAGGAAGAATTTTTTTTGAGCTATATAACTTAAAGTAACTGAAAAGCATTATTTTTCCTAAAAGTAAACAAAAGCAGCCTAAGGAAGACTCTGTCCCCATTTGGTCTTGTGGTTAGTGCCCAGTTGTGGAAGTTGCTGAGTGCATTTAGGCAGCAGCAAGAGTGGTGGGATTTATTTCTGATCATCAATTGCAGGAGCTCAGTATTGGTATTCTGGTTACTGCCAGTCTGGTGGTGAAGCTGATAGATAAAATCTGATTGTATGTATGACTGACTGGTGGTGTGACATTATCTGATGTGAAAAATTCCAGCTTTCCAATTTGCATTTAAGGAAACACATATTAGCATCTCTGCTATAGAACATGTTCCTTGATTGAATAGGCTGTTACAATGTAGATAAGGTTTGAATTCTTTTCTGGGCCTGATGGAATATGTAAATACAGAAATATCCCTCTACCAGGAAATAACCTCTTGAAGAAGATGCCTCTTGTTTTACCTAAATATCTTTCAGAACACATTGGTGCATTTGCCACTTGATCTTCTCCTGTAAATCTGATATTATCCAGAGATTTTTTTTCTGGAGGAATTCTTCTTGTCTAAAAGCTTTTACAAGCAATTAATTCTCCTGTGATTTCACTACCTAAAGCTATAACACTATTGCCTCTATCAATAAACTGGGTGAGAATGGGTAACTCCAGATTTATCTGTTACTTATAATACAACCCCCCCAGTAATTATTAAAAACTGTCTTACAAGCAGCCTACAACTCTCTGCAAGAGTGGAATCATGTTTCATACCATACAGCACTACATCTAACATTTAATATTCCTCATGAATCAGAGTCTTTTGCAGCAATGGGAATGTGGGGAAGAAGATTGCAAAGGGCAGGCAGGATATACAGGAGATGGTTTCTGACAATTTGTCTAGTGATAATAATGTGTTACATCATGTACTGTGTACCAGTTAAAATAAAAATATTTAAATCCAGCATGAAGAAAGTCAGGAAAACACATATGGTTCCAGATGTTTTGTGATTTGTATCAAATCAAGGTTATGAAGAGAGCCCATATAGTCCAAGTGAAAATAGAATAGAAGAAGTTTGTTTTCTGGACCTTGATACTGGTTCCTCATAGATGGAGTTAAGTGTTTAGGAAACCACCTAGATCTACTTTGAATACAAAATAGCTACTAGTTAAAAAAAAATAAAAAAAGGTCTACCTGAATGAAGATCTTGTTTTTACTTAACTCTTAAGAAAACTGTGTGGGAGTGTACTGCTGCTATGCAAATTGTATTTGACAAAAGCAGTAGGTGTCTGTTTAAGAGCATCTCTTATCACCAAGTCATTTCTAATAACTTAACCTTTGATACTCCTCATATTACAAATACTTTTCATAAATATTTTATAACAAATTGTCAAATCCTTATGTAAAAACATTTACTGTATTTGCAGCCATATCTTGGAGTGTAAGACAATAAATTTTTAGCTAATTTATTTTAAGAATTATTGTTCTCATTTAGCACATCCCATGGTAAAGTCAGATTCTGAAAGGTAAGGACAGACTTTTTATAAGATTGGTAAATCAAAGTTAGTCTGTCAAAATCCTACTGATATTGCTAGAACATTTAATTAACCAGCTTCTAAAGGATTACCACATCTGCATATGGGAAGAATAAATCACTGAGGTAGAAAGCACAAGTCCTTCTTAATGTCCTTGTAAATAACATGGAAAATCTGAAGATTTGCCTGGAAGCTGTTGTAAAAGAAAAATCTAGTTTAATGTGCTGACCTGATTCTGTTCCTCCTGGTAACCTTGCTATAAGGTTTTGAGTCAGATGGAGCATATCTGAGAACGTAACAGAAAGCAGAATAGATAATGAAGTGTTTTAAATGAAATGCAGAGAAATATTGGTAACTTTCAGTTTGGGGTGGGGATTTTATTCTTGTTGTTGGGGTTTTTGGCCTTTCAAGTATGGTAAATGATTTTAGAGCATCAGTATGTACATCAGAGTGTGTTTGTTTTCATATGCTGTCACTTAAATTTAAGAAAGAAAAACCTGTGTTTTTGTGCATTTGCATACATATGTATGAGTGTATACACACGTTATATTTCATTGAGATGAAAGATAATGATTATTTTCTTAAAGATAACAGATTGCATTTTAACACAAGCTTTAAGAATTTAATGATGTTTTTTATCTATTCCTACCCCAAAAGGATGCAGATATTATTTTCTTCAGATTTAATGAAAAGAAATACATTAAACTACCATTTCTTCATCTTAACTATCAGCCTCGTTAGGTACCACAGCTTAAAAATAGGACTGAGAAACGTCCTATTAAGCTGTGTGTCTTGCTAAGCAATAGTATATTTTTAAAGGATATGATAATGGGAAAGTAGAGTAGCTCAAACTACTTTCTCTGACACCAAATGCTAGAGCATTTCTCTTTGAAATGCTCCCCAAGCTGCAGTTGCTCAAAGGCTATAAAGGGCAATCATTTGAGACAAGGACAAGTCAAATGTCTCTTTTGAAGTGCCAGATTGTATTTTTTCAAGCAGTGTTCTCAAAATGGAAGATAAAAGTTCAGAGTCTTCTGCAGGAGAGCTTCAGTGCAATGTGCACTTTGGAGGAAAATCTCTATGGTTTAAGTGTGAGTGATAAGGACTTTTTGCTGTACTAAATAAAAGAGCAGGACTTCAAAGTTCAGTGTTTTCCTTGCAACAATTGACAGTTTCTGATGTCCAGACTCTGAAATGAGGTTGATCTTTGCTCTCAAAATTACTCATTTTGTCTCAGAGGTTGAAATGGTTGGGGAGAAGCCAGACTCCCCCTAAAGCTGAATTCTGGCTTTCATTCCAGCAGGCTGCTTCCAGGTAGGAATTGTGAGGATGCCTGCACAACTCTGCCTTGTATGAGTGGAGATGATGAAAAATTTTCTAGTTAAAGAAACCTGATCTGATTCATAAGAAATCTTCCTGACGACCCTTTGGGTGAGTGGAAGAGGAGAAGAGGGAAAGGTTGGGCTGTTGAGTAGCAAGTAACACCACTGTGAAAGCTCCTACTGGGAAGCTGAGGTTCATGTTGAGGTTTCTGCCTTGCCTGCATGAGTGGAGGGGCTCCCCAGCCATCAGCTGTCCAGGCAAAGTCTTCTTGCACTGGTTATACCAAGTGGGATAGCTCCAGCAGAGGTACTTTTTCCAAAATAACTGGTGGTCGGGTTTCAACTTTGGGATCTTGGAGATCAGAGTTCAAAACCTCCTTCTAAATCACTGAGAAGAATTCACTTTGGGAACAGCTTGAACACGATGTTTCTGTTGTGTAAAATCCCACTCTGATGTGTCTCTGTACCTCTGTCTCAGAAGGCCAGATGAGCCCTAAGAGCCAGGGTGTTCTGAATCTGGGGCCGTAATTGTGAATGAATAGTAAAATTTGAAATTCATTGATTTCTGTCCTGATGAGACTCTTGTTTAACTGTTGACCTTCCACAGGATTTCTCTGTCAGTTTGTAGGGCAGTCTGTAATAACACCACAGGGTATTGCTGACAGGGTGAAATGGGCATGTGATGAAATGACCCTCTCTCACCTCCCTCCTGGCTCTTGGAGAATGCTTGCTGAATGCCAGGCATTGCTGCCATCACCTGCTGGAAGTGAATCAGGGTTGTGGAGGATGTTAGACTGTCTGTGAGATCCTAGCTTTGCCTTGAAAGGTATGGAGGTAAGGAGGGAAGTGCAAAAGAAGGCAAAGAAGTACAAATAATTTCAATATTATCCCCCATACAGTGAATTAAAAATTCCTGCCTAAAATAAGGGTAGTCCACACTAAGTGAGCCAAAAATTGACTGGCTAATTAGAGGATGACTGCATGATAGTAGGCTTCTATGAACTGATTCTTATTTCAGTGAATGGCACCCACTGTCCTCCTGTAGATCCATCTATTGTGAGACATTCATGTGACTTTAGCATTGTTCTCTTGTTCTTTTCATTGTGTCCTCCTTGCTTTATTCCCTCACTGTGCTCTCCAGCCTCTAAACAAACTGCTGCTACTTGCTCCTCGCCTCCTTGTCTGCCCTGCCTGTGCTACTGCTGTCAGGGGCCACTAAGTTGATCAGAGGGATGCAGCACCTCTCCTATGCAGAAATGCTGAGTGAATTGGAATTGTTCAGCCTGGGAAGGCTCTGAGGTGATCCAATTTCAGACTTGTGTTACCTGAAGGGAGCCTACAGAAAGGATGAGGACTATTTATAAGAGTGCGTAGTGACCTCACAAGGGGGAACAGCTTCAAACTGACAGAAAGTGGGTTTAGAGCAGATACTAGGAAATAATTCTTTGCTGTGTGAGGCACTGGAACAGGTTGTCCAGGGAGGGGACTTGTGGCTGCCCTATCCCTGGAAGTGTTTGAGGCCAGGCTGGATGGGTCTCTGAGCATGGGATTCTGGTCTAGTGACTTGTGTCCCTCTCCCTGGCAGGGGTGTTGGAACAAGATGAGGTTTAAGGTCTCTTCACACCCCAACTATGAAATCAGACTGAACAAGATTTGCCCATGCTGTACCCAAGTGTGTGTTCAGCCATGCTTTAGTGATTGCAACAAAATTAAATGAAATTATTGCACTTAAGGTTGAAGAGAATTCATAGATCAGTTGGGCTTTCTGTCTTGCTAAGAAAGTCCTATTTTGAAAATTATCTCTAAATATTTTTAAATGTCAACATATACACCTAGATGAAGACACATTTCTTGCACTCAGATAAGCATGTATTCCAGAACATATTGAAAAAAACCTTGGTGCAGTAAATGCACATATGAGAATAAAGGCAGCAGTGTTAACTGGATGTGCAGTGTGTGTGTGATTGCAGGACTGTAACCAGTCCAGGGTTACTGGGACCACAGTAACAGCAACACAGTAAGTGTTCCAGCACTGGCAGTTGCCAGCACTGGCTGCTGAAGGAAAAAAGTGTAACTTCTCAGCAAACAGTAAAACTTCCTGGGTATATTTTCCTAAAGTTCAATGATTTCTAGTCAAGGAGCTTTATGAACCAAAGTTAGTGACTCTGCAGTGAAAAACCAAAGAGCTATACATTCAGTATTTGTAGTGAGGGAGTGAATGTTCATTTAGCAAATGTTATATGAGCACATAAAGAAAGTCTGTTCAGTCTGTATATACGAATGAGATGGGGAATTAATTTCCTAATTTCCTGCCTTATCAATGTTTTACTTAAGAACATTTGTACTATTTTTAGTGAAGTTCTGAAAACAAGGGTGAAGTCCTATGGTAAGGAGCTATTTGATAGGGGAAATCAAAGAGTCATATTTTGAAAAAAACATTAAGAACTGTTCTAGATATTGTGAACAGTGAACTATTCCCATTGCAACTCTAGTGTTTGAAAGTGAGCAAATTCTTTTAAATCTTGGGACCTGGACATGCATTTATAGGTGAATTGGTTTAGCATTACTAGGACATTTAATCCATCATGTAAGACAATAATACAGAAGTGAGGATGACCAATTATTTTGTTTATGTGATTTCATTGTAGGCACTGATGTACATCTCTGGGGAATAATTTCAGGCAATCTGAATAGCTGTTCCATGTAAAATTTCCTCATGTGCTGTCTCTAAGAATCTTCTGACAAATATGTATCTATTTTTAGTTCATTACTGTTCAGGCTTTTATGTAAAAATATTGAATACAGAATGATTTCTTTGCTGTTACTGTTGTTATTGCAGAGATGCAATGAAAAGTAATAACCAAAGATTAGTTTTGTTTTTTTTGGAGAGCAGGATGTAGAAAATGCATGTAATTTAATTTCTAATGCAAATTTTTTGTATATTGATGATTTCATAACTGTATAATTACAAATATTTCTGTATATCAGTGTGTGATCACGTTTGTGATCCAGTTTTAGACTATGGTCCTTAAAATTCAACCATAGTAAGAATATTCTGGGAATCTCGTGCTTTCAACTCTGAACAAACACTTGGAAAGTCTGTTCAGAAAATCTTTTTTAGAGATGCCTGGAGGTCTTTCCAACTTAGCCTATCTGGAATCTGAATCTTATCTAGCAGGAAGGAGATTTGTTCCAGGCCTCACTTCAATGGCAACTATTTATACATTATTCTGTTGTCTAAAATGTAGAAGTAATATTGGAGTTTAAATGAGTTTAAATTATCTTTCCTTCCTGCACAGGAATGGCAACAGGCCAGATTCTCCTGCCAGCAATCCTTACAGATCCACCAGTTTTCATCTCCCAGCTTCACATTAGTAGAGGATGGAAAACATTGCTTGTGGGAAGGGTGTTCACTTGAATTGTAAGAGTGTATTGTAAGATGTGTTCATGTCTGGAATCCAGTTGTTTCAGTGCCTAAGAAAATGGTCCAAACATGATTCTCTTTCCATGAAAGAAAGATGTTCTTGGCTTCCACTTCTCTGAGTGGCACAGGTGTCTGTTCAGGTTTTTTCCTGAATCAGCCTTTTGAACTCATGTGTGCCTCAATTCTAGTTCCTGATTTTTTTCTCACTTTAGGTACCTAAATTGTCAGTAGATTTGGCCTTCAGTCTCCTGTGATAACTCTTGTTCATGCCAAAGTCCCTCTCCTCACACTTCAGAGTAGTTTTGTGAACTCGTGCAGATGTGATCAATTCATGTTAAATTTGTGTGCTTAATTTCCATATTACCAGAACCTCTTGTGGCTGGTTTATTTGTGACTGTTATGCTTCTGTCAATGAAGAATTTTAGACTAATACAGGAAAGCCATAACAGAGACCTGTGAGGTGATGTGGATGGTCTGAAGCTGTAGCATTCCCATTGCCATGGTTGTTTGCCAATCTTCTATCTTCTCTAATTGGAGCATAACAACCCTGGCCATTTATCATTGAGCATTGCAACATCAGCCTCTGGCCTTTTGCTGAACTCTGAAGAATTGTGACTTTTCTTTGAACTCTCAGCTTTTAGTTCCACTGACCCTATGGCCCATTTATAACTGCTGTGCCATTTATCACTCAGGGGCTTAGAAATATGGTTGGGGGGAAAGACTCAAGTGCAATCATTCACACCTATGATCTCTTTGTATTTGGACTTCACAGTTTCTGTGTAGTGTAACTGATAGGGAGAGATTAGTTACAAAACTGTAATTCCATTGAAGGATTGTGATAATACCCTACCATAAACTGTGTATGATGCTCAAGGGGTTTGAAAGCATTGCGGTTCTGAGATTAAGTTACAGCATCTACTGTTTGTCTCTGTCACTATCTGTTATAGAAGAGGGTTTTTGTGCAACCCTAGTGTAAAATATAGGGTATATTCTGAGTTAGGAGACATGCTGTTGCATTAATAGTCTCAGAGTCCTGTTAATAGTTAAACTATAGCATGACATAAAACAGATTTGGTACAAAAAGACAGAAATATTTATTTTTCCATGCTACAGAGGAATTCTCTGTACTGACTACTAAAAAGGTCTTGGGATATCAGTTTGAATCAGAACTTCTTTGGCATTTTAACTGTTTTGTATTCTGAGGGAAAAAAAAAGCAAGCAGCATGTAAAACTCAGTTATTGGTGAGACTAAAGTATAATTTCTGGAAAGAAATCAGTGTATATTTTACAATCAAAAGAAACTGACTCCTTTTTATTAATTTATTTTACTCTTTCTCTGTGCAGCTTCTGCTATTTACACACACACAAACATATACACTTACTGTTCGTGTGCCCCTAGGAAACTATGACTTTCCTTTCCACCTAAACTTTTCTTTACATCTTTCTTTTATCTGATTTTATTTTATTTCATTTCTCCCTCCCTCTACTTTTTCCTGTAAGTTTTTCCATCACTTATCAGAGAAACTGCTGATTATGCTGTGCTTTAATCTGATTTTGGCCAAAGAATGCTTATTTTTAAAGTGAATTGCCCTCGTATAGAAGAAATTAGGATTTTAAAACTCCATCAACATATGAAGTTGTACATATGGGTGAGAGACCTTTTCACAACTCATATGAGGGAAAATAGATAAGGGAATGGTTCAGACAGATGAATAGCTCCAAATCTTTACGAAAAACTTTCTTCTTCTGAGAATAACTCTCTTGTTATGAGAAAAAGATCAGGATATTATATCAAGGTTTGGAGTTTCATGCCATGGAAAAAAAAAAGTTTTCTTTGAAATGAGAGAAATGTTTATTTATTTCTTCACTACAATGTGAACCACTCAAAAGGAGAGTGATTAGAATAATTATTTCACTTGGCATTTTCTAATCAAAGACTCCCATTTTTTATGTAAGAATCAACAAGTTTATTCACCATTCTTCCTTATGCTTCTTTTTGCCTCCCATGTCCAGACTTCCTGGTTTGGTGATGTCTTCTGCCATTCCATCCCTTCATGAACACAACATTCTTGTGCCATGTTATGATGTAGGATGGAAGGAAGGCTGCACAGGTGCCTGAGCCCTTTTCCTAGTGCCTACATTCAGTGTACTTTTTTAGAACAGAGAAATGTGTAGTTCTGATAAAGATTTCAATTTATGCCCAAAAAGTAATAAACCAAAATATTTTGAGATATGTGTCAAATTTCACAGTAAAACTGTATTGAGGCATCTGACAACTTCCCTTGCATTTTTAAATCCACCTTTCTTTTGCTATAGAACATGACTCCCTCTCTGGTGCAACTTGGTTTTAGTATTAATTTTATGGGAATTTCCAGGTTTACTAGAAGGAAAAAGAAAGTAATAAGAGATAAGCTACCAAAAGGACCAATTAGCCAGAAATTCTCAAGCCACAAGAAAATATTCAGACAAGAAAAAATGTGGACATAATTTTTCTTTTTCACCTTTAGATCCCCAATGCATATAGATACTTTCTTGAAATTCTGATTAAAATATCTAATGTCCAGGTGAAATGTGAGATTGAAGAGATGGAGTTTTTCTTCAGTCTCAGCACTTCCTGTTACTCAGCTGTAAGTAGTTCCACTCCAATATTCAAACTTTGCCTCCTCAGCCTTACATCAAGCTTTGCAGTAATTACCATTTAGAATAAAGAAATGTTGTGGTATCCCAATGCAGCCATTGGTGAGGGTGCAGTGCCTCTTGTGTTTAATTAGCAGATAATTGGTCATTAGTAATCGTAAATGTTGTGTGCACTGCAAGCCTTTGCTGTGTTGAAAGGGTTTCAATTTTCATCCATTCAGGACAAGGCACTTAAGCCACTTGGTCTCCGTATTCAGAGTTAGTGCTCAAAACGAAGCCCTGTAAATCTTTGTTCCCCCCAAAGGGGAAAATGTAAATGACACGAACCAGTCACCATGAGATGTTTTAGTGCTGGCCTGTTCAAGATGATGTCGTTTATACAGTGTTTCATAAATCAGTTGGGTTTTAGTGTCATTTAAAAGACTCCATTTGGTTTTAAAACTAAACTGAAGCAAGACAGAAGAAAGGGAAGGTTATTCTGGTTTAAATGTAGAAAAACTAGTCAATTGTTTGATTCTTGCATTATTTACTGGAAGCTTCTCTGGCACTTCCTTGGCTCTTTTAAGTATTGTTCAGCAGTATTTAGTTCATGTTTTTTAAAATTTCTATTTCACAAAGATTGAGACAAACATTTTGCTTGAAACTTCAATAGATTTGTTTTTGAGGTTATGTGTTATATGTAAAACAGGGTTAGTATTACTCCTCTTTTCTAAACGATAAGATGCTGTGTTCTCTCATAAGAACAAAACAGAAGAAAGTGAATATTCTTCTTCTAGAGTTTGGAAAAGGGATCCTAATTTTTTTATGGGTGATTGAGGATTTGATTTAGTTACATAAAAGATGTCTCTCCACAAGAGAGCTGATTGCATAACTCTGCCTCTATAACAAAGAATTGTCTGTCTATGAAGTAGGTGCATGCCTTTTAGAGCTACCTGGGTGAAGTGAGTTTTAGTTTTTCCTGAACAGTTCAGAGACCATTGAGTGTTGGTCTGTGTATCATAGTGATATAACATCATACTTTTCAGATAGCCTCCAAACATGCTCTTCTGTTTGGGGAATACCATTGACTTTTTATTCCTGCGGCAGTAAACCCCAGGGAATTGTCCTCCCAAGTGTGCACAAGGAGAAATTGGGACAATTGAGTTCCTTGTCTTTTTGGTTAGGTTTTATTTTTTCTGAGTGGTTTATGAAAAATTAAATAATTAAAATTGGACTATAAATAATATACAGAGCTTGCTCTGCTGAAAGGTGCAATGTTGTCCTTCTCAGTAGGAAGACAGTTTAGACTGTAAATAAAATGAGTTTGCTCAGTTGCCCAGGGACTGAAGGGGCAAGTGGGAAAGGAGGGACCAGCACAAGCTGCACAGTGGTAAGACCCAACTTTTAATTCACTAAACCTACCCTTGCTTCTGCAGCTCCACATAATTAAGAGATTTTTTTTTTGTTTGTTTGTTTGTTTGTTTTGTTGGTTTTCTTAATATGTTTTATGTGATCTGTAATAGTATTACACCTCCCCCTCAGATTTGAAAAAAAGTGTAGTGGCTGTTTTGTAATGTGCTTTTTTAACATCCTGTTCTTCAAATGTGAAGTTCAGGAAAAAAATCTTTTATTTTAGTGGCAGCAAAATGCCTGCAGCTTGGATTCCTTGAAAAAGTGAGAATGTTTTGTGACATGAATGCAATTTACCCTTAACATTCTCTGTACAGTGCTCTCTGATCTGTTTGCTTCCCATGTACTTTCAACCCCATTGAAAATGCCTTAAGGTCTCACTTGATAACACTTGTGAGCCAAAGTGTGCTGAACTTCTGGAAGATGATCAGATTGGTCAGCAAAAAAAAATCATGCATCTGAGTGTTCAGAAAGGCTTGGGAAAGATTGCTTTCTGCCAGAGCTGGCTTGCAGTTTCAGATTTGATGATGTTTTCCCTGCATGGATTTATGTGTACATATTGAGGATTCATTTTTGCCACGTCTCTACTTCTAAATATTACGCTACATGCAAATTCAGACATGAAAATATATTTTGAAAGGTGGTGTCTTGATTGATATTTCCTCGAGTTAAGCTATTGTAGGAGAGTAAAAGGAAGAAGAATAATGATGAAGCAAAAATGATCCTACAGCTTTTATGTGGGAAGTTGTGAGGAGGAGATGCTGATTCAAGAGGAAAAAAAAGGAAAAGAAAATCTAGTAGTGGTGCACCTGATTTTGAGTCCTTTTCTTGGTTTTTATTTTTGTTTGTTTTTGTTTTCCCAAAGTTGCATAACTTGGTGTTATGTACAAGTATGATTTTGCATATGATTTTTTAAAATTATTATTTTTATGGAAAAATTAGAAAGGTTGGATAATTTTCCTTTAGTCAATTTCATTAGAAGCAACAGCTATCCTAATTTCTTCCTAAGCAGATGCTGTAAATACAGTAGCACATGTTTAAATATAATACATCAGGGAAGGGTGGCTATTATATGTGTATTAATAGCATTATGTAGAATTAATAGGCAAAACTGTCCACTTGAAACAATTTGAGCACTGACGGTGTTGTGTTGCCCACAGATTTGCTCTTAGGACCATTTTGTGCTTACCTTGAAGGCTCTTACAGCTTATCATAGGCTCTGTCCTGTGATCTACACCCAAGTTCAGCTATATTTAGAAAGCCTTTTGTTCCCCTCTGCAAGGCAGTTCCATGTATAGGCCTATCTTCTAAAAATATATTCTGTAACCAGTTACAAATTATTCCTCTCTTGTTCTGAGACTGAAAGAGTTTATCAATGATCAAACCTGGTTTACTACATGCCTTATATGATTTCCTTCATACCTGGTGACCTTTAAGAAAAAGTAACAAACAAAAAGGACTAGAGTGTTATTTTTCTTGTGATTGCACTTGAAAACTCCATCCACGATTATGGTTCTGCTGTCTCACTTTATGTGGAAAGAGGAAGAACTTGATTTTCTTATAGTCTTATCACATAAGATTCTGAGATTAAAAAAAATAGTATTGCTTATTTTGCAGAGAGAGTAGAATGAAACTCAGAAAAAACACATAGGGAGGAGATTTTCATGGCCTTGACACAAGGAGTTTAGATGACTAAAACTGTACAATTTCAGATTCTGAACACTCATACTTCAATGTCTCCATGGCAGTAGGCTCCTTATACATGTCTTCTCTGTATTTCAATCACCAAATAATTACTGAAAAAAATTGAAGATACCAGCTGAGGGTTTTGAGTTTTGGATACTGGGAAATCTGCTCGTTCTTGATTTTGAAAAGGTAATGTAAGAAATCTTTGGCAGATGTAGGGAAAGCCTCACTGAGTTTCAGTGCGTAGTTCAAGGCATCTCTTCTCTGGGTACCCTTCATTTTCCATGTAGTTTATCTACAGCATGATCAATGGGTTGTTGGAAAATATTTGTTCAGTTTGGGAGTCCTACTGGTAGTGGACCACTCTAGGACATAACCTCCATCTTATTTTAGCAGCTGGTGCGTAAAGAATTGTGGTTTGGATTCCAGCTTTGGATCTTACTGTTCTAACTTGAAAGAAACTTTTCACATTCAAATATGATATACTGTTCTTTTCCAAAGTAGTTTGTTGCTTCTATTTAAAGTATAAATAGTACTATTTCATTAAGTTCTTCTGGCCTAGAACCTTTATTTGTATCTTGCCCCAATGTTACTTTATTTGTATCTTGCCCCAATGTTACTGTTAAAAAAAAAAAAAAAAACAAAACAAAACAAAAAAAACCCCACTTAAATAACCCTAGCCTTGGGAATAAAAGACACGACTTTGAAATGTTTGGTAGGCCTCAAAAATCTTTGTATTATTCTATTTGCCATTAAATATGCATTTTTGACACAATGGTGGGAATAACTTTCATGCCAATATCAGCAGGAATTTTACTGTGTTCTGTATAGTCACAGAAAGGCATTACTTCCTAATAATCTTCTCTTCCCTTGCATGTTCACTCTTGTTCTTTGCTATTGTAGAATACCTATCCTTCAGACTGTGTGAACCTTTTCTCCACAATACCCAATGCACAATGTACAATGAGTTGGCTGCATCATGTTTATCAATAAAGGTTGTTGCAGCATTGTCTGAGAGTCTCCTGAGCTTCTGTCTACTAATGGGAGCCTTGGCCATCGCTTCTCTTCCTTCTTACCACTTTTTTCTTATCAAGCACTTCCACTGGATTTGTAAATTTTCAGGGGAGAAACTTTCAGTTCAAGAAATACTGCAAAATTAGTCTGAGACTTGAAAGGGGTTTTTTTCTTCTTTTCAGCATGCAGTGAAATTTTACTGGGTGTATATTTTTGAGATTATTCAACTTGCAAAGTCTGAAAAGGGACATGAATGCTTTGCTGTGAGAGGTGGTCCCTCTCTTTATGAGGATACCAGAATGTTAATCATGGGAGTGCTTGGAAAGGCTTCAAGTAATGAAGTGTGAAAGGCACCACTACAAACATGCTTGTTATTAGAAACACATGGATTTGGCACCTGCTTGTACTCCATTGGAAATCCAGTGCCTGAGCATAATTTGTGTTACTGGCTCACACTGGACATGCCTCCTGGATCTTCCAGATCCCCGTCTGCAGCTCTGGCCTTAGTGCATCACCATGCAGGTCCTTTGGGAAAGTCATGCTTGGCTCCAAGTCTCCTTGTGTTTAACACTGGGTGGAAAGTGGAAAGGCTCTCTTCTTGCCTGGCTCGGCAGGAATGCCAGCTATGGATGCACATCAGGAGTCTGCCCTTGAGACTTTAGTGCAGCACACGGAGCTGCTCCCAGGTGTATTCCCTCGCCTCAGCACTAATACCTGTCCATGGTGCCCTCTGGAGTGATGTGTGACTCCATGGATAGCCACAGCAAGCCTGCTCTTCCCCCAGAGGCCAATATTTGGCTTTGTTGTTGTTTCCCAGTGGGTTCCCCCAGGAATCACTCCCTCTGGAGCATGAAGGCGAAAGGCATGCAGAACAAACCATATCCTCAGGGGCATGGAGCTCTGTGGGTTGCTGAAGGCATAACCTTCTGTAAGACGTTGCTGTTGTGAATTAAACTAACAGATATAGAAAGAATCAAGTCTGAATAGCTTTCTTTGTTGCCAGTCATTTGGGGAGTTGTTTGGTTTTCCTTATTGCTAAGCCAGTTAGAGAAACAATGATCTCTCTGACTCTCCCTTATGCATATTTTTATATAACTCATCAGACCTGAGGTTGTGTTATTCTAATGTAAGAATCACTTTATTTTTCTGTTTCACATCTTTTCCCATGCTTTCTTTTCAATGAAATCTGAAAATTTCCAGATTTAGATGGCAAAACCTGTAGTGTAAGATCTTGTTAAATACAAAACAAAAGGAGTATATATATTATTCTGACGCTGAGGTAACCAAATACTATAATCCCTATTTATGTGATGGAGAAACAGAGCCACAGATTTGTTCAAAACTGTAAAGAATTTGGTACGTTACAGATTTGGAGCACAGTACTGAGAGAGAATCCTGCCCTTGATTTGAAGATGCATTTAGTAAGCTTTGTGTTCTTCCATAACTGATTTGTGACAAGCAGATTTATCACCTTATGTTATGTAAGAAGAAAGCTGGCATGTGAGATGCTTGAAGGGTTGGAAGGAGATCCCCCTCACACTCCCAGTTTAGTCTCCAAAGTGCCAGATTTTTCTGTGGGAGAATATGCAACATTTGGGTATGCACCGATGTGAGCTTGCACCATTTAAATATTAGGTTACATCCAGTCATTCCATTCTGTTAAAATAATGCTGGTTTTAATACTGTTCTTGTCAAACACTCCTACCAGAAAGGTTCCTGCTCTCTGCCAAAGCTTTGGTTTCTGCAGCAGGCCAAGCCCTAGTTTTTCTAACAGCCCTGTTTGCTGGGCAATGTCCAGACTTTGTATTCTTGCATGGTCCAGATGGCTTCAGGTGGCTTTGATTGAGTGTGCAGAGTACACACTTCCCTGTGTGGTTGGGGACTGGTTTCAGCTGCTCAGTGTGTGCATTACTACATGTTCTTCCCTTTGCTAGTCCCAAGAGCAGTCCCAGCTGGAATGATGAGCTCTGGCTTTCTACGTGTCTGATACAAGCAGAGTAGAACAATTCTAAATTTGTTTCACCTATAGCAATTGCCTTAGCAAACACAAAAATAGCTCAAAATACTGGAAAAGTTTTACAAGCCTCTCACAGGCTTAAATTGCTTTTATGTACTGAGAAAAGTAGTGAGCCTAAATGCAACCTTTCCAGGAGGTTTGATGTCACTCCTAATGTTTTAGTAAATGATGTGATTGCATCGAAATGCAAAATGACACATTTCAATTACAGTTTTCAGGCTCTTGAGTTTTCTAATCTCTTCCAGGATTTGTCATCAGGGAATTGTGCACATTTTTGATTTGTGGTATGAACCTGGAAGGGTTAATCATTCTTTTGTAAGTAGCTGAGATTTTAGCAGTTGATAAGTTTCTTGCCTATTTCTGAATGCCATTCTGAATGAATACTTTGAACTTCAGATTAATCTTCTAATCAGTAAGGGCTTTAGGAGCTCATGATATGATGTGAATGTTTGTACCTATTGTGACTTTCTTTTTTATTATCTTGATGAACATTCAGAAATGAATATGGATAAATGATCAGGTTAAAAGTGAGTGCAACAACTAAACCCTATATATAGTTTGGGAGATATAACCCAGCTGTAGAGATGAGCTTATTGAAAAGTTACAGAGTGCTTTTTTTACATCCTCTTTAGTTGCTGGCACTTTTGCAGCTCTCTGCTACTATTACCTGTAGTGTTTCATAAGTAATGTAGAAAAGATGCTGGGAAGTACTTGTTACATCTTTAAATTATTAGTTCTGGGTTTGCTGTTGTTCCACAATTTAATCCTGCAAATGCTGAGTGTTTCCAGTAGAGGTCAGGATGACATTGTCAGATATTTTGTAAGCATATTGACCTGAATAGGAACCAAGACTTTCCTTATTCCCACGGGCAAAACATTTTGGTGGGGTTTGTTTGTTTAACCTCTTTTATATGCAGATAAAACACTGTATAATTATTTTGGTTTCCTCTCCGCACTTCATCAACAACTTTGTAAAATTTGACGGCAAACATATCGAGTTTCTTCAGAAAATGGGATGGTTGTGAATAAGGAAAAACAGTGGGAAGGGGATGAGCCTGAAGAGCTAACGCTTCTATTGAGGTAAAGGTCTGTTACATTGCAAACGTTAAGACTAGGGGGCCTGAGAAATTGGTTTAGAATAGTTTTAATTGTTAATATTGTGTGTAAATTTGTACATACATGTATATACACATATAGATGTATGCATATCACACATACCTACACAGACGTATTTATAAACATAAGCATACATATATTTTTATCTAAGACTGTGCTACACACAGCAGCAACACTTAACCAGCCTTTGCTTTGGCAGCTCATCTCTGCTTTTTCATTGTAACTGCTGTCTCCTGGCTTTAGTAAAAGAGCAGATCTTCTTTTGAAAGAAAGAAAAAGTAGCCCTATAGAGCAGAGGAAAAAAGATATTTTTGGATTTTCTTTTTCAGCCACACCGATTAGTTGATTGCTTTTGCAGCATACCCATGCAAACAAACATATCCACCCAGTGCACCGAGCTACTAGTGGAATAAGAACTGCCTGTCTTGGTGACTAGGGAAAGAGCTAGGGAACAGAGTTTGTATTTTAAAATAGAAACTTCTCTTCTAAACTCTGGAACACAGTTTCCTGACTGGGGTAGATTTTCTGGCAGTTTCTATAATGCAGAACCACAAAGTCTGTGTATGTAGCCTTGTGTGCTGGTTGGTGCTCTCACTTAACGCTGTGCATGTGTTCATGCACAGGCACATCCCAGAATCTCTTCATTTCACTTATTTTGCACAGTTCACTGCTGGCTGGCATTGCAATTTGTTTCTATTTTCAGTTTTGTGTTGCATTAAGATCTCCAATATGTCTATGCATGTGCTTATGCACGCACTACACACAAGTTACCTGTGTTGTATTTAATGTCTTCTTGTGCTTACAAAACTGTGGCAGTCAGGCTCCATGTACTCACTGGCACACTGGTTGGTGGCATATCAGCAGTTTACTGGTTTCACACACAAACCCTTTTGTAAAATGTGTGTTGTTCTTCTCTGTATACGTGTAGGCATCAACTCTTGCAATCCAGCCTTCAGTGGGCATCCACTGCACTCATGTCACCACTGTCCAAAGACACTTCAGCATCTATCTTCCAAAAGGGTTGGAGCAGTCTGTTGTTTACTGCCCCTTAGGCAAAATGGCTTTCTCCACTTTTGGTAGAAACCAACTACAAAACACCTGAAAAATCTAGGCCCCAAAATGCAGTTTGGTTACCTAAACAGGTCAAGATGATGTTCACCATCTCTGAGTATAGGAAGTGTTATGGAGGAAGATAAATAGCTGAGGGTGAGGTGCAATAAGATGACTATGAAGTGAAATCTACTTTTCCTGATATCTGTTCTAAATTATCTTATTATCCTTATTTTCCTAAATTATCTTTATCCCTATAAGGATTGCTTATAGGGAATGAACCAAAAAGTTCTGTGAGACATATGATGTAGCTCAGTTGATCTTTTTTGATCTGTTTATTGTGACAAAATAAAATCAAATACCATGTTTTATCACTCCTGTTTTAGGAGTTATTTTGTGTCCACATAGATGTTTCATCTTTGAATTGGAAACAAGGATATTTTGAAATCAAGCATTTCTGGTCCAAGATGGCAGCAAATGAAATGAAGCAATGCTGTCTCATGTTATCTGCTCCATAGTTTATCATAGTAGGAAAGCACAGTTTACAAATTACAAGATCACCTTACATTTTAAGGGTTTAGATTTTCTTACCATAAAGGGGGTCTATTTCCTCCTAGTGATCCTTACCAGTTAAGAAGTCTGCTTAGCTGGGTGATGAAAACGTACTTATTTTCATGTAAGTTCTGAGAGAAGTTCATTTCTATACTGGACATTAAATACAGTTATTGGGTAAAGAAGAACAGTATTTCTCTTAGACTCAAGGATGTTTAGCCCGTTAAGACCAAACTACTTCTTTTGAGATGAAAACTGTCTGGGTGCTTGCGGTTCAGATTTACCTTGACTAATCAACTATTTTAAAAAGTAGTTCTGTAGCAGAAGTACGTGGCAGGCTTTATTTACTTGTTTTGCTTAAGTGCATTTTTAAGAGAAGAAGTGGTTTTGGTAGATATCACAGTGGCCCTGGCTCACTGGCATCATGCACATCTTGGAAGCACCTAGCAGATAAGAAAAGGAGGAAGAATCTCTGCTTCAACTTTGCCAGCTTCTAATCTTACTGGCCAAGTTTTTCTCTCTTCTTGGTTCTTGGATAAGGCTTTTTTTTGTGGTTGGTTGTGTGATTTTTTTCACATTTTATGCCAGTAGCTAGAAAACCACTCACTCTAGCTTGTTGTTTGGAACTTATAAAGAGAATAAAGATGAAGCATGCATTCTTCTTCCTGGTCAAAGCACAGAGTTAACACTATTAATGAAGAAGACATTAAAGGATCAAAGCACAAAAATATTTGTAAAAGTGCTACTTCATTCTGGAAAAAAAACCCCACTAATTTCTGCAATATGAAAACTGCCTGTTTTCCAGGGTTTTAGGAATGTTCTGTGCTGAGGAAACACCTCCCGTAATTACAGTTATTGTGGTTATTGCCGAGTAGTAGCTCAGCACTGTTTGTCTTCCAATTCAAATTGAAAGGTCTGATATATATTTGATTTTTATTTCATATACATTGCAGTCTTACTTAACTTTTCTGAATTCCTTTACAGAGAAACAACATTTACTTTCTTACTATTTTTAATTTGGTTTTGAAATATAAAATGAAAATTACACAAAGCATATATCCAGGGAATAGACTCAGCTCCTATCCTGTTTTTTTCTGCCCAGGTCCCTTATCTGTAATTTTGAATATGGCTTCTTATATTTCAGATACACAAAATACTCACACTTTTACTCTCTGGTGTCCTAATAGCATCCACTGAAGTATTTCTACATACTTTCTTTTAAAATTTATAATAAATAAAAGGTATTTCTGAAATACTTTCTTCTCTGTTTTGGAGCTAATGTAGCCTTTCACACATGAAAGAGTAGTCTCTTCTTATCTTGCTTTCAAATTTAGTTTGTTTAGTACATCACACTTTTAATAGCCAAAAAGTTATGCACAAGTGACACCATTTTGATAAGTAGGATATAGTCTTTATCACTATTTTCAGATCATGGTTTGGTCAACAAATATAAGCTATGTATTAAATCTTGAATGTTTGAATTAATGTCTTTGGGGAATCTTAGGAGTGTAAAAAGGGATTAAATTCTATTGTGTCCAGATCTGCATTGAGTTCTTATTGTGTTTACTGTTGCCCCATTCCATATACTTCTTATTTATATATATCTGCCTCCCAGTTAAATCTTCGTTGATGTCTGCAGAGGCTCAGCTTGCTTCATCCAACATGAAAGAGTAGATGTTTTAAACCATATACATATATATACATTTTTAGCTTACTTTTTTTCTGAATTTCCAAAAGAAGAACAGAGTTAATGGTAAACCCAGAAGGGGAAAGAGATGACAATATCAGAAAACCCTTGAGACTCAGAAGGGTTTTTTTAAGTTTTGCGTGACTTCTGTTTTATTTGCACTTGGTGGGGTTTTTTTGTTTGTTTGTTTGTTTGTGGTTTTTTGTTTGTTTGTTTGTTTGTTTTTTGGTGTTTTTTGGGGGTTTTGGGGGGATTTTTTTTTTTAATTTTTTTTTTTGTATTCTTTGCAAATGTAGGTGTGTATGACAGTTTCATTACACAGTATGGGACCGAATGTTGTCTGGAGTGTAGCTGATGTCTTTCCAAAAATCTCTGATTTAATAAGTGAATGTCTTCAAAAGTCTCCCAATTGTGAAACTGATTTCAGTGGGAAGCAAGTGATCCACTTTACTGTTGCACTGAAGGAAAATAAATTTGCCATTGACACCTTAAGTAAATCATGAGTTGTACATGTTGTGTCTGTCTTCAAATGAACTTGCATTGAAACTCTGACTGTGTAAGAAGATGTAACGAATGCTCACTGGTATAATGATTGGTCTCTGTTCGGTACTAGAAGCACAGAATTAATGCCTAGAATACAGAGGCTGAATTGTTACTCCTAAGGACAAGAAAAAAAAGAAATATAACCATTACTTCAGGTCACCACTAAGGTCACTGACAGCACAGCATGAGGGATTCAAGTAGAGCAGCATGACTGCGACTCGCTCATGGCTGTGAAAGAGGTCTTTAGTCCCCATTGCCACTATGTGATTAAATTGGAAGAAGAGAGAATACATTCTTTTGTATTTATTTAGTTTTTAAAAAAGAAACTAAAAAGAAAATTTGAAAAATTAAATTTTAAAAGAATCCATTGTAAATAAGCATTGCTGTTGGTCCTACTGTTTACTTTCCATGAATATTTCTTCTGTTAAATTACTATAATCAGAGGTGAGTGGGTTGGTGGGGAGACCCCTCTGCAATGCATGCACTGCTTGCTTTAATAATTAGATATGGTCCTGTTGTCACACTGCAGTCCAGCTTTTATCATTCTTGGCAGACAGAGCAGAGCGACACTCTGGCACTTGACCTGCCCATAAAAATTTGAACAGGAAACAGCAATAAATAAACCACTCAAAAGGCCCTTGAGGAAAGCATTGCACTTGATTCCTTATAGGAATTACATGTTACTCCAATGACAAAGTGGGCTCTTTCAAAACACAAGCTTTGTATTGTTAGCATTTTTAAATTTTTTTTTTATTAATAAATATCCTAATGGTAGCTTGCAATATAATTTTTTTGTGTATAGAAGACCTGAAGATGGCTTCAAAGTTGTATCCAGTTTTATTCCTTTTAAACATAGAAATAAACTTACAGCATATACACACACATCCAAACAGCATTTCAAACACAGAACAAACCTGCCATCATCTTCCTCCAGATTTGGTCCTGGCTTCTTTCACATGGGGACCCTGATTTTTCTTTTTCTGTTTTTCATGGCAACCTTCATCCTGCTGAAGTGACCCCAAATCCCTTACCTCAGTTAGAACACCCCTCCTAACTTGGGCCCTGGTCATTGAAATTGGCATGAGGTGCAAAAACTGCTCCAGTTTCTCTGGAAATTTCTTTCCTCAATTTTTGAGGGAAGTGGAAGAGTATTTCATTTCTTGCTGTAGCCCGAAAGAAAGGACTTATTCTGTTTGTATTTATTGCAGCCTATTTATGGTCTTTGACAATGTGATCTGTTCCACAAATATTTGCTTTAATCTCTGACTTTTCTCATGAAGTAAATTAAAGAACTAAGGGAATCATTTGTTGTGGGTTTAGTCACACACAGTAATTTTTTTCATGTGTGTACGATAATCTAAGTTTTCATGTTCATTTCAGTGCCCTGAATGAATCTATACTACTTGGTGAGGAAAAGGAAAATGTTTAACATTTGCCAAGAATAATTTGAGACAACAAGGTTTGGAAAGACTACTATCACACTTATCTTTAGTAAATTAAAATTATTATTACGAAAATGCAGAGTTATTTTGTTGGGTTTTTCAATTATTATTTTCACTCATGGAGTCTTTGTTTCCAGCTCTGCTAACTTTTAGCTAGACTTTGAAATTTTAGGGGAAAAATAACCAAAACAAACCAAGTTTGTTTGGTTGGGTTTTTTGAAGGTTTATTTTCAATGAGATTATACTAGAGTCACTTTTTCCACTCTTTAAAAGCCAAACTCGTAGGTTTTTGGCTTTTTAGATGGGTCAGTTTTATTGAAATTATTCTCTTGGCTTGCTAAAGATACATGTATTTAAAGATCAGGACAGTGATTGCTCAATCCAGAAATTCTGTGGGTTTTGTTTTTTTTTTTTTCAATTTCTCAGGAATGCTATTTTTCAGAAAGGAACAGTACAAGATACAGAGATTGATAAAGTTCTAGATCTTCCAGTCTTGTGTCTGAATTCAAAAGTTGCAAACCTAAACGATCATGAATCTTGTCTTAGAGAGTTTTAGAAACCAATGTCTCTATTTTGTTGCACTTCTGTTTCTTGGTTTTTTTCTTTTCTTTTTTTCATTTATTTCAGCCCTTTAGCCTCCCAAAAAGCATCTAGGGTAGCTAATGCAGAAAGGTACATGGGACCAGGCTAGCAGTGTAGCAGTTTGAAATAGTTGGATAAGTTGATTGATTTCTGCAATGCTGTGATTTCTTGTTTGGCACACATGGAAGGTGACAGTGAGGCTCACACTCACTTGGACCTTGAATCCTCTGAGGTTTTTGGCTGGCAGTGGGGTCCATCTTCTGTCTGTTCTTGCACACCAGGTGAAAACAGATGCTCTGTACCACAGTATTCTTGACCTCTCCTGTGCAGGGCCAGGAGCTGGACTCAATGATCCCTGCGGGTCCCTTCCAACTCAGCACATTCTGGGATTATGAGATTTGCAGGGATTTGCCTGTTTTGCAAAGATGCAAGAAAGCGGTGCTGGCCAAGTGTAAGGTGGTCTTGTGGTCACCACTTGCACCCTCAGTCAGCAACCTCATCCCAGCCGTGTTCCTGCTGAGATTTGCAGGTAGGGCTGTCTTAGTGCACTGAAATATTACATTTATGTGCTTCCCTGCTCTTCCTTTCCTCTTTTTTGTAAGCAGATATTATGAACAGCTTGAATGCCTTGATATTCTGCTGATCTGTGTGATTTTCAAACAGACTTAAATGCATGACTGATTTGGTAGCAAGGACAGGTAAAACCATTGTATTCTGCCTAGTATATAATTATTAACATGTTAGTTATCTATTTAATTTTTTAAAATTTCCATTAAATGTTTAAAAATATTTGTGTCTGGCTTTTGCAAACATCCACCCTTGATATATATCTAATTTTTTTAAGAGGTTTACCCTTCTACCAAGTATTTATTAGCCAACATGGAATTCACAGGCTAGTGGAGAACTCATTTATTTATTTACTAATTTTCTTGGTTATTGACTATGCAAAAGTTTCCACTAATGAGAATTCTTCCCTGTTGTGAATCATTAATACATTAAGTACACTTCAGATTCCTCCAGTAATGATACAATGAGAATTGCTTAGCTGATTTAAATGACACAGATGTAGTACTAATTATACATCTTAAATTGGCAACAAACACAATTAATTTGCTGATTACCAAAAACAAAAGTAAACTTTTTTATTATAGTAATTTGCTATAATTTATCACACAGCCATTTTCTTTGTGTAATATTTATGCATTTGACAAACCTACAAAGAGATATGTAATTAGACCTGTTTCATCCATCACTGGCTGCCTTTTAACCAGAGGTTTTACGTGAACAGCTTACAGAGACACTATGAGATTAACCAAATCACAATGGTGCCATCTTTTAAACCAAAAAATGCATTGGGTTTTTTGGTAATTTATGTGGATTATCAAAATTGAATTGTTTAATTTAACTTGGATTGCTGAAGGTATTTTGCAGAGCTATTGTTTGGGTGGTGGTTTGTTCGGTTGTAGTTTAGCAGAACTGTCTGTGTTTGATTGCAATTTTTTTTGTAAAAACTCAAAATTAATTTATAGGCATTTTTTGAAGAGTAAAAACCTCAAAATGCTGCACAGAATAAAAATCTTTATTCCCACAGTAGCAACAATCTTCTCTCCAAATGCCTTGTGCTTGGGAAGGTTTGGAATTATTTGTCCACGGATTTGGGAAATCCAAAATGAGGCCTATGTTTTATTTTCATTTAAGGCTAGATTTTGGGCATGAAAAATCTGCAAGCATTAGAAATCTCCATATCAAGCCTTGTCATCGAGTCATTCATTTGCCTGTTAAATACTATCTTTAGAGAGCTTCATCCTGGTGCCTGTAGTGCCATGGAAACTTGCCAGATATATGGCATCATTAAAGTAGTCTTTGAAGTCTATATTAATGTAGGATAGACAGGAATGTCTTGGAAGAGGTTGTTATTGTTGCCTCTGGTATAATTCTTTACACTTACTGTAGAACTAGGAATTAAAACCAACAAACTAGAAACCAAGCCCCCATCTTCCAGATAACCCTCTTCCCAAACAAATATATACAAAACTCTCTCTCTTAGATGCTTGTTCTGTATTTTCATGTCACTGATCATTCTAGAGGAAAGATCTATGAGTCATGTTTTTATGCATTGAAAGGTTTTTCAGTTCATTTAAAAATTATGTATGTTTTCAGGTAGTGACACTGTTGTGGCCACTGAAAGCTAGACAAGCAAATTTTACAAGAACATGTGGTATCCTTTGATTTGTATCTTTATCAGGCTTGAGATCATGGTTTTTGTTGAGAACTGTTTTGTTTTCCATTGAGTTTTTCTAAGTCAAAAGTTTTGTCACTTGATTTTTTTAGATGTTTAATGGGTGCAAAGGGAATATGAAATCCCCTACTTGAAGTGGAATTTCAAGATGAAAAATCCTACTCATCGTGGGATTTTTTTTCCACTCTGGAAGTTATTATTAATTTCTAGGAAATATTAATATATCTAAGTGGAGCATGGGATCTGAAGAGAGTATAGAATTTAGTTTCCTTGGACATCAATAGCAGTGCTAGTGATGACAGGTGCCAACAGCAGCAGCAAAGTTCTTGTCCCAGGTGAGCACAGGTGCATTTGAAGGAGATGCATGTCCATCCTTTCTTCTAGAATGTTTATTTGCCCGTTATCATCTGTCTACATCTAGAATCACAGCCACCTGCCAAGAACTACTTTTCCATCTGTTTTCTCAAAGTATTACTAAACAACCCCAGACAATGTTTCCCCCACCAACTTGCCTCACATTTTCAACAATGAATCACCTGCTCAGGGAGAAAAGCATTTATTTCTGTTTTATGAAATATTTACTTCTGCATTTATTTATTTCTTCTTTATTAAACAGGAGTTTGGTGATGAACACTTCCACAATCTGTTTTCTTCCTAATCTTAATTTATTTGTCCTTTTTTTTCTTTTTTGGAGGGAAAAGTGTAGTGGCAATTGTATGGAGATGTAAAAGTAGAAAATAGCAATTTCATTATGTAATATAATTTCACTGTGCTGTACCTTTAAAGAGAAACATGCAGTTGTTCTTGAACTATTAAACTATATGTGTCACCGATTTATCTTGTTACCAAAAGGATCTCATGTGTCACTTGGCAGAATGACAGCTTTTTTTCCCAGTCTATTGTATAATTTTGTTTTGTTAGCTGTTTTTGTTTTATAAATACTGGGCTAAAGGGATCTCTGAAGATCAAGATTTTTGATGCCGTATTTTTCTTTGCTGTTCTTTGATGTTGACCTTCCCCCATTCCCCTCACAGCAACAAGCACAATATTTTGTTCTCAAAATGTTACCAAATCTATGTCAAGAAAAAAAGCATTTAGTATTCACATCAGCGTTTTTGCAAGCAGGCCAAATCCATTCCAGCAGATTCCTCACTGAAACTCTCCTGAAACAATTTTCCTGGAAAAAAATAGGCTTATGAAAATTTTCTTTACTTGAAAATCTGCAGATCCACTGCTATCATTCTTTGTATGTTTGACTACACAAGCTTGGAATATTTGCATTAGTATTTGTTATTTTTCCTTCTGACAATTTCTCCTTCTAGCAAAAACTGTGACACAGAGTCTCTGCCTGTACATTTAGAATGAGAAGTTTCTCCTGTAATATTTAATTGGAATCCTTCTTACTGAAAAAAAATTGAATTAGTTCTTATCCTATCTTTTGGTAGTTATGGAAAAAAAATTATTTGTTGCTTACTTTGCAACAAATTCTAGAAATTGTTCTTAAAAACTCTGTTTTTAAGCTGTTCCTTCTCTTTATCTTGTCTTCATTATACTGAACATATCCAGTTCCCTTAGCCCATCTTCCCAGATCCTGATTGTGAAACATCTTGTCAGTCTTAAGGCTTCCCTGAGGGTTCTCTGCAGCCTCTCTGCCTTTCTCATAGAGAAATGGCCCAACCCAGGCGTGTTTCAGCTGAGCCTCCTCGTTGCCAGGAGGGCAGAAAAATTCACATCTTTCCCAAGACACTTGAAAAATAATTTTTCAGATTGACATTTATTAGTTTTGCATCAGCACTCAGTTTTTGACTTCTGTTCAGTTTGAGCTGCTATAAAATATCAATGCTGTTTCAACTGATTCTTAGCCAGGTAGCTAACATTTTGTATTATATTTTCATTTCTTTGAAGTGAAATATTTGAATTTTGCCTTTGTTGAAGTGAATCCTGTTGATATTATAGCTCTGATCTAATTTCTGAAATTATTGTGAAATCTAATGCTGCTCTTGAGGTTGCCCACAACCCCTCCTATGTCAGTGATAGCCATAAATGCAGTAACATATTTTCTATCCAAGTTGTTAATGAACATATTTAAAGTTTATCAGATTTTTACCAAGACCTTGCATGGTATAACCTGCAGGTTTGGCAGTGAACCCTTCCTTTGGAAACTGCTCTTCAGATTTTGGTGCGTGGCATAGCTGTTCTAATGGCTCAGAATTAGATGCATGTATATTCTATTTTCTATTTCTTAAAAGAAGTTCACCTGAGCAGGTGAGGTGCAAGCCTCAAAACTTTTGTGCTGGCAGTGCCTGTGCATGCTGAGCTGGAGGAAGCTTCTGGAGAGGGAGCAAGTACAGAACTGTTCCTAAGAGATGTGCCATAACAAGTGCAGGAGAAGCCTGTTCTCCAGCCTGGCTTCCCAGGGTGACAACTTTCTGTGGTTTCATGGGTTGCAAAAACTTCATACCTTGTCTCTCCCATGTCCTTAGGAAAGTGGCATCTCGCAGCTGGAGGTTGTCAGCCCTCTCTATTATTGTTGTATTTATACACCAAGAGGAGCAGTTGTGAGTTTTAGAAATTAATTATGTTGTCGACATAGATGTTTTTTGAGATTTTTCTGACTACACCAAATGTAGTCTTCCATGGAGAAATTCTCCAAAATTTTGATCATAGCCAGAGCCAGGTGTGGGGTGTAAAGCCTTGAGGAGTTAGGGAGAAACCCTTCCAAAAAGTTCCTGTGGCCTGGAAACATGCTCTGCACTGTCTCATCCCAGTGGGACAGAGGGACAGACAGGGAAGGTGTCATCATTCTCCAGCGTTCTTGCTTAGTGGATACCAGTGGATGACTTGGGCAGTCAGGATAGCTTCCTATTATTGAGTCAATATTTAAATTGTCCTTAAGACATTGATGATAAATCAGAATGTGAAATTATATTCTAATTATAGAATTAGACACTTGCAGCTGTCCTGGAGTCTTCAAAGTTACAATATTTGTCTCAAACTGCTCAAACAAAAATACTTGATCCAATGAAAGTTCGTGTTCTTTCAAATAAACTATAATTCATACAAGAATATATTCTCAGCACATTTGAAAACTAAATAAAATTATCTGAGCATAGGAAATTTATAGTCTGCCTTAGCTATTGCCTTCTGGAATCTGGGTTTACAACCTGATGGATTTTATAGCTCAGCAGACTAACTGATATAATGACATGGCCTTTTAGAATTGCCAGCTGTAGAACTAATTCTGGCTGGAGGAGTGGCCAGATGTGTTCCTCACTGTCCTCAGTCTGAACTGGGTTAGTAGGAACTATAAATAGCTTCATAAATATTTTACTATGTCTACAATTTTGCACTGATGTAAAAGATAAGAGGATAGATTGTTCAGGTTCCTTGTGAGTAACACCAAACAGGGTCAATTTAAAAAAAATTACCCTTTCCTTAAATAAGTCCATTTTCTAATATTTCTGTGATGTTTCCCCTTTGGGCTGGCCAATGCCTGGTAATAACACCATTCCTCTCTTCTTCAACTGATGCTGGTGCTGAAAAATGACAATAAAAAAAGGGTGGTTCCTGTTGACTTTAGTGAAGAAAAACTTTTTTAATGAGAAGACGAACAACAGAAGTACCTTTGTTCAAACAAAAAAGGGAGTATTTTGTATTTCTTGCTATATTATCTGCTGATCTGAGCAGGAACCTTTGTTCCAGATTTAAATGCTGGCTTTCAGAGAGATGTGTCTATGTTCTCAATCCAAGCGTCTCCACCTGCCTTTAGATTGATTATTCTAGGTGTGCCATTTAACTTTGTCTCTAAAGTTGTTCACTGACAATTTATGGGACAGAAGGCAATATAAAAAAAAAAAATCTACTTTCATTTTTGTCCCATGGCTGCAAGAAAAAAGAATTTGTGTTGGTTTGAGTCAGGGTGTCTTTTTCTCACAATGTTAAAAAACTCCAAGAATAAAAAAAACACATAAACAAGTTAAAAAACCCAACCAAAACCAGGAAAATGAAAAAGAATTACCCACAGAAAGTGCCTTCCTGCTATTCTGGGTATTGAACTGGGAAATTTAAGGGATAATCTACTTGCTTTTCATTTTTTTAATTCTTTCAAATAAAGCTAGCTTACTTGTGCTTATTTGTACTTGTTTTAGGTAAATAAATTTTAAGGATTTGTTACTAGAACAATCTCTAGTAATTAGTGAAATAAGATTCCTGATCTAACTTTTAACTATAGCAAACCTGAGCACTGTTGTTCACTCCTTTAAAAAATCAAGGAAGCCATTGTGCTCATTTTGAGTTTTACTGTAGTAAAGAGAGTTTAAGCATGTTCTCAAAATGTGGTGTAAGGGAAAGTGCTTTACTAATTTATAAATGCAGCCCTTAATTTCCAGTGTGCAGCTGCCTCTCCTAGTTATTATTCAGAGCAGAGATGGGATCTGTGACAGGTACAGGCCACAAAATCTGATTTTGTTTCATTCTAGTAACCATTTGGGTGTGCTGTATTTATAATCAGATGGATTAGTGTTCCTTGGTTTTGCTCTTGGAGAGAAATCAAAGTTGTCTTTTTAAAGAGACTCTTTGCCTGCTCTGCAATTCTTAGAGAAGGCCAAAACCCACCCCCTCTTCCCTATAATTATCTGTGTTTTCCCTCCCTGCAGGCTTTGCTGGGCTGTGTCATGGGTGTAACATTGGGACAGAACTTATCCCACATTTCCATGGTATTTTAATGGTTTTTTTAATGTGTTAAAAATGTCTCCTGCTCCAGTCAAAAGTGTTGAGGAGGAAGAGAGAGTGAGAAAGCTTTTTTGGTCTTTTTTCAGTGAAACAGTTCTCATATCATCTATATATTGGCACCTCCCATAGTTTTTTTTTTTATTTTTTTTATTTGAGTTTCTGTAAAGTTCCACTTATTTCAGATAATTTAGTTCCAAACTAGAAACACCCAATATCCAGGGGCCTCTGGTGGATGACTTAAACTGAGTTGTGGATATATTTAATTTGTAACTCTGTCTATGTAAGTTTTTCTTTGGGACTCTGTGATTGGGATTTCAAATGGAGGAAAACCCAACTTCTAAAATCTCTTATGTAAAAATCTCTATGTACTTTTCTTTTTTGAAGACAGCCTTTTGTGAGTCAGACCTGATTTTCTTTATGCTAGTTATTTTTCTTAATGTTATTCCACTAAGAGAGGCTGCAATTTTTGAACATTCTTGGATTAGTCTTATAAAATAAAGCAGATTAATTTCAAGAGTTTCACATAATTAAACATGGGTATTATCCAGTTTTGGATAATTATTCAGCAAAAATGTCATTCAACTTCAGTTGAACTTATTTCAATTGAAATAAGTTGGTTAAAGCTGACTGTTTAAAAGTTTAATTTTTCAGAATTGACTATTCTACTATACCTTAAAGCAACCCAAAAAACAGTGAAAAGAAAGAAAACAGGCACAGGTCTAGTTCTTGGTGCCTCATGTTTTGGTTCGTGGGACCAAGACTAACAGCAGGTATTCAACTAGACATCATATGGATATTTCTTCATCAGGTTGCACTGGGAACAGGAATGAAGAAAGTGCTGTAATAGTCTAGAAGGTTTATATCTGAATATTTAGGTGCTAAAAATGTCTTAAAATTGTTTGGATCGGATACATGCACATAGGACTGACAAGACTCCTGAAAATACCTCTGAATATTGCTTTGCTGATTGGCAGTGCCTTTTCAACTGTTTATTTTACTTCTCTTTGAGAGATTCATGCAGCTGGGGAGAGAGAAGGAGTTTAAGGGATTTGTGCAGATGTCTTGTCTCAAACCTGTATTCTGTCAAACAACAGCTGGAACTTCTTTAGTGTTCCCTGGGGCTAAAAAGATGCAAAGAGCTCTCTGAGCAAGTGAAACTTCACCAATATCAGAGCTCAAACTATTCTAACCCTCTTAGTTGCTTCCAAACACATGGAAGTGTCTTGAGTGATAGAACTAAAGCATTAGATGTAGGCTGGCATTTTTTTCCCTAAATAATATAAGTAGAACATAACATGCATTTTGCACACCATGGATAAACACTGTATTTTATATAAGTTGATCTGTGTGTTCTTTGCTTGAAGACAAATTCGCCAGCTCTCAAGAAACAGATGAGTGTTTGTTTTACAACTATGATGACTTAAATAAAGGAAAAGGAAACAGCTTTTCCATGAATAAGATGAAAAATCAGCAGAGTTTTTTATAAATACAGATGTAATTAGTATATGAAGAATTTCATAGCCACACCATGGGAAAAATTTTCCATCAGGTGTAGCTAATTACTACAATCCTAGATAAAATGTGAAGAAGAGCAAGGTCTGATGACATGCAGATTCTCAAGGTTTGCACAAACTGTCCCTTACCTTTTGTTACTACTGACCACAGTTGTGACTCAACAGGGTCAGAACAAAGAGAAGTTAGGAGGAGATCTTACTCTATTTTCTATGATATAACAATTTTATAGTAAGATATAGAAATGCTGTCAACATTTCAAAATTTCAAAAACAGGAGCTGTCTTTGTTCTTTCTGAAGAAGTTTTCAGTCTCTGGTAGTGGACTAGCATGTGTTAATGAAGCATGAGCCTATGTCAGATAGACTTTTAATTAATTGACAGTAACATACTTATTTCCTGTCTCAGTCAATTTAATTTTGTAGAAAAAGATGGGAAAAATGATTATCAGGAGGGAGGATGCTCATTTAGGGACTCGCTATTGGACAGCAACCTTATGAAGGGGAAGAGTACAGCACATTTCTTAAAATCTTCCACAAATGGTTGCTGGTTCCAAAAATAAAAATAAATAACTAATCTAAAATGCATTTGGTAGCCCTACATTGAAAACTATGACTTCAAACTAAATAATAGAAGCACAGAGAAAGGAGAAACTCTTCACAACTCTTCAAGAAGGACATCAGCATTTGAGGAGTACAACAGACTATTTTTATAATTCTTCTTCAGAAAGGGTTATGAGAACAGAAAAAAAGAGAAAATTAATGTGGTGCATAAAAAGAAGTAAGAAGGAGCAATATATGAAGAGTATGAGAGCAATGTCAATGTAGCCAGGGTCCAGATTATGTGTACTTGGTTTTCTGGCTGGTGTTCCCTGGTGGTTTGGGTTGTTTTGGTTTTTTGTGTTGACATTGTTGTTTCTTTGTTTGATTGTTTGTGGGGTTTCTGTTTTCAAAAAATTTATACAATTTACTGAAATTAGTTTGCCCATTAGGAAGTACTTGGGATATAAACTGAAACACTGTCAGAACAGGAATTTTGATTTTTCAGGTTATGGGAAAAAAAAAAAAAACTCTAATGAGCATTTTCCAACACAGAATGAGTGGTGGAGATGAAAAGGACAGGGAAGATATGAAGACTCATAGATCCAAGTTTTCTGTTCAGTCCTAATAACAGATACAAGTCTGAGATCTAAAGAGTGATTTTTTAGCATTTCAGGTATTCAGAGCCTTCTAGGACTCTTAAAAAGACAAATCAAATGGAAAATGGTGATGCCACTGAGGTATTATTTGGAAATGAGCTAAGGATATTTTTTATTTACTTTTTCAATTTATCTTTATTGCTTTAAAACAATAACAAACTTACAAAAAAGCAATTTTCTGAGGCATATGTAACTCTCCACCTGGAGAAAAACATAATTTATCCTTTAATTCTTTCTGCAGTATTGCTCGTAGATTGATTCTCTCTCGCTGTATGAAACTTTGCTGATGTTGTTGGTTTCTTTATAATACACCTTACAGCAGTATTTGATATTACTTCTGTCAGGTGGATTTCGCCTGAGCTTACAATTGTGCTGTGGTACAGACAGCAGTGGCAGTGGTATGGACATCAATTATCATGCACTTCACTGAAAGTAAGCCCAGTTTCTGCTGCTTGTAGTTCAACCTTCCCTGTTTCTTTCCATTTTTCAAATCCATTTCATGGATTTGGTTCTGCCTTCCATTACTTTTTTTTTTTTTTTTAATGAACCTTTTATATTTCTGCAATATCCAGAGGCTGAGATCCTGCTGTGTACAGGGTCCTGGATAAACACAGAGTTGATCACTGAACTTTATGGAGCTGCAGAGTGTGTTATCAGACCATGACGAGAATGGAGTCCACAAGTTTAAAACAAGCTATGCATTTCCTTTAATTTCAATCCTTTCCCCCTCCCTCCTCTGGAAGACTGAATTCCATGCAGCTTTCCTTTGCACTTGGAGCCTCTTTCCCCTTTCTTCTTTACATGTTTCTGCTGGGCCCCAGTGCAGCCCACGAGCTCCACTGGCACAGAGTGAGGGAGCTGTGCTGCCTCCCCTTTGCTGCTGAGGCTCATTCTCCTGGCTAGCTGCCTCTCTTCCTATCTGAAAACCTTCTTCTCATTTCCAGCTCTGACCAGAGGATTGGATTACCAGATGTGTGCACTTATTTTCACTCATCTAGCTGCATTAATGGATGTGTAGTAACCTCAACAGATTTTCAAGTAAAATGTTCTGCTTGGGTAGTGGCAGGGGACAGGGAAAAGGAAGGAAGGATTGTTCATTTGCTCTGTCTTGAGTGCACAGAGTGACTTGGGACAAAACAATCCTTCTCTTTGTGGTGATGTTATGAAATAGTTGGATATGCTTTTTTATTAACCTTCTAATACCATAACAGGCAGGTGCAACCATTTGCAGAAATATGGTTCATCCAGCACTTTACTGGAGCATTTATGCTACACTGTGATATGAGTAGCATGGTGGATAAAGGCAATTATTATTGCAGCACAAGATAGATCTAGGTTAGGGGGGTTTGCCTTTCATTTCCATTTTAAGTGAAAGCAGTTCTGGCTCCCTATTAGACCATCCATGTCAGGAAAAGTCGAGTGTTACACCTTCTCATCATGTTTCCTGGTTTGCTAGAGTGTTATAATGAAAACTCTCAGAAGTTAATGCAGCACTTGAAACTGTGACACTGTTCAGAGTTCAAAAAATAATAAAGAATCGTGTTCCAGTGAGTGTCATCAGTTATCAACAGCACAATAAAAATGTAGCAACAAGAATAGCGACACTATCCATGTACCTTGCACTTCACTTCAGCTGCTTTGAGTTACTTTCAGCTCTTATGTAAGGGATTTAATAGCTGAAAGCATTTTGCTGCTTGTGGTATTTGTTAGAAATGTAATCTGAACTGCTTCAATGGAGGAACACCTGATCAAATTTTCAGTGGCAAGAGACCAACTCTTTCAGTTTTGAAGTCAGCCTTGACTTTTCAGCATGAGAAAACAAAGATGAAGTAATCCCTTGTTGGGTGTTTGCAAACAGCAGGGTGTAGCTTTCCAAACAGCGTTGGGGCAATGGGATGTGACACTTGAGAGGACATGGTTTGTGGCCATGTGACACAGGAGGTGAAGCTGGGCTGTGTAAATTTCCATACCAAAAGGCGGCACAGCATTCCTTTGGAGTTGTGTGCATAAGACAAGAGATGACATATATGCCATACGTGTCATCTGACAATAATTAAGGGAACACGTTCGCTTTTTTCCTGTCAAGGTTTTGCAAGATTTGACTGCTGTCCATTGCTTTATTTGCATTTTTCATGTGGAGTTGCTCTGTTTTCCTGCACACAGCAAAAATTTAGCATATAAGGGAGCTTTCTTGACTGGTTTTAACCAGGCACACTTAGGTTTGAAGTATGACTCGATGTCTGGTGCTAAGTACTAATAGGGAGATGTAACGTTGCCTTCCTCTTTTACGCCCCTTCCACAGTAAAACAAGATGAGTTTCTGGTACATTGAGTGCAGTGTGTGGGAGGAAAGAAGAAAACCAAACAGCTGGAGTGCTTTCTGGAAAAAAAAAAAAAGGTTATTATTTCAAGTTCCAGGATTTGAGACAATATTCCTTGCATTTGGAATATCATGTATAGGAAAAATCTGGGATCAATCATGTCTAAACGTTATTTTTTATTCATGTGCTTCTGAAGCAAATCTTATCATTTACTGTCTCAGTGTACATACATAACATACACATGGGAAAACATGTACCTGTCAGCAATACCCACTGCAGCTTTTTCAGTCCAACTCTAATCTTTTCCTTGCACATAAACTAGTGTGTTTCTTGTTGCTGTGTATAAATATTATCATTCCTGATATTTTTATCTAGAAACACACGGAATCTTAGTCCTGGCTAAATATTCTGCATCATGGAAATTGCTGGTGAGATGAGATAAATTCGTAGAAATGATTAGTTTTGGTTTACTGCAACAAAAAAACCCCACCAAACCTAAAACAAACAAACAAAAATCCCAACGAAAAACAAAAGCCAAAACAAAACCGAAAAACCCAAACCCAAAACAAACAAACAAAACAAAAAAAAAGAAAGTGGGGGGGGGAAAGAGCATAAATACTGTACTCCTCAGTGGGCTTAGCATTTGTTATTAGTTGGAAAGTGTCTCTGTATAAATGCTCACAAAACCTGCAGGAAAAAAAGGCACCTAGAAGGAACAGTGGTATCAGTGTCACTTATCTAACACTACTGTGATAGAGCTTGTCAAAGGCCATAGGATGTCTTGTTTGAATTAATGCAAATATTAATCCTATGGAAGAGTTGTATCAAGCAGGGTGAAGTCTTCTCGTTTCTGGGAAATCAAGTTTTGTCATCCTGAGTTAGGGGCCAGAATCAGACCTCTTCAGCCTCTGAAAAGCAGAGTTAAAATAGGAAAGATGGAAACAGAGAGCCAAGTGGATCAGAGCCCTTGAGAATTTTGTTTCCCTCCATTGCAAGAGAGAGAACACATTCAAATCCCTGTGTTGCTTATATGGAAAAAAAGTATATGCTGCGTTTCTCATCATTACATTTTAACAGAATGTGTATGGAAGACTTGTGTTGATTTGGGCAATAAGAGAAAATCCTCTTTCACCATGGGACAATTCTCGGTATTGTTTTGCCAAACAGAACAAGACCCTGGTACCTGATAATCTCTTTCCTAGATGACTGTTCTTAAGAATGTGAGGATATTTATTGTCCATCTTCTCTAAGGGGGGGGGGAAAGTGCTGCACTGTCAGCATATGTGACAGAGAACAGGCAGCACATTCAATTCCATGGCATTCCTTGAAGTACTGAAACCCATATAAAGGGGTTCACTTATTGCAGCAAGCCATAGGCTCTGACATTGCACAGCAACACAGCACACGTTAGTTTAATGCTCTGATTTACCTTGGAATGATGTGTTTCATCTCCACAGCCCATTTGTACATCTCATGTGCATCTTGTTCATCTGGTCTTTACATAAGTTTTCTTTATGTGTTTATACTGTCTATGTGGATTTCATATCTGAAAGCCTTTTTATTTTTTTTGCAGATGCAGTACTCCATATATATTAGTCCTTAGGTGAAAATGTTATAAGATGTGGATGTTCATATCATATATATATGGAATATTACTGGGTTTTGATTTTTTTCCTGTAAAATTGCAAACTAGTGCTTTGAATAGTAAAAGTAGAATTCTTAGCATAAAACTGTGTTAATTAAGGGGGTTTTTTATCAAATTACTAGCTAAAAGCTCAATTGTGTGGTGTGGAAAAGAATAGAAATAAAAAGAGGTCTTTTTCTCCAAATTTTCTGGATTTTTATGAGGTGTTTCATGATTTTTTCCTCAGAAGTTAGAAAGATATGAAGTTATAATTGGTGGAAAATGAAGCTTAATCCTACCTTATTAAGTTCTCTGGTGCTTTTGCTTGCTTCACTGTTCTGGGCAGGCTGACACTTAAAGTGCACATTGCACATATTTCTATTCCTGCATTTTGTACACCTGCCAAGTGTTCAGCGATGGCATGAAGTGACATGTGAATACACCTGAGAGCCCAGCAGGACAGGCAGCATTGCCATCATATCAGAACCTCTTTCCTGCCACTGCTTCTCTTGAAACCTTTTACTAACCTCCCTGGCTAGAGACAGAGGGGTAGAGACAAATTCAGAGCAGTTCTGTCCTCCTCCCAGCACTGAGTTTCCTTTCTTCAAAATGTTATGAAGCTAATTCCTTAAACATCCACCACTGATGCTAATGGGAATCCCACAGTGAAATCCCTGAATGTTTCCTTGAGCATGGATTCATTAGGACTTCTTCTCCCACCCTCCCTCTTCCACTGCTGTTTCAAATAGAGGGCCAAGAGGTGTCTTGAAGCACAGCAAATGAACAAGGCAAGATGTAATACAGACACTGCCTTCTGAGTGACATAACTGTGCAATTATGAAAGTCCTTGTAAAACATCTTTTGTTTGGTGTGGGAGTCTATAACTTAAAGAACTATGGCAAAGAAAGGGCATTTCTTGTGTGCCTTATGTGTTATATTTGAGGATCATCGTGTACTAATTTTGTCAACGATAGACTTGCCAAGGATTTCAGAATCACCTAGGTGTGTTAAATGAAGGAGCAGGCTGTGATACAGACTGGGACAGTGAACGTTGTGGGGAAGGTTGCTGTTATGCAGAGAGCACAGTTTGACTTGGGAACAATCCAAATCCTTCCTTTAACTATCAATAGATTTCCAACAGCAGCTTGTGCTGAATACACACTTATTTATACTGGGAAACCTATAATTTATTAATCCTAGCTATTAAAGTAATACATAGGGTTCTTTGATTGATGCCTCGTGCTGATTCCTAAGAATTATGTGAAGGGAGAATACTATTATAATAGATATGAAAGTTCTCCTTCATACAAAGGAAGAGTTTAGGTGCCCTCAGCTGGGTATTCCCATGGCTATGTATGTGGCTGTGAGATGGTCAGCATTTTTTGTCCATTGCCACTTAAAGTGGGCATTATTTTACCCACCTGTTGTTCCTTTCCTCAACAGCACACTGATTTGAAGGAGTCAGAAGTCTGTGGAACTTGTCCATGCACAGAAATTTGGGCCCAGGGAGAGCAGACTGTTCTACTGTTTCTGCTTCCAAAGGGCTGTCTCTGCTCCTGTGTTGCAGATTGATAGCTGGAGGTTGTAACCTCTCAGATACCTCAGCTACTGCCAGAGAAGCCAAAGGCAGCAAGGTTTTGAGCAGTTGTCAGAGTTTTATTTTCTATGTCTCCAGCTTTGTGGAGTTGAGATGGCATCAGAGGTTTCTTGTATCTGTGTGCATATGGAGTTTAACGACTGGACAGAAAATGGTCTTTATACGTGTTTTGGCTTGAAGCCTGGGTGAGTCTGTGGAAAACTGAGTCATTGTAGAGAAACCGGTGCTTGGGGTGAAAAACCATGTGCGCTGTAGCTACTTCACAGCAGCGCTTCTCATGGGCAAAGGGTGAAGGCTCATTTAAACACAGAGCCAGCGGAGGACAAGTGGGTGTGAACTGCTGACACTCTTCAGTCCAGAGAGCAGGAACAGGGTACTCTGGGCACAGGTGTCCAGGCTGGGCAGCAGTTCCAGCATCACAGCTGAGCCCCATGGCCACAGTGGGGTGCCTCAGGGACAGCCTGGGTAAGGGAGGGCAGAACCTGTATGTTGCTGAAGGAAAACTTGTGAGGAACAGCCCTAAGAGCCCTGAGGAGGGAGGGTAGTTACCCCAGTGGTCCCCGCAGGAATCTGCTGCAGCCCCTGGACAGAACATGCTTGAGCAGCTATGTCCCTGCAGCCACTGGAGAGAACACTGTGGATCAGGTATCTGGAGGACTTCAGCTTTTGGATTGCTCACACAGGAGTAGGTCTATCCTGAGGGGCTGCAGCCTGCACAAAAGACCCTCAGTGGAGCAGGGAAATGAGGAGGGCATGAGGTGGAAGGAGCAGAGAACAGCTGTTATGGACTGACCAGAGTCCCTATTCCTCATCACCTCTATGCACTGGGGGCTGGCAATGACTTAAATTTTCCCCAAGCCACCTCTGTTTTTCCAGTGATGAGAACTGGTGAGTGATCTGTCTTTATCTTGACCTGTAAACTTTTGCATCTTATTTCCTCCCTCTTGACTGCTCCAAGACCAGTTTTGTTAGAAAGGTGAGGTAAATTCTGAGGATAGCATTCAGTATCTTAAAACTTTAAATTTTAAACACTGGTAAGTATCCATGCCTTTTCCATATATTGGGCAGTCACCATACAGGGCTCATGGTGCCCCCATCCTGAGAGGCTGGGGGGCATTAAGTTTTTTAACACTGAACACAGACCACCAAACCTTACTGTGATTGCTGGTTTGTATATAAGGTGCAACACATGCACCTATATAAACACATTATTTACTAATGGATGGAGGTTTTCTGTGTTTTAGGGAAGGTGGTGGAACTTCTGTGTGTAACAACAGGTCAGAGGTATCTGTCAGCAGCTGTCTTTCATTGTCTTACGGCTTTCATCAGTGGCCCCAGTAGCCCAGACTGACATTGCCCCTCAGAAAGATTTCACATGTGGTCAGAGAGGGCTGTCTTCTTGCTTTTGGCATCTTGTACTTAGTCTTTAGACATCTTGTCCTTAAAGGACTTCCCAGCTTTGAATTTAATTTCAAATACAGTGTTTATTTTCTGTATTTGAGGAGAATTACCCTGAGGTTACAAAACAATGGGCTAACAAGTGGAGTTACAGCTGGTTAGCATGATCTTTCTGCTTGGCTGCTGTGATGTACTGAAAGATTACTCAAAATATGCTCCATTAAAGGTAGACTCTCAAGTTCAGTGTAGATTAGGAAATTCCAAGTGCGTCCTAAGTGCATATCTTTAATACATCAAAAATCTCCTTGATGCAGATGGGTGTGTTCAGTCCTCTGCACAGCAATTCTACCTCCTCATTAATAAAGAAGAAAATGCAATGGACAATTATTACCTTTGTCTCTGGATCCTGGTAATTCAAACATTCAAGTGTCATAACATTTCCCAACCTTCAAATAGAGCCACTCACTCTGTGCTGAGATGAAACAACATGTGGACAAGTAGATCCATTGTATAGTATGGGGTTGCTTTGGAACTTGTATCGAATGATAAACCCCACAGTATTTGCTCTTGAAAATCAACATTTATTGAGGTTTACTTATTGCATATGTAATAAAAAGAAGAAAACCTGTTTTAAAATCAGCTATTTAGTTCAACTAACTCAGTTACAGCCACAGCTTATGGTAGGCTGTGAACATACAACAGGTCAAATGCAGCTCATGTAGTGTTACCCAGAATATCCTGTTCCCAAATAAATGGAAGACTAAGTGAAATGAGGTTTTTGGTGGGTGGGGTGCTGGAAGGTAGAAGTGCTTACAGCACTAGAGCCACTGTGAAGAAATAGACTCTTAATCATGTGTTTACATGCTTGTACAATCAATTTAATTAAATTACTGTCACAAGCATATCGTTCAATTTTAGCTCTTTAGGAAGACTAAGTACAGCCTGAGGAAAGGATGAATTCTGAAGAATAAGAAGATGCAACTGAGTAGGAAATTAGGGTTAACATAACCCTAAGATAAGTTTCTTCAAGAGGTGAATGAAGATGAGTTTTTCTCTAGAACAGAACATGCTTTTAAGTGACAAAGACTTTAGGCAAACATTTTTTATGCATTTTTAAAATAGATTAATGAAAAAAATTCCTAAATCTGATTCCTCAGTGACACTTAAAAGGCTCAGTCATTTTTACATCCATTAATTGAAATGATAAATTAATTAAAATATTAAAAAACTGAGGAATATTCCCCAAATAATGTACTAAACACTGCATGCACACAGGTTATGAATTTACCCCAAAATAAAAACCCCTTACCTATTTTGTTAATCAAGTTTTTAAAAGCTTAGGCTTTGTATTTATTGTGTCAAGCCCAAAAAATATCCTGGAAAATCTGAATTAAAAAATGGGATTAAAAAATACTATCACTATTCCCATGTAGGATTGTTTCGCTGAATATTGCCATGAAAGATATAATAGTGTCAATCCTTCAGTGAAGGATTTTAATCTGTATTTCTCTATTGATGCTCTAATACCAGAGTAGTTTACAGCTAAACTGGCTAGGCCCTGGACAGTGAATTTCCTATTTTTTAGCACTTTTCTGATCCAGATATTAAATCATAACTAATTTTCTTACTGAAAGTTTTTTTTTTTTACAGAGCTGGTGTTTTATATCAGCCCACTACTGTTCTCGTATTGCCCCAAATTTAAGTACTAACCTCAAATGCAACATTTTTAACCTCTTAAGCTGTTGTTGCTTTTCCACAGAGGGTTGCAAACCCAAGCCTGGAAAGCTCTATTTCATCTTTAGAACATTTGGAATTGTTAGAGTTACTAAAATGAAAAAGATCAGGTCAATATTTGTATCAGGCCCCCTTATAAAAGCAAAATGTTTGACATCTGTATGGTATTAAGGCAGTCCAGTTAATGGGAGCTCCTGTAGTGTATAAGCGATTGGAAGGTTTCTGGCAGTTCTGCAAGTCAGACTACCTGATTATTTAGGATCTAAAATTTCAGTTCTGTGGTAATTTTGGGAGTGAAGGCCATAGCAGGGCCAGAGTTTAAACATGGATGTCAGAGCCTGAGTGTTGTTTGAAAATTTGGGCCATAATTCAGAAGCAGGAAGATGTAGCAAGTAAATACACCAAATATTGTAATAATTAATACTGTTGACACAGCATGTATATCCTGGGAATTTATAAGAGCTTGAATAAAGGGGTGAGGCTAATAGCACTACATGCAATGAAATACAAAGAAAAAGGTGATAATTTGTAAAGAAAACAGCAACTGAAATTATAGAAGGGGGTAGAAAACTGATGTGACACGTGATGCTTTTCTAGAATAAGAAACCTTATTGTGAATATAGATGTATTTTAAAACTATTGTCAAATTTCATTTTATGCCAGATATAACAAATCAGATAATTTTTTGCTGAAATTTCCTTATTTATACTGTTGTCTCCTCTGCTGGAATGAGTTAAAAAAATTCCGTACAGTAAGGAGTATAAAATAAGACAAAAATCTGCACGTTTAGAGATATGTGATTTCATTTTTTTCAGTAGAGCCCTTGAAATTTGTCAGGTACATTGCTACAAACAAGAAACATAATCATTTTTCTCTCTCAGTGAACACAGAACACAAAATTATGTATTTTCTTTAGGAAACCTGCCTCTAATTCTTCAATGAATATCTGAAGTTTTTTGATATTATCCTCTAGCAAAAGCTTCAAATTAACACTAATGTATGTGTCTTTATGGAGTGGGGTTCTTAAGTAGAGGCCATGCTAAGGTTTTTAAAAGGGTTGTATCTTAAACATTGTATCACCATTCTGCTCTCTAAAGGCTTCGCTTTTAGCAGTGAAGCTTATTTTTGTGCTATATGATGTCATAGCCCAGACATTTATGCTAAAGGGAAAAATTAATAATTAGCTCATGGATTTACAGTTGCTGAAGTTTGAATTTTAGGTAAAGACAAACATAAAGAAGCTAATTGTTGATAGCTTTTTGTTTTGACAGAGACACGAACAGTGGGCTGGGTGAAGAAATATGTTTTAGTTAATATTCCTGAGTTAATTTTTTTAGTGCTTCTTTTGCTTTTTTAAAATCTACTTTAGAGAATCAAAAGCAATTTCTTGAGCTTATTTTAAATTATAATTTCAATATTGCTATTTAAATTAATAATATTTAATATCTTATTAAATATCCATCAGCTATCAAATACATTTTTTATAATGCAATATACAATATAATTTCTGTCACTACAAAAATGTTACTGCATGACTGCATCGAAGGGCTGTAGTTCAAAGAAATTTATAGTATACAAATGTACATTAAAAAACAACACTTTTTCTTATTTTGAGGAGTACTGAATAGAATATTTTGTGAAAAATTATATACAACCAGGCCCAACAAACACAGCCATTGCATTAAATTTTTCTTGTAAATTTTTTTTTTTGGCCTTGGTATCTGTAGAACTGTCTTTGTCAAATGTAGGAAGATGTAGGGGAAAATATCTCTAGGCATCTAGGCATCTCTAGGTATTGTTATCTGTCTGTTATAAGGAAATTTGGGGGTTTTTGAGTGGCAGATACCAAAAAGATAAACATACATTTAAGAAATTATTGTACTAAATGCATAAAAGGGAAAAGGTTACAGTATGTATAAAGTGTTTATATGAAATTTTTATACAAATCGAGGTGCACTATGTTTACAACTCTGCCTGAATTATCTTTCCTCTAGTGATATTTTTTTCTTTAAAAACAGTGGAATCTGAAAGTCACACAGATATATTTTGTCAGATTTGGAAAATATGCAGTTCTAGTACGTGGCATAAAAACCCACCTCTCATAATGAAGAAAACCAGCTTTCCTGGGAAAGGTATCATTCCCTGATTCAAAGTAGGCATTAGAATAGGAAATCAAGATTTTTTAAATATCAACTGGAATTTCTATTCCTTTCTGATTCATCAGTATTTTTGTGCACTTCTGGATGAATATATCCTAAACATCCTTAAACTGATAATGGTCTCTAAAGCAAAGGCAAAACTTGCAGAACATTGGGCACCAAGTGGAAAATGATTTTATTTCAGCTACCAGTGGCTGATTACTAATAACACAGACTTACTTTGCCTTCGTGATCAGAATACTTACATGCTTTTGTAAGCCGTCTACCCAGAATTTATAAATAGGAAAGAAAATAACCCTCGAAAGCCAAACAACTTCTTCTCCTTGTCGCCATATGCTGCATCTTTTCCCTCTAGGTTTTGTATACTCTGTGTGCTGAAGAATGGTGTCTTTTCTTTTCATGTTGCTCTGTCGGCGGTCATAACAGCTATTCTCTTCATGAATATGTAAATCCCATGCATAAAATCAGAAAAATTAGCATGGCGATTCCCACTATAGAATGTGCCCAATTATGTCTGCTAATACGTGGATAGTGATGATTTAATCTTTGGACTGTATGAGCAGATTCAGGTACAGTTACAAGAGCTGCAGTAATTACAGAGGACCCAAACACACAAGCTGGGTGCGTGCACATGCTGGGGGATCATTGGGCTTTACTAGGAACTGGGCATCTGATGCCTGGCTATGATGGAGTGCTCGCAGATTCATTTACAGGCGCTTTCTCTGATGGGTAGTGACAAGGGAGAAAAATGCCCTAGGTCTGCAATACCCTTCCCTTACTAACTGACACTCATTTGCATTTGAATTTTTTTTCCCTCTTTTTTAGTTTGTACTGAATGCTTGCAGTTAGAACGAAACGAATAAAAGTTTGGATAAATAAAAGGGAGAAAAACGGTGACCGCATTTGCTAGGCGTCCTTAACTCACTTGGTTTATCAGCAATGGGTATTGGAGGGGGGAGGAAGGACAGGCAGAAAACAAAACCAAAAAGGCACCAGCAGCAATTGATGCATTTTTGTATTTAAATAAGCAGGCGTGCTCATGCATATTTATATGACGTGCATGCCTATGCGCCGCTCTGAGCAGTGGCTCTGCGGCTCGGCTGCAGTAATTAGGCTGATGTAATTATAGCAAAACAAAGCAAGCTTAGGCTGATGGTGGATTTTTTTCCCCATACAGTGGGAACATTTAAGACATATGCATATTCCAGCGTACAAAAAATGAACCTGCACCGCTGTCGGAGGCTACGAGGACAGTGTGGCCAGTGCACCTATTGTGTCACTGCTGTAGAAAGCAGCTTAGCGATTGGCCACTGTCTGCAGCACATAATACTGACTGGTTATAAAGGACTTGTCTAGAGGAAAGCCTGTAGGTACTCCATTGTCTGGCAAAGTTGATATGACTGCATTCTTTTTGCAGGGGGTCAGACAGCTGAACTGTAAAAGCTGCACAGATTTTTTTTTTTTTTTTGTCTTCTTCGTCTGTCTCTCTGGCTCTGTCTCTTCCATATAGCATTTTTCTTTCATGCCCTGTCTCAGTTTGCATAGTTAAAGAGAATGCTAATTAAGATCCCTTGCCTTAACCTGAAAATAATGACTTGGATGTAAATAGAAAACTGGCGATAGTTTAAAATATTCTTGCGTAGCACCAAGATATCAGTTACCGTTCTAGGGGAAAAAAGGAAGAATTTTTTTTTTTGTAATCAAGGTAAACAAAAAAGAGTTGTTGCTTCTCTTTCTTCCTTTCTTTCATTATTTTATTTTTTTCTATTTTAATTTTTTTTAAAAACCAATGATGTATGTTGTTGCGAGCCAGATAATATTTTATTTCAGAAAACATGGTAGCTACATAATTTAAAAGTCCACAAATCAGTTGCAATTTAGTGCTTATTAATCCTTCTTAGGATGTAATTCGGTGAAAGAACTGCTTTAAAAAAAATTCTTTTCTGTATTATAGACGGATCTAACAACGCAGTCTGGGCTCCGTGCCAAAGGCTGGTATTTCACAGCAGCGACCGCCTTACAGATGAGCTGTGGGAAGCAGGAGGGAGACTCTCTTAGGGTGCCACTACTATGGAGACACAGCTGGGCTGAACAAGATTTGCTTCAAACGACAACAAGAGAGACAGAAAGAGTCTGGTTCGACCGCTGCCCAAGCAGGCAGTAACCAGAAGAGCTAGCAGCCAATCCGGCCATGCTGCACTGTTCGAAACCAGCTCTACATCCCAGCCAATCAGTGACATCACTGGTGAGAAACTCATTTACATCATGCAGTAATGAACTTTGTTTAACGTAGCCTTTTTTCTTTCCTTTTTTTTTTTTCCTCACAGAGATTAGGTCCTCCATTAATTATTCTGCCAGCATAATTTGAATCGCTATGCAAAACGATGGCTACAATTTCTTGATTTTTTTTAACTGTGTGCTGTCTCTGCAGGTAACCATGGGCATTGTTCCAATTTTTTTTTTCTGTTGGCCCCATAAAACCTTTTAAAGTGTCTTTAATTGTTAATATTGTGCATATATTTTTCTTTCATGTATGTTTGTCTCCTTGTAGTCCTTACCTAATGTGGTACTTCTTTCTCCAGTTATAGCCTGAGATTACCTTTAACTGTCTTGGAAGGTAAAAAGGGTGTTGCTGCAGCATTGAGTTTGCATCTTTAGCTGCCATCACAGTCTAAGTACTTATTCTGATGCTTCAGAAATCATTTCGCTGTGGCCGTTTTACATATCTGGCTTTCTCTAAAGGTTCTTACATACATCTGTTACAACTGAGTAAAGTTCGGTACTGTTATATTTCATTCTTCACCACTTTCAGTCAAGATGTCATTTTATTAATGAATAGAACTGAGATCATTTCTGAACAAATTTCACCCCCTTCCTTCCACCTCGACACAATGCACCTGATTTGCATCCATTTACCAGAATAACTGAATACAAGAGCCAGTATGAAAGGAAGTCAAGGGAGAGCTTGCATACTGCTTCAGGGTATGTTGCAGCAAAGCGAAATATAGAATTTTTGTTTAGAATGTGCTTAATCTACACAGAAAAGATTAGATCTTAGGTTGAAAAAAACTCTTATCTAGCCAGCTTTTCATATTAGGAAATAGGTTTGGTGTGGGGGGTTTGAGTATTTTGTTGTTTTTTTTTTTAATAATAAACATGCACATTTTCTTGAAATGTGTTCAATTATAAGTGGAAAACATTTGGGCAAGCCAACATTGTGTTGAACATTTGGATTTAGTTCTTTGTGGGTAAAGCAATTTGTTGTGCGAACAATTTAAAACCAGCCCAGGATACTGTGGAATGCAGAGATTTCAGACTGCATAATCTAATGAGGCAAGGTTTTGCTCTTCAGTATTCTAATAGCTGAAACAGAATCAGATATGAGACAAATTCAATATTGTGCTATTAAATTAACGCTGTATCTGTTGCTAGTGGGCTTCAAGAGGTCAAGGCTTTCATAAAGCAAAATTTTATTTAAAGAAGTAGCCTGAAATAGAATTTTTGTTACAATGTGGTAACTTCCCCTCTCCTCACACGCAATAATCTACAATTTGTTTACAGTGCTTCAGTTATATATTGATCCTTCTAGTCACTTTGAAAATACACAGGATTTAAGCACTAAACCATAGCTCTTTCAATACATGATGCATTCCATCATCCCATCATCAGTATTCTGTGTGCAGCTGTCCTGATTCAGCCACTGGCTCCCCTGCTGCAGATCCTGTAATTTGAATCATGCGTAATAATATATTATCCTACTGGGGGCCTTCTTTCAGTAGGAGAGTGGTTTTATACCTTCTGCTCTAAGAGAACTGTTGGCTCCTTGCCATCTCGTAGCCATTATTCACCGAGGCAATCAAGATAGTCTTCCTTAAGGAATAACATCTGCACGACTGCATGTGCCACAAATATGAAGCCTCCCCCCACGTTATAAATTTAGTTTTCTTGGGAGCAGGAATATTTGAGAATACTGAAGCAGAAAAGCTGGACGTTTACAGGAATTCATCAAAAGTGTATTGAATATGCCATGTGCTGAAATCCAGGCTGTGAAGAGATTTGGACTGGCTAAGGGAAGCAGAGGAGAAGAAAATAGAAGCTGGTGGTTATTCTGTGATTTTTGATAATATTTAATCCAACTCATGTTTTTTACTTAGCTGATGATTAGTGCTATACTAAAAATGTGACGTTGCCTTACTGACAAGGTAATTTTCTAACTAGGGTGTTGATGGGATGGTGTCAGCTGGGACTGGAGCTGCATTTCCCAGGTTGAGAATCTAACCTGATTTGATGCATTCAAGAAGATGCAGTGTCACTAGTGAGTAGAAAACAGATACCAAAAGGGACCAAGAGTGTAGAAAATATGAACATGTCATAACAAAGTAGCAAATCTCAGAGATGCAGAATCTAAAAACACGAATTCACACAACGTGAATTGTATCTGCTGGTTAAACCTCTGTGGGGCATCTAAAGGTGAGTGAAAGCAGCTGCTTGGGGCAGAGAAAGAGGAACGCCAGATCTGTGCAAGTCTTTCAGCTATAGTGTGTGCTCTGCTGCCATATGTAGCAGATACATCAGCGCCAGGGCCTACAGTTTTCTTTTGTTCACATAAATGTCACCCCTAAAACACAAACAAAATATCCTGAGATCTTATTTTTACAGATATTCTTTTTGTGTAAGCATAGAGAGGCGTGATGTTTTCTGTCCTGTACAAATTATTTGACCATTCCTGTTGAAGGTAGCAGATTTGTCATTTTTGATTTAGGGAGGAGAGAGGGGAAGTATTGGGAAGTGAAAGAAGCAAAATTTGATTTAGCATGTTTAGCTCATCCTGAAGCTTACATAGTTTTCATTGAACAACAGCAATACAACTGTAGCAAATAATTCTATCCAATATGTGTTTATTTCAGTACTGTTGAGGTGTATATATCAGGGGAGGGTCTTCTTGTTGTCATCAGCTCTTATTTTACCTTCTGGAAGACAGAAATAATGTCTGTAACCTGGCTAAAAATCAAGAGTGATAATATTTGGGAACTGAAGTTCTTCTGAGACTATAGGAATGATAGTTAAATGGAGCTCACCTGGTGGCTGACTTTTAATGAATCTTTTTAGAGGGAAGACCCTCAACACCTAAATAATTTGTCATATTTAAAATACTGTACAAAAAGATCAGAATTTTTTAAATAAACAAGGGAAGTCCACAGTAATGTAGCTTAGAAATAAGATAAAATTGCAAATAAGGCAGACAGATTGGTGACTGAAGCTTACTTCCTGACTCATTCCATCTAGAAGAGAGGAAAGAACTTCCTAGGCCATTGATGCTCCACTGAAGAACATTCTCCATATAGTTATTAAGTTTTCAATAATAGGGATCAATAGGAAAAACAATACAAAATTCATAATGATTTGATGAATCACAGTAAGATAAGTCACCTTCATGACAACTGAACTCTGACATGAGGAAACAGACTAAGCAGAGAATGGTATTTGCCATAGTTCACCCCATGAATAGAAGAGTTATGTCATTCTGAAGGATGAGCCAGAAAATAGCAGCCACTGGAAATTACAACATATTTCTTTTCTACTTCTGTGAACAAATACATTGTACTTGATTCCATTCTTCTTTTAGCACTTCAGCTTTCTGATAGAAGTCCTAACAAAAAGTCTATTCTACAGACTTCTTCTTTGAAAAGGCTGTTATTTCAATAGCTGATGTTTCCAAGAAGGACATCTACTAAAAGAGGGTATGGACACTGAAATTTGTTTTCTGCCATGGCTTAGTGTATAAGCAACCTAGTTTTTGCAATTCAAGCAATACCATTTATAAGGAAAACAATGAGACTGAGCAGCAAAAGTGGCACTAATAATGAATTACTGCATGTAAATTTTTATATAATATCAATGTTTTTATACTTTATGAGAACATTCCTCTTTTCTCAAGTAGTCAATATTTAAACAACTTATTTCATTAAATCAAGTTTTAGAATTAAGGGGGACAATACACTGTCATGGTTTAAGCCCAGCAGCCATCCAAGCACCACACAGATGCTTGCTCACCCCCCAGCTAGTGGGATGGGAAGAGAATCTGAAGGGTAAAAGTGAGAAAAGTTGTGGCTGAGGTAAAGACAGTTGTAGGTAAGAAAAACACACCCAAGTAAAGCAGAAAAAAGAAATCCTTTCACTGCTTCCCATGGGCAGGCAGGTGTTCAGCACTCCCAGGAAAGCAGGGCTCCACCATGTGTAATGGTGACTCGGGAAGACAAATCTCATCACTGTGAACATCTGTCCCTCACGCCTTCTTCCCTCAGATTTATAGGCAGAGCATGACTCCATATGATGTGGGATATCCCTTTGGTCAGTTGGAATCAGCTCCCACCTCCTTGTGCACCCCTATTTCACTCACTGTTGGGATCATGTGAGAGACAGAAAAGGCCCTGACTCTCTGATCACTGCTCAGTGATAATAAAAACATCCCTGTGTTATCAACACTGTTTCCATCACAAAGCCAAAACACAGCCCCACACCAGCCACAATGCAGGAAATTAACTCTACCCCAGCCGAACCCTGAACACACTCTAAGGAATTAGTGACACTGCTACCCTTTAAAAGGGCTGCACATCTGCTTTTTGCAACATGCAATGTTGAATTGGCTTCAATACCCTATATAAGTCAAGACTAGAATACCCTGTATATATTTATCTAAAAGCAAAGGATATTGAGCTATCTGGCTTTTATATTCTACAGCAAAAGTGGTAGAAATGGTAGAAAACTGTAACAGAACATCTGCCTTGTTGAATTTGTTCTAAAACTCTAGAAGTACATACATATATATATATATATTTCTCACTTGGGCATATAAAATTCTTTGAGTACATTACTGAGATACACACTCATCTGTGTAGGAAAGAACTTATTTATGGGGTACTTTACTACTGAATCAAACTACGATCCTGGGTAAACAAGGTCGGTTACTATTTTACTGTGACACTGCAGCTTTCCTCACTTTAAATTAGGCTGTGGGAAATGGAGTGTGATGGCTCTTCTCTGTATGAGAAAAAGCCTGGAAGGGACCCAAAACTGTTTTCTGGAAGCAAGTATAGAAAGAATGGTGAATACAGATATAGGAGTCATCAGTTGTTCAAGGAGAAGTCCTGCAATATTTCAAGGGCTGGTACCAGAAAAGTGGCTCTTTCTTGGCCTAAATGCTGCCCTGAAATGTCTTTATTTTGCTAGTGGCTAATGGGAGGAGAGCTGAGCAGTGTCTGCTGCACTATGTCACCCTGAAGCCCCCTCGGACAGGGGCTTTGATGTGCAAGGCAGCAAGCTGTTGACTTCTGGGGTTGTGGTTTTATTTCTTCATCCAGTTGTTTTCATTCTTTATGTTACATGTCAGTGCTGTATTGCTCTTAGTGAAAATTTTGGAATCTAGGCATGTTTTCTTAATGCACCTGTAGTTTTTCATTTTATTCCGGCATTTAGGTGTTCTTATAACATTTTGTTATAAGAAAATTCTTAACGTGATAAATTTAAGGCAATTGTTTTCACCAAGGAGTTTGAGCTCTGTGTCACTATCCAGCAATTATAAAATTAAGCACTAAGACTTAGTTATGAAAACTATCATTTAATGTTTTTGGAAACTGTCTTCAGAAAGATTAAAAAAGTCACATTGAGTCAAGTGAAAATTTTAGAATATCATGATTTATAACAGCTTATGTTTGTGACCTCATTTGAGTTCATGGAGCAATGAAAGCTGTCTCTGAAGGGCAAATGTAGAGAAATTTCTTTGCCAAATTCATAGTTTAGATGGCTGGATCAAGGAGGGTTGGATTTCTTTTAACAAGACATTTAAAAAAAACCCTCAGATTGGCAAGATAATTATTAAAAAATATTCAGGTAATCTCAAGCAATGTACAACCATCGAAAGGGGTAGAAGCAGTCCAAAACAGCATGGAAAGATGGATACAGTTCTGATTAATTTTCAGCTGTAGCATGAAATAAATTACCTTGGTAGTGGAAGCTGACTTTGTTAACAAGGTATGGACTAATTTACCTTTATAGCCAGCTACTTAGCTGAGATAGATCCCTCTTGTAGGTGAGATAGATTCAGTTTCACCAGATGACTCTGCCTTGTGCAGTATGGATCCAAAAAATGGCTAAAGAGAGGGTCGCAAAAGCCAAAATTATCTTGAAAGTCAAAAACTAACCATTCTTGCAATTCCAATCTAGCATCAAAGTGGTTGGAATGAGTAGTAATTTTTTTTCAGAAAGGCCACATTTTACAAGTATTTTATATGACATGCACAGACTTCCCATTCTGGCTGGCAATGTCCTGCTTCTGGCAGAGTATACATTTTGTGCAGAATTTTACTTGGGGAAAAAAAAAAAAAGGTGTGGAGGACATTAACTTTGAGGGCAGAAAGGTGGAACTAAACCACTAGGGAACTTAACTGTGCTGCATGAGGCTATGGATGAAATGTCATTGTTTTGAAACCTATTGCTAAACACATCAAAAGCTGTTTTTACTTTAGTTGAATCTTCAATGTTTTCATAGCTGGAAATAAGTTTAATAAATATTTATGGAGGTAGAAAAATGCCTCGATTGCAACCTGATCAGTATCTCTGAAGTGTAATCAAGTCTTCTTGTTCATGGGAAAGATAAATTGATATTTTTGTCTCTAGATCTGTTCTTCTGTTGGTAGTTTGGAGGACTCTGAGAGGAGCAAGAAGCTTTGGGCTGAGGCAGCAACATGAGAATGACTGACCTGTAATATGGCATAGCAAGGAAGCCAGGTTTACCTGCTCCTGTTATTAGCTACTCAATCATTTGGATTAAATTTTTCCCAGCCACTAAAAAAACCAAAGGATTATTCTTTTATATACAGCATAAAGGAGATACAGATTATGGAGCTGTCATGCTTTGAAGACGGGCCAAGTGTCAATAAGAAACATATTTAAAACATTTTGGGCTTTCCAGGGAAGGGGGAGTGCTGTTTGGTTCTACTAGTGTTGGTATGAGGACAAAACTAGAAGACCTGTCCTGAAAAATACACTGTAGCTGACTTGTGACCGTTTTAGTGCATCTGATCCAGTCTGCAGAATTTGTGATGTTTTGCACCTGGTAGAGTGTGTGGGGAATTTATAGCTGCACAATGAAAATTGCTGGTTCTGTAAAAGTTGAGCTAGCTTTGAGTGATGTTTGTTACCAAAAAATTTTCAAGTGTAATGCACGTATAGAATGGAAAAACTGTATTGCACCCCAGGTCAAGTCTCCTTAACACAAATAAAACTTCAGCCAATAAAAACTTTAATCTGGACTGACAAAAGTGCACACAGCAAGTTCTATTTTAGCATGTCATATTATCAGAAGAGCAATTGGGGCTTGTGTTGTCCTTTGTGATCCATGCTCAAAACGAGGAACTGGAGATATATTGATACCTACACACAAAAATTGTGTGTGTGTATGCAGTGGAAAATTTCACCTTAGGACACTTCTGACTACAAAAAATTATCTTTGTTTTAAAAATTGCCTTCATTCAAAGAGTGTTCAGTCAAATTCATGGATGAAAAACCTGTGAAGAACTGTTAAACACATTGGTATTACCTCTAACTCAGGAAATCCCTGACATGTGAATTGCTCCAGACTAGGAGGTATAGCAGGGAAGTATCTCTGTGTTTTTGTGATCCTACTTTTTTCTCTCAGGCATCCATGTAAATTTTCCTCAGTGCCATCTTCAGGAATCAATTGACCTTAGCTATAATAAATAAAATATAGTTGAGCACATGGTATATGCACAAAACAAAAACCAGCTAGCTACTAAATTGTTCTTTTTAGGGAATTTTGATGATGCATAAAATCAAATGGAAACACTGTTGTCAATTAAAACAAGATATTTTGGTTTCTTGAATGTTCATAGGTGCTTACAGTTTATCAGCAAAGTTGAAATATTTCTGCATTTTTAAATCCTTTTGGAATGTCCCATTCAACATCAATTTTTTAAAATTTGCCATACTTTGACCATCTTGGTAATGAAAGAAAATCCAAAGGGATGAAACACCTTTCTATGTAAAAATTTCTTTCATTTAGAATTTTCAGCAAGCTGATATATTAGAGTGTAAGACAGTATTTCCCTTTTCTATTAACTGAGGGATTCTGACTTGTGCTAAAGCCTGCCCATCAAATACCTATGAAACAACCACTGTGTTTGTGGAATAGCTTCTTCTTAGATTCCCATTAATTTCTCCCAGGAAATTTATATTCTATGGCTGTTTCCTGCAGATTACTTCAATTAGCGTAAGACTTTTATGAGAGGCCGTTATAATGCTTTGCATCTTTAAGTTATTAACATATCATTCATGGTAATACATGCAAAATCTTGACAATGATGTAGATTTACTGTCCAAGCAGAATGGGCTAAGTACATGTAAATGTACATATTTTCAGTAAAAGCTCTCGTTGTTAAACCAGGTGCTTTAATTGGTCTACCAAACTGAAATTGTTTCCCTTTGTTCCTTGTCCTACAAAATATGGGCATAGAATTAATACTATGATAATGATGATTGCCATGCTGAAAAAAAAATATTTACATTGTAAACAACACCCAAGCACTATTTAAAGCTTAAAACAAGAATGTAAGGAATGACAATCTGTTGGTGTTTTGTAACAAAATATATTTACACTTAAGTCACTGAAAACCAACAAAATGCTAAGCATAGTTGCCACAATTTTTAATGTTAAAATGATCAGAGAGATCTGAAAAATTCTGGGCTTTAACAATTCTATGGAGATGTTTCTAAATAGTCAACATTGTGTCATTGTAAAAAATATAATAATTGAATTTGCAAATTGTTTTGTGGGTTCTTTTTGAAGACAGTCTATGGTTCTGCTCCCAATCCAAATTTGGAAACCAGCATCAATATGAATGCTGATGTGAATGCAAACCATTATGTTGACAGAGTTACATAATTTGAGTGTGCATGTTCATTTTGTGGCATGTATTTGAAACTATATTTGTGTCTTTTCTAAAAAAAAATTGACTAAACTGACTACATAAAGTCCTACCCCACAGCTGCATTTCCCTGTGCCATTCTGATACATATCCAAGATAGTTGGGGATTTTATTGCATTATCAGTCATTTTCCCCGTAGGGCACAGTGATAATCACCTGTCCCATATTGGCCTGTGTTGAAGGTGTGAGAGGATGTGAGATATTTGAGGCAAAACTTGCCTTCCTATGCTGTGTTTGTTCAGAGCCCAGGGCAGGGGTCAGGGGAGCATCCAGGGGTTCACACTCTGCAAGTCACACCTGCACTGGTATCAAGGGAAATGGGCACAGTATCTGGAGAAATGAGTGAAAGAAGGTTATTTCCAAAACTCTGCCTACTTTCTTGGTGCTCCTGGCAGACAGTCTTTTAGAAACATGGCTATGACAGGGTGTGGAGACAGCCTGAAATGCCAGCCCAAGCAAGGACTCTGATCCCTGTCCCTTGTCTGAAGTCAGAGGTCTCCAGCTGCACATGAGCAGATGTTGGGAGCCGTGGGTATGTGAGACATTGTGTCACTGGCAAATCCATGTGTGGCCTAAATGATAATATTTCCTTCCTTCTTTAATTTACCTGTATCTTTTTACACCAGTGTCTGTGGAATACAGAAATATATGTCCTCACCAAAACATGTCTCTAAGAGAGAGCTGGGTACAAATTTTTTTCACCTCACAACCCATTGCCTCATACCCCTAGTGGTTAGGCTTTCACTTCTTTTAATGGCTCCTATTACCTGTGGTGCTTGATATTAGTGTGACTTATTAAAATTTTTCAAAGACTTCTTTGTAACTTTCAACTCCTCACGTGTTCCTATGAATGCAGCTATTATTTGAATCTTGATATTCATTGTAACAATCAGAGCAATGTCTTGACATCACTGCAGACCTAAAGGAATCAGGAACTTGCAAATTAGAAGCTTGTATTGTTGCTCAACAATTATTTAGACAAAAACCCTGCCCAAATGACAAGGAAGAAAAAAATAGAGGCAATGCAGTGCAGTGTGTTAAGAACAGGATGTTAAGAGTTGGAATGGACCTTAAAACTTGACAATTTCCAAACTCCCTGCCATTAGCAGGGTCATCTTCCACTCTCTCTGGTTGCTCAGAACCCCACCCAACCTGGCCTTGAACACTTCCAGGGATGGAACAGCCCCAGCTGCTCTAGGCAACCTGTGCCAGTGTCTCACCATCCTCACAGTAAAGAATCTCTTCCTAATATTTAGCTGAAATTTCATATTTTTCATTTCAGACCCATTGCTCCTTGTTCTGTCACTGCAATTCCTGATGAAGCCCCTGTTCACCTTTCCTGTAGGCCCCTGCAGATACTCCAAGGTTGCTATCAGGTCTCCACACCATCTCAATATTTATGTTACAGCAAACTCTGTCAGTTTTAGTACATAAATCCCACTTCATTTCTTTAAAATGTGGACATTTTCCAGTTGTTCAGCATTAGTATTGTACAAGAACCTGTAGATTCTTCTCTACAATCATTTTAATAACTTGTCCCTGTAAGTGGTGCTATTTTGCTCTATTCAAAATCTTTTAAAAATACATTTAATTGCACATTTCCTAAATATAAGGATGTAAATCAAGGATGTTTGACTTCCAGTGCTGAAGAATACAGAATCACCTGTACTCAGAGGTCTCTCTCTATTTATCTGGACTCTTATATTCTATTTTCTGACCTATGTTAGTAAGGTGCCCTCTGAAAAAGTGGTACAAATATATAGAGAGCATTACTTTGATGAATTCAACCAGTCATAAACAAACACAGTCTTTACCACATTTAGGAAAGGAGGGAATGGAAAATACAGAACTAATTTTTAAGGAATCACCTCTTGAGATAATCCATTTATCAGCTCTTTTCCAACTTTTATGTACAGCTATGAACTGGACAATTTACTCTCTCTCTTCTTTATACTCAGCATATTTTGAACTTTGATAATAGCAAGTTTATTTCCCACTGTACTTAAAACAATTCAGTCCATTGGTTCTGTCCTCCCTATTGGTGGATCAGTAAGTCTCTCATTGTGCATTTTCACTTTGATCATGCCCTTTCCATCTAGTTTAAGGGAATTAGATGGTTTCTCAAGGGAGCTCAAGCAACTTTTCAGATTGGTTTTGTTGAGGTAATTCACTCATTGGTGAAAAAATGGAAAACCAACCAGGAAATACAGGAGCATACTTGGATTTCTTTTTTCACTGGGATAATCCTTGAGAATAAAGCCTTGTATGATGTAAATTCATGCAGAATCGTGGGACTAAGTGCATCTGATAAGCAACAGGCAACAAGCCAGCTCAGGAAAAAGTGTATTTACTGCAGGCAAAGGTCCTGGAATTGCTTACTTGAAACAAAACAGTGTGAGTGTCCTCCAAGGAAATGTTTGAAAGGAAGAGCAGTTGATGTCACAAGTCAGTTTGAAGAGTTGGTGAGGTATTTTTTTTTCATCTCTTTGACCTGATAATCTGAAGCATCAGCAATCTCAGTATGAAAACCTCAGTATTAGATATTTTCTCCAGTACCTGTGTTATCTTCTGTTGAGCTAATTCTACGTTTTAAACTTGCAAGAATTCACACTTTCTTGTTTCCTGGACAGAAACATACCTCCAGCTTCTATAGTTTACTCCCATTTGTTAGTTGCAATATTCCTTGCTGCATAGATAACCTTAATGTTTATTTTTTTTTCTACTTAACCCTGATAGGCAGCTTAAGCTATGGTTTATCCTGTGTATTTTTGGCCAGATGCTAGAAATCCTGAGAAAATCCCACATCTAGAATGTTTGAAAAATAATGAATGAACGTGCAATTCTAGTGGTATGCTTTCCCATTGTATGTGGATAAAACAATTTAAAGAACCTAGAGGATTTCAACCGGTTGCACAGACCATACTCACATGATAAAAAATAAGCTTTGTGTTCACCTTTATTGTAAGAATTACCATGTATTTGGTATTTGTTAATATCCATTCCAACTCTTGTTTGTCTGAATAATGAGTTAGTTGCATCCTTTCTGTCCAAATTTGGGGCTTGTGGGACCTTGGAAAATGAAAAATTCTTTAAAGGAGTTATCATAGTATCACAGGATAGTCTGGTTTGCCAGAGACCTTAAAAATCATCTCATTCCAACCCCCTGACTGGGCACAGACACCTTCCACTAGACCAGGCTGCCCAGAGTCACATCCAACCTGGCCTTGAACACTTCCAGGGATTGCCTCAGTTTTGTTTTCAACTCTCTTGTTGTCAACCCTCTGCTTCACAATGGTGTTTGAAAAAGTTGTTCCATTCGTGTGGTAGCCTCAAATGTGTTCAGTGATTGTTTATTACAGCAACACACAACACACATCTGTTAGGAGGAAGAAACCAGTGCATTTTTCTAACTTAGCTGTTGGATTTGCTTGGCCCAATCAGACAGGAAGCTTCAATATCACTTGTGAGAATCCTGGGAAGTGCTATGTAGAAAAACGAGCTGATTTTCTCAGCTGTTACATGGCTGTACGTAACCTTTATAGCAGCACCTAAATGCATTAATGACTTTCACAGATGAGTTTATGTCTTTGGTTTTATTGCAAAGATAATACAATTTGATAACTGTTCCCTAGTGAGTTGCTCTGTTCAGAGATGAGTTTTGGAGCTAACACCAGGTATTGCTATCTTCTGTTAGAGGAAGATTGCTGGTTTTGCTTATGCCTCTTGTTTGTCTTGTTCATCTCTTTATTTATTTTATGTTTTAATTGAATTTACTGTTATGAACAATTGGTGGATAAGAGCCAGTCTTTAACAGTGCTAGAACTATGTCTCCATGTAGATTTTTATGGTCATGTATAAAGAATACATTGTGTCTAGCTTTTACATTAAAAGTTACAGTGTATTGAGAAAGGACACAAAGTATTTTTTGGTGTATGTGTTTCTAATATTTGTGTTCTTTATTAATATTTAAGGAAAGCACAAGTGAAGGAGCATCTGATATTGAAGATAGCAAATTTGCTAAAAGTGCTAATTTTGTTTGGCAATGTAGGATGAATCTATGTTGTATGGGGAATCACAGTCAGTAGCTCTGTGATTTGTTGGTTTGGTTTTTTATTTAGTGAAAATAGCCTAGAAATAAACAGTTAAAACTTGACTTGTGCCAAGAGACCAGGTACAAGTGGAAAGTCAGTGAACACCTGCATTGGTTTTGTACAAAAACTCAATCAGACTCATGTTTGGCTTGCATGCTCGGTATGGCTATTATGTGATGCTAAGAACATCTTAGTTCTCATTTCCTGATTTGCTCAGTAGTACAGTGCACTGTCTTGATCTCTTTTCTGTGAACATTGTGCTTGAAACCTTTCACACAACAATTTTCCTGGGCTGTGTTGGCCTAGAAAAGAAAGAATCCTAGAAATTTTTAGGAACATTTGAAAAATCTTCCAGCCTGAGAGAAAACACTGTATTTATGAAAAAACTAAAAAGCCCCAAACTATGACAAGCTACAAGACTTAATTAAAAAAAATACTTGGAAAAAATAAGGAAAAAAAGTCTAGGGCAATGCCTGTGTGTGACTTGCTCAACTTTTCCCTTCTGAAAAGAAAGAAACAATCAAAAATTCTATGTAAAAGGTTCTTAAACTTTTAAGGAAAAATTTTGACCCAAATTAAAATGTTTGAGCATTTTTATAGATATCAGAAAAGTAAAGAGAATCCTTACACTTTTTAAAAATTAATTAATTGACGTGGATTTTTTTTCAGCTTTTTTTGCTAAATCAGAAATGGAATGTGTTTTGTTCAGTTCTGTTCTATGGAGGCTAAAAAATGAAGGGAATTCTAGCACCTATTAGAAACCTTTGGATTAGATAATCTAGGGGATTTACCATCACATATTTTTTATGGCTAGTAATTCAGTGATGAAAAGGATATATTCCTTCAGAAAGAGTGGAAAGTATTTCTCTTATGGCACTGTACAGCATTTCAGATGAAGCACAAATAATTGTGATGGGTAAATGAACACAGAAAGATTGGGAAAAGTGGCTGAGCTTATGTAAGCCTTTGTGTAGTCTCAGACAATGTATGTGTGGCTGCACATCTAATGTTTTTGGGGAGTGGTTGTCAAGTTTTAATGCTCTTAGGAAGATGGACAAAGGCATACCAGAAGTCCTGTGCAGGAGGCAGTTTCATTCGTGAAGGGTAAACCACTGTAAAAAACAGCTGGACTCCAAGGCCTCTTCTACACACAGGTCTGTCACACATAGACTTGTGGGTTAAAGGAAAGGATTTCTGCATGTGGAAGTAGTGTAATTTTATGTAGGAACTTTGGCTTCTGGCTTCCTTGTTCTTTCCATTCTATTGGGAAAATCCATTGTTCACACTTACATTGCGTCCCTTTTGTAAAGTTCAACACAACTATAAAACAGCTTCTGGCTAGTGAAAACAAGTTGTGGTTGTCATATAAGAGAGATAAGCTCGTTGAGGTCAAAAGGCAAATTCAACTTCCTGAAGCAAAGCTTTTTTGATCTGATGGCTGCTCAGGATATGAGCACAGCTTTCTCTTGAAGTGCATGCTGAAGCAAGGGATGCCTTCTAGCCAAAAATATCCACAGAACCTTCACCAATATGCTTTTATATTGTGACTTTGTTTTGTGGTTTGCTTGTATTTGAAATCTTCTGTGAATGTTGTACATCAAAAAAAGGAAAGGGAATGGGAAAAGTGAAATTAAGAAAGGTGATTTGATCAGAAAATTATTACTGAGTAACACAGAAAAAGGGTTTGGAAAGAGATTTCCACCAGAAATCAGAGCTACTAGCAAAAAAATAATGTCAGAGTTAGAAGTAGTAAAATTATTAATTTACATTGTTTTAGAAGTTGTTTCCATAGATTTTATCATAAACTCTCTTAATGCACTCTGATTCTGCTGTTTTCACTACAGTCTCTGGCTCTAATTAAAGCAAGGACATTTGATTTTGGAATGTGATTGTTACCTTGGAGCTGTTCTTCTGGACTCTGTTAGTGCTTTGTCAAAACCTTCTTCAGTATGCTGAATTTTGCAAGAAACCCTGCGGGAAGCTGTTCCTTGTTATGGGATTTTGGCATCTGTTCTTCATACTCAGGAGCAAAAAGTGCTGAGACCATGAAAGGAAGCTGGCAGTCAGGGTGGGTAGATGGGAGGGAGACACGTTTTTCTCATCTAGAGAATATCCCTCTTTTCCCCTGTGTGCAACATGCAGACATTGCTGGCAGGAAAATGGATGTTTCAGCAAAGCACCTAAGGGCTCTCTGTCTCTGAGGGCACAAAATTACCTTCTTATGTTCTACAGGTGGTTTCTGCATCAGTCAGGCAGTGTAGTTTAGTGAGCAAACCTGATAACTTTGAGCTGTCTGTGCACCACTACTACTACATTGACTCAAAAATACTCACATTTCTCAAAGTGTTAGGGTAAAACTAATTGTTATTTTTAAAGGGTAATTTGTGGAGCTTTTTGTTTTGTTATAGAGGATCATGCCTTGGAAAAATTTCTCTTCTCTTGTTAAGAAGAGAGGAAGAGGCAGGGAAATGAAGTGATGGCTTCAGACCAAAAATGCTATTAGCTTATCCTTCCTTCTGAAGATAAGTGACTGCCTAAGTACTATTTTTTTTTT